>CM060412.1:202033982-202708037 GCA_030545235.1 Helianthus tuberosus
GTTGGGTTCCTCATACCAAGTCAACAAAGGTTCGAATGCCCACATATATCATATAGTTTGTCACTATTTGTTTACTTTCATTTACAATGCCATATGAATTGAACACAACTAGCAAATATCTTATGATTATTAAACGTTATGTTATCAGCCACTTCTTTAAAGTTGACACTTGATTTTTCACAAGCTTCATGTGGTAATGTTAGATGCTTTATAAGATGCTAACATATAGGGCTAGGGTTGTTCACGAGCCGAACCGAGCCGAGCTAGGGCAAAACTCGGGCTCGTCTCGATTATAAACCGAGCTGGAAATCAAAGCTCGGGCTCGGCTTGATTTTAAACCGAGCTGACTCAGCTCGGCTTGGTTTGCCTCGATTTGAAAAGAAAAATTAATATATGACTCTCAAAATTCAGTAATCTAAAATATTATTCAATAATTCAAAAGAACATATCCAAAATAAGCTCAGCCTAATACGTTAAAAGCTAAAATCAAGTTTAGTAATACAAAATACGTTCTCAATTTAAACGATATACAATATAAGTTCATTAGCATGGTAATCAACCTTTAAATATTGTATAGATATCAAATTACACTCCTAATTACATGTAAATAATAATAAGTTTTTGTGATTTATTATAATATATATAAAAATAAAATATATTAAAAGTAAAATAATCCGAGCTAAACTGAGCAAGCTGGTATGCGAGCTAAACCGAGCCAATCCGGCTCGTTACGAGCCGAGCCGAGCTAGACTCACTTCTAACCGAGCCGAGCCGGCTCGGCTCACTTTCAAAGCGAGCCACATCGAGCGAGCTTTTTCCAAGCTAAATCCGAGCGAGCTCCAAACCATAAGCTTTTTAGACAACCCTATTTAGGGCTACCTGGGAATTGCCTTAGTTTAAATTAATTTGGAACAACGTTTTATTTATATTTGGTTTTGGACAAGTTATATGTTGTTTGGATGTTTGAATTTAGTTAATATAATATTCAAACTTTAAATTAGTCATCATGTGCTATGGACAATCTAAAACACGTGACGTTCTGGTGATCTGTCGTCGTTTGTGGTGTTACAGTGTAACCGAAAAGTGATAGTGAAGACGTATTTGATGCTCAAAGGAACACAAAATGATATTGGGGATTATTGAGAACACCGACGAAGATCTAATGTGTTTCGTAATAAGGATCTAAAATTAATATTATGGATGATATGTGCTCCGTTTAACTATTGTCACGTTTTATTTGGATGAAGATCAATCTAAAAGGAGCACATATCTCACTTTTTTATATGATTAGGGTTGATGTAAATGATAATTAACTAGAATATTGACCCGCGCGCGTTGCGCCGCGACCAAAGAAATTGACATGTTGTTGATCAGATTCACATTTACAATGTGTTAAAGATGTTTTTGTCGGTTAAGTCTGAGTTACTATCTTATACAAATAAGTAATTCACCAGATAAGGTCAATACAATTAATGGTATCATAATTACTACGTTACATGACTTGTATCCATATAAATAGCCTATCGTATTAAGCCCCCCTCCCCCCCCTCCCGTTGCGGTAGGAGCGTAAAACCGTGACAAATAGCACCAATGCCACACTATAGTCAACGACCACCAACATTGAAGTTGCGGCGCCTTAACGTGGAGAAATTAGACCAACATATAAAACATAGAAAATAATAACTAACTCGATTTAGGACTCGTGCGTTGTGACGAACTTATTAAACGGGAAAAAAATAGACGACGTAAATATATTGAACCACTCACGTACGTTGCACCATGTTAACTCGCAAAATTTAGAACGAAGCGTATAACAAAACGTAAAATCGTTGAACCACACACACACATTGTGTCGTGTTAATTCGCAAACTTTAGAACTAAACGTAAAACGATTTTTTTTTTGCAAAATATCGAAAACATAGGGGATGAAAGTTGAAAATAAAAAAGCTTAGAGGTTAAATTGGAAAAAACTAAAAACTTTTGATTAAAACTACAAAATCAATTAGTTTTGGGTGTAAAGTGAAATATCAAGAAAATTTTTTGAAAAACCCCCAAAACACAAGGTACAACCACTCATTGCCTTAAGTTGTTGCTAATTTATATTATGTAAATAACCTGCACATATTTGATTATTATTTAATAATAATAATAATATAAACAATAAAATTTAATCACAAGGACGCAAAGGAGAACAAGCTGTAAATTACAGGGACGTAAATGGATATAATATAAGGGTAATATAGTCATTTCATTGACAAAAACTAACAAAGTGTATAGCAGTGACATTTTCATTTTAGTGACTCAACTCGACTAAACCCCTAAACCACATGGACGCAAATTGAATTTTACATTAAATAATATATTAGTTTCATGAGTAAATTGCCAAAATCGTCCCTGAGGTTTTGGTCTATTTGCCAATTTCATCCAAAACAAGTTTTTTTTTTTTTTTGTGTCATATTGCCTTCACGTTTAACATTTTTTGCTATTTTCATCCAAACCTCTAACTGGGTTTGTTTTTTCTGTTAACTTTTAAATAAAAAAACTAATTATAAATCCTACCCCACCCACCCCCACCTCATTCTCTCTCTCTCTCTCTAAACCTAAACATCTTCACTCTCTCACTCTCTCCAAACTTCTACTTTCTCTCTCTCTCTCTCTCTCTCTCTCTCTAAATCTGATTGGATCCTCACGACATCACCATGGAACCATGGTGTATTGCCGCAGCCGGTGACCTTTGTTGACCCTTGACCACCATCGCACCTCATCATTCTGATGTAAACCAAGTCGCCGCAGCCTTGACCATCGTTGTCAGCACCCTCAACACCGTCCTCCGCCGTCATGGAAAAGGAAATTCTGTTTTTGGTGAATAGATGTTGAATAAAGAGGTGTTGGAGATTGGCGGAGTTCATGAGCAACTAATCCGCGCTCAATTCAAGTACGCGGTTAGATGCGATGACATGATTAAGGTCTTATCTGGAACAGAGGGCCTTCCAAAAAGTTGGGAGAAGATAATGGCGGCGGCTAAGGTCTACGCGCAAACTGAAAAGAACCTTACCACAAATAGGCCACCGTCACCACATAATAGGCCCGCGGACTTAAGCTTAACCGAAGAAAGAAGATTTAAGAAATCATGGCGTGAGTCTGGATCAGGAAGTCGTTCGTCTGAAGATGCTCGCGCAACGATCAACAAACTCACCGCGCAGAGGGAGAACAAACAGGAGAATAGGGAGAGGCAGTGGACTCCCCTAATAAAGACCCCGGCGGAAGTTTTGAGTACTGAAGACTATCAATTCAAACCTCCGATTCCCATGAAAAATAAGCGTGGACAAGACCCGGCACAATACTGCGAGTACCACAAAGACAACAGGCATACCACTAACAACTGCATCTCTCTACGCACAGAAATAGAGAAAGCCCTCAAAAGCGGCGAACTCACACATTTACTCAAAAATGTGCGCAAAGAGATAAAGCGGATCACGCGGGGAGAGGAGCGCCCAAGCAAAAGGGCAAAAACTTAAGAGTCAACTCTATGAATTTCCCGCAGGAAAACACGATCTATCAAGCGAAGCGGAAATATTAGAGAGTAAGTTAAGTTTCATATAATTATATCAGCAAACTTTGTAAAAAGCCTTTGTGCTTTATCCCTAAATAAAATAGCAAAGTTTCTATTATTCCTGTGTTTATTTTTACAAAATGCATGCAATTTCTTTTAGTAAGCGCAAAAACATTATGGTAGTTACAAAACAAGCTTCATGAACGGTCAGTGATCACGTCACAAACGACCATACGTTCACACATGAGCTTTATACCAACTTTATTCGCCTTACTCAATAAAAGTAATCGTACGCATGCAAAATATTGTAAAATGAAAAACAAACATATTATCCTTGGCGTACAAATACGCCTAAACAACTATCAAACACGGCAGTGTTTCAATTACTTGCGCAGCAGCGCATCATCAAAGAAAGGGATACACATCCCAAATATTACAAAGGAAATTGTTCGATACAATTTCAATTTACACTAAATCTTCACCCTTATCCGGAAAGATTTCTTTTAGTTGCGCTACGTGATCGTCCGATTGCAGCACCACGTTTATCAGGTCCACCACGTTTATCAGGTCCATAACCGGAAGTTGCAAGTTGTTAAATTCTGCTTTTAAAGCAGCAAGCGCAGCATTAGTGTCTACGCCGTAAGTAGCAGATTTGCTGATATCCCAATCCACCTTCAAAGCGCTATTTACATGCTGAGAACACTCAGCATATCCTTGGGCATACCCATCTTTACGCGCGGCAACAACTAACCGACCAACAGTTTTATCCAACTCTTCAGAATTTAGCACTGACTCAGCAACCTGCGGAAATAGGAAAAGGTAAATAACAAGAAAGCGCATAAACAGTTCCACAACAAAAAGGAACAAACAACTTACACAAGCAATTCCACGATCTTTTAACCACGCCATATCACTCTTCAAAGGTTCAAGCTCACTTTCCGCAGTCGCCCGCGCCATTTCAGAATTCTCCAATTTTTCTTCAGTATCGGTCAAACGGCGAGAGGTTTCAGCCTTTTCAGAGTGCGCAAGCTCCAGGTCCTTTTTAAGTTTTTCCTGACCAGAAAGCAAAGCAGTAAGTTCTTTTAACTCTGTATCTCTAAGGGCAAGAGTGGCGCAAGCTTGTACCTAGGGGTGTAAACAAGCCCAAAGGCTCGAGAGCTACTCGTGATCGGCTCGGCTAAAAGCTCGAACGAGCCGAGCTTTAACGAGCCCGAGCCCGAGCCTGAATTCCAGCTCGTTTAGTTATCGAGCTCGAGCTCGAGCCTGAAATACAAAGCTCGTTTGGGCTCACGAGCCTAATCGAGCCCAACCAAAAATAGAGTTTTTTTTAAATATATTATATATGATATAATTATTTATAACCCAATCCAATTAGGCCCATCTGATTAGCCCAACCAAAAATAGAGTTTTACCCTTTTTTTTTGAACGATATAGAGTTTTACCCTACCAGTCGACGTTTCAGTTTTGACGTTCCAGTTTCCCACCCAAATCCCAATTTCACTGCCACTCGACAGATACGCCATCACCATTCAAGCATTCGCGTTCAACGACACAATCGTTCGTCTTCATTCATCCGTCATCATCCTATCATCAGGTTTGTTAAGTTTAGACGTTTGATTTTATGTTAATGTTAATGTATGGCATCTCGATAATCCTTTTTTAATCATCGTCTGATTGTAGCTGAATCATATGTACTGTATGGCATCTCGATAATCCTTTTTTTAATCATCGATAATCCTTTTTTAATCATCGTCTGATTGTTAAGTAGTGTTGTTAATGTACTCTCTTTATAGTTGGGTTTAGTATTATACTATTGTAGCTGAATCATATGTACTATAGCTGAGTTAGAATCAAAGAAAAGTCAAAGTGTTTACCACATGTTAATGTATGGCATCTGTACTGTTGTTTTTTGGTATGTGCATATTAATGAAAATCTCACATTCATTCATATGTTTGTTTCAATCTACTGTTGTTTATTTAGTATTCCCCATTCATTCATATGTTGTTTCTTGTTTTGGTTACTGTTGTTTCTTGTTTGTTTCACAATATCTCACAAAATCTCATATGTTTGTTTCTTGTTTTGGTTACAAAATAAGTGAAACAGATCCGATGAGCCCAACGCAGAAAGGGGGTGAAAATCAATCGTCTGAACCATCTGAATATATCAACATTGAGGCTGAGGAGAACCTTCATGAAACAAATGACCAAGATGTAAACAAAGCTCATAGTGAAGAAGATGATGGTGAAAACCATGCTGAAGAAGATGATGGTGAAGATCATGCTGAAGACAATGAGGGGTTACAAAAAGCTAAACGTCAAAAGACCTCGTTGGTGTGGGAGGACTTTGTTGAAGTAACTCTTCCAAGTGGAGAAGTAAAAGTTGAGTGTGTTCATTGCAAGAAAAAAATGGTTAAATACTCAAGTGGATCTACAACAACTTACCAACGACACAAGAAAATATGTACGCAACGCAAGCAGTTTGTGAGAACTCAACAATTGCTAAATTTTCAGCCGGTTGATGTAGACATGAAGCCTCCTTCTTTGATTGGACTAGATGGGAAGTATGATGCCATGAAGATGAGGGAATCTATAGCTAACTGGTTAATGGCAACAGAGCAACCATTTAATACTGTGGAAGATGATATGTTTGTGTACATGATGAAGACTGCAAATCCGATGTTTGAAAGGGTTAGTAGGGCAACAATAAAATCAGATTGCATTAAGGTGTATGAACGTGAGAGGAAAAAACTAAAAGCCCTCATAAATGATGTCTCAAGTATTTGTTTGACAACTGATTGTTGGAAGTCTTCTCATCAAAGAATTGAGTATATGGTTATTACTGGGCATTTTATTGATCAAAATTGGAGGTTTGATGTTATATCTTTTCTTTATTTATTTTATCATGTTATATCTTTTTATCATTTATCAAATATCTAACTATTTGTTTGACAACAAAACAGATTGCAAAAACGCGTGCTTAGTTTTGTTCATGTTCCGCCTCCTCGAACCGGGTTAGATATTGCAGATGGCATTTATAAATGTCTAAAGGAGTGGGAAGTTGAGGGAAAGATTTTTTCCATTTCAGTGGATAATGCATCCTATAATGATAGGGCTGTGAGTACATTGAAAAAGAACTTTTCTAAAGTGAAGAAACTTACGTGCGGGGGAAGGTTATTTCATGTTAGGTGTTGTGCACATATACTTAACTTGTTGGTCAAAGATGGTCTTTCAAGGATTGAAGATGTAATTGAAGAAGTTCGTGAAGCCGTGAAGTATATAAATCATTCAGAGGCAAGGCGTCAATCATTTTCCAATGTTGCACACCAACTTCAAGTACCTGATAGAAAGTTATTGATTGATGTTACCACAAGATGGAATTCTACATACGACATGTTGTCTCTTGCTATCAAGTTTAAAGACGTTTTTCCAAGGTATGTTTAGATTATTGAACATTTAACGTTTCCCATGGTATCTTAGCTTACATTTGTTGTTGGTTTGTTGTTGTTTTCTTAGGTATGCAGATTATGAACCACATTTCAAACACTTACCCACCGAGCAAGATTGGGAAAATGTGGAGAGAGTTTGTGAAGTTCTTCAGGTTTTTAAGGCGTGCACAAATGTCATATCAGGTAGTGATTATCCAACTGCGAATTTGTATCTTATAGAAGTGTATAAGGTCAAAGAAACATTGGATAAGGGTGTATTATCTGAAAGTAGTTTTATTCAAGATATGACCAAAAAAATGAAGGAAAAGTTTGATAAGTATTGGGGAGAGTGCCACTTGTTGATGGCCATAGCCGGAGTGCTAGATCCAAGATTAAAAAAGCGGGTAGTAAATTTCTGCTATGAGAAAATGTACTCACCAGAAGAAGCTTCAAAAAATATTCAAGATGTATCAACGGCACTTGAACTTATGTATGAAGAGTATTTGGAGAATCATGATGCCTTAATGAAGGAAAATGCAAGCAATAAAAGTGGATCTTCTAGAGGGAACGGTAGTTCAAAAGCTAATGAAGAATCAATTGGATCGGGATGGGATGCATTTGATGAATATCTTAAAGATGCAGATTTTGAAAGACCAGTTAAATCTGAACTAGAAATGTATTTGGAAGAAGGTGTACTTCAAGGCCATGGAGGATCGAATTTCAATATCTTAGAATGGTGGAACACTCACAGGCTCAAGTATCGCGTTTTATCAAAGATGGCAATGGATATACTCGCAGTTCCAATTTCTACAGTTGCATCTGAATCGACTTTTAGTGCTGGTGGAAGGGTTATTGATTCATATCGATCTACATTGGCCCCTAACACTGTAGAAATGCTAATTTGTGGAGGGGACTGGATTAGGCAACTTTATGGAGTAAAGAAGAAGATCAAGGTACATTTTTAAAACCTGAAAGATTATTAGAATTTGTCATTTCATTGCTTTCAGATGTTGAGTTTGTTTTTGTAGAAGGAGGAGACACCCTTTGAGGTTTTACTACCTAGTCGGAAACAAAACTAAAGCGAAGGTACACATTTATGAGATCGTTTGCATCACTTTGATCATCTTGATTTTCAATGTTTACATTATCTTCTAACAAGTTATAGCATCATTTTACTTATTTTTTACCAGCTTGTTTCTTGTTATTAACAAGTTCTTATTTGATGTTTCAGGTAATAATATAAAAGCCACAAACTTTTGGGGATATTTGAGAAGACGAGAAGTTTTGTTTATTAACAATAGATTTTTTTTTGTTAAAGAATACTTGGTCTCGTACTCTCGTAGCTTTTATGTGGTTGACATTATTTTATCTTTGTCTCGTTTTATCTTTGTCTCGTAATCAATTTTAATATGGTGTCGTTTCTTATTTATCTTTGTATGGTTTCTATGTTGGTTTTTTTTTTATATGCAACTCTACCCATTTAAATAGATTTTAAATAAAATAACATTGACGAGCCGAGCTTGAGCTCGAGCTCGAGCCGAGCTTTGGCTCTTTTAAGGGATACTGAAACGACCTCGAGCCAAAACGAGCCGAGCTCGAGCTTTATGTTTTACTCGCGAGCCGAGCTCGAGCTCAAATTAGCAGGCTCGAACCGAGCCGAGCTCGAGCTCGAGCTTCATGAAAAGATGGCGAGCCGAGCTCGAACATAGTCGGGCTCGGGCTCGGCTCGGCTCGGTTACACCCCTACTTGTACCTCTCGTTGTTCACTGCGTTCCCTATGGGAACGCGCTTCTTGTAAAGCAGCTTCTGCATCAGTTTTCTCCCTTTTCAACTTTTCTACCTCCGCACCCTGGTTCTTCAGTTTTTCAACTTCAGCCTTGAGATTATTAATGATATTACGAAGGTTTGCCTTCTCAGCATTATTTTTTTCACAAATTTTCCTCCAGTTTTTGCGTTCCTCGGAAAGGAGAGCAGCTTCAGCTTCCGCTTTCCTCTTCCATCCAGCAACAGACCATTCCTCAGTCTTGCGCTCAGCATCAAACTTGGCCTGATCAGCTTCCAATTTAGCCTTCAGCTGAGCCAAGCGCTTCTCATCTTTGGCAAATTTCTTTTGAGACACCTTAAAAGTTTCCCGGTCCTTATGCATACTATACCACTCACGCACTATGCGGTGAGTGGTAGACACATGAGAAGCAGTTTCTTCAAGGTAAGTTTAATAGGTTTGTTCATAAGACCGGCCTTCTTGAAACTTGATCTCTCCAGGCGGAAGTATCCCCTGCAACCAATCTTGGCACACGCGCCAATCCGAAAAAGTGTCACCTTTCTTTAAATTCCAAACGGGGGCGTGAGGCTCAGAGGCATCTTTCTCCATATAAGTCCGGTAGTAATAATCTCCCAAGGTTTCTTCTGGGCGGATTGGGGAATGTTTACCAACACCAGTAGATGAGCCTTGCCCCTCAACTGTCACCTTCTCAACATGCTCAGGCATAGCATCAGAAGGTTTAGAGGAAGAAGTTGAAGTTTTTCTAGCAGCTCGTTTTTTCCCTAGATCTTGAGCAACAGTTTCAGGGGTTTGTGGATTACCAGCACCATCCACCACACCTGGATCAACAACTTTTTCAGTCTCTGTAGCAATATCAACAGGCTTCTTAGCCTCAACAGTCTTCTCCACACCACCAACAGCAACCCCCGTAGGCTCTAACTGGTCCCAGCCGGAGCATCCGCTGCAGTCTGCCCCTCTTCAGGGTACAGAGCACCCCAGTTTTCCGGGAATTTGAAATTCCAAATCAAACCATCAAAGGTCGCCCTGGGCCACTTCAGCGGTGGAAGTTCAGTTGACATTTTTTCGGATAAGTCTTCTTGGTGTTCTCCGATTGACATAAGAGGAAGAAATGATAAACTTTTGGTGGGATTATGAAGAAAGGAAGAGGAAGAGTTTTCAAAGAAAGCAATGATTAAGCTGGAAGAGGGTAATTCAAACAGACTTATATACTCACCGCAATAAATAGCATCGGTAACCGCTATAGCACCTTTTTCGGATATCACAGTTACCCAATGTAACACCTCGAAAATTCACGTCCTATAATGGGTTGACACGTGTCATAAATTTGAACGTGTGAAAGAATATTATAAAAGGACTAAAATTGACGATCATGGAAAGTATGTGTAAATACGAGATCTGAAGGTCAACAGTGAATAATTTTATTATACATTAATCCTACATGATGCTCATACCTTCAAACGAATAATTCATGGATCATACGAAGCTGAAAGTGAGAGATTACAAATTACAGGGGTTAAATGTGTCAACATGTTTAAAGATATACCTCTGAGTGACCTTTTGACAAACCCGAAGCTTTGTAATGGTTAATTATGCTCACTAGAATACACGATTAAAATTTCATAAAGTTTCGTCAACGTATGAGAAAGTTGTGATCAAATTCGTGTGCGAGGGGTTAAAGTGTCAACGTCGAAAATTAGGCCTTTTCGGGTAACAATAAAGTTACCCGGGGACTTAACGAAGTGGGTATATATCTTGAAGCCCTTATAGATCAATATTGAGGGTCCATATCGCAATAAACAAGTGTCTGTACAAGATTTGAAGGGCCAAGGACTAAACTGCAAATAACAGAAAATATGTTTGGCTGATCTACACGTGCTCGCGTAGCGCGAGCCTGAAGACGCCTGCCGTCGCGCTACGCGACGGCCACATCTGGACAGAAACTGTTTTTCCTGGATAGGGGCTTGCTAGGTGATCTTGTAATCGACTTTGATCGATTTTTCACATTCATTTGGCCCCTAAAACACCCCTAGAACATGTAGGACACTTGTGGGATTGTTGTGGTTAGTGCTAGACTTAGATGTCAACACATTGTGGTGCCTTGAACACTATATAAAGCACACAAGGTGCAACACTTGATCATTCATATTTCATTCTCAAATCTGATCATTTAAGGGGCTTCCAAGCAGATCAAAGGCCTTCCTAATCATCATTTATCACTTACTAGAGCCTTCCGGTAAATGGTACCTACGCTTACTTAAGTGAATACGGCTGAGTTATTAAATTCTTGCTATTTAAGACAGGAGCTAGCTCAGGTAAATACTCTTAACTTATTTTCCCTATACGGGCTTGGGATACGGTACTATAAAAGTACCGCTTGGTCGGGTGTATGTAGTCATTAAATCGGATTGTGATTTATGTACTTACATAACCTGTTTAATATGTATTATTTTATTTTATTTGGTGTATGGCCTTTGGGGGTTAATGACCATGTCCCGGATATCCTTGGCATCATTTTACGAAATGGCCACGACCTAAGCACGGGGTGTAGGCATACACCTGGCAGCTGCATTATGTAAAAACTGGTAATCCACTCGAAGGTATCATCCCTGTGGGCATTATACCGGAACTGGTAATCCACTTAGGGGATGATAGCCTGTGGGCATTATACCTGTGGCGTGTCAGTTAATCTAGTCCGGCCCTACAAACCGGCCCTGAATGGACGACAAATAAGTAAAACTGTATACAAGATTATATACAAATAATTTCCCCAAGTTAAAAGGTTAATTTTGCCTCTGTGCATTTTAATCAAATTATAAAATATATTTTTGTGCCACGTGCATCCAAACCAATTTTCTTAAACTCTTTTCAAATGAGTCGGTTGAGTGTATTTACCAGTGAAAACTGACGTATTTTCCAAAAGGGTTAAGTGACAGGTACTGAACGTAATTGGCTGGAAGCTCAGGGCGCTAATAAGGAATCTTGCAAGTTCTAGGTGTCTAAAGTCTGTTGAACAAATGATATGTTTTAAGATCTGCCTGTGGATCCGTTACTTTCCGTTGTAATACTAGATATTACTTTATATTCGGAATGTAATAATATTTATCTTTTGCTTCCGCTGTGCATTTATATAATTGTGTTGTTTGACTATTATGTTGCCAACCACGTCACGATACTCCCCACCGGGCCCACCGGTGACACGTGGAAATTCGGGGTGTGACAGGTTGGTATCAGAGCCAACACTGAGTGAATTAAACACTAGTATTTTGTGTTTCATCTCAGTTACACAATTGCACATTCTTGAGTCTAGACAAGAACATAGGACAAATTCTAATTTGTTTTTGGAGTCCTTTGTTATTTTGCTGATTAAGCTCTTGCATGGGCAAATCAATTTTATTAGAAGTCCTGTTTAGGGCAACCATATACTTGTTAAATTTTTAAAGGAACGATTATGTTTAAATTATCATTCCTATATTATAAGATCTACCATTATAATAAAATGGCAAAATCTAAAAGGACAAGACCTAGCTTCGGGTCATATTAAAACCGGCCAAGATGGCAGTTCCATAATTAGATTCAGATCCATATTAAACACCTCAATTTAGGATTGCTCTGCGTTAAATATTAATAAGAATCCTAAGAGTGAAACCTAGCCTTCGGGTCATTTTAAGGCCGGGCTATGATGGTAAGACATGTTTAAAAGATTCGAATCCCTGTTAACATCTGTAAATATGTTAACACTCCTGGCGGGCGTGATTCGTTAAAATCACACACGTCATTTTTATATATGGATTCCTTAAAAAGATCCCTAACCCAACTTAATGATCTCTGAATCATGGGTTTAGATCATCAATTAAAATAATCATACTTTGACCATACATTGGTAAAATAATGCCTACGGGCTATAATATACCGTCCATTTGAGACATTGACATTTGATCTTTATGATTCCTTGTCTATGGTGGTGAGCTATGCTCAAGCCTATTAGTCTGTATGATCAATGTGATCCTGACTACTATCATCAAATGAAGATGATCATATAATAAACATTCCCTCGAAGGGAAACGCCTACGGGCTATAGTTAATGTCCTCTGAGACTAAAGACAGTGGTAGCCTACAACTCCCCGTCAAGAAAAGGTAATGAGCTTTGATTCAAGCCTTAATGCCTCGATTCTCTGAAATCATGGCTTATAAATTGAACTTGTCTACGCGACTAGGCCATTTGTGCCATTATTAAAACCTTAATGCCTTGATTTTTTTGAAATTATGGCTTATAAATTTAAAACTGTCCATGTGACATTTTGATCCCCTGTCGAAGAGGTGATGGACTAGGTCCAACCCTTAAATGCCATTGATGGTCTTTTGTGACCTAGGCTATGTGATATTGAAATATTTTTTTAAAATAACGTTCATTAAGAATGTTAGTGCGTTATTGGCCAGTATAGTTGATGAAACCATGGTTAGTATATGTAAGACCATCAGGGTAATGAATAGCAGATGTTGGATTGCAACTAAGTGAATGATTCATCTGGTAATAGGAACTAAATCTCGAGTATGATAAACTCGGATAAGGCAACAGTCAATCGCGCCATTGATAATGCGACGCATGCTATTGATACTACAATGGTAGACCGTAGAAAGTCCTAATATACTTCCCCTCCAGATAAAGTACATCATCATATGAAATTGATATCTCTTTGATCTCTACTGATTTAGAATACCAAATAGTATGACAAAAGCGCTTTATGAGGATTGGTGTATCTTAATATGTTCCATAGATTGCTTCCATGCCTGATCAGTATGGAGGTTTAATGCATGGAACCACAAAGATATCCCAATGATCATATGGCACTAAAGTCAACTAATAGTATTCAAAGAAGATATCCAGAATAGAATTGTCCAAATACATATTCCCTGGTAAAGAAATATGTGGACTCATAACATAAATGTGTCACTTATTAGACACAAGCGTTGTTGAGTGAACTGGAGCCTGAGATATGAAAAAATCTCTGCAACCTCCTTGTACTTTGATTATCTTCTCCTGAGTTTACCCTGTTTACCTCCCTAGAGGCAGGTAGAGTTAAGATTAACATCCCGCTTTGGGTTAGAGTGTTGTAAGAACTCCATGTTAATTATGGGATAACCGGAAACCTGATTAAGTAAATTTTAAGATGGGAGATTCATATAGCCTAATACGATAATCTGATAGTTGGATGTTGTTAGATAAGAAAGACGGTTCACTTTGCTTATGCACTAATTACCGCAACCCTATTTTAACAACGATTAAGAATTTCCCTCAGCTACACAGGATCGTCGAATTGTTCGACTAACGACAAGGACTAGCTATTCCTTAAAAATTAGTTAAGCAATGGTTGGATAACCCTCTCGCCTTAAAATAAGCTTTTCTATAATAGTTGATATATAAGCATCAATGCTGCTCCCTAGGAGACCTTGTATAAAGGAAATGTTAAACATCTGTTGTTAGCACAATAGATTGGTAAGTCCAATATACAGGATCTGAAAGTTGCATTGGAAACAACAAACCAGATCATACAAATTCCTAATCATCTGTAAGTTGCCTTTATTAGGCAGGGAATACTTCCTTTATTTCGGTAAATCTCGGGCCGAGATTTATTTTAAGGGGGTGAGGATGTAACACCTCGAAAATTCACGTCCTATAATGGGTTGACACGTGTCATAAATTTGAACGTGTGAAAGAATATTATAAAAGGACTAAAATTGACGATCATGGAAAGTATGTGTAAATACGAGATCTGAAGGTCAACAGTGAATAATTTTATTATACATTAATCCTACATGATGCTCATACCTTCAAACGAATAATTCATGGATCATACGAAGCTGAAAGTGAGAGATTACAAATTACAGGGGTTAAATGTGTCAACATGTTTAAAGATATACCTCTGAGTGACCTTTTGACAAACCCGAAGCTTTGTAATGGTTAATTATGCTCACTAGAATACACGATTAAAATTTCATAAAGTTTCGTCAACGTATGAGAAAGTTGTGATCAAATTCGTGTGCGAGGGGTTAAAGTGTCAACGTCGAAAATTAGGCCTTTTCGGGTAACAATAAAGTTACCCGGGGACTTAACGAAGTGGGTATATATCTTGAAGCCCTTATAGATCAATATTGAGGGTCCATATCGCAATAAACAAGTGTCTGTACAAGATTTGAAGGGCCAAGGACTAAACTGCAAATAACAGAAAATATGTTTGGCTGATCTACACGTGCTCGCGTAGCGCGAGCCTGAAGACGCCTGCCGTCGCGCTACGCGACGGCCACATCTGGACAGAAACTGTTTTTCCTGGATAGGGGCTTGCTAGGTGATCTTGTAATCGACTTTGATCGATTTTTCACATTCATTTGGCCCCTAAAACACCCCTAGAACATGTAGGACACTTGTGGGATTGTTGTGGTTAGTGCTAGACTTAGATGTCAACACATTGTGGTGCCTTGAACACTATATAAAGCACACAAGGTGCAACACTTGATCATTCATATTTCATTCTCAAATCTGATCATTTAAGGGGCTTCCAAGCAGATCAAAGGCCTTCCTAATCATCATTTATCACTTACTAGAGCCTTCCGGTAAATGGTACCTACGCTTACTTAAGTGAATACGGCTGAGTTATTAAATTCTTGCTATTTAAGACAGGAGCTAGCTCAGGTAAATACTCTTAACTTATTTTCCCTATACGGGCTTGGGATACGGTACTATAAAAGTACCGCTTGGTCGGGTGTATGTAGTCATTAAATCGGATTGTGATTTATGTACTTACATAACCTGTTTAATATGTATTATTTTATTTTATTTGGTGTATGGCCTTTGGGGGTTAATGACCATGTCCCGGATATCCTTGGCATCATTTTACGAAATGGCCACGACCTAAGCACGGGGTGTAGGCATACACCTGGCAGCTGCATTATGTAAAAACTGGTAATCCACTCGAAGGTATCATCCCTGTGGGCATTATACCGGAACTGGTAATCCACTTAGGGGATGATAGCCTGTGGGCATTATACCTGTGGCGTGTCAGTTAATCTAGTCCGGCCCTACAAACCGGCCCTGAATGGACGACAAATAAGTAAAACTGTATACAAGATTATATACAAATAATTTCCCCAAGTTAAAAGGTTAATTTTGCCTCTGTGCATTTTAATCAAATTATAAAAGATATTTTTGTGCCACGTGCATCCAAACCAATTTTCTTAAACTCTTTTCAAATGAGTCGGTTGAGTGTATTTACCAGTGAAAACTGACGTATTTTCCAAAAGGGTTAAGTGACAGGTACTGAACGTAATTGGCTGGAAGCTCAGGGCGCTAATAAGGAATCTTGCAAGTTCTAGGTGTCTAAAGACTGTTGAACAAATGATATGTTTTAAGATCTGCCTGTGGATCCTTTACTTTCCGTTGTAATACTAGATATTACTTTATATTCGGAATGTAATAATATTTATCTTTTGCTTCCGCTGTGCATTTATATAATTGTGTTGTTTGACTATTATGTTGCCAACCACGTCACGATACTCCCCACCGGGCCCACCGGTGACACGTGGAAATTCGGGGTGTGACACCCAAGCAACAGAGCGAGTGAAAACCAACACCAACGCGCTTACACGCGCGCGTGCAAAACACGGATAGTAAGGAAAAACTGACAGTGACAGCCTGTCACTCAGTTTTACTGTACCAATCTCATTTAAAGTCAAAGATTTTCAAAAATCGTTACAATAAACAAAATGAATCTTCCCATAGAAGTTTCCACATTTTCGAGCCAAAAAACTTTCCCTCTTATAAAGTCCAGTGCTCCACTTACTTGCATAAGTGCAACACTAGACTGGGGGGACTTGAAGGGGTAAGGTCCCAAAAACCTCATAATAAGTGCTTGGGACCAAACCACAAACTTGCTTTTCAGCTTTGTACCCTGCGCGGCCGCGCACAGGTTTCACAAAATAAAGCTAAAGAACAGTAAACAATCAACACTTGCGCGCCCAAAGGAAATCATGAATCCTTGCGCTTTCTCCCATAAACAAAGGATGAAAATCCCGAAATAAACACTTCCGCTTAAATATCCAGACCTGGATATTATTTACTCAGACTTGGGATTTATTTATTCAGCTGTTTCCCCACGATAAGGTGCCACACCAGATTACAGCAGTAATCTTCTAGAAGAAATACAATCGTGCACCACCAAGACGGTTATAACCGTCTGGACACGTGTCACCATCTCAGGCATCCCTGAAATCACAACGAAAGCATGCAATTGGAGAGTAATCTCCACTTGATCACCTTACACGTGGCAAATCCCCAGCCTTCGATCTAAGCCACGATCCGTGTGCTCTCACGTCGGATCAAGAAGCTTGACGGAAGGAAATGTAACCGCTTACGGGGTTAGCATCTTCCGTCAACTTTTCACTAACAGGCTTTCCCGCCCAAACAACTCCCGGTTATAAATATGAGAACTACTCAGGTATGAAATTCAAGTTACACACACTTCTCAAATACATCTTCTTCTTCATAAACCATACTTATTCTCACACCGGAGTCGGGTCAAGGAGAGAACCCCTTTCTCCCATTGGCGAGGCTAACGGTGTTCCTTTTTTGCAGAATTATCGGAGAAGGAGACCAGTCGTTACCAAATTGAACGAGAGGAAACTTACCTTTTTATGCGGATTCAAACCCCCTAGATATTTCAGTTCCGACCAATTATCTAGTGTTTCTTCAGTTATATGTTTTTGTTTTGGTGTTGTTTGAGTTTAAATTCAGCTATTGGTATGTAAGATTTAACTTAGATATTTTGTGAATTATGATATTGATTTTGGCATGTGATGGTTGGAATTTCGGTGAGGGTGTCGGGATGGTGGTGGGCTAGTGGTGATGGGTGGTGGTGACCTGAAGCAGAGGTGGTGGTGAAAATGGGATTACGGTGGTGGCGTTGGATTTGGGCTTCGATCGGTGGTGATGGTGTGGTAATGGTGGGGTGGTGATGGGTGGTGGTCTGGTGGTGAGGGGTTGTGGTGGGGACGGTGTTGGTGGGCTGGTGATTGTGGTGACTGAGTCGTGGTATGGCGGTGATGGGGTGGTGGTGGTGTGGTGATTATGTGTGTGCATTAACAGGCTGTACCAAGCTTTAATGTGTTTTACGTTAGAGAGTGCTTCTCATCTTAACAGAAAAATCAAAAAACAAACCCAGTTAGAGATTTGGATGAAAATGACAAAAAATGCGAAACGTGAAGAGCAATATGGCATAAAAAACTTGTTTTGGATGAAACGGGCAAACAGCCCCAAACCTCAGGGACGATTTTGGCAATTTACTCTAGTTTCATTTAATTTGATTGTTTCTCCGATAATTCGAGTTCATTATCTTTTATTAGAAAACTTAATATGTGACTCTCTTGAATTTTTTTTTCTCGACTTTCTTGTATAAAATTTGTAAAAAAAGAATTTTATCCAAAATATACTATCGTGACAAACTGAGCCTATACCGATATTGGTACCCATATTATTATTATTATCGGAACCGGTACCAATATTCATTTTTATGTTTTTTTATCAACATCGGTACTGATATTGTTATTAACGGAGCCAGATATTCGTTTTTATAGTATTCAATATAAAACAAATGCTTTTGCGCGTAACATACTTTAAACTAAGTGGAATGTTGGATAACATTCTGATACCATCATGAACCCAACTGATATCGGCCAAAATCCCGTCACATTGCACGTAGAAATCTCACTAATTAAATACTAATTCAAGTGTCTAATATAATTAACATAGATGAAGTTAGACGACAAGAACCGAACCGTTGTCTCAGTCATGATCACAGAAAAAAAACTACAAATAGAGCTAAGTTCACGCACAAACAACCTTATCGTACAAAACGTATCAAAGACATGAAAAAGCAAAAAACGCGGTGTCATTTTCGTAATTATTTGCTCGGGGTAATTATCAAAATAACTCTACAAATGATCTTGTAGGGTAATTTTGATTTTGTAGGGTAATTTTGTAAAATGTTCTTGCAGAGTAATTTTAATCTTGTACGATAATTTTGTAAAATGTTCTTGTAGAGTAATTTTGAAACTTGTAGAGTAATTATCATACTCTAAAAGATCAAAAAATATCTTACAAGATCAAAATTATCATACAAGATCATTTGTAGAGTAATAATTATACTCTACAAGAACATTTTACAAAATAACCATACAAGATTATTTGTAGTGTAATTTTGATAATTACTCTATGAGAAAATACTTACGAAAATGACACCGCGTTTTTTTTTTTTACTTTTTCAACCTATTCATACATTTTGTATGATAAAGGTATTTGTATTTGATCTTTTGTCTTCAAAATCCGTCCATAAATCTTCTTATCTAGGCTTTTGAAATAAAACGATATAATCATTAATAACTAATCTTAATTTTTCTTCCGTGTCAGAGGCTAGGGCGCTAGGCGCCTTCGAAAATCTTCTATGAACCCTCAACTCGAAAATGGGCTTTCTGTCTTCACACTTTCACAGTTTCCGGGCAGCCCAGCAACAAGGGCCAATTAAAAGAATTTAGCTCGGTTAATTTCCCATTTTTGTTTTGTAGAAGTAGATGTGCATAGAGGTGCACAAAATAACCGGTTAATTAACCGTAACCGGTTATTAACCGAAACCGTAACCGGTTAATAACCGATTTAGGAATAACCGGTCCAGCCGGTTACAAGTTTTTAGTATAATAACCGGTTATTAACCGGTTTTTTAAACCGGTTTTTTTAAACCTGTTTTTTAACCGATAGACTGGTTAACCGAAAAAATAACCGAAAAATTCAAAAAAAAGGCAAAAAAACCGGTTTTTAACCGAAAATAACCGGTTAAATAACCGAACCGGTTAAAGTAATTAACCGGACCAGTTAAAAAAATAACCGGTTAAAGTAATAACCGGTTAAAGCATTAACCGGTTAAAGTCAAAAAGTCAAATTAACCGGTATAACCGGTTAACCGATCCGGTTATTAAAATTAACCGGTTTGTGCACCTCTAGATGTGCACCTGTTGACACGTAACCATCATATAATTTTAATGATAGTCATTCAGTTGTAAAAAAAATTAAAAAAATAAAAAAATAAATAAAAAAACACACACACACAAATCTACTCGCTATTAAAAGTAACCGCATGTGTAGTGTTTTACAAGTACTTTAACGCAGTTTTTTAACGGCTTAAATTACTTCAAATCTGTTTTCGACAAGGCTTGAACCCTTGATCTTTCGATATATAGTGTTTTTATGAGATTCCAAATATCCTATTTTGAAGTGCTTATTTATTTCATATAATATTATCTTGATCAAAACGGAGTCGTGCTAACACTCACAAGTTCACCACTTACATATTCAAATTTGCCTAAGAAATACTCTAACAAATATGCTAACAACTTCTTATAAGCAATGCATATTCTTCTGCTCATCCAGGTGTCGATTGATTGATACCATGAATACTGTTGTAGTACAACACCAAAGAAATCAATTCAAACAAAAAATACAAGTATCAAGCCAACGATTATACTTTATTCATACATATCTCTTTGAGTGTGAAGTAGTATTACAGAAATTGAAAAGTAATCAAAACAAGCTACGAATGACCTAATTTAATTTATACCCAATGCGTTCGTTAACATTCATTACCAAACAAAATGTAATCTTAGCTCAAACCTTCTTCTTATTAATGACACCATATCATACCAAGACTTGGTCATGTACACGATTTCTGACTTCTCTTGATCAGAAAAAGTCGTAAAAGGCTATACCTACCATCAAGCATTGCACAGGTCTCCTAGAAGCTCATGAAATCAAAAATCGCCTAATCAAACCCCTTTAATCCCATCATCATTAACTAACTTTTTTTCTTAATACAATTTGAAGTCTTATAGGTTCAACGTATGTTTAATTTGTGATATATGCAAGTATATTTAGGTTTTTTATCTACACATCTTAAGCAAATTATCATACAAAATATCAAAGTTAACCCACGATTATATATTAACCTGAGTAGCCAGGTACTCTCTGAAGAAAGTTCTTGGGATCCCACTAGGCCAAAACCAACAAAACGTAAGTGTCGGTGAAAGAGTCATTACGTTGATACAAATAAAAATAAAACAAAAATGTAAGCATCAGTATAAAATAAATATTCATGGATTGTGACCCGCGAAGACATAGCCAGCTTTTTAGTTATATTTAAATAAAGAGTATAAAGGTTAAAGAGAGTTTGTTTCCTTTAAAACAATCATCTTTTATTGCTACATATTAAAAAGTTGTATAGTGTGGGTTCTATCGAAAAAATTATTTGTTGTATAGTGTGGGTTCTATTGAAAAAATTAGAATAATGGTGTGTAATAAACATTACGATCATTTAAAGAAAAAGTAATTAAATAAATTTGAGCAATTAATGTAATGACTATTAAAAGGACAATATGCAACCATAATAGCCTATGACAAAATAAATATACAATCAATATACAACAACAAAAATTCCAAACCAAATTCCTCCATAATATCTTTTGAAGCATAGCTAATAAAAATGTAAAATGTCTGAAAAAACATGTGACAAGAATGGTGTTCCTTGCTACAATTCTCCATCATCACATATTTGGTAAAAGTGATGTTCGAAATAATGTAAAGTGCTATAACAAATATAACTTAATTTTGTTTAACATCCCATTGGCGCTGACACATTAGAAACCAAATATTCATTGTTCATCATTGACGACCCATCATCAACGACATGGTTCAAAACTCTAAAGTCGGGATATGAAGTAATTTAACATGAATTGGAATATTGTCACGGACAAATCAGGAAAGAGGTTACGTAACAAAAATTATTGGAAGACCTCTATTCACTAGAAGGTTATGTAACGAGCGGGTAGCTGTTGACCGGTGGATTAGCTAGGTTCAAATATTGCCAATGATCTCTAGATCAAGTGGTGGGAGACTTGTATTTCTCTTGTGAGTTGCAGGTTCGACTCTCATTTGGTGCAGAGTGAGGCACTGGTGGGCAATGATAGGAGACCCAGGGAACTTGGGTTCGATTCTTGAGCTAAACAAGTTTTACCGGTAATTCCACCGTCGTGCCTACAGACGGGTAGATTATCGGGTTTTCTCGGAATTGGTGGTGGACTCGGGTTACTCTCGGAGTACTTCGTTTGGTCTAGTGGGTGCCCCGAGAATGCTCGAGATTGATTAAGTTGGCCGTTAAAAAAAAAAAGTTAGGTTCAAATATAAAGAGGGGACTCAAAATATTATATTTATTGTTGGCCGTTAAAAAAAAAGTTGAGTTCAAATATGAAGAGGGGACTTAAAATATTATATTTAGGTTGATCAAAACTCTTCTTGTAATTTTCAATAAAATAAATCCCTAATATCGTATTGGTCTAGTCATCTTAACTTTATATATTTAGAAATTTAGAATAGGTAGTTTTAACAACCCAGAATAAAAAAAATTACAACTTGGAAATTAAATACTCGAAAACTTGCTTTTTCCAAAAAAAATATATATAAATAATTAATCACAATAACAACTTCATTTAGTTGATTCTCTCAGCATTATTGGAGAAACCGATACTTAAAAGGAAAACGAAAATATTATTTTTAGCCAATAAATTAAAAGCATGTCAAATAATTAAAGAATACTAGAACACTATCCAACGGCTGAGATTTTGACTATGGAAATAATGACTAACTCCATTTAGAACTCGTGTGTTGTGACGAACTTGTTAAAAAAGAAAAAATAGACGACGTAATACACTGTACAACACACGTACGTTGCGCCTTATTAACTCGCAAAATTTAGAACGAAACGTATAACAAAATGTAAAACCGTTGAACCCACACACACATTGTGCCGTGTTAACTCGTAAAATTTAGAACTAAACGTAAAACCAAAAATTTTGCAAAACATGAAAAATATAGGAGATCAAAGTTGAAAGTAAAAAAGTTGTTAGGTTAAATTGAAAAAACTAAAAACTTTTGGGTTAAAACTACAAAATCAAGTAGTTTGGGTTTAAAATAGGGTTATTGGATTTTATCACCCCCCAACTATCGGCCTTTGGCCGTTGCCACCCGCAACTAACACTTTGACACCCGGCACCCCCAACTTGACTTTTTGTTTGTGCTGGCACCACCCAGTTAAATCTTCACTAACTGAGTTTGTTTTTTTTCCGACGTGGCACAAATGTGATGAGTTGGACATGATTACGTGGTACAAATGTGATGTTGGAGCTGATTCATGGCAGATTGAACTAATTAACACCGTATAGAACTAATATTAATACACATATTATCTCAACAGCATATGATCCAATATTCTTCTTCGTCGGTGCCGGAGCCGTCTCAGTATCTCGTTCGCCGGCGAGGTTATGGAGACTTCCGGCGGTGGAATATTGGTAGGAAAGCCTTCAAACTCTTCTTCATCCCAAAAATCAAATGAGGAAGGTGAAAGTGAGGGTTTGGTGGTGAGATCGGAGTTAACCGGCGGAGATGGAACGGCGGACGGTGAGTTAGGAACGCCGGGGTGAGATTCCGGATCAGCGGAGGATAAGGCGGTGGGAGGAGGAGGAGTACGGCGGGGGATGCCGGAGAGTGAGTCGTCGTCGAGATCGAGATCGTAGTCCGCGTCGAAGCCTTCGAAGTGAGGATCGGCAGTGGCGGAGAGGGAGGTGTTTCGCCATTAATGGAAGGTGTTTCGTCATTAATGGAAATCATTGTTCTTTATCCGATTTTGAGATTGATTGAATTTGAGTTGGTTTGTTGGTGTTGTTCATTGAGTATGAAGTAAGAAATGAATCAGGTCTTGATTACTTGTTTTCATTCAGATCTGAGATAGAAACTTGACACTGGTAGTTTAGAATCAAAGTTGAGTTTATTGTTTTGATCGAAACGGATAAAATCTGGATCTGAATTGTTGCTGTTTCTGATACAACAGTTATTTACTTATGTTTGCACGATTACAGAGAAATAATGGAGGTTTGTGAGCTTGTGTGAGAGAGAGAGAGAGACAGAGAAATAAGGGGGAAGATGAGGTGGAGGTGTGGAGGGAGGGAGAGTGACACATCATTCGCCACGTAATCATGTCTAACTCATCACATTTGTGCCATGCCGGATAAAAACAAACCCAGTTAGTGAAGATTTAACTGGGTGGTGCCAGCACAAACAAAAAGTCAAGTTGGGGGTGCCGGGTGTCAAAGTGTTAGTTGCGGGTGGCAACGGCCAAAGGCCGATAGTTGGGGGTGATAAAATCCAATAACCCTTTAAAATAGGGGTGTGCACGGTTCGGTTCGGTTTTCGGTTTTTAAAAACCGTTCGGTTTCGGTTTTTTCTGTCACACCCTGGCTTTGCGGAAGCGTGGTTAATTTGGTGTGACTTCTTAATACCATAGCTTAACCATAACAAAGCTATATGAAATAAAATCATGCAAGATCATCCATTTGATTAAGTTTTAAAACCAGAGTAACATACCATTGTCTTAGAGACTTACAACATCATAACATAAAACATTGTCTTGAAAAACATAAACATCAACATGAATTAAACGCAGTTTAAGATTTGTGACTTGTCCAGGAAAAAAGTCACATTTCCTAAACTGGGATGACCTTGGAACCCTTATGCAGCGGGAAAACATAACATACCGCGCCAGATCTTTAATTTCCTGAAATACATGTAAGTTGAAAAATCAACAATAATGTTGAGCGAGTTCATGTGTAAGTGAGTAAGTAAACCTTTGTGAGTATAAAAATAGTCTTGGTATGTAGCAAATAAGGGAATTGAGATCACCAATGGTTTGCAAGGCCACTGATATATGTGAAGTGCAAATAGGGAGACTCAAACCTAGCAGATTTCGCCACGGCATTAGTATGTGGACAAAGTCACCCCGAGGTCCGTTTCTAGTTTGGCCTGGGGCTGGGCTCGCTACACCCAGATAGATCTACCGCTCCTGTCCCTCGGTCCCGCCATGAGGACTAATGGCCTCATGTTGCTCCTACCCACTCACATGATCTAAGTAGTAAACCTCCTTACGCTAACCATACCATGTATAAAGTACTTGTAATCAAAGTAACATGTATTTCACCCCCGCAGTTAAGAAAACTGAAAACAGTTAGAGAAAAGGGGGACATGAACTCACCGTGGTGCGTCTCTACCAAGTATGCCTCCAAATCAAACAGCTGTGTGACGACCTACACGTACTAATTCTATTAGACGGACGGCCGTGCCTTAGCTTTATGGTTTAAGTTTTTGGGAAATAGTTAGGCAACTATTTCGTGTTTACATTCTGTATATACTTGGTAGTCATTTTTCCTTCCCAAGGATGGGGGATTTAATACATGTGCGTTCGTAATTCGGATTACACTATTAAGTCTCACTTAATACATTTTATTCCTAACTCCAAAATATGAATATTCTTCCCAAAAATATTATATTTTATTACATGTGATTTTCCAAAATAATACTTAGTAATATTATTTTTACTCTAAAAATAATATTTACGTAGTTCACAAAATAATCATAAACACTTATACAAGTGATGTTGTGAAAAATATATACTAAATATATATATGTATCACGTTTTATTTTGTGAAAATCCCACCTCCGATGTTTTGTAAATATAGTCGTGGCGAAATCTATATTTTGAAAACAAGTCGAAAAGTATTTCTAACACTTATAGTGAAAATAATTCTAAGTGTTAGGTTTTTAGAAAAATTTCGCCAGATTTTCCTCTGTAACTGGAGGTGGCCACGCTTTCAAGCGTATCATTTTCTTTTATAAATCAAACCAACCATTTTTATCATTCATTCAAAACAATGTTCAAATCACAAACTAGTCAAAATATGTATAAATCGCATAAATTTCATGAACTTGTGATTTATTCAAACTATGAAGTAAATCCCATTACTTTTAGTGGATCTTCATATAAAACTATCCGATCTGGTAAAAACCTCATTTTTTATGGAAGTTCCGTCTTTACAACTTCTCGTCATCTTTTCAAAAATAGTTATTTTGTCGAAACTTTGTGTTACACAAGTGTTTACACACTTGTGTGTTCTAAATACCATTCTTGTTAGTGTAAGATCCGTCTTTAAAAATATGTTTTCTCTTGACACGTGGTCCTTTAAAAATACCACCTGTAGATCCGTAGATCTACTAGTTTTAAACACCATTTTACAAGCTAAAACACTTTTACACAAGTTCATGATTCTTGTGTGGTAGAGTTTCATCTTCTAACCCTTGTTATACTTAAACAAGCTTTATGTCATAATCCAAGATCATGACTAAACCGGGTTAAATGATGATCCGAGCTACCACAACATAGATCGGGTCCAAATAATCACACAAATCAAATACTACAAGTTTTACACAACATATGAGCTATTAACCATCATTTTAGTGTTTTAAGTAGACTTTTATGCTTCATCTTGTAAGTTAACGAGTTTTAACCGTTACAAATCGTATTAACCACTTTAGAATAGTTCGAGTAGGTGATTTAAGTAACATACCACTAGCTCGAGGCTAGGGAAGAATCTATGCGAAAAACGTGTGGATAAAAGCAAGATAAAGAGGTCCTTCGCCTTCCGATTGCTCCAAGACTCCTTATATGCGACCCTTAACACTTGAATGATCTTGGAATGTGATGATGGAAGCCGAAAATATGATGGATGTATAAGGGGATGTTCGGCCGAAGCTATGTAGAGAAGGAGAGAGAGTTGTGTTTTGATTTGTGAAGTGTAAGTGTTAAGTGTGTTAACCCTTGATCTTATAGACAATTAACATCACCATTACCCAATGGATTTTGTGCCTCCTAGATATTAAGCAGAAGAGATTAATCAAATCAACAAAGGACAAGTGTGTGTCCCCTCTAGTTGGGGACGGTTAGAGAGGGGGGGGGGGTCCTTGGTTCGATTCTAACTAGTTAGTTAGGATAATAGTTAGGTTAAGTAGGTTAGTTAAGTGCTTAACCCGGTTAGTTGTGTGTAGTGTGTTACAATGGGTGTTAGGGTAATCAGGGACCCTAACTGGCTCAGAAAAAGATAAATAATGAAAATGACAATATTTTCATGTTCCGGGTAAAGTCCGGTTGTTCGGTTGGATAGTAATCCGTTAAAGTGCTTAACAAAGCTTTAAAGTGTCGTTATTACCATTTTTAGTGACACAACTTATTCCTGACACCTTGGAAAGTGTCTAGTAATATTTTTCTCATGTTTTGGCACTTTATTAGTTAGCTAAAAGCTGAATTATTATGTAAAGTGCTGAATTTTGTGCTTAGAGCACGTTTTAGGCACATCTGGTCATTGTAACTTATTCCTAGAGACGCAGTTCTACAACCCTTGTATCCCTACACTCACCACTAGTGTAGTAAAATATTTCTGGCTCATACAGGCCTTTAGGGGCAGTGTCTGCCTGATGCTGGCTTTATCAGCATGTTCAATAGGTTATCCGTTTAGTAGTGCTACTGTGCTTTTTGTGCATCATGTTTGTCACTAAGGTTCAGCATGTAAATAATGTAGTGACGGTAAGTGAAGTATGATGCAAGTAAGTACATGTATTAGTATTCAAGTAGCAGTTTATTCACAAGTTCAAGCAAGCACAGTAATTAAGCAGTAGTTAATTATTAATTAAGTCGTACGGATACCTGGTTTAGTGAGGGTTGTCACATTCTCCCCCCGTTAGAAAAATTTCGTCCCGAAATTTTAAGTTCTGCTTGTAGATGCAGGGTTCTTAGGAAATAACTGGGGGTATTTCTCTTTCGTCCGGTCCTCACGCTCCCAGGTGTACTCAGGACCGTGTCTGGCATTCCAACGAACTTTGACGAGCTTGACACTGCTCCGGCGGGTCTTGTTTACTTTCCAATCCGTAACCTCAACCGGTTCTTCAACGAAATGGAGCGTGTCGTCAACATGAATCTCGTCGATGGGAATGGCAATGTCATCTTGAGTTGGACTTTTCTTCAGGTTGGATACATGGAATGTATCGTGAACACCATTCAGTTCAGTAGGTAGATCCAACTTGTATGCTACTAGTCCTATTCTTTCCAAAATTCTGAAAGGACCAATGTAGCGCGGATTTAACTTCCCACGCTTTCCGAAGCGTGCCACACCCTTCCAGGGTGAAACTTTCAATAAAACCATTTCTCCCACTTGAAATTCCACGTGTTTCCGGTTTGGATCCGCATAGGCCTTCTGTCTGTGGCGAGCTGCTTCGATGCATTTAAGAATCTGCGCAATCTTGTCTGTCGTCTCTTGGACGATTTCGGGACCAGCAAGTTGCCTATCACCTGCGTCAGCCCAGCATAGGGGTGATCGGCACTTGCGTCCGTAAAGGGCTTCAAATGGCGTGACACCAATACTGGTGTGGTAGCTGTTGTTGTATGAAAATTCGACCAAAGGCAAATGCTTGTCCCAACTACCGCCCAAGTCCATAACACACGCTCTCAGCATGTCTTCCAAAGTCTGTATCGTTCGCTCGCTCTGACCGTCAGTTTGCGGATGAAACGCAGTGCTCAGATTCAATTGTGAGCCAAAGGCTTCTTGGAAGGATTTCCATATCCTTGACACAAACCTTCCGTCTCTATCAGAGATGATCGAGAGAGGCACTCCATGACGTGCGACGATCTCTCTCATGTATATTTCGGCCAACTTGCTCGTATTATCCTTCTCTCTGATAGGTAAGAAGTGTGCTGACTTCGTTAATCGATCCACTATTACCCAAATAGTGTCATGGCCTCTTGGCGTTTTTGGCAATTTTGTAATGAAATCCATGGAGATTTGTTCCCATTTCCACTTGGGAATCTCAGGTTGTTGCAGAAGTCCTGAAGGCTTTTGATATTCGGCTTTAACCTTAGCGCATGTTAAACATTTGCTCACATAAACAGCAACATCGCCTTTCATCCTAGGCCACCAATAATAATCTTTAAGATCCTGGTACATCTTATCCGCTCCAGGGTGGATAGAGTACCGCGACTTGTGAGCTTCATCGAATATAACCTTCTTTAAATCACCAAACAGAGGAACCCAAATCTTTTTCTCAAAACATAACGTTCCTTCCTCGTTTGGTACTAGTAGCTTCTCCATCCCACGGAGGTATTCTTCTTCAAGGTTTCCTTCCTTGAGAGCTTCTTTCTGCGCGGCACGAATGCGCAAGGAAAGATCGGTTCGGATAATCATTTCTAAAGCTCTAACCCTTATGGGCATGATCCTCTCCTTTCGACTTAGGGCATCGGCGACTACATTCGCCTTCCCTGGGTGATACTTTATCTCGCAGTCGTAATCGTTCAGCAACTCAACCCAACGTCTCTGCCTCATATTCAGCTCCTTCTGATTGAATATGTGCTATAGGCTCTTGTGATCTGTAAAGATTGTACACTTTGTACCATAAAGGTAGTGTCTCCAGATCTTTAATGCAAAAACCACTGCGCCAAGTTCCAAATCATGTGTGGTATAGTTCTTTTCGTGCACTTTCAATTGACGCGATGCGTAAGCAATAACCTTTTGGCGTTGCATCAACACACAACCCAATCCTTGACGCGAAACGTCACAGTATACCACGAAATCATCTGTACCTTCCGGTAGTGCTAAGATTGGCGCGTTGCAGAGCTTATCCTTCAGTATCTGGAATGCTTCCTCCTGTTTGATTTCCCAATCAAACTTCTTATCTTTCTGCGTGAGGAGCGTCAATGGTTGAGCGATTTTTGAAAAATCCTCAATGAACCTTCGATAGTAGCCAGCCAAACCCAAGAATTGTCGAATCTCGGTTGGCGTCTTTGGCGTTTCCCAATTCTTGATCGCTTCGATCTTGGTTGGATCCACATGGATTCCACCTCCATTTACCACGTGCCCAAGGAATTGGACTTCGCGTAGCCAAAATTCGCACTTGGAGAATTTGGCATACAGCTGTTCTTTCTTCAGCAGCTCCAAAATAGCTCTTAAATGCTGCTCGTGCTCAGCCTTTGTCCTTGAGTAAATCAAGATATCGTCGATAAACACAATCACGAACTTATCCAAGTACGGCTTGCAAACTCTATTCATCAAGTCCATAAAGACTGCAGGTGCGTTCGTCAAACCAAACGGCATAACAAGGAACTCGTAGTGCCCATAACGAGTTCTGAAGGTTGTCTTCGGGATACTCTCCTCTTGTATCCTTAACTGATGGTATCCCGATCGCAAGTCGATCTTTGAATAAAAGCTTGAGCCTTGCAGTTGGTCAAACAGATCATCAATCCTTGGCAGAGGGTATCTATTCTTGATCGTCAGCTTGTTCAGCTCCCGGTAGTCGATGCACATACGAAAACTACCGTCCTTCTTCTTGACAAACAGGACCGGAGCTCCCCAAGGCGAGAAGCTTGGTCGGATAAAACCCTTGTCTAACAACTCTTGAAGTTGTGTCGACAGTTCCTGCATCTCAGACGGAGCAAGTCTATAAGGTGCCTTAGCCACAGGCGCGGCGCCTGGAACTAAGTCAATGCGGAACTCTACTTGTCTCTGAGGTGGCAGTCCAGGTAAGTCCTCTGGGAAGACTTCTGGATATTCCCTCACGACAGAGATGTCTTCTATTCTTGGCTCAGCAGCCTTCTTATCCACAATGTGTGCCAGGAAGGCAACACATCCCTTCAGCAAACACTTCCGTGCTTTCAGGCAGCTGATGATCCTTAACGGCGTATCACGCTTCTCACCGTGAACCACAATTGTTTCGCCATCTTCGGTTGGGATACGAACGACCTTTTCGTGACAAACTATCTCAGCCTTGTTGCCTGATAACCAATCCATTCCTACCACCACGTCGAAGCTTCCCAACTGGACTGGTAGTAGATCCAAAGCAAATTCACGTTCTCCCAATTCGATCACACAACCTCTGATAACTTCATTGGCTTCTACTAACTTCCCATTGGCCAATTCGATTGAGTAGGGGATATCTAACTTATTAGCGGCTAAACCAAGCATATTCTTAAACTCTAACGACACGAAGCTATAATCGGCACCAGTATCAAATAAAACGGATGCATAGCACTGGTTTACAGGGAACGTACCAGTAACGACATTGGGGTCCTGGCGCGCTTCCCTCGCTTCGATTTGGAACACTCTTCCACGGGCTTGGTTCAACTCTGGGCAGTTCTTCTTAAAATGCCCAATATCACCACAGTTAAAGCATCCAAGTCTTTGCCCGTTTCCACCTCCATTTCCAGCTTGGATGATGTTTTGGTTCGCATTACCCGCTTGGTTCGCAAAGTTGCCTCGATTCCCGTTTCCTCCATTGTTTCCTTGTGAGCGATTACCAATACCGCCACGATTATTATTTCTATTCCCAAATCCTCCTTGGCCTCCCCGGCCGGCACTAGCCTAACAAGAATCCTTCAAGTGGCCCGGCTTTCCACATGCTTCGCATACTTTCACACTACAATGGCCAGTATGGTGGCGTTGACAGGTATTACATTTGGGCTGGGTGCCCTGATATCCTTTTCCTTTCTTTCCACTACCAGCTGTAACCTGAGCTGGCGTGCCTGATCCTCCTTTCTTAACAACCACACTGGCGCCCTGCTTGAAGTTCGAGAACTTCCGTTTGTTACCTCCTGATGACTCGACGTGAGTCTCTTTCTTCTTAGTCTCAGCATCACCAAACTTGTTCAGGCGAATAGCCTCCTCTGTGAGAGCCACGCTCAAATCGATTGCCTCAGTAATTGTCGCAGGCTTGGATGAGGTCACCATGCTTATGATTTGAGGAGCTAATCCCCAAATGAAACGTTCAATCCGCTTGAACTCCGGAGTGACCATGTAGGGTACCACATGCGATAAGTCATGGAACCTTTGAACGTATTCTGCGATCTTTGGACCGTCCATTTTCAAATGCCAGAACTCGGTTTCCAATCTTTGGATTTCCGCGCGGGAGCAGTACTTTTTGCGCATAAGTTCCTTCAGTTCGGTCCAGGTTAGCGCGTAGGCAGCAGCTTCACCAAGTGTCTGTACTTGCAAATTCCACCAAGAGAGGGCTCCATCCAAGAATAGCCCTGAGATATAGGTGACTTGCTGATCTAGTGCGCATTTGCTCATGCGAAGAACAGATTCAGTTTTCTCGGCCCAACAAACAAAGGCGACAGCACCTCCAGTGCCATCAAAGTTGACCGGTTTGCAGTCTAGAAACTGCTTGTAGGTGCACCCTGCACATACATTATAACGTGTGAACGGCATTAGCATCTTTGCTATAGATATCCAATTAGGTCATGGTAGGTCTAAATGACTCAGTATTACCATGAGGTGGATTATTGTTGTTGCCAGTGTTGCCAGAGTTGCTTCCACTAGTCCCTCATTGAGAGGCGGCGTATTGTGCAATGGCAGCAGCGATAATTTGCTCGAGTTCCGCCTCATTGGTAGGCATGTGCGTCTCACGTCTCGGCGGCATCTTCTAAAAGATGGTTTACGTTGGTCAGGCCATAGTAAGGATCCCGTAAGTCAGGTCATAATGTAGCGTACGTATAAAATGATAGTAATAGTACATAACATCTCATGTTATAATCATATCACTCACACAACATCCCATGTCATAGAATACAAATAACCAAATCAAGCATCAAGTATGATGAGAATACTGCGATTGCCATATAATGAGACCACATAGTAAGCGTACAAGTACATCATAGTGTCATACAACATCAGTCGACTAAGGGCTACATCACCCTAGTCCAAAAACTATATCCAATCTGTGTCAATACATCAAATACATGTCAACAAAAGTCAGAATCATAATGTAGTCTCCAAAAATGCTGTGCAGTCAAAAGCATTCGCCGTCTTCTCACCAACGTCTACCTGTACGGTACTGAAGAGCTCTACACGGATGGCGGTGGCGGAGGGGGAAAGTGGGTGTAAAACAAACGACGCAACTGGAGCCAGTCCTCCTCCATGGCTCCCTGGGTACGCAACCAAGAAGTAACCTGTTGCTCAAGTGCCAAAAGGCGTGCAGCATAGTCTGGTGGTAAAGGTCGAGTGGGCTGCAAAGGAGAGTGTGTCTGACCCTGGCACGGACACGGCGGCGGCTGAGCTCTCTCAAGCTCCTGAATGCGCTGCGTGTGTGCCTCGTGCTGGGCGACAAAAGACATCAAAACGTCCTCAATAGTATACCCCATGTGAAAAGAATGGTAGGGGTCAGTCGGTGGCATCGCAGAAGGTGATGTCCAAAGGAACGGCTCACTGGTGGGATCAAAAGGTGCCACATGAGATGGAGAAACAGGGGGAAAAGTAGTAGTAGACGGTGGTATAGCAGGGATAGATACTGGTACATGTCCAAAAGGGTGAGCCGAAGAACCTTCTCCAGGTCGTGCTGGAGGTGTAAACCGAGGAAATGAAAAGGAGGTATCAATGTGACGGGTATCAGTGATCTGAGGGGGAATAGGTGGGACCTCGTCATCAGCAGGAATCCACCCACACTGGGCGTGCTCATCTCGTGGGTCCACCTGTGCCTCAAAAAGTGTACGATCAAACTGAACTGGCATAGGGTCATGGTGAGGTGCAACAAGAGGGTCAACTGGTGCATCAGCAATAAGTGGGGGATCAACATGATCAGCAGCAATGACGTGATCGTCCTCCAACAATGGAGCATCTACAGGGTGATCATCGATAGGTGGGTCAGCAACGACAGGCTCAATAAATATGCCAGCATGAGCAGGGTCATGCTCAAGCACTGGGTCAGGAGCAGGGTCTAGTGGCTGCTCGGGCTCATCAAAGGCCATCTCAAAATCAAACTCAGGGTCGATGGGGTCAACTGGGTCGACTGGATCCTCCATAGGCTGATCCATGGGTATAAACTCTATATCCTCATCTGAGTCGAATCCTGGGGGAAAGACAGGATCGGAATCCTCCACATCATCGTGGTCGAAAGTAAAACTAGGAATAGGGGCAACAGAGGATGCCTGGTCGGGATCTGATCCATGAGAAAAGTGCTGCGCACTCTGGGTGTGTGAAGGTGCGGAAGCCACAGACTCGAAAGAGTCTGAGACCGGTGAGTGAGCAGGTGACTCCTCAGCGGGAGCATCTGCGATCAACAAAAGATCTCCAGCAGTAAGAAGGGCCTCGCCCTGAACCTTATCCTCTAAGGGCTCGTCATCAAACAGATCGACGTCGCCATCATCGTCGGCGTCGAGAAGCAAATCATAAGCAGGATAAACAGCTAAGGGTATGGGAGCAGGGATCTCCACTAACGGTAGGTCCCCGGCCAAAGGGCCATCAGCGAGCTCATCAGCACCATCAGGTAAAGCGAAGGGCTGGAAATCATACTCGTCCGTGCTCGTAACGTCGGATGTGTGAACCTCGCGCTCAGAAGACTCTAGGTCGTCCGATACTATAGGTCTAGGTCCAGTGGTGTCTGAATCACCAGTGCCAGAGGTGTCCATGGTGTCTGTAATATAAACACAAACATGCACAAACAGTCAATCATACAATCAGATAATCACATAAGTCACCAAGTAAGCATTCATATAGTTCTCCTAGTCCCACTAGCCTCCCAGCCTCTCAGACTGCTCTTCCTAGTCCTACTAGCCAATTCTCCTAGTCCCACTAGCCAATTCTCCTAGTCCCACTAGCCAATCCTCCTAGTCCCACTAGCCATTTCTCCTAGTCCCACTAGCCAACTACCTCGATCTCTCAGACCGAGCCTCGGCCTCTCAGACCGAGCCTCAGCCTTTCTAGACTGAGCCTATAAATAATAAAATGTGCTCAACATTTGTTTATAAAAGTTTTGGGATCTGGACTTAAGTGGTATGCAGTAAAAATGTTTTCGTGAGAGCCCTAGTGATCATAGTCTAGACTCGAGAAAGAATCCTAGTTCGCTATGATCAGAGCTCTGATACCAAGTTGTCACACCCTGGCTTTGCGGAAGCGTGGTTAATTTGGTGTGACTTCTTAATACCATAGCTTAACCATAACAAAGCTATATGAAATAAAATCATGCAAGATCATCCATTTGATTAAGTTTTAAAACCAGAGTAACATACCATTGTCTTAGAGACTTACAACATCATAACATAAAACACTGTCTTGAAAAACATAAACATCAACATGAAATAAACGCAGTTTAAGATTTGTGACTTGTCCAGGAAAAAGTCACATTTCCTAAACTGGGATGACCTTGGAACCCTTATGCAGCGGGAAAACATAACATACCGCGCCAGATCTTTAATTTCCTGAAATACATGTAAGTTGAAAAATCAACAATAATGTTGAGCGAGTTCATGTGTAAGTGAGTAAGTAAACCTTTGTGAGTATAAAAATAGTCTTGGTATGTAGCAAATAAGGGAATTGAGATCACCAATGGTTTGCAAGGCCACTGATATATGTGAAGTGCAAATAGGGAGACTCAAACCTAGCAGATTTCGCCACGGCATTAGTATGTGGACAAAGTCACCCCGAGGTCCGTTTCTAGTTTGGCCTGGGGCTGGGCTCGCTACACCCAGATAGATCTACCGCTCCTGTCCCTCGGTCCCGCCATGAGGACTAATGGCCTCATGTTGCTCCTACCCACTCACATGATCTAAGTAGTAAACCTCCTTACGCTAACCATACCATGTATAAAGTACTTGTAATCAAAGTAACATGTATTTCACCCCCGCAGTTAAGAAAACTGAAAACAGTTAGAGAAAAGGGGGACATGAACTCACCGTGGTGCGTCTCTACCAAGTATGCCTCCAAATCAAACAGCTGTGTGACGACCTACACGTACTAATTCTATTAGACGGACGGCCGTGCCTTAGCTTTATGGTTTAAGTTTTTGGGAAATAGTTAGGCAACTATTTCGTGTTTACATTCTGTATATACTTGGTAGTCATTTTTCCTTCCCAAGGATGGGGGATTTAATACATGTGCGTTCGTAATTCGGATTACACTATTAAGTCTCACTTAATACATTTTATTCCTAACTCCAAAATATGAATATTCTTCCCAAAAATATTATATTTTATTACATGTGATTTTCCAAAATAATACTTAGTAATATTATTTTTACTCTAAAAATAATATTTACGTAGTTCACAAAATAATCATAAACACTTATACAAGTGATGTTGTGAAAAATATATACTAAATATATATATGTATCACGTTTTATTTTGTGAAAATCCCACCTCCGATGTTTTGTAAATATAGTCGTGGCGAAATCTATATTTTGAAAACAAGTCGAAAAGTATTTCTAACACTTATAGTGAAAATAATTCTAAGTGTTAGGTTTTTAGAAAAATTTCGCCAGAGTTTCCTCTGTAACTGGAGGTGGCCACGCTTTCAAGCGTATCATTTTCTTTTATAAATCAAACCAACCATTTTTATCATTCATTCAAAACAATGTTCAAATCACAAACTAGTCAAAATATGTATAAATCGCATAAATTTCATGAACTTGTGATTTATTCAAACTATGAAGTAAATCCCATTACTTTTAGTGGATCTTCATATAAAACTATCCGATCTGGTAAAAACCTCGTTTTTTATGGAAGTTCCGTCTTTACAACTTCTCGTCATCTTTTCAAAAATAGTTATTTTGTCGAAACTTTGTGTTACACAAGTGTTTACACACTTGTGTGTTCTAAATACCATTCTTGTTAGTGTAAGATCCGTCTTTAAAAATATGTTTTCTCTTGACACGTGGTCCTTTAAAAATACCACCTGTAGATCCGTAGATCTACTAGTTTTAAACACCATTTTACAAGCTAAAACACTTTTACACAAGTTCATGATTCTTGTGTGGTAGAGTTTCATCTTCTAACCCTTGTTATACTTAAACAAGCTTTATGTCATAATCCAAGATCATGACTAAACCGGGTTAAATGATGATCCGAGCTACCACAACATAGATCAGGTCCAAATAATCACACAAATCAAATACTACAAGTTTTACACAACATATGAGCTATTAACCATCATTTTAGTGTTTTAAGCAGACTTTTATGCTTCATCTTGTAAGTTAACGAGTTTTAACCGTTACAAATCGTATTAACCACTTTAGAATAGTTCGAGTAGGTGATTTAAGTAACATACCACTAGCTCGAGGCTAGGGAAGAATCTATGCGAAAAACGTGTGGATAAAAGCAAGATAAAGAGGTCCTTCGCCTTCCGATTGCTCCAAGACTCCTTATATGCGACCCTTAACACTTGAATGATCTTGGAATGTGATGATGGAAGCCGAAAATATGATGGATGTATAAGGGGATGTTCGGCCGAAGCTATGTAGAGAAGGAGAGAGAGTTGTGTTTTGATTTGTGAAGTGTAAGTGTTAAGTGTGTTAACCCTTGATCTTATAGACAATTAACATCACCATTACCCAATGGATTTTGTGCCTCCTAGATATTAAGCAGAAGAGATTAATCAAATCAACAAAGGACAAGTGTGTGTCCCCTCTAGTTGGGGACGGTTAGAGAGAGGGGGGGGGGGTCCTTGGTTCGATTCTAACTAGTTAGTTAGGATAATAGTTAGGTTAAGTAGGTTAGTTAAGTGCTTAACCCGGTTAGTTGTGTGTAGTGTGTTACAATGGGTGTTAGGGTAATCAGGGACCCTAACTGGCTCAGAAAAAGATAAATAATGAAAATGACAATATTTTCATGTTCCGGGTAAAGTCCGGTTGTTCGGTTGGATAGTAATCCGTTAAAGTGCTTAACAAAGCTTTAAAGTGTTGTTATTACCATTTTTAGTGACACAACTTATTCCTGACACCTTGGAAAGTGTCTAGTAATATTTTTCTCATGTTTTGGCACTTTATTAGTTAGCTAAAAGCTGAATTATTATGTAAAGTGCTGAATTTTGTGCTTAGAGCACGTTTTAGGCACATCTGGTCATTGTAACTTATTCCTAGAGACGCAGTTCTACAACCCTTGTATCCCTACACTCACCACTAGTGTAGTAAAATATTTCTGGCTCATACAGGCCTTTAGGGGCAGTGTCTGCCTGATGCTGGCTTTATCAGCATGTTCAATAGGTTATCCGTTTAGTAGTGCTACTGTGCTTTTTGTGCATCATGTTTGTCACTAAGGTTCAGCATGTAAATAATGTAGTGACGGTAAGTGAAGTATGATGCAAGTAAGTACATGTATTAGTATTCAAGTAGCAGTTTATTCACAAGTTCAAGCAAGCACAGTAATTAAGCAGTAGTTAATTATTAATTAAGTCGTACGGATACCTGGTTTAGTGAGGGTTGTCACATTTTCGGTTTTAGCAACGGTTCGGTTCGGTTTTTGAAACAAATTATGTAAGATTCAAAACTTAAAAGTATAATTCAAAGTTTAAGAATCTTGTTAATATATTTAGTCTTTTAAATTAATATTATTCACATAAACATAACTTTCTAATCTATTTTAATGTTTCTCCAAAGTTCTTGTTAAGACGTTTTAATTTATAATACTTTGAAAACCATTTAATTTTTATATTAAACTTTGTTAGTTCTTGTAAACAATAGATAATTTTAATGATAAATAAAAATGGTAATGTTCTTATTATAAATATTTAACAAACAAGAACAAAATTAATAATTTTTAGTAGCATGGGTAAACACTTAAACAACTTAAATATAAAAATATATAGATTTGGTATACTATTAAAACTTATCGGTTTGGTTCGGTTATTTTCGGTTATTGAAAATGATTATCCGAAAACCAAACCGAAATTTTCGGTTATTAAAAATCCGAAAACCGAACCGTTGGTTTTTGTTTCGGTTCGGTTTTTTCGGTCCGTATTTTTCGGTTATTTCGGTTACGGTTCGGTTATTTCGGTTTTCTGCTCACCCCTAGTTTAAAATGAAATATCAATTTTTTTTTTTTTTTTTGCAAAAGGATTAAAATCTCATTCATCATAGATGTTTTTCTTGCAAAAGGATAATGATCACACATAAAACAAAAGCGTAGAATGATATTCGATGTTCGTTAATTCAATTTTGAGGGTTGTGAGAGATATTATGCTAGAAGATGATCTAAAAAGGAGTAAGAAATAATATGGGGATTGGTTTACGAATTATTTACGAAGAGAATGAGAGATTCATTTTTTATCGAGCCTGGGTCTCACTGGAAACAGTCTCTCTTTTCCTACAAGGTAGAGGTAAGGATGTTTACATCTTACCCTCCTCAGACCCTTCCTTAGCTTTGCTATTGGTAGAATTTACTGAGTATGATGATGATGAATGAGAGATTCATTTTTACGTCAAGAGAGACAAAGGAAAGATGGATTAGGAATTCACGTGAAATGGTATATTACCCTTTATGTTACTTTTTAATCTCCTTAGTATTATTTTTAACTAACTAATAATATGTCGTTATTTATTTTGGGTGATTGATGAATTTTAAGGGTCTAGACGGTTCTTCATGTTACAACATTATTTGAGTGATTGATGGCTCAAATTAACGATGACATATTAGACCAGTCATCTCCACTACTAGTTGGTTTTGTTTGAGTCACACATCTCACATCACTATACTATTTTTGGGGTAATTACACTCATGTTAACATGGATGCCACATAGCTGAAAATGCTCCTTCACCATGTAAACCACTACTCGTGGTCTTAGTAAGTAATTAGAATTTAAAGCAGATTAAACAACTAAGGTACGGGAGGACACGTATTTGACACGTTCATTATGAACTCGTCTTAATTTTCTTCTCATCTCTCTCTCTCTCTCAAATCTCCTCTATTTTATTTCAAATCTTATCTCTCCGCCCCGTCTTCTGAAACGAAATTTGTAGGAAAATTGTGGCTACACCACCATCTGTATCCGGCGGTCGCTCTAAAGCCCAATTTTGTTCCCAATTCCTCCAGACTTCATTTTCGCTGGGATTTAACAAAAGCATTCGAAAGGTTGCAAAACTTTCGAAGGAAAAGTTGATTACCGTACTTGGTGAAGGGAATTCAAAAATCATGTTTTCTTTCTCTCATTTATTGACTTCCAGTAATTTTAATATGTCTACCTTTTTTATTTACAATTTAGGGTGACTTTTGTTAAAATGTACACATATTATTAAATTCAATAATCAGATTGTTTCAATTGCTTTGCTTCTGATTTCGAATGAATCAAATTGGTATATTTTAGTGGTTAATGTTAAAACCCGTCTCTGTGATTTAGTTTTGTTAAAACTTGAATTCTAGGTCTAATGTTACCCGACTCGAAAGTTCTAACATAAATTTGGTTATGAATAAACACCGAAAAAATGTGAACGAATAAGAAAATAATGATGGTATATTAACGATCTCTTTAATCTTTAGCAATTCTTATAAAAAACGAGAGTACTAAGTTATTTTCGTTAAAAAAAAATCTTTTGTTTTTCTTAACAAACGAACTGCTTATTAAAAATAATATGACAAAGTCATAAATTACAATAAACAAATATTTCAATTTTCCAACCTACTATACACATAACATTAATAAAAGTATTCTAATCATAAATCATTACAAAACAAGGTATATGTCAAGTAATGTTTGAGACTTTATGCATTTATAATATTACAGAGAAGAAAAACGTCTCTTAGACCGTGGGGTATGGTTGGGCTTGGATTGGGGGGCATGAGTTGACACGTGGAGTTGGAGCCTCCCACCGGTGAGTGGCGTGTCCGTGGGGTATGGCGGGGCTTGGGTTGGGTTGGGGGCATGGCTTGGCAGTTTATTAAAAAAAACTACAAAAAATTAAAATTCAAACACCCGCTATGACATGGCAGTGGACAGCGAATAGGAGGCCGCCACATCGGATCTCAAGCCCGCCCCACGCCTGGCTTCAAACCCAAGCCCCAAAGGTCACGCCCCAACTCAAGCCCCATACCCCATAGTCTTAGTTTGGTGCTGATGGTGGATTCTAGAGGAAAGTGATAAACGAATAAACGAGTTTTGGTTTCATGTAATGAGCATCATCTTTTGTAGTCACCAATGGTTTTACTTTTTTTTTTTTAAATTTTATTTGGGCTTTTATTTCGTAATTAATTTCCTTGTTGACGGACTAATAATCATTTAAAATATAAGTCACTATTTTTGGATATAATATTATAAATTGCCAATATTTTATGTACGCTTTAAGAAAATAAAAGGTTAAATAGAGCTTTGATTTGAGTATGGTATTATAGCCTAGTGACATTTTAGGTGAGATAAGGTTTACGGATCATTAGGTCCTGGATATGATTCACACAAGGGTGTTTTCCTAGATTTCTAAGTTTTCCTATTAAATTGGTGTATAGCCGTATAGGTATTAATGCCTACTAGAGATGGATATAATCAGGTGGTTCTACTAGTGGCATGATGATACTCTATTGGTTTGTAAGTGATCCAAATTTTCCGTTAAAACAAAGTAGAGCTTGATTTCTTTTAAAGCACACTAGTTTTATAGCTACATATAAAAAATGTATAGTGTGGGTATATTATTTTAAATTAGAAAAATACACAGTGATTTTAACAGAGCGTGTTATATTATGTGAATAAAATGGGGGATTTGAATAGCTTAGGTATACACGGAATGGCTACACTTTTAGTTAATATGACTGGTGACTATTTACCCCATAGAAGATTTTTGGTTGAGCTAGCCGAAGTAGCAATGGGTAAAGTTGACTGTTCTTTTTTTTCTTTTCTTTTTTTATGATCTAACTAACACACCCTCTGTTGATATAACAAATACAAGACCAACGGTGGTAGCTGGACTGGCTAGGCAGAATGGTTGAAGGGTTCAACCTTGCCTAACGCAGGTCGTGGGGTCCCCCCACGTTTGCGAGACGTGGAATGAGGTTTACTAGTTTATTGTTATTCTTTGCTATGGATCCTCCTCTGAATTGTGCTCAGATTCGGAAGTGGAAGCAAAGGGAATGTGTGTGTTGGATGTGAAAGGGAATGACTTGTGCGAGACAAGCATTCGATGTGAATGACCAGAGATTGAAGAATCAGAGCTGGTCCAGATGTCCCCTGAAGTAAATGAAGTGTCATTTTATAAGGGAAGGCATCTCCCGAAGTGGAATGGATTAGACTAGCAACCTCGCTTGCAGTGGAGGGTTTCCCCTTTTGGGGGTTGAAGGCTTTTGTTCCCCGGATAATAGCGTGCATTGTGCAGACCTGCATTGCCTTTGCGGCTGTGGGTTGGTGAAGCGATCTCCAGATGTGACTGGCTACTGTTTCCGTGTTGCTTTTTCCTTTCTCATAGCTTTTTAAGCTTTGAACCATTTAACCATTTAAGCATTTACGTAATTAGCCATTTTATTCAATCTTGGGCTACCCCCGTCATCAGCCCCCCAAGTCAGAGGTTTTTGGGAGATGAGCTCAAAGACTTCTGACTTTATACGCGTGTTTTACTGCCCAAAAGTTTCAAGGGTTCCATGCTTGAAGGCTTGAAAGGTTGAAGGCAGTTAATGTTTTGAATTTGAATTTCAAATAACTGACAATTGATGTGATTGATGTATGGCAGTTGATAGGGTGGCGGTTTTCGCAGAAGTTACTGTGTTGCCATTATTACCCCTATTGTAGACTTATATTTATTTTATGTTTCCATACTTATCCCTTTGTTTCATAATTTATTCCCGGTTTCAATTCCATTCCTCTTCTCTAAGGTAAGTCCCTGTTTCTTATTCATCTTTCATTCTGCATTTTTCGCTTTCAAAAAATGGGTGCTCGTAAGGACTTAGCAAAATCTTTTTCCCAGTTAACACAAGAGGAAGTAGATTTATTTTGTATGGAATATGGTATTGATAGGAAGTTTGATCCCACTGCCCCTGCTTGTGATGTTCCCGTTGATAAACCACCTTCTGGTTCGATTGCCCTTTATTGTAGTCATTTTGAGTTCTCAAATCTTCGATATCCCTTTTCGTTTTTTGTTTTGAACTTGTTGGAGTATTATCGTGTTTCTTTTGGGCAAGTCCATCCAAAGGGGATGGCTAGGGTTTTGCATTTTGAGGTTTTATGTCGTGCTCTCGGCTATGATCCTTCCCTTTTACTCTTTCGCCGGTTTTTTCGTTTGGCTAAGAATGGCGATTGGTTTACTTTTGAAACAACCAAAGTTGATACCTGCCTTATTGCATCGATGGTTACTACACTTGGGGCTTGGAAAGACCGCTTTTTCTGGGTTTCCGATACTATCATCCCCTTCAAAATGGTGTGGAGGAATCCGGATGCTGTTCTCAATGCTCCGGAACCTTCCGAGTCTGAATTGAATGCTGTTTTTCTTAAAGCCATCCGGGACTGCCCTTCTAGGGTTCGTCCCTTTCCTGAACACTTACTTGTTCTATTAGGGGTTAGTAAAATTTGGGGGAATGTTGATCGGGATCCGGTTCTTATGAGGAGTGGCATGGGTATGCATTTTCCTTTTTCGTTCTTTTTATTGTTTTCTTAATTTATGACTTATGTGTTGTTGTTTTTTGTAGTCATGTCTGCTTTGGATTTTATTAAGAGCGACGACACTTCTGATGTTGTTTTTGAGGATGCTCCGTCTGTTCCTGGTGAGAATGTTGTGGTTAGAACTGCTGATCAAAGGTTTGAGGGCTCAGGCTATGTTAGTGCTGCTACTGCTAAGGGTTTTTCTAAGTCTAATGCTCCTAAATCTTCAACCCGTCGATCTTCTCGTCGGTTGTTGAAAGCTGGTCCTCAATCCACTTCTACTGAAAAGGTGGACTTGAGTGATGACATTGAAGTTTCGGAAGATCAAGGTGTTGAAGCAGGTGCTGAGAAGGATAAGGAATTGGTTATTCATGGTAAAAAGGTTTCAAGCAAGAAGGTTGTTGCCACTCCTGTTCAGGAGTCTTCGAGCAGGGACGTTGAAGGGTTGGACCCGGAAGGGATTTATGTGCCTACTTGGTCAGTGAAGAATGATGACAGCTTCAAAGATGCTGCTGTTTGTGAGGATGCTCTAAGTCACATTGCTCCTCCATCAGTTCACAAGACCATTGCTGGGATGGATGATGATTTGATGTTGTCCCGTATGATTTTAAGTACTTGCAATCTTGCTACCATGCTTCCTCAAGGCATTGCCCGTTTTCGTCAGAGGATGCAGGAGTATGAAGAGTTCTCCAAGAAGAAAGATAAAATGAAAGCCTCCATGGCTGTGATGAAGAAGGAGATTGCAAGTTTTGCTGAGAAAGAATCGGCGTGGGACAAGAAGGTTAGTGATCTTAAAAAGACGCATGAGATTGAGATAAGTGATTTGAGAAAGAACTTTGAGGCATCTAGGCTGAAACTTAGGGCTGACCGGGAAGCTTTGTTTGTTCAGCAGCAGGCTTTTATTAAGGAGAAAGAAGGGTTGAAAGCTTCAGTTGCTCAGGCTACTGGGGATAACCAATGGCTCATAGAGCAAGGTTTTCACCAAGTGGTTACTTATCTATTGCACTCCAAAGAGTTTAACTCTGCTCTTGGTGACGTTTACACTAAGCTTCTTAACCTGGGGAAACACCAAGGCCTCATTGCTGGGTATAAACTTCATGAATCCGGTCATCCTTTGGAGAAGTCACCTCTGTTTCGTCCCGAGGCTTCTGATGTTTTTAAAGGCTCCGTTGAGCAAATGGAGAAGCTGACCTACCCCTACATCCATCAGGTTTCCACTTGTTTTGGTAAACCTCTTTCTGTATTGCAGGAATTGAAACCGGAGGGCCTAAATGAGAAGGTTTGTGCTGAGGTTTTGGGCTCTCTTTCAAGGAAGAGGTCCTATTCGGGGGATAGCGATGATACCCTTTCAGGTCTATAACAACTCTCATCAAAAGTACTATTTAATAAATTAATTAGTCTAAAAGGAAACCCTAATTGAGAGACCCAAGTGATTCTGAACAAACCCTGAAATTTTCATAATTTTCAGAATCAGGATTAGGGCCCCTAAAACTCAAGGGGGGTAAACCCTAGTTGATAATTATCTTCAAAATTCGTTGTCAAGTTACTGAATTTCGAAAATTTTAACTCAGCAAAGCTAGTTTCAGTCGTGGCTACCCTATAGCCTATTTTGATTCCATACGGACCGCAACACTCTCAACCTTACGGTCCGTATGATGCCTTATGGACCTCAACGTTGACAAGCTTACGGTCCGTAAGCTAGTGAAATTTTACCTATAAATAGCAGACATTGGCACTCGATTTCTGATCATATTACGTCGACCAAATTCTCACAAATACACTGCTTACGTTCTGTTATTCCAAAATTATACCCCCGGGTATCGAAATTCTGCTACAAAACAGGGTATTAGCACAATCGCTGTTACGATTCAATTATCCGACGATCAAGATATCCAATGCATGTTTAAATGCCACCCACATTAGGGTTATACTTTATCGTTCGTCATTAATTTGACGGATTGTCGTTAATTCGATAGGTAAAGTATTATACTTTATCGTTCGTTGTTAATTCAACGGATCATCGTTAATTCGATGGGTAAAGTATTGTACCTTGTCATTCGTTGTTAATTCAACGGATCATCGTTAATTCGATGGACAAAGTATTGCATTTTGACATTCATTGTGATAGTTTGATCTCATAAATTATCGTAATTGCTGGATTGATTACTAACCCAGTTTTGTATGCATTGTTATTTCTATTAGGTTAACAAGGCTAAATCATAGATTAGGCTCTGATCATATTAAATTAGCAATGTGAGTCATTCTCTCTTTTTATCAAATCTATTTACAAAAGTGTTTTATTTTCAAAGTTATAATTACGGGGATTAAGTCTTTGTAATCACCAAATTACAGCCGGTATGTGGGGTATTGTGCACAGTATTACAGTTTTATCACTTTAGGTGGGCGAACCTAAATTTAGTGATATTCGTCATTCATTGGGGCAGCCAATGGTGATATGACCACAGTCACCGTAAAGATTCGAGTGACAAATACTGTGGGTAATTGGATTGATATCAGAAACATTGTAATCGCTCTTAATACTGTAAATTATAACAAATGTGTCATTTTAGTAAATAGAATGATTCACTCAGTATTTCCCGCTGACAAAACCTTTTTCAAACATGTTTCAGGTGATCTGATGTAATTCAGGAAAAGTGTTGGGAAGCATTTCAAGCTGACTGATAGTGGCTCAATATAAAATAAATAAATACTTTTGTAATATCACGTTTTTATAGTAAAAAACATACTATTGTAAATTATCGGGGTTTTATCCCGAATTGTGAAATAAAATAATCGGGGAAAAATTTTAGCTTTAAGCGATCCTGTTTCCGCTGTTAAACTCAATAAAATCAATACCGCAGTATTTTCTGCCGCGGCTCCTGAAACGGGTCAAACCGGGTCGGGGGCCGTGACAGAAAAAGGTGGTATCAGAGCCACTGGGTTAAGCTAACTAAGTATTTAGAAATGCTCCATTTTTCCTGATTACAGCCACTGGGTTAAGCTGATTAAGTATTTAGAATACTTAATTTTTCCTGATTATGTGATTATTTGTATTATTAACTGATTATTTGATTATTTGTTAGTTACAGAATGGGTAAGAAAAAGCTGTCAAGCATTTATCTTAAATTAGAGAAAACATCTAATGAAAAAGAAAGTTCATCCCGAATCAAATCCTCGAGTCAGTCGGAAATTCCTGAAGAAGGAATATTCGTGCGTAAGGCACAATACGAGGAATCACTTTCTCCTCAAAGAAGGGAAATGATTATTAAGAAAAGTAAAGAGAAAATCCGAGAAAAGAGGATTAAACGGGAAACTCAGGAATTAATTGATAAATCACCTTGGGAAGATAAACTAGATGAGAAATGGGCTAATTTATATATGCTAGCCACCGTAGCAGAAAATATAAATCTTTAAAAGTTTAGCACCCTACTCTCATAAATCTAGAAACCTTGTGTGATAAATAAAACTTGAAACCTGAGTATGTTTGTCAGTTATCTTTGTAAATCAACTATTACACAGTATGAAATAAATTACAAAGTTTATTTGTAAATTTTAACTTAGTATTTTATGCATTTTGCATATATGCTACATCAGCATGAGTGAGATAACCGAAGATTTTCAGAATCTTAATCTTTATCCCGTAACTGTCGAAGCTTCCAAAGAATATATTAGCTACTATCCTGATATTGAACAACCAGTAGAATTCAAGGTTCCACCCCTGAGTAAGCCAAAACAAAAGAAAAGAGCTTATGTAGGATGGAGGAAAATCCGTAAGAAGAAGCCAGCTAAGAAACTACCCAAAATAAATAATCCTTTGAAAAAGGGAAAAGAAGTCACAATCGGAGAGAATTCCAAACCACAAGAAACTGGAGACAAAAAGAAGGATAAGGAGATAGAAATACAAATGGAGGAGATTACTAAAGAAGTAATAATGGAAGTTGGGCAAGGGTCTATACCAGCTCAGAAAGAAATCGGGGAGAGTTCCAATCCAAACCAGGAAAGAACTTTTCAAGATGAAATAGATTTTCTGTTGGAAAACTGTGAGACAATTCAGCCTGTCCAGACGAATCTTTTTACCTATCCTATTGAAAACCAATTCCCTATGAATTGGGAACCAGCAGCAATTCCAGATCCAATAGTTCATTCCCAACCCATAGGAATGGACGAATGGTGGACGAACGATTGGCAATTTCAAAATATTGTCAACGATCCATACTTTTTTTTCCACAATTCGATCCAGAACCATTACCTAATCCACCCATGAGCAATGAAAACATGGCTGAACTTCGCCACTTTGGCGAAGAGTTATTTGATATGGGGAATAGAATGAGGGAGATAGGTGGACAGATTGCTTGGAAGTACGACGAGAGGGAAATGCGTTTTTAACAGCAAGTGACGAGAGATAAAATGGTAGTTGTATAATAGTACTAATAAAGTCAGTCTGTAAATAATCAATAAAACTCTGTATGATATCTGTGAGTAATGATGCATGTTATGATAGATATATAAATGAAATCGAAAGATCGATTATTTTGACTATATCTGTATTATACCATTTTCTGATTGTTTGTATATAATTATTATTTGTCAGTTACTAATAAAATTTATATATATACATTATCAGATGGCAAACAGTGGTAATGAACCTATTAATGAAGTTAATCATTCTGAACAACATTCAAGAGATCAATATATGACTCGACAAGATATCGAAAACATTGTTGCTCAAGGGATAGCCAATGCTATTCCAGCATTCGTCGCTGCTATCAAGAATCCACCCGAACCGCAACAAATTGTTCCTAGTAAACAGATTACTGAAGATAATTTCAGTAATAGTGTAAATGGAGGCAATAAGCATGATAATCATAATAAGGAACCACATCAAGCTCCATTACCCAAGAAAATGAAAACTGCAACGCCTGGTTGCACTTTCAAAGAATTCATTGCTTGTAAACCCACTGAATTTGCAGGCAATGAAGGAGCAACTGCATCACTGCGTTGGTTAGAGAAAACCGAAGCAGTAATTGCAATAAGTAAATGTGGTAAAGATGATCAGGTCATGTATTCATCCAATCTGTTCAAAGAAGGAGCACTCGAGTGGTGGAATACTGTATTACAATCAAAAGGAAGAGCAATAGCTTATGCTATGACTTGGGAAGAATTTAAAGGTTTGGTGGAAAGAAAATTCTGTCCCGAGTATGAGAAAGAACAGATGGCAAATAAGTTTCTAAATCATCGGATGATGAGTGTGGATTGTCGCGGTTATACCTCGACATTCTTTAAATATGCAAGAGTGGTACCAACATTGGCTTCGCCAGAACCGGTACTTATTTCTCGCTATATTTGGGGACTAATTAGCGAAATCCGCAATATTGTTAAAGCTGCGAGACCTCGCACTATTGATGATGCGGTAGAATTAGCCAACACTCTGACCGATGAATTGGTACGCACAAGAGATGAAGATAGGAAGAAGGCACTAGCTCAGAAAATTACCCAAGGATTTCGTGTGGGTAATAATAACAGCTTCAAGAGAAAAGGGACAGGACAATCTTCAGGTCCGTCATTCTGCAGGAAATGCAAAACGAAGCATTTTGGAAGATGCAATATTACTTGCAATTTTTGCAAAGCTGTAGGACATCGTGAAGAAAACTGCAAAAAGAAAACAGTTATTTGTTTTAACTGTGGAGAAGCGGGGCATTATAAAACAGAATGTCCTAAATTGGTCAAACCAGTAGACAACAAACCAAAGACGACAGAAGGAACTACTAAGAAGAATGTTAGGGCATTTCAGCTGACCACCCAAGAAGCAGAACTCATTCCGGATGTGATAGCGGGTACGTTCCTAGTTCACAACGTCTATGCAAAAGTATTATTTGACTCTGGTGCAAACCAAAGTTTTATAAATACTTCATTCTGTCAAGCTCTTAGTTTACCTTTAACCAATATTAGGCAGATTTTTACAGTTGAAACTGCAAACGGAAATTCAGTCAAAATAGATAAAGTGTTGCAAGAAGAAAACATAGAACTTTTAGGACATAAATTCTCTGCAAGACTATTGCCGATGAATTTAGCTGAATTTGATGTTGTATTAGGAATGGATTGGTTAGTAGCCAACCATGCTAGAATCCTTTGTGATCAGAATTCCATAGAAATTCAATCACCTACCGGAGAAGTGATTAGGATTACAGGAGATAAACCACGGAAACCCATGAAGTTCATATCAGTAATGAAAGTTGCTAATTATGAACGAAAACAAGGAATAGTGTATATGATTTCAGTAATCATTAGCACTAAGGGAAAAGATCTGAAGGAAATACCAGTAGTATCGGAATACTCTAATATATTTCCAGAAGAATTACCAGGATTACCTCCTGATAGGGAAGTAGAATTTAGGATTCATTTAATTCCAGGAACTACACCGATAGCCAAATCACCTTATCGGTTAGCACCTACAGAAATGTTAGAATTGAAAAAGCAATTAGATGAATTACTAAGTAAAGGGTTCATACAACCTAGCTCATCCCCTTGGGGAGCGCCAGTGTTGTTTGTGAAGAAAAAGGATGGTTCAATGAGAATGTGTATCGATTATAGGGAATTGAATAAGGTTACAATTAAGAATCGATATCCATTACCTAGGATTGATGATCTTTTTGATCAACTTCAAGGGGCTAGATATTTTTCTAAGATAGATTTACGCTCTGGATATCATCAATTGAAGGTACAAGAAGAAGACACACCTAAGACTGCTTTCAGAACTAGGTATGGTCATTACGAGTTTACAGTCATGCCATTCGGGTTAACGAATGCACCTGCAGCATTCATGGACATGATGAATAGGATCTGTAAACCGTACTTGGATAAATTTGTAATTGTTTTCATAGACGATATACTTATTTATTCCAAAAGTCAAACAGAGCATTGTGAACATCTTCATGCACTCTTAACTTTGTTAAGAAAAGAAAAGTTGTACGCCAAATTCTCGAAGTGCGAATTCTGGCTAAAGGAAGTGCAATTTTTAGGACACATGGTGAATCATGAAGGTATTCATGTAGATCCTGCTAAGATAGAGGCAATTACCAAATGGAAGGTTCCACAAACAGCAATGGAAATTAGAAGTTTTATAGGTTTAGCTGGGTATTATAGACGGTTTATTAAGGATTTTTCTAAAATAGCCGTACCATTAACTAAGTTAACCTGTAAAGCCACTAAGTTTGAATGGGGACCTAAACAGGAAGAAGCTTTTAGGATTTTGAAACAGAAATTAACCCATGCACCAATCTTAGCCTTACCAGAAGGAACTGAAGATTTTGAAGTATATTGTGATGCTTCAAAATTAGGATATGGATGTGTGCTTATGCAACGCAAGAAGGTAATTGCGTACGCATCAAGGCAGTTGAAAAAGCACGAAGAGAATTATACGACTCATGATTTAGAATTAGGAGCCGTAATTTTTGCCCTTAAGATTTGGAGACATTATCTGTACGGAAGTAAGTTTACTATCTATACAGATCATAAGAGTTTAAAATATATCTTTGGGCAAAAAGAGTTAAACATGAGGCAAAGGAGATGGATGGAAATTTTAAGTGACTACGATTGTGATATTCAGTATCACGAAGGAAAGGCAAATGTAGTTGCAGATGCCTTAAGTCGTAAGTATTATGAGAAACAACGAAGGGTTCGTGCTCTCAGATTAAATCTACAAATAGATTTAATGGAACAATTGAAGAATGTTCAAATTACAGCAATCAAGGATGATGCTGAAGGGATGAAAGGACGAATCAAGGAATTAGAGCAAGGAGCAGATGGAATTTGGAGATTCCATAAAAGTAGAATCTGGGTACCTAAACAAGGTGACTTAAGATCTAAGATTTTAGAAGAAGCTCATAAATCTAGGTACACTATGCACCCAGGAAACAATAAGATGTACCAAGATTTAAGGAAGAATTTCTGGTGGATAGGAATGAAAAAGGACATAGCCAGTTATGTTTCTAAATGTCTTACTTGTTCACAAGTTAAGGCAGAACATCAGAAACCTTCAGGACTACTACAACAATTAGAGATGCCAGTATGGAAATGGGAACTTATAACAATGGATTTTGTTACTAAGCTACCCAAAACCAGAAAAGGTAATGATGCGATTTGGGTAATTGTGGATCGATTAACCAAATCAGCTCACTTTCTACCTATGAAAGAAACCTTTAGCATGGAAAGACTGGCTAAATTGTATGTAGATGAAGTTGTATCCTTACATGGAGTTCCACTCTCCATTGTTTCGGATAGAGATAGTCGTTTTACTTCCCATTTCTGGAAAAGTTTCCAGCAAGCTATGGGAACTCGACTAAACCTGAGCACTGCATATCATCCACAAACAGACGGACAAAGTGAAAGGACGATCCAAACTCTAGAAGACATGCTCCGAGCATGTGTAATAGACTTTGGTGGAAGTTGGGATGATCATTTACCATTAATTGAATTTTCCTATAACAATAGTTATCATTCAAGCATTGAAACCGCTCCATTCGAGGCACTGTATGGAAGAAAGTGCAGAACCCCAGTTTGCTGGGCAGAAATAGGAGAAAGTCAATTATCAGGACCTGAAATAGTGCAAGAAACAACTGATAAGATTACTCAAATCAAGGAAAGACTGAAGACGGCTCGAGATCGTCAGAAAAGTTATGCAGATAATAGAAGCAAGCCGTTAGAATTCCAAGTCGGAGACAGAGTACTATTGAAAGTTTCTCCTTGGAAAGGAGTAGTCAGATTTGGAAAGAAAGGAAAATTAAGTCCAAGGTACGTAGGACCATTTCCAGTGATCCAACGTATAGGACCAGTAGCTTATCGTTTACAATTACCAGAAGAATTATCTGGAGTACATAATGTATTTCATGTATCCAATATCAAGAAATGCTTATCAGATGAATCTCTGGTAGTACCTCTTCGAGATATAGAGGTAAACGAAAAGTTGAAATTTGTTGAGAAACCTCTTCAAATTGAGGATCGAAAGATCAAGTTTCTCAAACACAAACGACTAGTCTTAGTCAAAGTCAAGTGGGATTCAAAGAGGGGAGCTGAATACACTTGGGAACTGGAGTCAGAAATGAAGAAAAAGTATCCACACTTATTCCAGTAAATCTCGAGGACGAGATTTTTCTTAAGGTGGGTAGAATGTAACAACTCTCATCAAAAGTACTATTTAATAAATTAATTAGTCTAAAAGGAAACCCTAATTGAGAGACCCAAGTGATTCTGAACAAACCCTGAAATTTTCATAATTTTCAGAATCAGGATTAGGGCCCCTAAAACTCAAGGGGGGTAAACCCTAGTTGATAATTATCTTCAAAATTCGTTGTCAAGTTACTGAATTTCGAAAATTTTAACTCAGCAAAGCTAGTTTCAGTCGTGGCTACCCTATAGCCTATTTTGATTCCATACGGACCGCAACACTCTCAACCTTACGGTCCGTATGATGCCTTACGGACCTCAACGTTGACAAGCTTACGGTCCGTAAGCTAGTGAAATTTTACCTATAAATAGCAGACATTGGCACTCGATTTCTGATCATATTACGTCGACCAAATTCTCACAAATACACTGCTTACGTTCTGTTATTCCAAAATTATACCCCCGGGTATCGAAATTCTGCTACAAAACAGGGTATTAGCACAATCGCTGTTACGATTCAATTATCCGACGATCAAGATATCCAATGCATGTTTAAATGCCACCCACATTAGGGTTATACTTTATCGTTCGTCATTAATTTGACGGATTGTCGTTAATTCGATAGGTAAAGTATTATACTTTATCGTTCGTTGTTAATTCAACGGATCATCGTTAATTCGATGGGTAAAGTATTGTACCTTGTCATTCGTTGTTAATTCAACGGATCATCGTTAATTCGATGGACAAAGTATTGCATTTTGACATTCATTGTGATAGTTTGATCTCGTAAATTATCGTAATTGCTGGATTGATTACTAACCCAGTTTTGTATGCATTGTTATTTCTATTAGGTTAACAAGGCTAAATCATAGATTAGGCTCTGATCATATTAAATCAGCAATGTGAGTCATTCTCTCTTTTTATCAAATCTATTTACAAAAGTGTTTTATTTTCAAAGTTATAATTACGGGGATTAAGTCTTTGTAATCACCAAATTACAGCCGGTATGTGGGGTATTGTGCACAGTATTACAGTTTTATCACTTTAGGTGGGCGAACCTAAATTTAGTGATATTCGTCATTCATTGGGGCAGCCAATGGTGATATGACCACAGTCACCGTAAAGATTCGAGTGACAAATACTGTGGGTAATTGGATTGATATCAGAAACATTGTAATCGCTCTTAATACTGTAAATTATAACAAATGTGTCATTTTAGTAAATAGAATGATTCACTCAGTATTTCCCGCTGACAAAACCTTTTTCAAACATGTTTCAGGTGATCTGATGTAATTCAGGAAAAGTGTTGGGAAGCATTTCAAGCTGACTGATAGTGGCTCAATATAAAATAAATAAATACTTTTGTAATATCACGTTTTTATAGTAAAAAACATACTATTGTAAATTATCGGGGTTTTATCCCGAATTGTGAAATAAAATAATCGGGGAAAAATTTTAGCTTTAAGCGATCCTGTTTCCGCTGTTAAACTCAATAAAATCAATACCGCAGTATTTTCTGCCGCGGCTCCTGAAACGGGTCAAACCGGGTCGGGGGCCGTGACAAGGTCAGCCGGATGTTCCTAAGGATGCAAGCTTGGAGGCTTCGGCGGTTGGTGGTGATGGAGGTGTGAAGACTAAAAAGTTGAAGAAAACAAAGAAGGCCAAGGGCGAAGGTTCTGGAGTTTCCAAATCTGTTGATGCTTGATTCGTAGCTTTCTTAGCACTGAAAACAACTTATGTTTGTAATGTTAACTTGAACAATGTTAGGTTTGGTAGGAACCCCTAAGGTTCCTTTTGGTTATGTTGAAGGCCTGTATGGCCGTTGGACAATGATTAGATTTGCAAGTTATTAGGACTTGCCTTAACTTATGTTTGGAAGTCTTTTTAGGACTTTTTATGATGTGATGTTCTAACTATTTTTCTTTTATTATGGTTTTATGTTTGTGCCTCTTTAGTCAGGGCAGTTCGTTTGGTTTTTAACCGTTCAAGCCTTTGGCTGTCTGTTAATAGGTTGAAGCCTTTAAGGTTTCGAGATATTGCCCGGGTGGCTTGAAGCCTTGAAGGCTTTTTGCATCCAGGCTTGATTTGTGCCTTTGTGATTTTTTCCAATTGACTTTGTTCTTTTTTGGACTTGTTTTGTTCTCTTTTGTAACTTTGTCTTTGTCGGGTTTGTGTTGCCCTTATGTTTTTTATACCTAAAAGGGTTCAGTGCTGCAGACACTTAGCCTTGGCATTTTTAACAAGAAGAGATAACACCTATCCTTTTCATTATTTCTTTTGGTTTTTCTAGCCTCTTTGTAGACTATATTTCTAAAACTTCGTGAACATTTGATGTGGGCTGCTTATACCCGTCTATGAGACAATTTTATTTTTTCTTGACAAGTCTCATGGAGTTGTATTGATTTAGGAACTCACCCCTTATATAGGCTCATTCAACCCTTGAACCTATTGAGCGATGTGGCCTAGGAGCTCATCCCCTTACATGGCACTTGCCATGGAGTTTTTTGCTAGGTTCTCAACCTGATTTTAGGATAGAAAGACAAGTTTGATAAAAACAACTTCATTCATTAAAGCAATACTTGCTTTTTACAAAAGGTATTCATAATTCTGCTTGAGATACATTTTGATACAAACCAAACTTTCCGTTTAAACATGGAACCTTTTCAATGTTTTGCCGTTCCAATGCCTTGGAAGCCTTTTGCCTTCTGAATCAGCCAGCTTGTAGGATCCACCTTTGTGTGCTTCAAGGATGGTGTATGGACCCTCCCACTTTGGGCCAAGCTTTCCTTGATTTTCTTTCTTGCTGGCTTCGTTGTTTCTGAGAACTAAGTCCCCTGGCTTGAAACGTTCGTTTTTGACTTTTTTGTTGTAGTAAGCTTCCATCTGTTGCTTGTATTTGGCTTCTTGAATTGCGGCTTGATCTCTTGCTTCTTCTAGGAGTTGTAAATTCAACATGGTCTCTTTTTGGTTTGCTTCGGGATCCATGTTGACAATTCTTTGGGTTACAACTCCTATTTCGGCAGGGATCACAGCTTCGGATCCAAATACCAAGCTGTAAGGTGTTTTCTTATGGCTTGTTTTTTCCGTTGTTCTAATTGCCCATAGAACACTAGGCAATTCTTCAAGCCAGTTGCTTTCATATCTTCCCAATCTTGTCTTGATTCCTTCCACTATGCTTCTATTTGTTCTCTCAACCTGCCCGTTTGATTGTGGATAAGCCACTGAGCTGCAAACCTGATCGATTTTGTATTCTTTGCACCAAACGCTAAAAGGTTTCTCAGCAAATTGCCTTCCGTTGTCGGTGACAAGTACTCCTGGCAATCCATAACGGCAAATGATGTTTTCCCAGACGAAGTCGATGACTTGCTTTCCTGTGATCTTGGCAAGTGGTTTGACCTCGGGCCACTTGGTGAAATAGTCTACCGCCACTAGTAGGAATTTTACTCCTCCTTTGCTTGGGGGAAATGGACCAACAATGTCCATTCCCCACTTATGGAATGGCCAAGCGGGGGTTATTGGGACTAAATTGTGCTTGGGATTTTTTGGGATTGGTGCATGGATCTGGCAGGCATCACATTTCTTCAATTCTTCAGCTGTGTCGCGATGCATTGAAGGCCAGAAATATCCGAGGTTCATGAGTTTTGCAACTACCGACCTAGCTCCAAAGTGAGCTCCACACACTCCTTCATGAATTTCCTTGATCAAATACTTGCTTTGCTCGGGGCCGACACACCTTAGCAAGGGAGCAAGGTAACCCTTTTTGTAAAGGGTTTCTCCTTGCAGCATGTATTGTCTTGCCTTGATTTCAACCCTTTTAGCTTCCACTTGATCATTGGGTAATTCACCATTTTTGAGGAACTTTCTTATGGGAGTCATCCAGTTTGGTTCTTCTTCGGTAACCACATCTTGAACCTCCAATTCATTAATGGATGGTGCCTTCAACACTTCTACCAGTACCTTCTTGGTGAGGTGGGCAAAAGTGAGAGATGCAAGCTTGCTTAGGGCATCGGCCTTTTTGTTTTGAGATCTGGGGATTTGTTTGATGTTGCATGCTTGGAAGGTACTCATTAGTTCCTTTGATTTTTCTCTGTATTTTTTCATGTTGGGCTCTTTAGCTATGTAGCTATCGTTCACTTGGCTTGAGACCAGCAACGAATCCGTGAACACTTCAAGCTTTTCAACCTTCATTTCTTTGGCCAGCCTTAGGCCGGCTATTAGTGCTTCGTATTCAGCCTCGTTATTGGTGGTCTGAAAATCAAATCGAAGAGCATATGTGAACTCCAAACCTTTTGGGTTAATCAAAATTAATCCAGCCCCTGACCCTTCAACGCTTGAAGCCCCATCGGTAAAAAGCTTCCAGGCTTCAGGGTTGGAAGGTTCAGTGGTGGCAGTGTTTACTTCAGTAAGTGTTTGGTTTGGGACTTCCACAATGAAATCGGCCAAGACTTGAGCCTTGATAGCTTTCCTTGGGACATAGGTGATGTTATGTTCACCCAGTTCTATGGCCCATTTGGCTAATCGCCCCGAGTTTTCAGGTTTTTCAAGCACACTCTTAATAGGTTGGTCGGTGACCACTTGTATGGGGTGTGCTTGGAAATACCTTCGAAGCCTTCTAGCTGTTTGAACTAAGGCTAAGGCAAGTTTTTCAAGGGGAGGGTATTTCGTTTCAGCTAATTTTAAACTTTTGCTGAAAAAATAAACGGGTACCTGGGCCTTGTCTCGCTCAATGGTGAGGACTGCACTGATGGCCTCGTCCGTGATTGAGAGGTACACCGATATTAACTCCCCGGTTTTTGGTGCCGCAATGTCTGGTAGGGAAGCTAGATGTTGCTTCATCTGGTTGAAAGCTTCTTCAGCTTCTTCAGTCCATTTGAAATCCTTTTTATCTGAGCAGTTCTTGAGCGTTTTATAGAAGGGCAGAGATCTTTCGGCTAACTTGGAGGTAAAACGCTTCAAGGCTGCAAGCTTCCCATTCAAGCTTTCAACCTCCTTCTTGGTCTTTGGTGGCTTGGTTTCGAGGACAGCTTTTACTTTGTTAGGGTTGGCTTTGATGCTTTGTTTTCCAACAATGTGGCCCAAAAATTTTCCTTCCTCAAATCCAAATGAACACTTCTCTGGATTAAGCTTCATGTTAACCTTTCTGAGGTTCTTGAAAGTTTCTTGAATATCATCGAGCATTTGGTATTCCGTCTTGCTTTTAATAACCAAGTCATCGACATATGCCTCCATGTTTTTGCCAATCTGGCTTTCGAAGGCTTTGTCAACGAGCCGTTGATAGGTTGCTCCTGCATTTTTGAGGCCGAAAGGCATCTTTTGATAGCAAAAGATTCCTTTGTCCGTGTGAAAAGCTGTTTTTTCCTCATCTTCTTCCTTCATGAGGATTTGGTGATAACCTTTGTATGCATCAAGAAAACATTTGAACGAGTACCCGGTGAGGGAGTCAACTTTGAGATCAATCTCTGGTAGTGGATAGCAATCCTTAGGACAAGCTTTGTTAAGATCCTTGAAGTCTATGCACATCCTCCAAGAGTTGTCTGGTTTTTTGACCATAACTGGGTTTGCAACCCATGATTGGTACTTGACTTCTCGGAGGATGCCGGCTGACACAAGCTTTTCAACCTCTTGGCAGGCTGCCTGACTTCTTTCGGGTGCCAAGCTTCTTTTCTTCTGGACCACAGGCTTGATCTCTGGTGGTATTCTTAGCTCATGCTCGGCAATATCCCGGGGGATCCCGGTCATATCTTCAGGACACCAAGCGAACACATCACTGTAGTGTGTTAGCAACTTTTCAAGGTATGAGAGGGTCTCTTGAGAAAGGTCAGGGTTGACCCTTATCCTTTGTTCCGGGTATTTATGGTTTATGACCAATCTTTGCCTGTCTTCTTTACTGTTTGAACTTTCACCTTCAACCATGTAGGCTTCCTGGGAGGGTTGAAGGGTTGCTATGCCCCTTTCGGTGGGAAATTTGACTGTACCATGGCCAACAGACACGGCCATGTAAAATGCACACTGTCCTGGTCTTCCGATGATCACATCATAGCTCGAGGGGATGTTGATAACCACAAAGGTGAGTGGTTGGGTTCTTTCTTTTGAACCTTCACTAAAACGAACATCAAGTGTTAGTTGCCCTAAAGGCTTGAGGGGTATGTCAGCGATACCTTTTATAGAGGTTCCAGAAGGTTGAAGCCTTGAACGTTCTTCATTGCTCAATCGGTTAAAGAATTTTTCGAACATGATTTCGGTGGCTGCACCCGTGTCTATGTATGCCTTGCATGTTTGCAACGTTCCCACGGTAGCCTCTACCACGAGAGGGCTAGAGAGAGGGTCATTCTCCGTAGGGGGAAACAGACACATTGAAGCTCCCAAGCTTCCAACCTTTGTCTTTTGTGAGGAACCTTTCCGTCAAAATCTACCATATTGACTTCCTTACCCTTTCCTTCAGCCATTTTGTCCCGGACTCCCTTTACCAAATGAGCGAGTTCTCCGGATTTAACAGCCTCTTCTATTCTTTTCTTGAGTTGGAAGCAATCATTGGTGTGGTGACCCTTTTCTTCATGAAACTCACAATATTGGGTGGAGTTCTCATTTTTCCTGCTTTTGGGGAGAGGTCTAGGAGGCCGAAAGTTTTGTTTAACTTCCTCTGTTGCTAGGATTTCTTGAGGGGTCTTTGTGAGGGGCGTGAAGCTTATGCCTTTCTCCCTGCTTGAAAGGTTCCGTCCTTCAGTCCTTCGAGGATCTGAACCCTTTGGCCGCCTGTCATAGGGGTTGAAGTTCCCTCTTTTTCTGGCTGGACTGTTGCTTCTCCAGCCGGACCCTCTTTTTCTTTGTTCCTTAATGTCTACTGCCTCCTCTCCCCGGATGTGGGCCTCAGCCCTCTCAAGAGCTTCTTCTAAAGTCTTGGGTAGAGATTTGTTGAAATCCCTTGTGAGGTACTTAGAGGTGATGGCATTCATGAAACCAGCCACCCTCATTTTCTCGTCGGCCCCTACATAAGTTAGACCTTCCTTCTTGTATCGTTCAATGAAAGCACGGAGACTTTCATCATCACGCTGCTTTATCTGAAAGATCACTGTTGCGTCTTTGACATACCGCCTTTGTTGAGAGAAATTGGCCAGGAAACCCTTGCTGAGATCGTCAAAGCTTCGAACGCTTTGAGCAGGTAAGTCGTTGAACCAGATCCTGGCGGATCCAACAAGAGTTTGCATGAACATTAGGCAACACTCAGCGTTGGACCATTTCTCTATCCGAGCTGCACCGGTGAAGATCTGAAGATGGTCCTCAGGATCTTCAGTCCCATCATATGTCCTGATGTGTGCCGGCATTTTGATCTTTGACTGGAAATCATAATCGGCTATCTGTCTTGAAAAGCATGAAAGGTTACTTGGCTTGTATGGTTTAGCCAAGTCCTCTTCAGTCCTTGCATCCATAGTACTGCTATTGCCGTTGTTTCCCTGAGTGGCAAGCACTTGATTGATGAAGTGTTGCCATGGGAAATTGGCCATCATCTGGGTCATCATGTTGGGCATAGGGTTGAAGCCTTGAAGGCTTCCTGGGCCAGTGGAGCAGTTTATCCCGAGGGGAGCACTCATAACAGCACTCCGTGCTAAAGGGAGCACGGACAGAGCTTGCTCCCATGTAGTTGTAGTAGATGCTGGATAGCTTGTTACCGGGGATTGTAGGAGCTGGTCAAGAGTTAACTCATGTCCCAGAGGAGCACCACTAGTAATTGGTTGGGAAGAGAAGATAGGATGCACCGTAGGATTTGTCATAGAGGACAGATAGGGGTGAGGGTTTGAAAGGTTACTGGGACCAGCCTCACTTCTTGTTGCAAAAAGAGGAGGAGGTGGTCCAGGGGACAATGTTGGCTCAGGTTCGTCATAGTTTAACCGAATCCTCACTCCCTTTTCTCTTTCTTTACTCACGTGCTGGTTGAGAAGAGTCCTTAGCACAAGGAAATTGTTTGCAACCCCTTCAGGGGTGAGTTCAACACATGATGGGGCATCAGAGACACCGATATTAGGAGATGGAACTCCGGATCGGGACGGAGTTGGTGTGTTGAAGTTGAGGAACTCGGGTGTGCTCCCCGGAGTTGAGAAAGAAGTTGGTATAGCCACGTGAGCTTGGCTACTACCCGGAGTAGAAGTGTTTGGAATCTGATTCACTTCTCCCGGGGATCCACTTTCAGACATGGTGATTTTAACTGAATAGAGCTACACTACTAGGTCTTTTTGAGAAGAAATATTGGCGTAGCCCCACGGTGGGCGCCAACTTGTTGATACAACAAATACAAGACCAACGGTGGTAGCTGGACTGGCTAGGCAGAATGGTTGAAGGGTTCAACCTTGCCTAACGCAGGTCGTGGGGTCCCCCCACGTTTGCGAGACGTGGAAGGAGGTTTACTAGTTTATTGTTATTCTTTGCTATGGATCCTCCTCTGAATTGTGCTCAGATTCGGAAGTGGAAGCAAAGGGAATGTGTGTGTTGGATGTGAAAGGGAATGACTTGTGCGAGACAAGCATTCGATGTGAATGACCAGAGATTGAAGAATCAGAGCTGGTCCAGATGTCCCCTGAAGTAAATGAAGTGTCATTTTATAAGGGAAGGCATCTCCCGAAGTGGAATGGATTAGACTAGCAACCTCGCTTGCAGTGGAGGGTTTCCCCTTTTGGGGGTTGAAGGCTTTTGTTCCCCGGATAATAGCGTGCATTGTGCAGACCTGCATTGCCTTTGCGGCTGTGGGTTGGTGAAGCGATCTCCAGATGTGACTGGCTACTGTTTCCGTGTTGCTTTTTCCTTTCTCACAGCTTTTTAAGCTTTGAACCATTTAACCATTTAAGCATTTACGTAATTAGCCATTTTATTCAATCTTGGGCTACCCCCGTCATCACCCTCTAATCTTACTCTTAAATTTAGACAATTGTCCAATACAAGGCTTGAACTCTCCACCTTGTGGGAATGGAAATAATTTCATTATACCTTGATAACGTTAGGCTACAAACCCTTTGGTAGTTAACGGTTCGTGAACGGCCTTGTGGAGAGAGTAAGGAGCATCAACTATAGGGCCCTAAATAGCTCGTGTTCAAGGATTGAACCAGCAAATACAATAATACGGACTTAAAAACCGTGTTAGACAAAAGAGCTCAAATACAACTAGCGTATATATGAATAACCATTTAACTTGAGCTTTACTTTACATATCATACTCTAAAATTATAATTTACAATCTATTGTATAACAACAAAAATTCAAAACAACAAAAATTGAAAACAAGATTCATGGATAGTTAGTTTTGAAGCATAGCATAGAAAACATAATGTAAAATGTCTTAAAAAATATCCACAAAACATCAAAAAGGTGGTCCTTGCAACGATTGTCCATCACATGATTCATAAAAGTGATGTTCGAAATAATGTAGTGTCACCACAAATATTATGTAAAAACATTTTCAGCCCAATGGCGATGACACGTTCATCATCGACGACTCATCATCACCGACATGGTTCGAAACACCCAAATTTTATAACTCTATAGTCTATAGTCGGGACATGAAGTAGTTAGGATCAAATTTTCCGAAGTTGCAGGTGGTTAAGATTATTTATGTGGTGCACATCTTTCCTATTTATATTATATATAACTTGTTATAGGGTTCAACTGGTTGGCAAGACAAATATAAAATCGAATATGAGATCTGAACTCCGTCGAGTCACATATAAAAATGAATATCAGATCCGAACTCCGTTCAGTCACATATAGGACCCAGTGACAGATATTGTCTTAGCTGAGAAACATATTGATTACGAAATTATATATGTAACAAAGGCCACGGTGACAGAAGAAATATACAAGCATAGAATGAAATTATTCGTAAAGGTATATAATATAATGTGTGTTAATAATTGATTTAGAGAGTCATATTGCAAAGGAAAATAACATCTAGCTAGTATTGTCTTCATTGGATGTCTTTTACTAATCTTGTTGTCTTTCAATTTTCAACCAATGTTATCTTTTTTTAGTAGATTCGGATTATAAAATGTAGAAATTAACTTGTAGTTGTTGGAATGTCATTATCTCCAGCTAAAAAATGTTAATAACTGCAACTTGCCATTTTATAATTTCTTCCTAGGCTACAAGATAAATATCATGACCTCATCTTCAACAGATACGAAGATACATATCAATTATCACTATTAGGTATAATTTAAATGGATTAGGATCCAATGAACAAATTATTCATCTCCCTAATTTCATGCCGTTTTTTAGTGTTTAGCTTTAGGGTCTGTTCCCCGCTGTTCCTCACTTTTTTAGTGTTTCCCAATGAACTTTACCCTATATATATATATATATATATATATATATATATATATATAGTATGAGGTTCATTGGAGAACACTAAAAAAGTGGGGAACAGTGGGGAACCGACTCAAACGAACTTCGATTGGACTCATTCCAACGGCGTTGGATTAACCGTCTCGTCGAACCCTAACTAGGATCTCTTAACCCTAAACCCTAAATCATAACCCCTAAACCCTAAATATATTAGGGTTTGGCTTTTAGGGTTTAGCTTTAGGGTTTAACCTTAGGGTTTAGCTTTAGGGTTTAGCTTTAGGGTTTAGGGTTTAGCTTTAGGGTTTAGGGTTTAGCTTTAGGTTTAGCCTTTAGAGTTTAGCTTTTAGGGTTTATAGTTTAGATTTTACGGTTTAGCTTAGGTTTTAGCCTTATTTTTTATCATTAGGGTTTAGGAGTTAAGATTTAGGGTTTAGGGTTAAGAGATCTTAGTTAGGGTTTGACGAGCTGGTTCCAACGCAGCTGGAATGAGTCCAATCGGGGTTCGTTTGAGCCGGTTCCCCGCTGTTCCCCACTTTTTTATTGTTCCCCAATGAACCTTCCCCTATATATATATATATATATATATATATAGGGGAATGCTAAAATGAGAACCACCTCGAGTTGTAAGAACCGTGAGAACTACTTGATCCGGGGCGCGATGGACCAATTTTTTTTTTCATAAACGTAGATGCATATTATAACAACATTTGTAAAAAAAAATTCAAAAAAAAAAAATGTCGTGTGTGAAGTTTTGAGCACCACAAGTTTGTGTTTACGGGTACCGTGAATTTAACCGGAAAATTTACGTTACCCGTAAACACAAACTTGTGGTGCTCAAAACTACACACATGACATTTTTTTTTGAATTTTTTTTTACAAATGTTGTTATAATACATGCATCTACGTTTATGAAAAAAAAAATTGGTCCACCTCACCCCGGATCAAGTAGTTCTCATAGTTCTTACAACTCGAGGTGGTTCTCATTTTAGCGGACACTTATATATATATATATATGTTGTTAATTTTTATTACATTTTTAAAATGTAGGCAACAACCAAAATAGAGAAGGGTTTTGGAAGGCAATACGAGATAAATTCCTTGCGATTATGAAACAAGGTCCGTATCGAGACATCGATTCCATCTTTTCCAAGTGACGGAAGATGCATCCTGACGTCAACCATTTTTATGATACGATTTATATGTCAATCGTCAAAGTGGGTCGACGAAGACGTTTTCATAGAGGTGATTCATAAATACCAAGATGACCATAGGCTTGCCTTCCCACACGTCCGGGCGTAGGAAGTTATGAAGAACTCAGAAAAGTGGGAAGGATGCCGCCACTAAACGCTCTAAAACTTCCGAATCTGGAAGTTACAGCGTGTGTGGCTCGGACGACCGTTGTCAAAGAAATATAAATGACGAGCCTGAATTTGACGAAGACGTACACTGCCTCTAGCAACCATTAAAGCCCAAACACATCTTCCAAGTACTACTCATTTTCACTTCTCTATTAGACCACGGGGTGTGGTTCCTCTTCTCCATGTCCACCTCAACGCCACATCACCCTTCCTTTCCACCTCATCATCCTCCCTCAAATATGGGGTGTGGTTTCCCCTTCTCTCCCCCCCCCCCCCCCTTCCATTTTGTAATATATTTTTTAACACATTTTTATTTGTCTTAAATATATTTTATTTATAATAGATCCAAATATTATTAAAGAAAATTCAACTTTGCCTAAAAATTCAAGAAGATTACAACTAAAAAAAAACCACAAGTTACATACTAAAATCATAAAATAAACCTACGAACACCACTACTCGTCATCAACGTGATGAACACAGAAACTATTCCAAATATAGTCGATTAAATCCGCACATAGGTTTCCATGCACGAGCTCACTGCGTAGCGCCCACAAATTTGATTGTTGTTGTTCCTCGTCAACCGGCTCAACATTCTCATGAACATCATTTGGATCGTATTCGCATATTGCTCGACCAGAGTCTTCAATAGTCAAGTTATGAAGTATTAGACAAGCATACATAATGTATCCCAATTTTTTGGTTCAAATGCACGGGTTGGTTGTTGAATTATCCCCCATTTTGCCTTTATCACACCAAACAACCGTTCGACATCTTTCCTTTCCGATTCTTAGCACTTTGCAAACTTTTTTCTTTTTTCATCACCCGGTTCAGGAATAGTTTTAACTATAGCCGTATAGGATAGGTATATACCATCGCCTAGGTAATAATTATGCTTGTATGACACCCCATTGAACATGAAAGAAGAATCAGGCCCTATACCTCTAATAATATCGTCGAAAATATGAGATCTTGCAAGAACGTTTAAATCATTGTTGGAACCTGCATCCCCAAAAAAGTATGTCAAATCCATAAGTCTTGTGAGCAAGCGGCCTCTAAAATTATTGAGGAATAACCTATATCACCACACATATGTTGACCGCGCCATGCAATAGGGCAATTACGTCATTGCCAATGAGTACAATCAATGTTTCATATCATCCTAGGAAATCCATGTCTCTCTTCATGGAATGCAAAAAGTTTTTCGATATCCTTTTTCATTGGCCTACATAAATAAACCTTGCTGTACAGGTTCACAATACCTTTGGTAAATTCATACAAACATTCCAGACTCATTCTCTCGGACATTCTTAAATACTCATCCCATGAATCACAAGCAGTGTCATACGCTAATTGACGAAGTGCCGAAGTGCATTGTTGAAACGAAGTATATCCCCTTCTCTCTCTAGCATCATAGCGCAATGTGAAAAAGTCTTCATAATTAGCCACATCATTGGCAATACGTACAAAAAACCGTCGACTCATTCGAAACTGATGCCTAAATTGTATGTTAGTGTATACACATTTTTTTAGCAAAATAGTCACTAACCGTTCATGAGCACCTTAAATAAATATAAACTAAATTTAATAACTTATTCAACACAATCCTAAAAATAAATAACAAAACTTTCAAAATACAAATTGTAGAGAAATAAATATACCTTCGCGATCTCTATTTAACGTTGCGGCCCTTGTTCTTGGTTGTGACGTTTTTCGTCTTCACCATCTTCTTCCATTTCGGCAACAATTTTAGCTGTCTCAAGCAGCATGCTAAGAAAAAACTTCTCGGCATTTTCCTCGTCTGATGAAGAATGCATGGCGATTATTTTTTAAAAGATATAGATGAATGTGAGAGAAGAAAATACAAAAGATGGAGAGTCTAATGAAGAATGCATGGCAATTATTTTTTAAAAGATATAGATGAATGTGAGAGAAGAAAATACAAAAGATGGAGAGTCTGGTGAATTTTTTAAAAAATATAGTTGAATGGGAGGTAAAGAAAATAAAAGATTGAAGAGTGTGGTGAATTTTGAGGAATAAATTGAGGGTTATATATTGTTTAAAATAAAAAAATAGTTTTTTTTTATTAAAATTAGCCGTTAAACAACGACTTTATTTTTTTAAATCAACGTCGGATGAACAGGGAACTTTCCCCGATTGAACCGAATGAGAGACCGGGAGAGGGAGGGGGGTGTTCCCCGTCGGGGTAGCCAGCCACATCACCCCCCCCCCCCCCCCCGCCCCGATACTTCTTCCCGATCCACACCCAATAGATAGAGACTAGAACACTATCCAACGGTTGAGATTTGAACTATGGAACCAGGAATCTACCATAATATAAAGAATGCCATTCAAAGACTTACAAAATCGTCCATGGCTTTATAGCCTAGTGGCATCTTGGGAGTGAGATAAAACTTTGGGACCAATAGGTCCTAGGTTCGATTCCCACAAGGGGGGTTTTTCCCATAATTATTGAGTTTCCTCCTGAATTGGTGTATAGGCATTATGCCTAGTGGGGATGGATATGATCGGGTGGTTCTGCTGGTGGCACGATGATACTCCAGTTATCCGTCAATGATTCAAATTTTCCGTTCAAAAAAAAAAAAAAAAGACTTACAAAATCTAACCCAGTTACTTAACCAATTAGTAAATTTCTAAAAAAAAACCCACAGAAGAAGACGTTAAAAAGAAAATAATATTGCAATAACATTGATTAATAAATCCTAAAGTAAAAGATATATAAATATTAGAAACCATGCACGATAAAAAAAAAATCTCATTCATCATAGATGTTTTTCTTGCAAAAGGATAATGATCACACACAAAACAAAAGCATAGAACGATGATCTAAAAAGGAGCAGGAAATAATATGTTCGTTAATTCAATTTTGAGGGTTGTGAGAGATATTATGCTAGAAGATGATCTAAAAAGGAGCAGGAAATAATATATATGGAGATTGGTTTACGAATTATTTGCGAAGAGAATGAGAGATTCATTTTTACGTCAAGAGAAACAAGCAAGGGAAGATGAATTAGGAATTCACGTGAAATGGTTACGTTAATTATGTATATTACCCTTTATGTTTCTCTTTAATCTCCTTAGTATTTTTTTTTAACTAACTAATAAGGTGTCATTATTAATTTTTAGTGATTGATGAATTTTGAGTGACGGCCCAAATTAAAGATGACATCTTAGGCTAGAGGGTATGGTGCTCATCCTCCCTTGGAGGATGATCCGCCACGTAGGCGCCACATCATAGTCCTCTCAAAAATGGTCCATCCCACAAAACTAGTGGAAATGGGAGGATGGTCCTAGATGATCCTACCCCATCACTTTTATATTTTTTATTTTTTTAATCTTCCACTTTTTTTAACTTTTAACAAATAAATTAACAAAAATATTTTCATTATTATTAAAAAACATTACATAAACTTCAAAAAAAAAACGTAGACTTAAATAATTTGATGCTTTTTCATGAAGTCGGTTTGTAGTTTTTTTCAACATCGAACGTTTCGGCTCGGGATAATTATCGACATCCATCGTTATTATTTCCCATTCCTTGAGCCGAACTTTTTCATCAGACAATCGGACTTTTTCATCGGACAATCGGACCTTTTCATGTAACTTTTCTTCCGCCAGACGAGACTTTTCTTCGACGGCCCGCTCCTTCGCCTTCGCCTTTTGGGCCGTGACCTCGGTGTACGTTTTAAATTGTGCCATAAACTTGTACATCTTCGGGTTCACCTTTTGCTTTTGTTTCTCCTTCGCTCGCTCCTTCTTTGATTTGTCCCGGCCCGTGGGACGCTCCACTTCATGTACGGCGTATTCTTATTCGTCGAACTCGGCGTCATCGTTTAAGTTTATGTGACACCTCGCGTCCGATCCATCGGCGCTAAAACTACCCGATTCCGATGTCCTTGCCGCTTCGCCATCTCCACCTCGTTGGGAATCGGCGCCCATTTTTGGTGCGTTCGCAAAACTTCCCACACGCGAACGTGTGCGAACGAGGTATTACCATTGTTCTCCTTGTACTTCTCCAACGCCTTTTTAAACACATCCTCGTCGCTCATGCCGCTACGACGCCCACTTGAATATATTTTATTATATTCTTCGCAAAACTTATTGACGGACCCGTTCATTTTTCGCCACTTTGATGACACCGAGTCGATATCTCGATATGGGCCTTGGTCCATTAGCCCAAGGAACTTCGCCAAAACCGCCTTCCAAAACCCGTCACCCGTTTGATTATTACCTACAAAATATGTTACAAAAATATGTTACAAAAAATAAAAAACTAATTCTAAAAAATATAAACTTAAAAAAAAAGTTAGTTTTACCAACCTTTTGTCGGCTGTGTAGACGTGCCTATGTAAGCCTTAGCTAAGGCTTCTTCTTCGATTCGCGTCCACGGTTTCACCTTTGGTTTGGACGGTTGCTCACCCACCACTTGCTTGCCTTTTCTTCGTTTGCCTTTTTCTTTTTGCGGTTGGGTTTCGGCAACAACTTCCACATCCTCGTCGGGTTCGGATTGTTGAACGGGTTGCGTCGGCATCGGTTGGGGTTGAACGGGTTGCGTCGGGTTCGGTTGGAGATTAAAAGCACCCCGCATCATCAATTGTTGAAGGGCTTGATTTTGAGAGAATCGAGAGAGAATTGGTTCGGTGAGTGTTGGAATGCGGCAAAGGCGTTTGACGAATATTGAGAGAATTGGTTCGGTTTGATCGTCGGATAATATCCCGAAACCGAGAAAACATTCGGTTGGGTCGGGTTGTTAGGATTGTTCGGGTTGTTGGGGACGTTCCGGTTGTTCGGGTTGCTGAAGGGATCCATGGTAGAATATAAGTTTATAAAAGTGGAAGATGTTTTATAAAAAAATAAAGGGCGAGAGATGAGAAAATGGGTTAAAAATGGTGAATGGAGGTGAAAAAGGTTTGAATTTTATATATTTGGGGGAATGTTACCGTTGGTTTTTTTTTTTATTTCGTAAATTAATTTTTATTTATTTAACGGTCATAATCAGCGAAGGGGGCCCACCATTTTTGGATCGTCTCGAACGTCAAGACCCCGACGGAGAGGACGGGGACCGGGGGGATGGTGTGAAGGCGGCGCCGGTCCTCGACGGGTATGGGGACGTACCCCATACCGCACAGCCTTAGTAAGTAAACAGAATTTGGAGCAGATTAAACAACTAATTAAGGTACGAGTGTACACGTATTTGATACATTCATTGTGAACTCATCTTAATTATCTCCTCGTATCTATATTTAATCTCCTCTATTTTATTTCAAATCTTATATCTCCGCCCCATAATCTCCACCGAAATCTGCAGGAAATTGTTGCCGTACCACCATCCTGTGAATTAGAATCCGGCGGTCGCTCTAAAGATCAAATACAAATTAATTTAACGTATAAAACGTACGAACTGAAGATTTTGCTGAAAACACGCGATAGCATTTTGGCAGTTATTAGTAATTATGAAAATTACTCTACAAATGATCTTGTAGAGTAATTTTGATCTTGTGGAGTAATTTTGTAAATTGTTCTTGTAGTGTAATTTTGATCTTGTATAGTAATTATCAAAATTACTCTACAAGTGTATCAAAATTACTGAGCATCAAAATTAGTGTATCAAAATTACTCTGCAAGTTTATCAAACAACATACAATTCAAAATTACTCTATAAAATCTTTTATAGAGTAATTATGATACTCTACAAAATTAACTTACAAGATTAAAATTGCCACACAAGATCATTTATAGAGTAATTATGATACTCTATAAAATTACTCTACAAGATCAAAATTACTCTATAAGAATATTTTACAAAACTACTCTACAAGATCAACATTACTCTACAGGATTATTTGAAGAGTAATTTGATAATTACTCAACGAGTAAATAATTACAAAAATGTCACCGCATTTTTGGTTTTTTCATGCCTATCGTACGTTTTGTACGATAAGACACTTTGTACGTGAACTTAACTCATTAAAAGTAACCACAAGTGTAGTGTTTTAAGTACTTTAAGGCGGTTTTTTAGTGGCTTAAATTGCTCCAAATATGTTTTCGACAAGGCTTAAACCCTTGATGTTATTAAGAGCAACATCTCAACTCAAATGGCTTTATCAATTGGACTCAACCTTCCACCCTACTTTAAGACACTTTTAATTGATTAATTTTTCAATTTTAAATGTATTTTGTTTTCCTTCATAACTTTAAAAAATATAATGTTTTGTAAGATTCTGAATATACCGTTGTGACACTCTTCTTTTTACCTACGTCTCGATGTAAATTTTGTTCGAAACCTAGCCACATGGCCCAGTCAAATATTAATTTCTTTATTTTTAAATACATTTTTTCTTATATAACTTTCGATATGTTGTGTTTTTATGAGATTCCGAATATCCTATTTCGAAGTGCTTATTTGTCTCATATGATATCAAAACGGAGTCGTGCTAAAACTCACAAGTTCACCACTTACATATTTAAATTTGCCTAAGAAATCTCTCTAACAAATATGCTAACAACTTCTTATAAGAAATGCATATTCTTCTGTTCCTCCAGGTGTCGATTGATACCACCATGAATACTGTTATAGTACAACACCAGAGAAATCAATTCAAACAAAAAATACAAATATGAAGCCAACCATTATATTTTATTCATACATATCTCTTCGAGTGTGAAGTAGTATTACAGAAGTTGAAAAGTAATCAAAACAAGCTACGAATAACCTAATTTAATTTACGCCCAATGCGTCCATTAACAATCATTACCAAACTAAATGTAATCTTAGCTCAAACCTGTTTCTTATTAACGACACCATATCATACCAAGACTTGGTCATGTACTCCATTTCTGACTTCTCTTGATCAGAAAAAGTGGTGAAAGGCTATACTTACCATCAAGTATTGCAAAGGTCTCCTAGAAGCTCATGAAATCAAAAATCGCCTAATCAAACCCCTTTAATCCCATCATCATTAACAATTTTTTTTTCTTAATAAAATTTGAAGTCTTATAGGTTCAACGTATGTTTATTTTGTTATATATGCAAGTATATTTAGGTTTTTTATCTACACAACTTAAGCAAATTATCATACAAAAAATCAAAGTTAACCCACGATTATATATTAACCTGAGTAGCCAGGTACTCTCTAAAGAAAGTTCTTGGGATCCCACTAGGCCAAAACCAACAAAACGTAAGTGTCGGTGAAAGGGTCATTACGTTGATACAAATAAAAATAAAACAAAAATGTAAGCATCAGTATAAGATAAATATTTAAGGGAATATGCCACAGAATAGTAATGAAGTTTTGGAAGTGTTTCAATTAGGTCACTTATAAAATTTATTGTTCTAATTAGATCATTCTATTTTATTTTGGTGTTCTAATGCTAGATATTTTACCTGAATAGTAGGTCATAGTCCTATATGACATTTATTTATGGTTAGTTGTTTATCTTCTTTTATAACTATAATTTAAATGCTTTTGGTGTAGAAGTAATTAGTACTTTCTTTCATTAAAAATTTACTGACATCTAACTATTTTTCACGATTTTATAAAAATTTTGATAAGTTTTTAGAGATTTTGAAAAAAAAAATCACATTTTTTAATTTTTTTTGCATTTTTTTAACTTTTCTACAATTTTTTAAAATTTTTCTAAATGTATTTCGCATTTTGTTCTAACCCATTTGGCATTTATGTGCCATGTCAACAATTTTTTTAAATAAAAAAACCTAAATAAATGCCATGTAGGATGGATGACCTTCTATTTAGGTAAAATATCTAGGATTGAAACATCAAATGAAACTTGAATGACCTAATTAGAACAAAAAAAATTATGAGTGACCTAATTAGAACACTCTTAAAACTTGATTACTATTGTACAAAGTTAACCCTATATTTAAAGAGTATAAAAGGTTAAAGAGAGTTTGTTTCCTTTAAAACAATCAAGTTTTATTGCTACATATTAAAAAGTTGTATAGTGTGGGTTCTATTGAAAAAATTAGAATAATGGTGTGTATATAGTGATTTTAAACAAGGAATTGTTTTATATTATGTGAATAAAATGGGGATTTGAACTTAGGTATGCAGTAGAGAGAGTCCGACTAAATAAATAAACATTACGATCGTTTAAAAAAAAGTAAATAAATAAATTTGAGCAATTAATGTAATGACTATTAAAAGGGCAATCTTAACCAGATAATGGGCCGGATTGGGTGCATTCAAAATGCAACCATAACCTATGACAAAATAAAAATACAATCAATATACAACAACAAAAATTCCAAACCAAATTCCTCCATAATATCTTTTGAAGCATAGCTAATAAAAATGTAAAATGTCTGAAAAAACATGTGACAAAAATGGTGTTCCTTGCTACAATTCCCCATCATCACATATTTGGTAAAAGTGATGTTCGAAATAATGTAAAGTGCCATAACAAATATAACTTAATTTTGTTTGACATCAGATTCCCGATGACACATTAGAATCCAAATATTCATTGTTCATCATCGACGACTCATCATCAACGACATGGTTCAAAACTCTAAAGTCGGGATATGAAGTAATTTAACATGAATTGGAATATTGTCACGGACAAATCACGAAAGAGGTTACGTAACAAAAATTATTGGAAGACCTCTATTCACTAGAAGGTTATGTAACGAGCGCGTAGGTGTTGACCGGTGGATTAGCTAGGTTCAAATATTGCCAATGATCTCTAGATCAAGTAGTGGGAGACTTGTATTTCTCTTGTGAGTTACATGTTCGACTCTCATTTGGTGCAGAGTGATGCACTGGTGGGCAATAATAAGAGACACAGGGATCCTGGGTTCGATTCTTGAGCTAAACGGGTTTTACCGGTAATTCCACTGTCGTGCCTACATGCGGGTAGATTATCGGGTTTTCCCGGAATTGGTGGTGGACTCGGGTTACTCTCAGAGTACTTCGTTTGGTCTAGTAGGTGCCCCGAGAATACTCGAGATTGATTATGTTGGCCGTTAAAAAGAAAGTTAGGTTCGAATATGAAGAGGGGACTTAAAATATTATATTTATGTTGATTAAAACTCTTCTTGTCATTTTTGAATAAAATAAATCCCTAATATCGTATTGCTCTAGTAATCCTAACTTTATATATTTAGAAATTTAGAATAGGTAGTTTTAACAACCCATAATAAAAAAAAAAATTACAACTTGGAAATTAAATACTCGGAAACTTGTTTTTTCCAAAATCTTCCTATCTTAATAAACGAAAATCTTTTTTCCTATTTATCTCTCATATTAAATAAAATAATAATTTTAAACAAAATATTAGATAAGAATTATTTTCCAATTCATCTCTCATATTAAATAATAATAATTTTAAACAAAATATTAGATAAGAATAAAAATATTTATTTTTCTATAAATAATTTTAAACAAAAATTTAGATAAGGATAAACATTTTTCTTTTATTATGATTATATTAAATAATAATAATAATAATAATTTTAAACAAAAAAAATTTAGCTAAGAATAAATATTTGTTAGTAGATTACATGAGACCGAAGAGGGTCGCTTAGCTATATGCCAATTCTTACGAATGCCGACTAAGGATTTCCAATTGATGTTTAATTTTTTTTAATTAAGACATGTATATATGCATCATTATTCTAACCTTTACGGTGTATCATAATTAATAGGCAACACATGGAGTGAAGCTAAAGTAACAAGTCTCTGATCGGATCAAAGGAGGACATTTTGCAAATGATGTTATTAAAACCAACAAACACTCTTAAATAATATAAATTATTTTGAGTAACCTGTGTAACACACGGGAACTTATATATATATATATATATATATATATATATATAATTAATTAATCACACTAACAACTTCATTTAGTATCCCTCACTTAGGCTTGGGTTTTTCAATGGAGACTCAAGTTCAATTTCCACCTGTGACATATTGGGGTGGATATTGGGGTGGATATTTGGCCATGATGGTGACAAACCCACCGAGGGGGGTTCGATCCTGAGCCGCACCCCGGTTTTCATCCGGCTATTACTTCAACGAGGCTTCTCGTGTGGAGGCAGTACGGTTTCCGGAGAACGCCGTAACCAAGTCTGACCAACACAGCACAGGCCCGGTAAAGACAACGTAGTCTGGACAAATCTTGGCTAGAGTCGCCGTTTAGACGGTGTGACATTGAGTCACTCAAAAAAGAAAGTCACCGTTAAAAAAAAAAAACAACTTCATTTAGTTGTTTCTCTCAGCATCATCTATTGGAGAAACCGACACTAAAAAGGAAAACGCCAATATATTAAAATCATGTAAAATAATTAAAGTATACTAGAACACTATCCAACGGCTGACATTTTTACTATGGAACCAGGTTACTACCACAATATAAAGAATGCCATTCAAAAATTTACATAACCCAGTTACTTAACCAATTAGTAAATTCCAAAAAAAAAAAAAAAAAACCCGACAGAAGACGTTAAAAATAAAATAAAATTGCAATAACATTGATCAATAAATCCAAAAGTAAAAAAGAAAAATATTAGAAACCATGCACGATAAACAAAAATCTCATTCATCATAGATGTTTTTCTTGCAAAAGGATAATTATGCTGAAGATGATGTATAAAGGAGGAGTAAATTGCCATTTTAGTCCCTGAGTTTTTGTTGAAATTACCATTTAAGTCCAAATAGTTTTTTTTTTCTCCTCTGTGTCCTTGACTTTTTCTTTTTTGCCATTTTGATCACATTGCCTAACTTAGTCTAAAAACCAGGTTATAATCAGAGTTATTTTTGGCATTAAATTATTATGAGATTTATAAATTATGTTGTAAACTACCTATGGTTATCACTTCACAACAGTTATGCCAAAAAATACCCCTGGTTATAACAAGATTTTTAGACTGAGTTAGGCAATGTGATCAAAATGGCAAGAAAATAGAAAAATCAGGGACCTAGAAGAGAAAAAAAACTATTTGTACTAAAATTACAATTTTGACCAAAACTCAGGGACTAAAATGGCAATTTACTCATAAAAGAGTAGGAAATAATATGGGGATTTGTTTACGAATTATTTGCGAAGAGAACGAGAGATTCATTTTTACGTCAAGAGAGACAAGAGAAGATGGGTTAGGAATTCACGTGAAATGGTTACGCTAATTTTGTATATTACCTTTCATGTTACTCTTTAATCTCCTTAGTATTTTTTTGGAATAATGGATTTTAATAATCCAAATTATTAGTCGTTGGTCGGCAATGGTTTCAACTTCAAAAATAACCAGTGGTGGTCTCATCTTTTCACATTTTGTAAGCTAATGAACCTTTACTAACATAACCTTAATTTATTTTTTCCCCTTATCGTTTTTGGTCTACTAAAGATCCATTGGTTTACAATATATGAAAAGGTGAGACCACCACTGGTGATTTTTGAAGTTGAGACCATTGTCGCCCAATGACTAATAGTTAGAATTATTATCATCCATTATTTTTTAACTGTTATAAAAGCAGATATAACTCCACCAAATAACTGCTTTGGGCAGTTACACAATAACGGTTTTAGAAGTTATTATCTATATCTATTGTTTACACTTGTATCTGTATGGATGAACATATGTGAAGAAGATTGCAATTTCAATATTGAATTCCATTTTGTTTATATCACGTTATCAGCACGATTGCCTCTACACTGGGATTTACCGGCCATTTGCTAGGTCTGCTCTTCATCAGAGATTCATACGTACTTGCTTTGCCTTTTTCATAAAAATTCTCTGTTCTTCGCATCTTATCCTGGTACGCATCATCACAATCTCTAACATGTGTTGCACATGATTGTATACACAAATTTCAATTTTTGAACATCTGCATATACAATAAGAGGATACACAATTTATTTTTCTCAAATGGTTATTGGTAACAATTTCCTTTATTATTATATTAGATGCTTCTACGATGGCATCAATTTCTCACAGAGATTAACAAAATTTTGATTTATAGAAGCACATGTTTTTTTTTGTTATTCTTTTCTTACATCTACTTTGTAAAAGCATGAGAAATAGGCTTTCGATTTGGATTTTGGAATGCCCAAAATTAGAATTTTTTTTTATTGTGATCTTTAAAACACAAAAATAGGGCTTTAGATCTTACCGTTCTGAAACCAAAAACCATACCTCCAACATCCGGTGGTCACTTCCGCCAAGATATCCTTACTCCGGCGACACCGCCAACCGGCGCAACGGCGACCTTCAAACGATGTAGTGACGGGGACGAACATGGTTTTAGTAAGTGAACACGGCAGTATATTTTCAGTTGTGGTGTTGTTTTCTTTGATCAAGAACCGATGTACCGACGGTGGACGGTGGTTGTTGTACTTGAACCTGGCGCTAATTGAGTATGGTGGTGCCGGATTTTCTCCGATGCAGTTCTAAAGCGAACCCCTTTTCTACCATTTTTATATGAACTAATTTTTTTTAATAAATCTTGATCCACAACGGTTGTTATACCCAGATAACGTGTCTTTTTATATTTTGGCCCAATAGTAGCAACCAAAACTCTATCCCAATACTTTCAAGGATATAAATGCATAACAACTGTTAAACATCAAATCAAATGCATATATTGATATTTTTGTTTATTATTTCGTTAAGTATCCGAGATATATACTATTATATGCCGTACATCCATACATATGAAAGTATCACATATTATATGTAGTATTATATATATTTTTTTAACAGTATATCAATTCTATTTCTTGGAAACCCCAAACGGACATTTGAAATGCAAATAATATACATATAGATGGGCATATATACCAATTATTTTCTTCTTTTGATGAAAATGATTGTTTCCTTGATTTTTTTTATCATCCTAATGGAAAGAAAAGAAAATATTAATAAGAGAACGTATAGTTCTACATATCGAGAACCGGAAGTTCTAACAAATGTATACAAAAACGAAAATTCTAAATCCCAATATATCTTTCATTATAGACACGATGTCAAATCTTACCAAACTAGAGTTTTGTCGCACTCTACCTCCCTTTGGTCCTAGCAAATTTACCTATGAGAGAATAATCTAGAGAAAGATGATTATTCATAAAAACCTAAAGATGGAATGTCTCGCTATAGAAGACCTTTAAAAATAGATTTGACCACCAGAAGTTGGTCCTCCTCCCAAAAGTTTTTTTTCCCTAGATTACCTCCAAATTGAAAATGTGGAGAAAACACCAATGATGTTGATGTGTTCAACAAGACATTTTCTCTGTCTCACGCTCATAACATGCTCTCTTGCAACAATACAAAGAATTTGTTTTCACATAATACGTTACGTCTTCTAAATTGCGGAGCAAAACAACAAGCTCCTACTACAGAACCATCAATCGTGATCCGCTGGTGCAAGCCCATTCCCTGAAGCGAATATGGCAGATTATCAAAGCGGGTATGGAAGAGGTAGAAGTCGCGGCCCCAGTAGTGGTCTTGGACGGGGATATACATGGCATCGAGAGTCCCAGAACACTAAAAATAGCGGTGGTGAATCGAGTCGACATAATACGGGGCGACCTTCAAAAGGGAAAAGTAGCGGGAACTAAAGCAACATAATTCGGAAATATGTATACTAGCTCCAGTAGACTTATTATTGGTGATGAATGTCTGGTAAATAGCAGTAGTACTAACACTATTCTAAAAGATATGAAATTTTTCTCTGAATTGTCTCCGGCAGAGACACCGATTGGTACTATATCTGGTGTCAGTAACCTTATCGAAGGCTCCGGTAGAGCACACATAACATTATCTTTGGGTACCCAATTAACTATTGGTAATGCCTTATTTTCTAGTAAATCCAGAAGAAATTTACTTAGCTTTAAAGATATTCGAAAAAACGGTTACCACCTAAAAACAATATCTGAAAATAATATTGAATATCTTCAAATTACTTCGAACAAAAATGGCCAAGAAACCATTGTTGAACAATTAGAAGCCTTATACTCTGGGTTATATTGTACTAATATCAACCCTATCGAATCATACATGGTGAGTAACCAGAAGCTGTTAGATAAAAACACATTCAATATATGGCATGACCGTCTAGGTCACCCTGGTAGCATAATGATGAGACGAATAATCAAAAGTGCAACCGGGCACCCTCTCAAAAAAAAAAAAAAAAAACTTAAAAGTTTTGCTACCACAAGACTTATCATGTGCAGCATGCTCTCTGGGCAAACTTATAAATCGGTCCTCACAAACTAAATTGATACATGAAACCCCATCATTTTTAGAAATAATCCAAGGGGATATTTGTGGGCCTATTCATCCTCCGTGTGGACCATTCCGTTATTTCTTGGTCTTAATAGACGCATACTCAAGGTGGTCACATGTGAGCCTTTTAGCTACTCGAAATGTAGCATTTTCCCGACTTTTAGCTCAAATCATACAATTGAGAGCCAATTTCCCCGATAATCAAATTAGAAACATCCGGATGGATAATGCGGGAGAGTTCACATCCCAAGCTTTTAATGACTATTGTATGTCAATCGGGATCAATGTTGAACATTCAGTACCTCATGTTCACACACAAAATGGTTTAGCTGAATCTCTGATTAAACGATTACAAATAATCGCTAGACCACTCTTAATGAGATGTAAATTACCATATTCTGCATGGGGTCATGCTATTTTGCATGCCGCTGCACTGATTAGATTAAGACCAACTGCTGATCACGAATACTCCCCATTGCAACTGGTCTCCGGACGAGAACCAAGTTTGTCCCACCTTAAAATCTTTGGTTGTGCGGTATATGTACCAATACCGCCACCACAACGTACTACAATGGGACCCCAAAGAAGACTGGGTATCTATATTGGTTTTAACTCCCCATCCATAATTAAATATTTAGAACCAATGACGGGAGATATGTTTACAGCACGGTATGCTGACTGTCATTTTGATGAAACAATGTTCCCGGTCTTAGGGGGAGATAAGGACAAAGAAAGACTGGTAACACAAGAAATAACGTGGAATGCATCATCGTTATCAAATCTCGACCCCCGAAGTGGTCAATGTGAATATGAAGTCCAAAAGATCATACATTTGCAGAGAATAGCGAATGAATTACCAGATGCATTCACATACACGAATAGAGTGACAAAGTCACATGTACCAGCATCTAATGCACCTGCTCGAATTGAAGTAATCCCAGAAGCGATTACTATACAACGAAAGTGTGGGAGGCCAATCGGTTCCAAAGACAAAAACCCACGGAAACGAAAAGAGCAAAGTAACGCAGTTGGTGAAAACTCACAAAAGGTTATAAATGAAACCCCGGTAGAGGTAAATGTCCCGGAAGAGACAACTATAATTCCAGAGGAAAATGAAGTTTCAGAAGAAACACCGGTACCGAACGAAAATGAGATCTCTATTAATTATGTACAAGATAGTACAATATGGAACCGGAATAAAACACGTGTTGATGATATATTCGCATATGCTATAGCAACTGATGTGATCAATGAAAATGATTACGTACCTAAAACTTTAGAAGAGTGCATGCACAAAAATGATTGGCCAAGATGGCAAGAAGCCATAAGTGCCGAATTAAATTCGCTCGAAAAGCGACATGTTTTCGGACCTGTAGTCCGAACACCCATAGACGTCAAACCAGTAGGTTATAAATGGGTGTTTGCAATAAAGAGAAATGAAAAGAATGAGATTGTACGATATAAGGCTCGACTTGTAGCGCAAGGGTTTTCCCAAATCCCAGGAGTTGATTATGAGGAAACGTATTCCCCTGTAGTGGATGCGATAACCCTTAGGTTCCTAATCGGCCTCACAATCTCTGAAGGACTTCATATGAGACTAATGGATGTCGTCACTGCATACTTATACGGGACACTTGAAAATGACATCTACATGAAAATCCCTAAAGGATTAAAATTGCCTGAAGCATTAAAATCAACACCTCGAGATATGTGTTCTATAAAGCTCCAGAGATCTTTATATGGTCTCAAACAATCTGGTCGTATGTGGTACAATCGACTTAGTGAATATCTCAAAAAGGAAGGATACAAGTCTGATGTAATCAGTCCATGTGTCTTTATAAAACGATCACTCTCAAATTTCACTATAATAGCAGTCTATGTTGACGATATCAACATCATCGGATCTCCTGAAGAGATAGAAAAAGCTGCTCAGTTGTTAAAGAAGGAATTTGAGATGAAAGATCTTGGTATGACAAAAGTATGTTTCGGACTAAAATTTGAGTATCTGTGCAATGGCACATTTGTCCATCAATCAAACTACATCCAGAAGATGTTAGTACGTTTCAATATGGATAAAGCACATCCGTTTAGCGTACCTATGGTTGTCCGACCGCTAGATCCACACAAGGATCCTTATCGCCCTCAAGAAAAAGGCGAAGAAGTACTTGGTCCAGAAGTACCGTACTTAAGCGCGATTGGTGCCCTTATGTATCTCGTAAATAACACAAACCTGACATTGCATTTGCAGTACATGTACTAGCGAGATACAGTTCGAATCCAACACGTAGACACTGGAATGGCATAAAACATATATTCCGGTATATTTGCGGGACACAAGACTTAGGTCTTTTCTATTAGAAAGATCAAAAGTCCCAGCTTATTGGGTATGCTGATGCCGGATATCTATCAGATCCTCACAAAGCAAAATCTCAGACAGGTTATGTATTCACATACGGTGGCAGCAACATCATCAAATCATGCTGAATTAATAGCACTATATGATGCTGGTCGAGAATGTGTGTGGTTGAGATCAATGATTAATCACATACAAGAAGCATGCGGATTAGAACAGATCAAGAAGGAGCCAACAATTATTTATGAAGACAATGCTGCTTGCATAGCTCATATCAGAGAAGGTTACATCAAGGGTGATCGGACAAAGCACATCTCACCAAAGTTCTTCTCAACTTATGACTTGCAGAAAGAAGGGGAATTTGACATTCGCCAGATCAAGTCAAGTGAAAATTTAGCTGACTTGTTCACAAAATCTTTGCCTAGAAGCAGTTTCGAGCAGTTATCACATGAGATCGGGCTTCGCAGATTAAAAGACGTTAGCTAAATTGAGGGGGAGCATTATACACGCTGTACTCTTTTCCTTGACTAAGTTTTGTCCCATTGGGTTTTCTTAGTAAGGTTTTTAACGAGGCAGCATAACTGGTCCTGCAGTATCAGTTTATCATATAGATCCTGAAGTATCGATTTAACATCATCCTAAAGAATGTTGTTAATAGTGTATAATGAATAGTATGTATATCTGAGGGGGAGTGTTATAAAAGCAGATATAACTCCACCAAATAACTGCTTTGGGCAGTTACACAATAACGGTTTTAGAAGTTATTATCTATATCTATTGTTTACACTTGTATCTGTATGGATGAACATATGTGAAGAAGATTGCAATTTCAATATTGAATTCCATTTTGTTTATATCATTAACTAACTAATAAGATGTCGTTATTTATTTTGAGTGATTGATGATTTTTTTAAGGGTCTAGACGGTTCTTCATGTTACAACCTTATTTGAGTGATTGATGGCTCAAATTAACGATCACATATTAGACCAGTGGCGAACTTTGAGATTTTTGAGCGTGGGATCGAAAACGTACACACCCAAAAATTTCTATAAAACGGAGGGTCCAAAATGTATATATCCAAAAAAATTTATACGAAAACTACATACCCACACTATTGAGCGAAAAGTTCGGGGGGTTGGCCGCCCCCTCCCACCCCCACTATCCTACGCCCTTGTATTAGACTATTCATCTCCACTACTAGTTTGGTTTTGTTTGAGTCACACACCTCACATCACTATACTATTTTTGGGGTAATTACACTCATGCTAACGTGAATGCCACATAGCAGAAAGTGCTCCTTCACCATGTGAACAACTACTCGTGGTCTTAGTAAGTAATTAGAATTTGAAGCAGATTAAACAACTTAGGTATGGGAGGACACGTATTTGAGACATTCATTATGAACTCGTCTTAATTTTCTTCTCATATCTCTCTCGAATCTCGTCTATTTTATTTCAAATCTTATCTCTCCGCCCGTCTTCTAAAACGAAATTCGTAGGAAAATTGTGGCCACACCACCATCTGAATCCGGCGGTCGCTCTAAAGCCCAATTTTGTTCCCAATTCCTCCAGGTTTCATTTTCGCTGGGATTTAACAAAAGCATTCGAAAGGTTGCAAAACTTTCAAAGGAAAGTTGATTACCGTACTTGGTAAAGGGAATTCAACATTCATGTTTTCTTTCTCTCATTTATTGACTTCCAGTAATTTTAATATGTCTACTTTTTTTATTTACAATTTAGGGTGACTTTTGTTAAAATGTACACATATTATTAAATTCAATAATCAAATTGTTTCAATTGCTTTGCTTCTGATTCCGAATGAGGGGCTGTTTGTTTACCTTTTAATGAGGCTCTTAATGGTTCAGACCTCTTACTGGTTCAGCACTTAATGGTTCAGGCTGTTTGTTTCACGAGCAGATGTCTGAATGGTTCAGACATTTGCCTCTGAATGGTTAAGATTTATACAAAGTCTGAATGGTTAAGACCTCTAATCTGAATTGGTCAGACATTTGCCTCTGAACGGTTAAGCACTATACAAACTCTTAATGGTTCAGACCTCTTAATGGTTCAGACCTCTTACTGGTTCAATATTTAACCATTCAGATGTTGCCAAACAGCCCCTGAATCAAATTGGTATATTTTAGTGGTTAATGTTAAAACCAGGGATTTAGTTTTGTTAAAACTTGAATTCTAGGTCTAATATTACCCGACTCGAAAGTTCTAACATAAATTTGGTTATGAATAACCACCTAAAAAATGTGAACGTAAGAGAAAATAATGATGGTATATTAACGATCACTTTAGCAATACTTTTTTGAAAACGAGAGTACTGAGTTACTTTCGTTAAAAAAAGTCTTTTGTTTTTCTTAACAAACGAACTACTTATTAAAAATAATATGATGAAGTCATAAATTACAATGAACAAATATTTCAATTTTCCAACCTACTACACACATAACATTAATAAAAATATTCTTATCATTAATCATTACAAAACAAGGTATATGTCAAGTAATGTTTGAGACTTTAGGCATTTATAACATTACAGAGAAGAAAAACGCCTCTTTGGTGCTGATGGAGGATTCTAGAGGAAAGCGATAAACGACTAAACGAGTTTTGGTTTCAGGTAATGAGCATCTTTTGTTGTCGCCGATGGTTTTACTTTTTTTTTTGGGCTCTTATTTCATAATTTCCTTGTTGACGGACTAATAATCATTTAAAAAATATGTCACTCTATTTTTGGATATAATATTATAAATTGCCAATATTATTAAATTCAATAATCAAATTGTTTCAATTGCTTTGCTTCTGATTCCGAATGAGGGGCTGTTTGTTTACCTTTTAATAAGGCTCTTAATGGTTCAGACCTCTTACTGGTTCAGCACTTAATGGTTCAGGCTGTTTGTTTCACGAGCAGATGTCTGAATAGTTCAGACATTTGCCTCTGAATGGTTAAGATTTATACAAAGTCTGAATGGTTAAGACCTCTAATCTGAATTGGTCAGACATTTGCCTCTGAACGGTTAAGCACTATACAAACTCTTAATGGTTCAGACCTCTTAATGGTTCAGCACTTAATGGTTCAGACCTCTTACTGGTTCAACACTTAACCATTCAGATGTTGCCAAACAGCCCCTGAATCAAATTGGTATATTTTAGTGGTTAATGTTAAAACCGGGGATTTAGTTTTGTTAAAACTTGAATTCTAGGTCTAATATTACATGACTCGAAAGTTCTAACATAAATTTGGTTATGAATAACCACCGAAAAAATGTGAACGTAAGAGAAAATAATGATGGTATATTAACGATCACTTTAGCAATACTTTTTTGAAAACGAGAGTACTGATCGTTAAAAAAAGTCTTTTGTTTTTCTTAACAAACGAACAGCTTATTAAAAATAATATGATAAAGTCATAAATTACAATGAACAAATATTTCAATTTTCCAACCTACTACACACATAACATTAATAAAAATATTCTTATCATTAATCATTACAAAACAAGGTATATGTCAAGTAATGTTTGAGACTCTAGGCATTTATAACATTACAGAGAAGAAAAACGCCTCTTTGGTGCTGATGGAGGATTCTAGAGGAAAGCGATAAACGACTAAACGAGTTTTGGTTTCAGGTAATGAGCATCTTTTGTAGTCGCCGATGGTTTTACTTTTTTTTTGGGCTCTTATTTCATAATTTCCTTGTTGACGGACTAATCTATCTACTATAATAAAAGAAACCAACTTTTGAACACGTGTCATTCATTGAAGATATCCGTAAATCTATATTTATCTTATATTAACTAAATAAATAAATAATAAATTAATATTAAATCTTATCATACTTTAATATTTCTATACTAATAAACGAAAATCTTTTTTGACACATGTCATTCTATGGTGTTTTTCACCTTGTTTTTTAGTTTATCTCTTCTATTAAATAATAATAATATTAAAGAATAGTTAAACTAAATCCAATTTAGATAAAAATAAAGATTTGCTTTCAACTTGGAATTAATATTAGAAGAAGATAATAATAATAATAATAATAATAATAATAATAATAATAATAATAATAAAAAATAATTAAACGAAATCCAATTTAGATAAAAATAAAGATTGGTTTTTAACTTTGAATTAATATTAGAAGACAAAAGTTTTTTTAATTTGTTCGTACATACATAGGATAAGTATATAGATTTTATTTTTATTATTCAATTAAATTTAGTTAAATTATTTTTTCTCACCTAATATCCTGATTTCTCTCTTTTATTAAAAAATAATCTAACTATATTTAATTCAGATAAAAATTAATATTTTTTTCAACTTTGAATTAATATTAATAATAATATATATTCTTTGTATTTTCTTCTTCTTCGTAGAAGATACAAGTTTTCTTTTAAATTTTTTCGTAGAACCATAATTAGGGTAAGTATGTAAAATTTTGTTTTTATTATTAAATTTAGTTAAATTATTATTTAATAACATTATTATTTATTTAAATTTATTTTCTTAATTGTTTCTTTTATTTTTCTTCTTATTAATAAGCATATAATATTTTATTAGTTTAACCCCGTGTAATACACATGTTTCTAACATAATAATAAATAAAAATATAATAAGTAAATAGTATATCATAGTTCATTTTTTAAATACATATCTTGATGACTATATGTGTTAACCGATGACATTATATTTATTGAACTCGTGTAAACACGAGTTTTTAAGATATATTTTCTTATTACTAAGTATATAAAATTATATTTAGTTTTATGCAACCCGTGTAATACACGGGGTTATAATCTAGTAATCATTTAAAATATATGTCACTCTATTTTTGGATATAATATTGTAAATTGCCAATATTTTATGTACGCTTTAAGAAAATAAAAGGTTAAATAGAGCTTGATTCTCCTATGGTATTATAGTCTAGTGACATTTTGGGTGAGATAATGTTTACGGATCATTAGGTACTGGATATGATTCACACAAGAGTGTTTTTCCTAGATTTATTAGGTTTCCTATTAAATTGGTGTATAGGTATTAATAGCTACTAGAGATGGATATAATCGGATAGTTCCACTAGTGGCATAATGATAATCTAGTGGTTCGTCAGTGATCCAAATTTTCCGTTAAAACAAAGTAGAGCTTGATTCCTTTTAAAACACTACTTTTATAGATACATATAAAAAATGTATAGTGTGGTATTTATTTTAAATTGAATTAATTGCCAAAATCGTCCCTGAGTTTGGGTAGGTTTGCCATTTTGGTCCAAAATAACACTTTTGTACCAAATTGCCCTCAACGTTTGTAACTTTTTGCCATTTTCATCCAAACCACTAACTTAGTTTATTTTTTTCTATTAAGTTGAGGATATTTGGATGAAACTGGCAAATATAAAACCACAGGGACGATTTTCACAATTTACTCAAGCTCTTTTAAATTTCTTTTATTTAATTAATTTTGTTACATATAAAATAAAAAAGAATATACATGCAAGTTTTATATGAAAAAAATAAAAGCTTTGTCACATAATTTTTAGGGTTATTGGATTTTATCACCTTTAACTAACGGTCATTGGCCGCTGTCACCGTCAACTATCACTTTGACGCCCGCCACCTCCAACTTAACACTTAGTGTGTTCTGTCACCAGATCACTAACTTTTGATCCTATTACTATACTTTTGGGGGTGTCTTAAGATCCCTAAAACCTTCCCAAGATCCCTATGACACCCCAAAAAGTGTAGTAACAGGATCAAAAGTTAGTGATCAGTTAACGATGTGGTGACAGAACACACTAAGTATTAAGTTGGAGGTGATGGGCGTCAAAGTAATAGTTGGTGGTGACAGCGACCAACAGCTAATAGTTGGGAGTGATAAAATCTTATAATCCTAATTTTTATAAATTTTCATGCAACCACTAACTAAGTTAATTTTTCTATTAAGGCGAATGATGTTTATAAACTAAGCCAGAAATTAATTTCTAATTTTTTTATATAGACCAGTTTTATAAAAATAAAATTTACTTAAACCTCTAAATTTTATAAAACTAAAATGCTGGTGACCTTATTGAAAAAAGTCAAATAAAAAAATCTTATCATATGTACCAAGTTTGTAATTTATTTTCTACTCTGTTAAATTCGCTCCTAAGGAAAAATAGAAGCCAGTCCCCCCTATCAAACAACGTATCGTTACGAAACCTTAAAATTACCCATCAAATTGAAATTATAATGCTATGAACCAAAAGTTTCTTTACTCAAGCCACTCAGAATAAGTATTAGTTAGTTACCCTCATAATCTTAATTAAATAAATATTTTATTTCTACCAACATATTTCCTAGGTGCTCAACACATTTAAAAAATATGTAACGTTTTACAATTTTTTCTATCTCTACAACTGATAAATATACTAAAAGTTGTAATCGATTGTTATGTGTTGCACACCGATGACGTTTTCTCTTTATAAAACTGATTTATATAAAGAAGATGTAAATTAATTTCTGTCTTAATTTATAAAATTTAAAACATGTTTCACCATAATAGAAAAATAAATTGAGTTAGTGATTTGGATGAAAATTTATAAAAATTATGTGACAAAACTATTAATTTTTTTTCTCTAAAAACTCCATGTATAATCTTTTTTATTATATATGTAACAAAAATAATTAAATAAAAGAAATTAAAAAGGGATTGAGTAAATTGCCAAAATCGTCCCTGTGGTTTTATATTTGCCAGTTTCATCCAAATATTCTCAACTTAACAGAAAAAATAAACTAAGTTAGTGGTTTGGATGAAAATGGCAAAAAGTTACAAACGTTGAGGGCAATTTGGTACAAAAGTGTCATTTTGGACAAAAATGACAAACGTTCCCAAACCTCATGGACGATTTTGGCAATTAACTCTTTTAAATTAGAAAAATACACGGTGATTTTAACAGACCGTGTTATATTATGTGAATAAAATGGGGGATTCGAATGTTATTTGAATAGCTTAGGTATACACAAAATGGCTACGCTTTTAGTTAGAGTAAACTGTCATTTTGGTCCCTATGGTTTGGTCACTTTTGCCACTTTAGTCCAAAACTCAAACTTTTTGCATCTGGGTCCCCCTATGGTTTCAGTTTTATTGCCATTTTGGTCCAAAAATGAAATCATGTCATATTTGTCTTATAAAATCCTACTATTTTGTCATTTTCCGCAAGGAAAAATGATCATTTCTTTTTATAAATAAATACCATATTTTATAAGACAAATATGACTTGATTTGCCTCTGAAGAAAATGACAAAATTGCAGGATTTTATAAGACAAATATGATCTGATTTCATTTTTGGACCAAAATGGCAATAAAACTGAAACCACAGCGACCCAGATGCAAAAAGTTTGAGTTTTGGAATAAAGTGGCAAAAGTGACCAAACCACAGAGACCAAAATGACAGTTTACTCCTTTTAGTTAATATGACTGGTGACTATTTACCCCATATTACATTTATTCATTGTGTGACTGGTAGACATGATTAGAGAAGGAAAGTGTGGAAACTAAGGGGTAGAGGTGGTCATCACTTGTACAAATTCTATCATTCACAACATCCAATCAAGTTTCGTCATGTCATCAACCATTATTCCATCACTCACAATTTTTTTTAATGGAAATGCCAATCACTCATCATCACACCCAACAATTCCCCCCCCCCCCCCCCCCCCAACCAACAATTTCACTCACAACACTCAAATCATCACGCGTCAAAAAAAGCACACGTTATAAAAATGGTAGCATGAAAAATGGAGGTGGCGGTGGTGTTTTGTGATTTTTCACGCGTTGAAAAGTTCCATCACGGGCAAATACCACACTGCTTCGGGTGGCCTAAGAAGGGAGATGTGATCAATGGAGACGGCAGGTGATGAAGATTTTTGGTTGAGCTAGCCTAAGACCACCCGTAGTGGGGCAGTTTCAGTTTCTGGCATTTTTTGCCTTTAAAAACGCCCCACCACGCCCCCAAACCACCCCCATGGGCGTTTTTGTCAAGAAATTTTGTTTTGGCATTGTTTTTTCGACGCCATGTTTATTTTTTGTTGCCCAATGACTATACATCCCTTTTGTGTTTGGCCAATAACAACTTTTGATGGGGTTTTTTTATTTAAATTTTATTACACCCCTTTTAACATAATGCCCACATTCCCACTACACCCATTTTAGAAAGAAAAAAAAAAAAGGCAAATTGGAAATAAATAATCCCAACTCACTGTTATTGGCCAATAATAATCCCAACTCATTTAATCACCAATAATAATCCGAACTATTCACTTTTGTTTGTAAAATACTCCCACGTTAAAAAAACACTAACTAGGTTAAAATATTGTTGATGTGGCTTAACATGTGTGGACTGACGTGGCTGGTTAACATCTTACCTGTGTATAAAATGATTATCAGCCTCATTTGCACACACAATCGACTGAATTTGCCCAATTTGTAGTATTAGGGTTTTGAAGGAGAGTGCGATTGTGTGTGCAAATGAGGCTGATAATCATTTTATACACATGTAAGATGTTAACCAGCCACGTCAGTCCACACATGTTAAGCCACATCAGCAATATTTTAACCTAGTTAGTGTTTTTTTTAACGTGGGAGTATTTTACAAACAAAAGTGAATAGTTCGGATTATTATTGGTGATTTAATGAGTTGGGATTATTATTGGCCAACAACAGTGAGTTGGGATTATTTATTTCCAATTTGCCAAAAAAAACGCCCCATGATGCTCCATTGCTGACTGGACTGCCACATGGCGCAAAACGCCCAAGGGTGGGGTGTCTTCCACTACGCATGGTCTAAGTAGCACTGGTTAAAGTTGACTGTTCTTTTTTTTCTTTTTATGGTCTAATTAACACACCCTCTAATCTTACTCTTAAATCTAGACAATTGTCCAATACAAGACTTGAACTCTCAACCTTATGGAAATGGAAATAATTTCACTATACCTTGATAACGTTAGGCTACAAGCCCTTTGGTAGTTAACGGTTAGTGAACGGCCTTCAGGAGAGAGTAAGGAGCATCAACTATAGGGCCCTAAATAGCTTGTGTTCAAGGATTGAACTGGCGGAAACTCAAACACAATAATTCGGACTCAAAAACCCGTTTAAAAACAAGAGCTCAAATGCAACTAGCGTATATATGAACCACCATTTAACTTGAGCTTTACTTTCCATATCATACTCTAAAATTATAAATTCACAATCCATACTGTATAACAACAAAAATCGAAAACAAGATTCATGGATAGTTAGTTTCGAAGCATAGCATAGAAAACATAATGTAAAACGTCTTAAAAAATATCCAGAAAACATCAAAAAGGTGGTCCTTGCAACGATTTTCCGTCCATCACAAGATTCATAAAAGTGATGTTCGAAATAATGTAGTGTCACCACAAATATTATGTAAAAACATTTTCAGCCCAATGGTGATGACACGTTAAAATCCAAATATTCCTCGTTCATCATCGACGACTCATCATCACCGACATGGTTCGAAACACCCAAATTTTATAACTCTAAAGTCGGAACATGAAGTATTTTAACATGAACCGGAAATCATGCAAGAGCTTATTTAACGAAAATTATTTGGAGACCTAGAAGGTCATGTAACGAATATCATTTTTCCTATTTATATTATATATAACTTGTTATAGGATTCAACTCGTAGGCAAGACAAATATAAAATCGAATATCAAATCTGAACTCCGTCGAGTCTCATATAAAAACGAATATTAGATCCTAACTCCGTCCAGTCACATATAGGACCCAGTGATAGATATTGTCTTAGCTGAGAAACATATTGATTACGAAATTATATATGTAACAAAGCCCACGGTGACAGAAGAAATATACAAGCATAGAATGAAATTATTCGTAAAGGTATATAATAGATGTGTGTTAATAATTGATTTAGAGAATCATATTGCAACGAGTTGTAAAGTACAAAGGAAAAATAATTGATTTAGAGAGTCATATTGCAACGAGTTGTAAAGTACAAAGGAAAATAACATCTAGCTAGTATTGTCTTCATTGGATGTCTTTTAATAATCTTGTTGTCTTTCAATTTTCAACCAATGTTATCTTTTTTTTAGTAGATTCGGATTATAAAATGTAGAAATTAACTTGTAGTTGCTGGAATATCATTATCTCCGGTCAGCTAAAAAATGTTAATAATTGCACCTTGCCATTTTATAATTTCTTCCTAGGCTACACGATAAATATCATGACCTCAGCTTCAACAGATACGAAAAAACATATCAATTATCACTATTAGATATAATGTAAATGGATTAGGATCCAATGACCTCAGCTTCACATGAACACCAACTTTCATCGGTGATGTGTCCGTTCTGTGACGAATATGAGGAAACGGTGGATCATTTGTTTACAGCGTGTTCGGTGGCTATGCGGGTGTGGGCGGCGATCAGTGCTTGGTGCAACATTCCATCGATATTTGCTTTCGAATTCAAAGACTTAATGGATATTCATAATTCTATCCGGGGGGGGGGGGGGGGGGGGAATATGAAGAGGATGATCCGAGGGTTGGTTATTAGTTCATGCTGGTGTATTTGGAAAAGTAGGAACGAGTTGGTTTTTAATCAGATAAGAAGAAGCCCACAAGATATTTGGATTGAGATTAAATCGAGAAGTTTTGGGTGGTATAAGTGTAGATCGGAATGTAAATATATTAGTTGGAAGGAGTGGTGTAAGTACCCTATATACATATTGTAATTTGGCCCTTTGCCCGTTTGGGTTGGGGGTGTTGTTCTGTTTTGACCTTTTGCCCGTTTAGGTCGGAGGTTTGTTTTAATGAAGTTATATTTTCAATAAAAAAACTTAATTTCATGCCGTTAAAAAAAATCTACTTAATTTCACATTTGATCATATTTTAAAATTATTAAATATATCAAACATTTTTATTGGTTTATTAAAAAGTTATATAAATAATACACTAACAACTTTGTCATATAGCCACCTACTAATTAAACACTATAAAATAAAATAGAAGACTTTCATCGACTAATGTGGGTCTATTCATTGATAGGCCGTTCTACAAATATTTCAATTTTCCAACTTACTACACACGTAACATTAATAACAATATTCTACTCATAAATCATTACAAAACAAGGTATATGTCAATGTTTAAGACTTTAGGCATTTATAATATTACAGAGAATAAAGCGATAAACGACTAAACGAGATTTGGAATTAGGTAATGAGCATCTTTTGTTGTTGCTTTTTCTTTTGGGCTTTTAGTTTGTAATTTCCATGTTTACGGAATAGTAATCATTTAAAAAATATGTCATATTATATGGACGTTTTAAGAAAATAAAAGGTTAAATAGAGCTTGACTCGTCTATGGCATAATAGCCTAGTATTTTTTTTTTTTTTAGGGTGGAATAAGGCTTAGAACCATTAATGTCCTAGATATGATTCACATAAAGGTGTTTTTTCTAGACTTATTAGGCTTTTGAGTGAGGGGCCGTACCCGGGACGTCGTGGTTCGGCTACACCCCCCCCCCCCCTAAAGGCAGACTCGTCCCCATCGTCTGTCTGTCTCCCTGGTGCCGTTCTTGATGGGCAAACTTCAAAAAATCCAGCCGTTATGCAACGGCTATTTCTTTAAAGAAATTAATTAATTATTTTCTTTTATAATACCTCAAACCTAAAACCGTTTTTCACACTATCTCTTCTCAATTCTCTCTCATATTTATACACATTCTCTTTATTTTTTTTTATAAAATCAATGGATTCCTACAATCCAAACAACCCAAATCGAAACCCGAATCCAAACTATTCTCGTTATCCGCCTACACTCCAACCCTCGATCCGAATTGGTCAGCATCACAATTTTCGTTTGCGGGTTTCCAACATACCCCTAATGCTTTCAATCAAATGAACCAAATGCAACAAATGCAATAGATGCAATCGATGCAACCAATGTTAATGTGAAACCCGTTTAAGGCGCAATTTCAATCGCAACTGCAATCATCACCGCCACCGGTAGAAGATGAGGTTGAAGAATTTGTACCCGAAATGCAACCCCAAACCTCCAAACGAAAAAAAAGGGAAGCACACGGCTTGTGTAGTCGTTGACCGAACTTCAAAACCGAAGGTGCAAAAATGGTCAAAAATCGAGAAGGAGGCATTAGCTAAGGCGTGGATTGGAACATCAAAATGCCCAATTGTTCGTTACTATTCATATATTAATATTAAGATAATATATATATATATATATATATATATATTTTGCTGTTAATTTTTATTACATTTCTAAAATGTAGGCAACAACCAAAACATAGAAGGGTTTTGGAAGGCAATACGAGATAAATTCCTTGCGATTATGTTCGTATCGAGACATCGACTCCATCTCTTCCAAGTGACCGAAGATGCATCCTGACGGCAACCGTTTTTATGATTATTATAACGATTTATATGTCAATCGTCAAAGTGGGTGGAACGATGAAGACGTTTTCATAGAGGTGATTCATAAATACCAAGACGACTATATGCATGCATTCCCACACGTCCGGGCGTAGGAAGTTATGAAGAACTAAGAAAAGTAGGAAGGTTGTAGCCACTAAACGCTCTAAAACTTTCGAATCTGGAAGTTACACCATGGGAGGCTCGGACGACCGTTGTCAAATAAATATAAATGACGAGCCTGAATTTGATGAAGACGTACACCGCCTCTAGTAACCATTAAAGCCCAGACACATCTTTCAAGTACTACTCATTTTCACTTCTCTATTAGACCACAGGGTGTGGTTCCTGATGTGTGTAAAATGCAACATATAAATTACATCAAATGAGGCATAAAACTAACCCTTTTAGTACCAATGTTGGAAAAAGTGTACTTTTGTCTTCATTTTATATTTTCAGGACCAAATGAGCTTAAATGAACAAAGGAACAAAAATGCAGCAAGAACTAACATAAATACAAGAAAAGGAATAAACGTGGCATGCCCGACCCCTCGACAGCATCTTCCCAAGCAAAAACAAAGAAACAGAAGGCTGACCACGGCCTCGTGCCCAGCGGACACGGGGGCGTGGCCAGGTGTTTGCAGAAAAGACAAAGTTGTAGAAGCTTCTATTCCCAGCACGGGGCCGTGCCCAGCTCAAAACGGGTCGTGGTCAACGCTAAAATTCGCAGAATCAAGCAAATCTTGATAGTACAGATACGCTTCTGCACACGGGGCCGTGCCCAGCGAACACGGGGGTGTGTGAAGCCTAATACAGACAATTGCGATTAATGAAGAAAGAGAAAGAGGATGGACACGGGGTCGTGTTCAATGGACACAGGGCCGTGTCAGGGCTTCTGTGCAGGCTATAAATAGGGGTGCTTGGTCCTTGGCAAACCACCTCTCTCCCACTTCACCACCACTCCACCACCACTACAACACCCACATCCACCACCATCATCCATCATCCACCTTAGAGTGTGTGTATTAGTCTCGGGATCCAAGATTGATAGTAAGAGTTCTTGACAATCAAAGGCCATGTTTGCCTAAGTCTCTTACATCACTTGGTGAAGACAAGCATTTAATGTAATACTTTTGATTTTTAATCTTTTCGCACTTTTTATTTGGTTTTGTATTAATGACTTTAATAACTAGTTTCTTATGTTGAAGGTGAAACTTCCTTATCATTTGTCTGTGGTGTCTTGGCGTTATTTTACTGTCTATATAAAATAAAAGATTTTCACCATTCATATCTCTACGGTCTATATAGAGATATGTTGGCTACCTGGTCGGGGGTTAAGGAAATGGTTTGGTAAGGTTCTTGCCTTGTTCAGTGTATAGATCCTGCAAGGACCTGGGTCAAGCTTACTAGGACCTCCTTCAATACCCACTGGTATTGGATGGCGGGGGTGCGAATGGCTTGATCCCCTCATATGTAAACTACTATTAATACATTAACCCAGCTACTTGGGATTGTACCCCTGCTGACTCAAACCACTTAGCCGAGGGTAACGTCTCCTTCAAAAGAGGGGCCTACCACATTACGCATTAATAACTTAATTAATTTTCTTTCAATATTCCGACCCTTTGAGATTTTATCCTTACTGACTCAAACCACTGGGTTGAGGGAACGTCACCTTCAAAAGAGGGGCCTACTACTATAACTAAGATAATCTCTTCAAAAGTGCAAAAGTGCGGAAATCATCAAAGGTTACATTAAAGGCGAGTCGGATCCAAGTGATTCATCTTGTCTATCTGTTTTTATTTTATTTTTATTTTCAGCATTTTTAGTTTTTATTTTTCATGTTAAAAACCTTTTCTAAACTTTTGAATTGATTAGACGTTGAGGATAAACCGGTACTAAAAGTTCTTGTGTCCTTGGACGACCTCGGTATCTTACCAACGCTATACTTCGCTCACGATGAGTGCACTTGCCCATATGTGTGTTTAGTGTTAGTAGAATATCGTGTTTTATAAATTTAAAACTTGTCTAACGTGTTAAAAGGGGATTAAAATATCAATAAAATATATAACGCTACACACGCATCAAGTTTTTGGCGCCGTTGCCGGGGACACAAGGATTTTAAGAAAGTTAGGAATCAACGGCCTAATCGTTTTTCTTATTTTTCTTTTTTTTAAGATTTTTCTAAATTTTTCAGCTTCTGCAGACTGCAGCACGGGGTCGTGCCCGCTGAACACGCCCCCGTGCCCAATCTTTGGTACTGGCAATCCTGTTTTAAGTCAGACAGTAGCTGAACACGAGGCCGTGCCCACTGAACACGCCCCCGTGCCCAAGCTTCAGATACTGAGAACAGAACCGTAAGATCCCAACGGTTGGTAATTTCTGACACAAACATGAGTGATACTGATCATTTTTACTTTCACTCCTCTTATGGTACGTGGTGTCAAATATGTGGCGGATCTCATGAAGATTTAAAATGTTATTTTTTAAATTACATTCCCCACTATATAGACCCATCATTTTCCTGTAGCCTTAATATGGGCGAAGGTAAAAACAATCCCTATCTCTCCTTCGAATGCTCTCAATCGTCCTTTCTAGATGAGATGATTCTCGAAGAATTATTTTAAATGGAAGAACTAATTCTCCAATTGATAAAAGAACTTGAGATAGAAATAACTAACTCATCTCAAGACGACAATCAAGGAGAATTATTGAGATCGCATTCGGATTATAACAACATCGTTGCTCCCGAAATCACCTCTAACTCTTATGAGGACTTGAGCGAAATTCGTCCCTGTGTCGATTGTTCCGTGAAGGATTCCCCACCGGTTTCCGCCGATGCATACATAGACCTGAGCGATTCGACATATACCTTCTTTAACGAGAGCCCGGATAAGGGAAATAAAGGTTGGTCTTGCCCACCGGTATTTAGCTCAGGAATCACCCTTTCCGATAACCTCTTGCGTTCTTGTCCAAAACTAGGGCAACTTAGGTATCTCAGGCACTTCGGTGTTGTTCCGTCCAGTAAGGAACCACCCGATCCGGATAAATTCCTTAAAATAAGACATAACTTTATAAAAACCTCTAGCCATGGGGCCGTGTCCAGGTCAACACGCCCCCGTGTCCGCCTGAAGATTCTCGTCTGACTTTAGGTCAGAATACGGACAAAAAGTGTCAGAATCTTGTCTGCACACGGGGCCGTGTCCAGCCGACACGGGGCCATGTCCAGCGTGCTGTCATTTTCTATAAATGCAGCAAGATTCCTGCACTCTTGGACCCATTCCAAAGACAAAGATCTGGTTGGATCTTCACATATACCCTATAAGGTATATTCTAAAGAAGGTTCTCAACAACCATCTTGTCTTTTCTACTTTTGTCCATTGCCTTCTTCTTCATTTTCTCCTCACAACCTCCATTAAAGCTTGAAATCTCGATGTTTTCAAGCTTTACTGTGATATTTGTTAGGTTTTTATTCTAGGAATCTTGTCAAAAATAAGTTTTACAACACTGTTTTAAGTTATTTTTGCTTAGAAATGCTTCAAAAATCAGAAATATAATTTAAAACTCCAAGATTCCTTGTTTTAAAAGCCCTGCAGAGAGGTTGCCACGGGGCCGTGCTCAGCGAGCACGGGGCCGTGGCCGGAGTACTATTTCATTAAATTGAACTATTCGACTTGTTTTTCTTAGAATGTCAAGCCAGAATAGCGGAACCTCTTCAGCACATTCAAGGAACAGTCGTAGGGAACGAAGGGCTTCAATTGAAGCAACCCTTGTGCACTATGTGATGGCACTAAGAGAAGCTCTCGACGAAATGACATCCATAGAAAAAGTCCTAATCGACCGTATCAACTATCTCACGGTGGGGCTAGAAAATAGCTTCCAAGAAATCAACCTTTTGCACCAAAGGTTGAATATTCTTGCAATGCCTCCTATGGAACCAATCTATCCCCAAGAAGATTGGAACTTGGCACAAGAAGTCATTAACCCCACCGGGTGGGATGACATCCCCGCGGAACCTCCTCTTGACAACTTGCAAGAGGTTCCGGCGGAACTCACACCCCATCAAAACAAGGACGCCAATGAGCCCGCCTTCCTTCTCCCTCGGGAGATAGAAGAATGGCTTAATGATGTGTGAGGGGCCCTTTCCGGAGAAGAAGTTCTTCAAGCCTCATTCAACTGAAAAAATTATCTTTTCGGAAATTTTGTTCTTAAAATAAAATTACATAGGCTAGGACTTCTTTGTGGTTTGAGATTTCTTGTATTTCATGACCTACTTATCCAGATCTAGTTTATACTTTTATTTTCTAGGAAATTATTGTTTTGGTCAAAAATCACACAAGGATAATGCAACCAAATCCGATTTTGTGAGGTGTGATGCTTGAATAAATGAACAAATGTATGAACAATGTATGAACGAAATGAATGTGGGACACAAAGATTTATACGTGGAAAAAGCCCTTGATCAATGTATGATCTCTGGCACAAAAAACCTCGGGTGATGGAAACTACCGATCACCAAGTCTATTAAACAAACATTGTTTACAAATTGGGATGATAACAAGCTTATTACAAGGATCACTAGTGTGCAAAAAGTATGTAATCGCCAATAAGTTGCAGAGAGTTCTCGAGAGTAGTGTGTGTGTTGCTAATAATCATATCATCAAGCTTGTTATCCCCATTTAAAAATAGAAATAAGCTAACAAACTAACAATCTGAAAAAGATGCTAGCTTCCCATGATCTCCACAACGGTCACGAAGGCCATGCACGTGCAGAATTAGAAGGCATATTCCCCTGGAATCTCGGCAAGACCAAGTCCCACTCGAATCCTCCTGCAAAACAAGTTCAAATATAATGGAAACAATTGTTAGTATAAGGATCATAATGAGGATCCTGGATCCTTAGTCCTGCAACGTCTTCTGAGGATCCTTAATTCAAACTGAACTGAGGATCCGTGATCCTGGTTGCACTTGAGGATCCGTGATCCACAAACTATGAGAATCCATCCCTAACAATTGCCCCCAAAATATGAGGAATTAAATACAACTAAATGAGTCATATTTTCTACTTTATCTCGAACGAGTTGGTTAGCGAAAATATAGCCGTTGCGATAGGACTAGCCGTTGCGAGGATGACGTCAGCGACAAGACTTCCCTGCACAATCATCATTGTATATACAGAATTAGAGATAAGGATCAAAATGCATTTAAATTCGAGTGTTTCTCTCCTTTAAATCTTCATTCGGAGACTCCAACAGGTATCTCTCTTTCCCTTCTCTCTAAATTTTCTTCTTTCGATCCATTATTCTCCGAGCATCCATGGCAAAGATGACCCTCCGATCCTCACCTGCCAAGGATCCTTAGAAGGACAGCCCCCTGAAGAGCCAGGGTGTAACCAAAAACCCTTCGCTGGAACTCTGCCATTTCACCGATCCTGAAATTGATTGGATACGTCATTGCTTCCTGGCAGGAGCCGTCTTCAGATCATTCGACTCTTCGATGAAGAGCGATTGTATCTCCGATGCCTGGATCACTTTTCCGGCAACCCCTTTTGTGATAGGGTTAAATTATCCTTTCCCTGCTTTTACACAATCCTTCTTCACACTCACTGGCATGTGCTACATACAAGCCATGCCAATGATGTGGAGAGTTCTTTATACCCTTGAAAACATCATCGAGCAGGAGGGTGTTGAAATAGGGGTGTCTGAGTTGAGTTGAATGTACAACCTTGTTAGCCACGGTTCTCATCGCTTTTTGTTCAAGCACAAACCCGGTCAGCCACATCCAATCCTCAAAACCACCAAAAATGATACCAACTAGAGAACCCAGTTCTTCTTTGTAAGGAGGGACTCAATCCCAGATGGGAAAGACCTTCCCAAAAGATGGATCACCCAAGGTAGGATATGGGATCCTTGGACAAGGATCATAGTAGGACTCTTTTTCTTTTAAGGATAACTGATCCTTCTTTCTGTTTTTGTTGTGCAGCTATCTCGCTTTCTCACATTCAAGAAACACCTGCAACAAAAGAAAGGATTGTTGCTTTCTGGAAGCTTGAACCTGCTGTTAGAATGTTTCAAGCCAAAACAAAGGATTCACAAGAAGCATCCTCCGGTTCCTACACAATGTCAAGTAAGTATCTAGATCTATGTGAGAATACATGTTTAAATAAATATAAAGTATGGATACTTATCTGTGTTTTGTATTTGTAGGTGCTGGCAGATCCTCTAAATCTGCTTCCAGATTCAGCGTAAGTGATCTTGATGCATTCGCCTCCTTAAAATCCATCAAAAAAGAGCTGGCTGCAAGCCCAAGCATCCTAAATCCTAAGGGCATGAGCACACGGGGCAAGGGTGCCAAAAAGAGAAAGACTGCTAAGCCCAGTGAAGGCCTCCCTCTCATCCAACACCAGTTCGAAGAATATGTCTCCGAGGTAAGGATCCTGAATCCTTAATTCTGAACTTTCCTTTCTGAGGATAACGGATCCTGACTGTATACTTCTTTTATGCAGTTGAGATCCAAATGCTCCTTGATCACAATCTGGCAGAGGCTGAGCAGAAGAACCTAGACTTCCAGCAGATGTTCCTGGCCAAAGACAAGAAGATTTCTTCCCTTGATAAGGATCTTAACCTGGTGCAAAAGGAGCTGGTCCTGACCCAGATCACATCCCAGCAGGAGAAGGAATAGGTGATGGAAGGGGCAAAGCTTTCTGCTACAATTGCCATGCTCTAGATCAAGCTGCAAATGGCCAAGGAGGCTGAGGATCCTGGCTTTGATAGGTCTGCCTGGGATCAGGAGGCTTGGAGGCAGAGGTTGGCTGAGCTGGACGATGAGGATGAGGCTGAAGAGGCAGTAGCTGATGGAGCTGGGAGCAGCGGGGTGAAGGATCCAGTGGATGAGGCAGCTGGCAAAGGTGGTGATGAAGCAGCGAAGGTTTAGGCTGCAGCAATGGGCGATGATGGATTTATCTAGACGCGGCCGGAGCCCATTTTTTATGATCTTGTGGTTTTAGTTTGTTGGTGTTTGAACAATGATGGTTTGTAACTAAATAGTAGTATTTAGGTTTAAGGATCATAGATCCTTAGGACAATATGTAGGATGATAGCTGGTGGAGGGATCCTCCGTTTGGGGGATGAAGCCACTATTATCCTACCATCTTTATTTCCTGCACTTTTAGACTTTGTTAATATGGACACCCTTTACCTACCCCAGCGGACGGGGCACGTATTGCTGGTAGATGCTTGGGGTAGGTAATTTTGACAACCTTTGAAGGGTTTGACTATGGATAAATAAATAAAACCTTTAACTTTTGGCTATCTTGTGTTGTTCATTCTGTGTCTATTTACCTTTCAATTATTATTGCATATTCCCTTGAAGTTACAAATTAATAATGAGAGTATAAAAATTAGTTTTTGTCAAAAAGTTTAGGATATGATCAAGGATCAAATATCCTATAATCGAAAAGTTCAAAAAATGAGATAATTTTAGGATCATATATCCTGTTGTCAAAGACCGAGGTAACATAGATGAATCAAGAATAAAATTAAAGTAAATAAAGATCATACCAGAGAATCCAAGTTAGGATCCTAAATCCTTGATGTTTACAATCATGATAACCAAAAAACAAACCTTGTATGAAGTTAGGATCCAGGATCCTTAACTGTTTAGCTTTAAAAACCTGAAATAAGACATAACTTGGGACTAAGCCAACTGCAAAAGGAAGAGTTAGTATCTTGGGACAAGCCTAACAAACTGGGGACAAGCCCAATAAACTGGGGACAAGCCCAAAAAACTGGGGACAAGCCCAAAAAAACTGGGGACAAGCCCAAAAATACTGGGGACAAGCCCAAAAATACTAGGGACAAGCCCAAAGGATCTTGCGTAAACTGGAGTATGGCCCTTACTGGCGACTATCCAAACTTAGCGACATGAAAATGCCAAAACCTTAGCTAACGTGAAAACGTTAGAAACCTTAGGAATGGATGTATGGTACGTCTACCATTATACTTATGATGCTAAATACAGCCAGTACAATGAAATTTTCAGCCCCTAAAGTGTCACACCCTGGCTTTTGCGGAAGCGTGGGTTATTTTGGTATGATTTCTTAATACCATAGCAACAATCATAACAATGCTATATGATAAAAATACATGACGTTCATCCATTCATTAAGTTTTAAAATACCACAATATCAGTATTTGGAAAAGTCGATACTTAAAATAATTTACAAACCATACTTGTCTAAAACGTGTTCATAAGACACAACAAAAGACTTTTAATAAAACGAGATTTAAGACATGCAACCCGTCCAGGTAAGGGTTACACCTCCTAAACCTACTGCCCTGGATGACATCTTATTCAACGCAGCTTGACTTATGCATACTTCGCCAGATCCGCTAATTCCCTGAAATACATGTAGTGTGAAAAATCAACATAAAGTTGAGCGAGTTCATGTGTAATTGAGTATGTATAAACCTTTGTAATATGTCTGTATGTATGAAAATCCCTGGTATGTAGCAAATAAGGAAAAAGAGATCACCATTGGGTTGCAAAGCCAATGATATGTGTGAAGTGATGCAGGAAGACTCAAACCTAGCGGATTTGTGCGTCGGGCACATAGTCACCAGCTGGCCCACTCAGCGGACTCAGGAGTGGGGCTCGCTACACCCAAATAGATCTATCACTCATGTCCCTCGGTCCTACAACGAGGATTAATGGCCCCAAGTAAAACCTACCCACTCACATGATCTAAGTAGTAAACCCTCCTTAAGCTAACCATACCGTGTATATAAAAGTCTGTAATAATTGTCACATGTATTTCACCCCCGAAGTATAAAACCGAAAACAGTAAAGAGAAAAGGGGGAACATGAACTCACTGTATTGCGTCTTCGTATTTGTAACCCAAATCTCCGCGGCAAACACGACTACCTACAATGGTCTAACGTCTATTAGACGAACGGGCCGTGCCTTTGCTTAGTATGAAGGTTTTTGAGTTACGTCTCTTGTGTTTCCAAAATTATTCCAAGTTATAATTATTAGTTAAAATAATTATTTCAACTTTAAATTATAGTTAACGTTTGGAATAATTGTTAAACAATATTTCGTATTCCTGCTTCTCAAGTATTTTAACTTCGTATTTCCTTCCTAAGGATGGGGGTATCTCATACATGTATTTTCCTATTTGTATTTGTATATCTTGCCAAGTAATGGCGTCGTATTTCGGTGTAGTATTCCAGATAATAATATACCAATATATTCTCAATATATTACTTCAAACAATATATTTTCAAGTCTCACTTGGAAAATATTTATAAACTTATTTTGTCCAAATTAATGCATTTCAAGAAATTACATATTTTTCCCAAAAATATTATACTTCTTAATAAACTCAGGAAAATATATTTTTAAGTCCTGCTTAGAAAATATACAACTAATCCACAAAACAACAATTATCCTCACGTGTGTCTTAATACCAAATATATATTCTAAACATATGTTTATCCACTTTTATTTACGAAAACCAACCTCCGACACTTTGTATTTTGTTACAAAAATTATGGCGAAGTTTATGTTTGAAAAACATAGTCTAAAATATACTAATAAACACTTGTCTAGAAAATATTTACTAAGTGCTAGGATTTTCAGAAAATTTCGCCATAGTCTCCTTTGTAAATGGAGATGTCCATGCTAAATAGCATATCATTTTCTTTAATATATAACACATTAGATCATTCTCAGATAACCAACCCGACATTTAGGCATGCAAAATACTACTTATATCATTTTAGTCTTAATATACAAAACTGGACTGTTTTCGGGCATTTTAATAAAATAGTTAACTTATTCCAAAAATTCCCAATTTTTTACAGAATGTCTTAAACGATCCAAATATTACTGTGTAAAAATATTGGGGTCCAGTTCATTACCAATATTTTATAAAAAATCATTTTCCAGACTGAAATCAGATTTATCTTTTTCTGACTGCAGTCCACGGAATAATTTATTTAAAATTCATCGAGAGTCCGATTTACGAAATTCCTATGAGAGAATTACAAATACATCGGTGGTCATCTACAGTACAAATTTCATGATCTAATTCTACCCAGAATTCAAGTTATGACAGAAACCAATACGCATATTTTCAGCAGTACAAATGCAGCTCTAGCTGCTGTTACAAAACGACACTTTAAAAATAGTAAACGAAGTCCAAAAATTATGATTCCAGTGCCATTAGAACCGTATTTCATAATACATAAAAATAGACTTCAGAAAATACATTTTTTGTTTTATTAAGGTCCTGTTACAGCCAACTGAATCACCAATCAGACTCCTGATTTCAGCTTTTAGCTTTCTAACTTGTGTTCGATTGATTCCGTTAACATTTTTAGTGATCACAACAACATCAAACATCAATATTAACAAGCAAATCATCAGGTAATCAACAAGAATCAAAACAACTTCATATTAACATCATTTCTTCATGTTTAAAGCTTATGTTTAAGTTTTAACTTTATGTTCTTTAGTGTTCTTGAAGTTCTTCACATTTACCATCATGTTTCATACTTTAACCACCTCCATAGAATGTGAAATGAGTAGATCTAAGAGACTTACCACTAGCTTAAAGCTAGGAGAGTTCAAGTGTAGAAAAGTGGTGGATAAAAGGAAATGGGAGTGGTCCTTCGACTTCCGAACGCACCGAGTTTCGTTGTATGCCTTCTAACACCTATGGATGCTTGTGGAATGAATGGAAAATGAGTTGAAGGTAGTGGTATAGTGATGGTTGTTGGCTGCCGAACAAGGAGAAGGAAGAGGGAGAGAGTGTTTGCTAATGTTGAGTTGTGAAGTGAGAAGTGTTTTGGTCAAAAATTACCTAAGCAATTAAGTGATCAAATTAGTTAAGTGAGGTAGTGTGCTAAAATTATGTGTGAAAAATGTGTTAACCAAATTATATATGAAAACAGTTTCAGGATACGGCTCGGGATATAGAGCTGTATCGATGATTAAACAATGAGCAAAAAAGTAAAGGTTGACACGTGATGCACGAGGAAAGCCCTTGATCAATCTAGATCGCCGGCATAAAACCTCGGGAGCTGACAATCGCAGCTGCCTTGATCTTCTATTGCTTCAAATATTAGGATACAGTGCAGGATGTGGTGCGGATCGACTATGTGTTACAATGTAATTCGAATACAAGTGTTGTGTGTAGTGTTTGCGATGAGCTAGAGAGAAAGTGTTTGAAAGTGTGTAAGTTGAGTGCCTTAATATGATCCGCCCCCATCTATTTATAGTAAAACAAATGTAACTAACTATCCTACATAACCGGGATCCAACGAATATTCCTTAGTTGAACGTTGGAGACCTGGTCTTTTGGGCTCAACGTCTCTCCTTTAACAAATACGCCCGAGTCTTGAGGAGATGGAGTCCACTTGACCGTTGGCAAGTCCCAGTCTTTAACCTGCACGTGATTAATTCGATATACCCCAGGATATCACCCAGGATGTTAGCAATGTCCCCGTCCAGTATCCTGATCACAATTAAAAGCAGGATATTAGTCAGCATGCATACTCAGAAAATGGCCCATAACAATTGTCCCCAAATATATCTGTTGGTATACCAATCCAACGGATATATTTTAAAAACTTTATCTCGTCGACCGAGGCAATTAAAATGAAACGATGGTTGAAGTGACATTGTGCCATTCTCAATGCAATATTTACTCTTTACCCCCTATATTCAGCCTATAATTAGCCGAATCATTTCTGCTTATTATCATCATTCTTCAAGCGATTTTCAGGTAATCACTTTTCTCTTCATCCTCTATCTTTCTTTCTTGAGTTTCTTTTAGTTTGCCCAACACCCTTCATGGCATCACGAACAAGATCTCGATCGGACGGACCAGCCTCAACCCTCGTAAACCAAAACCTCATCCGTGATCCAGCAAAGGAAATCCGCTGCTTCAACAACGCCGACATCGCTGCTCTTAAAGATTCCGGCGCCTTCCCCACCGGAACAGTCTTTCGCCCTTTTGATCGGGAAGCCCGATCAGATGCATCATCCGACGAGTGGGTTTGTTTCTTCGCCTACCCTTTTTCTCTTGGACTCCGGTATCCATTTCCACCCTTTATCTCTCGATTTTTTGAACTCACCGGCCTTAGCTATGCCCAGACTATGCCAATGGTCTGGCGAGTTTTGATAGTGCTGGATCAAATCAAGTCTCGTCATTTTCCTGACCTGTGTATTGAAGACCTCCCTATAGCATACCGGTTGAGATCCCATGGCGATCACCGTTTTCTTCTGTTTTCTACCTCCAAGAACCCTTTGGTTCTTAAGGCCACCAAGAACGAGGATCGATGGCGACGAAAATTCTTTTTCGTAAAAAGAGACTCTATTGATAAGGGTTTCGATCTGCCGGTTAAATGGTTAACCAAGGGTAGGATTTAGGGTTTTAGGAATATCCCCAATTATATCCTCAAACTATATCCCAGACTTATATCCTGATGTTTTTATGCAGCGTACTTCAGAGATTTAGTGCCTCCTAGTGCAAAATCCGAATCCAAGATCAAGGAAATCTACCGACTTCCTGCCAGTGAAAGAACTTTCTCCCTGTCTCTCACAGATTCAAGCTAGAAATCAAGCTCAGAGATGTCTGGTAAGCACATTCTCAGCAATTATACATATATTTTAAATCAATTATTTTTCAAAAGTATGATGAGTTTAAGAATATCTTCCCTTGTGCAGTACCAGTTGTCAACCTTGAAGGTTTCCAACTTGACGAGTTGGATTGCTACTCCAGCCTTGCACCCATCAAACAAGAATCCAAGCCAAAGTCGTCAAAGCCTACCTCTTCAAGGACTGTTTCTGCTTCCAAAGCCCCTCCGGCTTCCAGGACCCGGGCATCTAGCTCTCGGAAGAGAAAGGAGACGGACTCTCCAGCTGTTTCTGAGACATTCTCTCTCGAGAATCATGGGTTTAACGAAGCCACCTCATTCCTCAAACAGGTAAAATTTTCCTTTCGATATCCTGTACAAGTATGTTAGTCCTTATCCTGCTTATTTTTACATCGATACGTGTGTCCTTATCGATAGGGCTTGGAACGTCTTATGCACTTGTATGAAGACGCCTGCGGGCTTAACAAGATGTTGGAGATCAAGCTGGAGAAAGCTGAAGCCACCATAGCTGATCAAGGAACCATTGCGACTGCCAAATCCCAGCATTACGAAGACAAATACAAGGCAATGATCCAGGAACACCAAGCTACCCTCCATAAAGCCAACGAGGATGCCCAAGCCAAACTAGATGCCGCCCTTCTCCAATACCAGCAGAATATGAGTTCATATCGGGATAGCCTCAAAGCATCCATGGCCGTCTCTCTTCTCCAAGCCAGGATAAGGATGGCTTATGAGGCCAGGGATTTGGGTTTCGAATGCCCCTCCTGGAAAATAAAGACTTGGGAAGCGAGACTAAAGGATCTCGGAGGTCATCCCGTTGCTCATCCTGCAAAGCATGCTGGTGAAGAGCCTTCTAAGGCGGCAGAGGAAGTGGCCAATGCTGATGATGGTGATGCCGAGAAGAATTCTGAAGCCGATGCCGGTGCAGATGCTGGGAAGGAGGCTGTTGATCAAGAAGGTGCCGCTTCTTAAGCGGCGAAGTGGGCGATGATGGATATACGTGCCAAGGCCGGAGCCCACTTTTTTTTAAATTTCATGGTTGTGTTTGTGTAAACAATTTACTTTTCCTGTCTTCAAACAATTTATATTTCCTGCATTAGAACAATATGATGACCAAAGGTGGATGGGTCCTAGGTTTTAGGACGAAGCCCTTGGTCATCGGTTAGTATAATCTGTTTTGAACTTCGTAGCGGTTGAAGGTGGACAGGTTTCGTTTTGAGATAAAACCTTTAACCGTTACGTAGGTATGGTAAGAACTAATCGTGCTTTTGGCGGATGGGCCTTGGTTTAAGGTGAAACCAAAAGCACAACTTTTGACTTGTTAATAATATAACTATCTTTTGACTTATTTGTTATTGCCTTGCATTACTTAATGTACCTTTTAACTTTGCAAAAATTTTGCATTGTTATCTTATGAAAATATCCTGGTCAATATGCTCAGCGATATATTATAAAAACTTTTTATTGGAGAGGACTTCCAAACATTCGTTCAACTTTGTAGAAAGTTCTTTAAAGAGTGAAAAACAATCCATCTTTCCAAAACCTGTTTTGATAATACTTAAATGATCAAAGTTTCAAACTAGTATTAGTTTCAAATATCTTAATCAAATATCCTGAAAAGTATTTAAAAACATATTTTGAGAATATATCAGGATATTTAACCTTTTACCAAACATAGTATTATCAAAAATTTAAACATTGTTTATAAAGGAAAGATCATACCAAGAATAGGGTATAACCCTGTTATCAAACCTCAACCCCTTTGCAACTTTTCCAATGAAGATGTCCCCTGTCTGAGACACTTAGTGCATTAGTTCCGAGCTTCATCCTTTGAGCTTTACACCATTGCTTTAGTAGGAATGTCCCCTGTGTACAATGTCTTCAAATACTTAGAAATCTTCTGGATATCAGTTCCCATCGTATAGACAATTTTTCATGTTACAGGGGTAAAACCCAAGAATGTTCTGGAGATAAATTCCTTGCATCCTGGGGAAAATCCCAAATTTTCGTGCGCTACAGGCGGGAGTGTATAAACTCCAAGACTTAGAAAGGTGAAAACCTTTAAACCTTAGAGAGTATGAAAATACCCTTTCGTGAGAGAGGGTGATCAATCCTCATATACCTTTAGGATTCAGGATATAGCCAACAGTAACGAAATTGTCAGCCACTTTTACATGGACTGGTCCCGCCACTTTGAACTATCCCTGAATAACTTGCGCTCCAGGCGGAGTGTTTAAACCCAATTCGGAAGAAAGGTGAATACCTTTAAACCTGTGAAGGGATCAGGATCCCTTGTACGTGAGAGAGGGGGCCAATCCTCTGATCTTCTGAAGTATCCTGAGTGAGCATCCTGGAGCTATATCCCGAAGCATATACTGCAAAACATCCTTACACTAAGGTGGGTGTTAGCTTGGCTAACACCCCTCCGATGCTTAAGTTAGTATTGGGTTTCAAAGAATAAATTAAACCAAACATATTTAAAAATGATAGAATTCATACCATCCTGAGTTAGAAATTAAATTCTAAACTCACTTGAAATAAAGCTTAAGGTGTATAGCATTCCAAGATCTCAGTAGCATATCCCCTTTCATATTCTTGAGTCTATATGCTCCTTTCCCTGCTTTTGATTCAACTTCATATGGTCCTTCCCATTTTGGAGCTAACTTGCCATCGGCAGGATTAGTGGTATTCTGAAAAGCCTTTCTTAACACCCAATCTCCAACCTTAAATCTTCTGGTCCTAATATTCTTGTTATATGCTCTGGATATTTTTTGTTGATATACTGCCATCCTTAGCCTTGCTGCATCCCTCTTTTCATCTATAGTATCCAAATCCTGACACAAGGGTTCAGGATCCTGTTCAGGATCCCGTAAGGTAGATCTTGCAGTAGGTATTGCCATTTCCGTTGGGATCATTGCTTCTGCTCCAAATACCAAGGAAAATGGGGTTTGGCCTGTTGCATTATTTACCGTTGTCCTATCAGCCCACAAAACAAAGGGTAATTCTTCTGCCCATCTTCCTTTTTTGGCTCCAAGTCTCTTCTTTAAGTTATTGACAATTATCTTGTTTGAGGATGTACCGTAGTAGATGTTATCATTTTGATTCCCCAACTCTTGCAAAAGTCAGTAGTTCTCTTGCTTATAAACTGAGAACCATTGTCACAGATTATCTCGGCTGGTACTCTGAATCTGGTCAGGGTATTTCTCTTTATGAAGGATACTACTTCTTGATCTCTAACTTGAACAAATGCTTCTGCTTCAACCCACTTGGAGAAATAATCCGTCATTGCCAACATGAAAACTTTTCCTCCTGGAGCCTTTGGAAGCTTTCCCACCATATCCATACCCCACTTCATAAACGGCCAAGGGGAAACAATAGGATACAGTGGTTCAGCAGGTTGATGTAATATGTTACTATGTCTTTGGCATGCGTCACATTTTCGAGCATATTCTGCGGCATCTTTTCTCATTGTTGGCCAATAATATCCTGTCCTTAATACTTTTGAGAATAATGACCTCCCCCAGTATGGTTACCACAATCCCCTTCATGTATATCCTGAAGTACTTCTTTGGCTTCAGGATCCTCCAAGCACCTCAAATACGGTCCTGCAAGAGATTTCTTGTATAAAACATTATTTATAATAGTGAATCGTGATACCTTCATCCTAAATGCCTTAGGATTTTCATTTCCGGGGATGTGTCCTTCTTTGAGATATCTCATGATCGGAGCCGTCCAGGATTTAGGATCCTCTTCAGGATGCTCTACTCCAGGATCCTGAATACCCGCTACTTCTTTATCCCGAGGATTCGTTGCAGGATATAAGATATGTAATATTGGTATTTGGGTTCCTTCTGGTATCCTGGTCGATGATCCCAGATTTTCTAAGGCATCTGCTTCAGCATTATCCTCCCTTGGTACCTGTTCAAGTGTAAAAACATCGAAATATCCTGCTAATTTTTTGAGAATATCGAGGTATTCGATTACTTTCTCACCCTTGACTGCATAGGATCCATTAAAATGGTTAGTAATTAACAAGGAGTCAACATATACTTGCAAATTCTTGATACTCATATTCTTAGCCAATTCTAATCCTGCAATTAAAGCTTCATATTCTGCCTCATTATTAGTAGCAGGAAATTCACACCTAATAGCCTGGGGTAATATGTCCCCCTGTGGCGATTTTAGTAGTATACCCAAACCTACACCTCTTACATTGGATGCACCATCAGTATATAATGTCCAGGATCCTGAAGATTCTCTTAACTGTTGAACTTCTAAGTCTACCTCGTCCTGAATGTCACTACTGAAATCAGCCACAAAGTCAGCTAAAGCCTGAGACTTTATGGCATTTCTAGGTTCATATACTAAATCATAAGCACTTAACTTTACTGACCACTTGGCCATCCTGCCTGACATCTCTGGTTTCCTAAGCACATTTTTGACAGGATAATTCGTTTTAACATGGATCCTATGTGTCTCAAAATAATGTCTAAGCTTTGTCGATGCCATGACTAGAGCTAATATCAGTTTTTCTAAATGAGAATACCTAGTTTCAGCATCTAACAAACTTTTACTAACATAATAAACAGGATATTGCTGACCTTCATGGTCTTTTACAAGAACGACACTTACAGCATTCCCTGATACAGCGAGGTATAGGAATAGTGGTTCACCATTTTCAGGCTTCATCAATAGAGGTGCAGTTGAGAGATATCGCTTCAAATCCTGCAAGGCTACTTCATGCTTTGCTCCCCATTCAAATTTCTTATTCTTCTTGAGGATATCATAGAATTCCTTGCATTTTTCCGAGGATCTTGAAATAAATCTATTCAAAGCTGCTACTCGGCCTGTTAACCTTTGTACGTCCTTCATATTCGAGGGTGATTTTATATCCAGGATAGCTTTAATCTGCTCCGGGCTTGCCTCTATCCCCCTTTTCGTCACCATATATCCAAGAAACTTTCCTGCCCCCACTCTGAAATGGCACTTAGCAGGATTCAGCTTCATGTTATACTGATCCAGGATATCAAATGCTCCCTTGATATCCTGGAGGTGATCCTCAGCCTTTTTAGATTTCACCACCATATCGTCAATATATACCTCCATGGTGTCCCCCAGTTTATCTTTGAACATCATGTTTACTAATCTCTGGTATTTTGCACCTGCATTTTTCAAACCGAAAGGCATGGCAGTATAGCAATATATACCTGTTGGTGTCATGAAAGCAGTATCCTCCTGATCCGAAGGTTCCATTTGAATCTGCTGAAATCCTGAGGATGCGTCCAGGAACGTTAACATTTCATGTCCAGCAGTAGCATCCACCATTGCATCGATATGAGGGAGAGGAAATGGGTCTTTAGGACAAGCCTTGTTCAAGTCCGTGTAGTCTACACAGACTCTCCATTTCCCGTTTTTCTTCTGTACCACAACTACGTTTGCTAGCCATCTTGGAAACTTGACTTCTCTGATCATCCTGGACTTCAACAATCTTTCAACTTCCTCTTGGATAATCGCATTCCGCTCAGAAGCAAATTTTCTTCTTTTTTGTTGAACAGGCTTGAATGATTTGTCAATTCCAAGCTTGTGAGTGATAATGTCTTTGGATATGCCTGTCATATCCTCATGCTTCCATGCAAACGTTGACATCCTGCATTTCAAAAAGTTAGTTAACTGCTCTTCAATATCCAGGATATTGGTTCCTACGAGCACCGAGATATCAGGATTATCCTGATCCAGGATAATTTTCTTCACATCCTGCTCCGAATCCTCCACGATATCCTGGGCCCGCATCTTTAATTGCTATGCTGTACTAGGCTTAGTTGAGGATTTCATTGAGGATGAGTAGCATTCTTTCGCTTCTTGCTGATCACTTTCAACCTTGACAACTCCCCAAGGGGTAGGGATCTTGATGCATTGGTGATATGTTGATGGCACAGCCTTCATATCGTGAATCCATGGTCTTCCCAGTATGATGTTATAGCAGGATAAGGAGTCCATCACGCAGAAGCGTTGTATGGAGTTGACCCCTTCAACATATACTGGTAACTTTATCTCCCCTACGGTATTCCTAGCTTCTCCACTGAAACCAACGAGCACAGTGGACTTCGAAGTAATGTCCATCGGAGATACATTCATCCTCTTCAATGTTTCCAGCTGAATTATATTGACAGAACTACCGTTGTCTACCAGTATCCTGCGTACAAAATGGTTAGCCACATATAATGTTATTACTAAAGCATCATGGTGAGGATCCTGAACAGTATCCCTGTCATCACTATCGAAAGTGATCACTTTATCAGTTGTGAGGGTAGTCATCCTGACTGGTCTGTCTCCCCTCTCACTCTTAGCTTCCTTTGCATGTCTCTTGGCCGCCGAATATGAAGTTCCACAAATATCGGATCCTCCTGAAATAAAGTTAATTATCTTGGCGTCTGCTGGGGGTGATGCTGCTCGTTCAGGATCCTTCTCGGGATCCTGACCTTTATTCTTCTTTTTTCCCAGCAAGTCCTTCAGATACCCTTTGCTTAACAGGTAACTTATTTCTTTCCTTAAAGCAATGCAGTCCTCGGTCATATGTCCGAAGTCTTCGTGGAAGGCACACCATTTGGATTTATCCTTCCAATCAGCTTTCTGCTGGTTCTTTCGAGGCCACCTAGCTTTGTCCCCTAAACCCTGCATAGCAAACATTAACTCAGGTATATTAACAGAAAAACAGTATTCAGATAAGTCAGGATATTCTTCAGGATCCTCGTCTTCAACAGCATTCACTTTCTTGTTATCATTTCTGCCATATGGCTTGGAGCGATATGGCTTATATGAGGTTTCTGATTTCCTGTTAGTTGATTCATAGGTTGAGGTAGAATTCATCCTCTCCTGCATCTTCTTGTCATCTTCCAAACGGATATATCTCAAAGCCCTGTTACGAGCTTCGTCGAGATTCCTGCAAGGATTCATTACAAGATCCTGATAAAACTGAGAATCCTTTTGTAACCCCATCTTAAAAGCTTGCACAACTGTTGCAACATCAAGATGCGGGATATCCAAGGATTCTCGACTGAATTTGTTCACATAATCCCTCAAGGATTCCTGAGGCCCTTGAGTTATCCTGTAAAGATCATTGGTTAGTTTCTCAAAACTCCGACTACAAGAAAATTGACTGTTAAATAAATTAACCAAATGAGCAAACAAAGTAATTGAGTGAGGAGGGACGTTTAACAGCCATTTTAAGGCTGATCCTGTCAGGGTAGAACCAAATCCCTTGCATAAGCATGCTTCCTTGAGATCTGGGGGGATAGGATTGATTTCCATCCGTTCCCTATACTGGGCAATATGCTCCTCAGGATCCGTAGTCCCGTCATACAGTTTCATGTTGGGAGTCTGGAATCTTTTTGGTATTTCAGCATCACAGATAGGATATGCAAAGCGAGATATCCTGTGGCTGTCTTGGGATACTTCCGGAATTGGCTGGACCACTCCAGGTACACTGGATATCATGTCCTTAAATTTTTGGAGCTCCCGGGTAAATGTTGACGTCATACTTGCATCCTGCAAAGAGCCATTGTTGTTAGTAGCAAGAATGTTATTATTTGACACATTACCGGTCTGAGGATTTTGGCCATATCCTGAAGCATATCCTGAACTCCTCACAGTCGACATCCTGACCGAAGAGGGTATCTCAAGGGTATGATTCTGAGAATGGCTTGGGACGATATTCCCCCTATTATCCTCAGTGTAAACTGCAGAACTGAAGTTCAAAGCCCTGGGCTGTATAGGAGTGACAGTTTCTTCAGCAGGTCTGCTCGAGCTAGCTTTTAAAAGTTGTATTTCTCTTAACAGCATTTAGTTAGTCTCCTGTTGCTGCCTCATTTGTTCCTGCACACTTCCAAATAAAGTCAGAATTTCATCATTAGAGGCTAAAACGAGAGCAGATCCCTGGACACTCCGAGTAGGGATAACATCTTGAGATTGCGAAGAAAATGGCATCCTTGGAGGAGGTGGTGGAAGCACCGAACCGGTAGTAGCAGAGGTTGCAGCAGACATAGTAGAGAAGCTCATGTTTGATCTTGAGGCCATTGTAAACAACGTGGTGAAAAGTTTTGAAAATAGAAAACCGATTAACGATTTCACAAAGATTTTTAGTAAAAGTAGCACCACTTGCCCCACGGTGGGCGCCAAATTGTTTTGGTCAAAAATTACCTAAGCAATTAAGTGATCAAATTAGTTAAGTGAGGTAGTGTGCTAAAATTATGTGTGAAAAATGTGTTAACCAAATTATATATGAAAACAGTTTCAGGATACGGCTCGGGATATAGAGCTGTATCGATGATCAAACAATGAGCAAAAAAGTAAAGGTTGACACGTGATGTACGAGGAAAACCCTTGATCAATCTAGATCGCCGGCATAAAACCTCGGGAGCTGACAATCGCAGTTGCCTTGTTCTTCTATTGCTTCAAATATCAGGATACAGTGCAGGATGTGGTGCGGATCGACTATGTGTTACAATGTAATTTGAATACAAGTGTTGTGTGTAGTGTTTGCGATGAGCTAGAGAGAAAGTGTTTGAAAGTGTGTAAGTTGAGTGCCTTAATCTGATCCGCCCCCATCTATTTATAGTAAAACAAATGTAACTAACTATCCTACATAACCGGGATCCAACGAATATTCCTTAGTTGAACGTTGGAGACCTGGTCTTTCGGGCTCAACGTCTCTCCTTTAACAAATACGCCAGAGTCTTGAGGAGATGGAGTCCACTTGACCGTTGGCAAGTCCCAGTCTTTAACCTGCACGTGATTAATTTGATATACCCTAGGATATCACCCAGGATGTTAGCAATGTCCCCGTCCAGTATCCTGATCACAATTAAAAGCAGGATATTAGTCAGCATGCATACTCAGAAAATGGCCCATAACAAGAAGATACATGACCCTTGTGCACATATATAAACCATATTTCACCTTTAACCATAGTGTATTATTATTCCGTAATACATATATACTCCCCTCAAAGTAGTTGCATCACGTTGATTTTCTTCGCTAAGAGCGAACACACGTTTGCTTCGTATGCTTGGTCACTTCTCCATATTAGCAGTTACACACCGCTTCATTTCTTGAAAACTTATATATAATCCAAGCACCTTTTGCTACACATGCGGTTTCAATTCGAATAAACGCTTCATTAAAGTTCAAATATTACGTTGCTAAATCTAATTACTGGGTTGTGATTCAAATGACCTACATTATTGAAATTGTTGGCTCTTTTGCTATCAAGTCAACACACTCTCTTGAAACTTCTTTTATTACAAATTACATTCATGGTTTATTTTGCTACCATGCCGATATGCCCTTTGTTGATAGATACGTTTATTGCCGGGCTACACTAAAATTAAGTTCGATTGCTTAAACTTATCCACTTCGCATATTCAGTTTCAGACATCATATGACATATTGGGAGCATCATATTCAAGCAATCGAACTTAATTTTAGTGTAGCCCGGCAATAAACGTATCTATCAACAAAGGGCATATCGGCATGGTAGCAAAATAAACCATGAATGTAATTTGTAATAAAAGAAGTTTCAAGAGAGTGTGTTGACTTGATAGCAAAAGAGCCAACAATTTCAATAATGTAGGTCATTTGAATCACAACCCAGTAATTAGATTTAGCAACGTAATATTTGAACTTTAATGAAGCGTTTATTCGAAATGAAACCGCATGTGTAGCAAAAGGTGCTTGGATTATATATAAGTTTTCAAGAAATGAAGCGGTGTGTGACTGCTAATATGGAGAAGTGACCAAGCATACGAAGCAAACGTGTGTTCGCTCTTAGCGAAGCGAATCAACGTGATGCAACTACTTTGAGGGGAGTAGAGATGCAAATGTGTTTTCCGGCCACAATTACATTGTCTTACAAAATGTATCACATTAACAGGGACACAGGGTCACCCTACCCTTGCCCAAAGTATATTAGTGTATCAAAATTACGTAGTCAGATGTGGTCCTCAAAAAAGTCTCCACCGTCCCGGCTTATCATTAGTGTCCTTACCCAGATGCAATCCGCATAATCCAGAAACCAACTATAATGGTGACTGAGGTGGAGGAGGAAAGAAAGCAGACTGCTAGCATGCGTGAACTCCTCCTCGATTTTGTATATACGTCGAAGTCATTAACTGTTCTGCCGCTCGACAATAAAGAAACGGGCCTCAAAACCTAGGAGAGGTGTAATAGCAGCAGGTGAGAGCGTCAAAAGGAATCTTGTTGAATATGGGGGATCAAAGTATACTGACAATAGACAATGTGTAGAATGTGGTGTCAGCTCAAGCTCCAAAACTCCGTAACTTATATCCTTAAACTGCAGCTGATGTTACAGGAGCACTCATCCCGTGTGTAGCCTCCATAATGTGAGGGATGGCGAGGGTCTAAAATTAGTATAGGGTATTATAGGAACCATCGAAATGGCTTATCCAGCGTTGTGGAGGTGAATGTAGCAAACGGTGCAGCCTGTAGAAAATGCTGCTGTAGCAAATGGGATCGTTATGCGGGTGCCAACCTGGAGTACCTTCCCGGGGTGCGGGTATGTCCTGAAAGAAAGCTGTAGGCATGTCGGTGCAATGGACGACGGTCTCCATAGGAGCAACAACAGCGGGTGCAGGTGCAGCAGAAATGTCTCAATGAAAGGAGAATCAATAGGTGCAGGTACTGGGTCTGGTACAAGGAGTGCAATGCATAGTAGACCAAAAAGAAACAGGATCGTGATCACGTAAAGGTGTGGGTTCAGCAGGTGCAACATCGAGCTGACCCAAAAGGTGCAGAAGCTAGCTCAAGAGCAGGCTCTGGGTCATGTAATGTTGTGGTGTCTCGAGCAAGTGATAGAGCCGCAGCCATGTCATCATCGTCTGCGTCAATAGTAGAAAGCTGTAATCCATCTGTTTGTAAGGTTGCAGATATCACAGACTCAAAAGAGTCTGAATGCATGCTAGAATCAAAGGATAGCTTGCTAATAGGGGTCTTAAGAAGTGAAATTAGTAACAGTGTTCTTGTCTAATTTTCTATCATCATGGGTGTCAGCAGGAGGACCATCAATAAACATGTCAACGCCGTCCTAAATTGTTTGTCGAGTAGCCACCCTTCTGTAGAAATGTCCACAGGAGGCGCATCATCGAGGATCGGAGCCATGGTGTGCCCACCATCGGGATGACCAGTGATAGAGTGGTCATGGATTGAAACAAGAGTGACAGAAAGATTCTTGTCAGAGAAACCATCAGCGAGGATAAAGTATCACCAAAATCTGGTAGCGCGGATTGTTGGAAGTCGTCCTCGTCCTTAGTCAGCATATCAGGATCACGCTCAGTGTCTGACATAAATGTCTCTGGCGCAGATGTAGTCTCATTATCTGTGGCGGTGGTGGTAGTGTTATCAATGTTTGATAACTCGTTCTCAAAATAGAGTGACATGTGTGCCGGTGCGTAGCATGTATATCCATAGTAATTACTAACAATTAGTGTATGCAAACAACTACCACATATGCACGTTTATCAATAATTAGCAACTAAGCATGTATATAGTGTTAATGAAAGCATGTAGCCATCCTAGTCTTCCCAGACTATCCCACCCAGTCTCTCAGAATGAACTTCCCAGGCTCTCAGACTAACTCCCTGGTCTCTAAGACTAACTCCCTAGCCTCTAAGACCAACTCCCTAGCCTCTAAGAGTAATTCCCTGGCCTCTAAGACCAACTCCCTGGCCTCTAAGACCAATCCTCCCAGTCTCTAAGACTAAATCTCTGGCCTCTAAGACCAATCCTCCCAGTCTCTAAGACTAATTCCCTGGCCTCTAAGACCAACCTCATAGTCTCTAAGACTAAATCCCTGGTCTCTAAGACCAACCTCCCAGTCTCTAAGACTAAATCCCTGGTCTCTAAGACCAACCGACCAGTCTCTAAGACTGATCCTCCCTCAGCCTCTAAGACTGATCCTCCCTCAGCCTCTAAGACTGATCCTCCCTCAGCCTCTAAGACTAATCCCCCCTCAGCCTCAAAGACTGATCCTCCGTCAGTCTCTAAGACTGATCCTCCCTTAGCCTCTAAGACTGATCATCCCTCAGTCTCTAAGACTGAATAAATATAAATTTGGAAATGTGTATTTGTGCCTTTTGTTTGTAAAAATGTTTGTGCCCTGGATCTGGACGTTTTGTGTATGCAATGTAAAAATGTTTAAAAACGTTTTCGTGAGAGCCCTGATGATCATAGTCTAGACTCGAGAAAGAATCCTAGTTCGCTATGATCGAGGCTCTGATACCAAGCTGTCACACCCTGGCTTTTGCGGAAGCGTGGGTTATTTTGGTGTGACTTCTTAATACCATAGCAACAATCATAACAATGCTATATGATAAAAATACATGACGTTCATCCATTCATTAAGTTTTAAAATACCACAACATCAGTATTTGGAAAAGTCGATACTTAAAATAATTTACAAACCATACTTGTCTAAAACGTGTTCATAAGACACAACAAAAGACTTTTAATAAAACGAGATTTAAGATATGCAACCCGTCCAGGTAAGGGTTACACCTCCTAAACCTACGGCCCTGGATGACATCTTATTCAACGCAGCTTGACTTATGCATACTTCGCCAGATCCTCTAATTCCCTGAAATACATGTAGTTTGAAAAATTAACATAAAGTTGAGCGAGTTCATGTGTAAGTGAGTATGTATAAACCTTTGTAATATGTCTGTATGTATGAAAATCCCTGGTATGTAGCAAATAAGGAAAAAGAGATCACCCTTGGGTTGCAAAGCAAATGATATGTGTAAAGTGATACAGGAAGACTCAAACCTAGCGGATTTGTGCGTCGGGCACATAGTCACCACCTGGCCCACTCAGCGGACTCAGGAGTGGGGCTCGCTTCACCCAAATAGATCTATCACTCATGTCCCTCGGTCCTACAACGAGGATTAATGGCCCCAAGTAAAACCTACCCACTCACATGATCCAAGTAGTAAACCCTCCTTAAGCTAACCATACCATGTATATAAAAGTCTGTAATAATTGTCACATGTATTTCACCCCCGAAGTATAAAACCGAAAACAGTAAAGAGAAAAGGGGGAACATGAACTCACTGTATTGCGTCTTCGTATTTGTAACCCAAATCTCCGCGGCAAACACGACTACCTACAATGGTCTAACGTCTATTAGACGAACGGGCCGTGCCTTTGCTTAGTATGAAGGTTTTTGAGTTACGTTTCTTGTGTTTCCAAAATTATTCCAAGTTATAATTATTAGTTAAAATAATTATTTCAACTTTAAATTATAGTTAACGTTTGGAATAATTGTTAAACAATATTTCATATTCCTGCTTCTTAAGTATTTTAACTTCGTATTTCCCTCCTAAGGATGAGGATATCTTATACATGTATTTTCGTATTTGTATATCTTGCCAAGTAATGGCGTCGTATTTCGGTGTAGTATTCCAGATAATAATATACCAATATATTCTCAATATATTACTTCAAACAATATATTTTCAAGTCTCACTTGGAAAATATTTATAAACTTATTTTGTCCAAATTAATGCATTTCAAGAAATTACATATTTTTCCCAAAAATATTATACTTCTTAATAAACTCAAGAAAATATATTTTTAAGTCCTGCTTAGAAAATATACAACTAATCCACAAAACAACAATTATCCTCACGTGTGTCTTAATACCAAATATATATTCTAAACATATGTTTATCCACTTTTATTTACGAAAACCAACCTCCGACACTTTGTATTTTGTTACAAAAATTATGGCGAAGTTTATGTTTGAAAAACATAGTCTAAAATATACTAATAAACACTTGTCTAGAAAATATTTACTAAGTGCTAGGATTTTCAGAAAATTTCGCCATAGTCTCCTTTGTAAATGGAGATGTCCATGCTAAATAGCATATCATTTTCTTTAATATATAACACATTAGATCGTTCTCAGATAACCAACCCGACATTTAGGCATGCAAAATACTACTTATATCATTTCAGTCTTAATATACAAAACTGGACTGTTTCGGGCATTTTAATAAAATAGTTAACTTATTCCAAAAATTCCCAAATTTTTACAGAATGTCTTAAACGATCCAAATATTATTGTGTAAAAATATTAGGGTCCAGTTCATTACCAATATTTTATAAAAAATCATTTTCCAGACTGAAATCAGATTTATCTTTTTCTAACCGTAGTCCACGGAATAATTTATTTAAAATTCATCGAGAGTCTGATTTATGAAATTCCAGTGATAGAATTACAAATACATCGGTGGTCATCTACAGTACAAATTTCATGATCTAATTCTACCCAGAACTCAAGTTATGACAGAAACTAGTACGCATATTTTCAGCAGTAAAAATGCAGCTCTAGCTGCTGTTACAAAATGACACTTTAAAAATAGTAAACGAAGTCCAAAAATTATGATTCCAGTGCCATTAGAACCGTATTTCATAATACATAAATCTAGACTTCAGAAAATACATTTTTCGTTTTATTAAGGTCCTATTAAAGCCAACTGAAGTTGGCTGTAATCACCAATCAGACTCCTGATTTCAGCTTTTAGCTTTCTAACTTGTGTTCGATTGATTCCGTTAACATGTTTAGTGATCACAACAACATCAAACATCAATATTAACAAGCAAATCATCAGGCAATCAACAAGAATCAAAACAACTTCATATTAACATCATTTCTTCATGTTTAAAGCTTATGTTTAAGTTTTAACTTTATGTTCTTTAGTGTTCTTGAAGTTCTTCACATTTACCATCATGTTTTATACTTTAACCACCTCCATAGAATGTGAAATGAGTAGATCTAAGAGACTTACCACTAGCTTAAAGCTAGGAGAGTTCAAGTGTAGAAAAGTGGTGGATAAAAGGAAATGGGAGTGGTCCTTCGACTTCCGAACGTACCGAGTTTCGTTGTATGCCTTCTAACACCTATGGATGCTTGTGGAATGAATGGAAAATGAGTTGAAGGTAGTGGTATGGTGATGGTTGTTGGCTGCCGAACAAGGAGAAGGAAGAGGGAGAGAGTGTTTGCTAATGTTGAGTTGTGAAGTAAGAAGATACATGACCCTTGTGGACATATATAAACCATGTTTCACCTTTAACCATAGTGTATTATGTTCCATTAACCAACAACATGATCTAATAAGATATTGAAGAAAATCCATGGGTGGGGACACCCATGGTAACCTTCCCAGGGGGGGGGGGGGTATAGGGTTGGGTTCCAATGGTGAGTTACTAATCTAGTTGGATTTAAATTGTTTAGTTAGTGGTTATGGTGTGTTGTTAATTATAAGGTGTGTTAGGGTGTTCGGGGACCCTAACTAGCTTAGAAAAATAAAAACAATGTGTTTAACAATATTTTTATGTTTCGGGTAATGTCCGGTTGTTCGGTTTGATTCTGTTCCGTTAAAGTGCTTAATTATTCCGTAAAGTGTCTTTTATATAGCTTTTTGTGTCACAATTAATTCCCAACACTTTGGAAAGTGTCTAGGACTATTTTACCAAGTTTTTACACTTTACCAGCATTGTTAAATGCTGAATTTTGGGTTATTTAGTGCAGAATTCTGCACTTTAAGTATGTTTTAGGCACTTCCGGGCATTATAACTATCACCTAGTGACGCAGTTTTATGATCCTCACTACCCTACACTTTCTACTAGTGTAGTATTCTATTCCTGGCTCACACTGGCCTCAAAAACAATGTCTGTTTAGGTGCTGGCATTGTCAGCATGTCTCTGGGTTATCCGCTCACTGTGCTAACTGTGCTTTGTGCATCAAGTTTGTCACTAAAGTTTGTGTGTAATAAATGAAGTGACAGTATGAATGTGATGCATGTGTATGTATGTAACAGAAATCAGAAAGCAGTATAATCAACAGTTGTAATTAAGCACAGTCATTAAGCATAAATCAATATTAATTAAATGTACGGATGCATGCAAATTTGACAGTTGTCACATAAAGCGGGTACTAGTCCCATTGCCTTTAACTGCACCAGGATAATCGTGCGCTACTAGCGAAGGTAGTAGATACCTTAAACTAGGGACGTGCCCAAAAACTGGGGATAAACCCATAAAACTGGGGACAAGCCCATAAAACTTAGGAGACTTCTGTGGATACTTGATCCTTTGTCAAAGATGCACCCACTTCTGCAAAACTCAGAACTTAGTGAAAAAGGATAAGTGATCCTGGATCCTTTTCCTTGTAATAAGATAAGTTAAAGGATTAGATAAATTAGAATCAGATCATTACCAGAATGAGGATCATATATCCTCTAAGGATCCTTAATGTATACCCGATATGAAGATGGCCAAGGATCCTAGATCCTTCTTCCTTGAAGTATCTCTTCAAATGGACAGCATTCCAAGATCTTGGTAGCAAATCACTTTCCATTGTTAATAATCGATATGCCCCCTTTCCTGCCTCAGCTTCAATAAGATAGGGGCCTTCCCACTTTGGTGCTAACTTGCCATCAGCAGGATTTGTGGTATTTTGGAATGCTTTCCTTAACACCATGTCACCAACTTGAAACTTTCTGATCCTGACATTCTTGTTATAAGCTCCAGCCATCCTTTGTTGATAACTAGCCAATCTTATCCTTGCCAAATCCCTGAGTTCTTCTATGGTATCCAAGTCTTGAACCAAGTTTTCAGCATTTCCTTCAGGATCACGGATGCTTGTTCTTGCAGTAGGGACTACCATCTCTGTAGGGATCACTGATTCTGTTCCAAACCCTAAAGAAAATGGAGTCTGGCCAGTAGCATTCTTGGGAGTTGTTCTATCGGCCCATAACAAATAAGGTAGCTCTTCTGCCCATTTAGCCATCCTTCCTGACATTTCAGGTTTCCTGAGAACATTCTTAATTGGAAAGTTAGTCTTAACAAAAATAGCATGAGTTTCAAAATAACGGCGTAATTTAGTTGATGCCATAATAAAAGCAAGGATAAGTTTTTCTAAATGTGAATACCTGGATTTAGCATCAAGCAAACTTTTACTTACATAATATACAGGATGTTGTGTACCTTCATGATCCTTAACAAGGACTGCACTTACTGCCTTAGAAGAGACTGCCAAATATAAGGATAATATATCCCTTTTTTTCTGGTTTCATTAAGGCTGGAGCTGAGGATAGGTAATCTTTAAGGGCCTTGAGAGCATTCTCATGCTTTTCAGTCCATTCAAATTTCTTGTTCTTTCTCAGGATGTCATAGAATTCCTTGCATTTCTCTGATGACTTTGAGATGAACCTGTTCAAGGCTGCGCTCCTCCCTGTCAACCTTTGCACATCCTTGGCATTGGCAGGAGACTTAATATTCACAATCGCCTTGATTTGCTCTGGACTTGCCTCTATGCCTCTTTTTGTCACCATGTAACCTAGGAACTTTCCTGCTTTTACACCAAAGTGACACTTGAAAGGATTCAATTTCATATTGAATTTATCAAGGATATCAAATGCTTCCTCCAAATCTCTAAGGTGATCCTCAGCTCTCTTGGACTTAACCACCATGTCATCTATATAGACTTCCATCGTGTGTCCAATTTGTTCTGTAAACATCATATTGACTAGCCTTTGGTAGGTAGCACCTGCATTTCTTAGTCCAAATGGCATGGCAATATAACAATAGATACCAGTTGGGGTCATAAAGGCTGTATCCTCTTGATCAGATGGTTTCATCTGAATTTGTTGAAATCCAGATGAAGCATCCATGAAAGTCAACAACTCATGACCCGCGGTAGCATCCACCATGGAGTCAATGTGGGGTAATGGGAAAGGATCCTTGGGACATGCCTTGTTTAAATCAGTGAAATCGACACATACCCTCCACTTTCCATTTTTCTTTTGAACAACAACCACATTGGCTAACCACCTTGGATACTTAACCTCTCTAATCATACTTACTCTGAGCAGTTTATCTACCTCCTCTTGGATGATGGCATTCCTCGCAGGTGCAAACTTTCTCCTCTTTTGATGTATGGGTTTGAACGACATGTCAATGCCAAGCTTATGAGTAATAATATCCTTAGAAATACCTGTCATGTCCTCATGCTTCCAGGCAAAGGTAGTTTTTCTCTTCTTGAGGAAGGATACTAGATCCTTTTCAATGTCATTGAGGATCCCGGATCCTATGAAGACCTTGGATTCAGGATCCTGAGGATCCATCAGGATATCTTTCACATCTTGTTCTCTTGCCTCCAGGACATCTCTTGGAGGATGCTTTAATTGCTATTGTTCCCTGGGTCTTGAGGCTGGCTTCATTGATGAAGTGTAGCAATTCTTGGCTTCTTGTTGGTCACTTTCAATCTTCACCACACCCCATGGAGTAGGGAGTTTCACACATTGATGGTATGTAGATGGAACCGCTTTCATGTCATGTATCCATGGCCTGCCAAGGATAACATTGCAACAGGATAAGCAATCTATAACACAAAACTTTTGAAAAGAATTAACTCCCTCTATGTAAATGGGAAGTTTAATGTCCCCCAATGTGTTCTTGGTTTCCCCACTGAATCCCACAAGAACTGATGATCTTGGGATAATTTCTGATTCAGGGATGTTCATCTTCTTGAGGACATCAAGTTGAATGATGTTCACTGAGCTTCCTCCATCTATCAGAATCCTGTGAACAAAATGATTAGATATAAACAAAGTAATAACAAGACCATCATGATGAGGATCCTAAATATCCACACGATCATCCTCATCAAAGGTTATAACTTTCTCCTATGTAAGGATCGAGGTTCGAATGGGTCTATCCCCATTATCCATCTTTGTTTCTTTAGCATGCCTCTTGGCTGCTGAAAAGGAAGTGCCACATATATCTGATCCACCAGATATGAAGTTGATAATTTGTGCATCTGCTGGGGGAGTAAGGGCTCTTTTCAGGATCCTGGATCCTTGACTTTTTTCTTCCAAGCAGCTCCTTCAAATGCCCTTTGCTTAACAAATAACCAATCTCCTTCCTAAGTGCTATGCATTCTTCAGTGAGATGGCCGAAATCTTCATGATATGCACACCATTTGGATTTGTCTTTTGTTGCAGCCGGCTTATCACTTTTTCTGGGCCATCTTGCTTTTTCACCTAGATTCTGCATTGCAAGGATTAGTTCATTATTATCAACAGAAAAGTATTATTCAGAAATGGGAGGATAATCCTCATCATCCTCTTCTTGCTCCACTGCATGCACATTCTGATTATCAGACTTGTTGTATGATTTGGACTTGTTATTCCTGTAGTAGGATCCTTGTTTTTCCTGCTTTGAGGATCCTGCCAGTCTTTCTTGGATCCTTTTATCATCCTCTAAGCGGATGAATCTAAGGGCCCTGGTTCTTACTTCATCAAGATTCCTGCAAGGGGTCATGACAAGATCACCATAGAACTGTGAATCCTTAAGTAAACCCATTTTGAAGGCTTCTACAGCCGTAGCAATATCCAAATTAGGAATCTCTAAGGATTCTCTACTGAATTTAGTGATATAATCTCTAAGTGATTCATTTTGACCTTGTGTTACCCTATATAGATCACTAGTTAATCGTTCAAATCTCCTACTGCATGAAAATTGGCTATTAAACAAATTAACTAGATTAGCAAATGAAGTAATAGAGTAAGGAGGAAGACTTAGCAGCCATTTAAGAGCTGATCCTGTCAGTGTGGATCCGAAATCCTTGCATAGACATGCTTCTTTTAACCTCTCGGGAATGGGATTCATCTCCATCCTTTCTCTATACTGAGCTACGTGCTCTTCTGGATCAGTTGAGCCATTATACAGCTTCATGTTTGGTGTTTGAAACCTTTTCGGTATCTCTGCATCACAAATTGGTGGTGCAAAACGAGATATCTTGTGACTCGCATCTGGAATTTTAGGAATGGGCTTGACCACTCCCGGAACGCTGGATATCATATCCTTAAGTTTCTGCAATTCCCAAGCCATAGCTTGGTTAATTCCTGTATCCTGCACAAATCCATGGTGTAACACCACGTAAAAACATGTCCAATTATATAAAGACACGTGTTCTAGACTCTAAATATGTGAAAGTTTGAGTTTGAAGGACTAAAGTTGACAAACGATGAAAGTATGTATGCGAAGGGACTAAAAGTGTCAACATGCTAAACTTGTGCCTCTGAATGACCACACACGAAGAATATATTCTTAAACAAGTGATTAATTGGATATAAGAAGCCGTTTATGAAAATAATCGAAAGATTATAAACTACAGGGGTTAAACGTATCAACATGTTAATTCTTTCCTCTGAGTGACCTTTTAACGAACCCGAGGCTTCGAAATATTCAAATATACTCTCAAGAATAAGTGATATGAATTTCACGTGGTTTCGAGATCGTTACACAAGTTTACAAGACTTTGTGTGAAAAGTGTCAACGTGATGAAACTTGTGTTTATGGTGATCTTTTAACGAAACCGGGTCTAACGGAGTTTGGTTATACTCCCTTGAACCTCTACAAACTAACTATAAGCGCCTTTTATGCCAAAAATGAGGTTATATAAAGTTTATAAGGACCAGGGACTGAAACTGCCAAAGTTAAAACATGTTTCACCTGAACAGGAGGTTATCGCGGCCCGCGTAAACCCCCTTTGATTCTTACGCGGCCCGCGACAGACGCCCATATCTGCAGAAAAATGGCAGCTGCATGTTGCAGCCTGTTGCATCGCCTTTGGGGCCAAAATTTCGATACCATGGGCTGTTTGTCGGACTTGTAATACTACTAGGACACCTGGGGTGATCCTAAACCTTCCAAAAACACCTGCCTTGATCTTCTGACATGCCTTTTATCTATATAAAGGCTCCTAAGTTAAATTGGTCATTTGTTCATTCACTTGCAACATCCACCACACTCTTATCTGGAGTCTCCTGGCCTTAGAGGAAGATCAAGATTGTAGAAAAGATAGCTAGGACCCTATGTCAGTGTCTTAGCCCTCTCTTAGTTCAGTTTATTAGCTTAAAAACCGAAAAGTCAAAGATATCGTAAATTGACTTTGACTTTCGGTTTAATCACAAATGGTCCAGCCACTGTCTGAATCAAAAGTGGTTATGTGACCATAATAAGGTAGGTGATTAACCCTTAAAAGGGCACCTCCTAGTTATTTCGTTTGACTAGTTAATTGTCGGGTCAAACTAATAAGTCAAAAAGTCAAGCTGACCAGATTTTTAAATAATAATTATAACTAATAAAACAGAGGTTATAAATTATATTTTATCATTCTAATAACTTGGTATTTAGTATTAGAACATGTTTAAACATGTCTAACTCGACAATTATCAGTTTAAGGTCGATTCATAACCGAAAGTCGCAAAAGCTTGACTTTTGCTTTGACTTTCAGTTCTGACCCGATTGAGCTTAATTCTTCCATGTTTTAAGCTTCCATTAGGACCACTTTATACAGTAGTATAACCCCCTGAAGTTATATTGCTTGGTCCTTAGTAGTTTGAATTATATGCACATGTCCGTTATTATGCTTATAATTGCCATTTTTTCCCTTTTGAGATATAAATGAGATTTTTAGAAATGTGAGTACAATTAATGCTTCATATCATCCTAAGAAATCCATGTCTCTCTTCATGGAATGCATAAAGTTTCTCGATATCCTTCTTCATTGGCCTACGTAAATAAACCTTGCTATACAGGTTCACAATACCTTTGGTAAATTCATACAAACATTCCCGACTCATTCTCTCGGACATTCTTAAATACTCATCCCGTGAATCACAAGCAGTGTCATACACTAATTGACGAAGTGCCGAAGTGCATTTTTGAAACGTAGTATATCTCCTTCTCTCTCTAGCATCGTAGCGCAATGTGAAAAAGTCTTCATAATTAGCCAAATCATTGGCAATACGTACAAAAAGCCGTCGACTCATTCGAAACCGATGCCTAAATTGTACGTCAGTGTACACACATTTTTTTAGCAAAATAGTCACTAACCAAACGTTCATGAGCACCTTAAATAAATATAAACTAAATTTAATAACTTGTTCAACACAATCCTAAAAATAAATAACAAAACTTTCAAAATAAAAATTGTATATACCTTCGCGATATCTATTTAACGCCGTGGCAGTCGTTCTTGGTTGTGACGTTTTTCGTCTTCACCATCTTCTTCCATTTCGGCAACAATTTTAGCTGTCTCAAGCAGCATGCTAAGAAAAAACTTCTCGGTATTTTCCTCGTCCAATGAAGAATGCATGGCGATTATTTTTTAAAAGATATAGATGAATGTGAGAGAAGAAAATACAAAAGATGGAGAGTGTGGTGAATTTTTTAAAAAATATAGTTGAATGGGAGATAAAGAAAATAAAAGATGAAGAGTGTGGTGAATTTTGGGGAATAAATTGAGGGTTATATAGTGTTTAAAATAAAAAAAATTGGTTTTTTTTTATTAAAATTAGCCGTTAAACGACGACTTTACTTTTTGAAATCAACGTTGGATGAACGGGGAACTTTCCCCGATTGAACCGAATGAGTGACCAGGAGGAGGGGGCGGGGCGGTGTTCCCCGTCGGGGTTGCCAGCCACATCACCCCCGGATACTTCTTCCCGATCCACACTCATAGGTCTTAATAGATAGAGACTAGAACACTATCCAACGACTAAGATTTGAACTATGGAACCAGGAATCTACCATAATATAAAGAATGCCATTCGTTCAAAGACTTACAAAATCTAACCCAATTACTTAACCAATTAGTAAATTTCCTTAAAAAAAAAACCCACAGAAGACGTTAAAAAGAAAATAATATTGCAATAACATTGATTAATAAATCCAAAAGTAAAGATAAATATTAGAAACCATGCATGATAAATAAAAATCTCATTCATCTAGATGTTTTTCTTGCAAAAGGATAATGATCACACATAAAACAAAAGCATAGAAAGATATTCCATGTTCGTCAATTCAATTTTGAGGGTTGTGAGAGATATTATGTTAGAAGATGATCTAAAAAGGAGCAGGAAATAATATGGAGATTGGTTTAAGAATTATTTGCGAAGAGAATGAGAGATTCATTTTTACGTCAACAGAGACAAGCTAGGGAAGATGAATTAGGAATTCACGTGAAATGGTTACGTTAATTATGTATATTACCGTTTATGTTACTCTTTAATCTCCTTAGTATTTTTTTAACTAACTAATAAGGTGTCATTATTAATTTTTAGTGATTGTTGAATTTTGATTGACGGCTCAAATTAAAGATGACATCTTAGTAAGTAAATAGAATTTGGAGCAGATTAAACAACTAATTAAGGTACGAGTGTACACGTATTTGATTCATTCATTGTGAACTCATCTTAATTTTCTCCTTGTATCTATATTTAATCTCCTCTATTTTATTTCAAATCTTATATCTCCGCCCCATAATCTCCACCGAAATCTGCAGGAAATTGTTGCAGCACCACCATCCTGTGAATTAGAATCCGACGGTTGCTCTAAAGATCAAATACAAATAAATTTAACGTATAAAACGTACGAACCGAAGGTTTTACTGAAAAAACGTGATAGCATTTTCGTAATTATGATCTTGTGGAGTAATTTTGTAAAAAGTTCTTGTAAAGTAATTTTGATCTTGTATGATAATTATCAAAATTACTCTACAAGTGTATCAAAATTACTGAGAAACAAAATTACTCTACAAGTGTATCAAAATTATTCTGCAAGTTTATCAAACAACATACAACTCAGAATTACTCTATAAAATCATTTATAGAGTAATTATGATACACTACAAAATTACCTTACAAGATTAAAATTACCATACAAGATCAAAATTACCCTACAAGAATATTTTACAAAACTACTCTACAAGATCAAAATTACTCTACAGGATAATTTGAAAAGTAATTTTGATAATTACTCAACGAGTAAATAATTACGAAAATGTCACCGCATTTTTGGTTTTTTCATGCTTTTCGTACGTTTTGTACGATAAGTCACTTTGTACGTGAACTTAACTCATTAAAAGTAACCACATGTATAGTGTTTTAAGTACTTTAAGGCGGTTTTTTAGTCGCTTAAATTACTCCAAATATGTTTTGACAAGGCTTAAACCCTTGATGTTATTGAGAGCAACATCTCAACTCAAATGGCTTTATCAATTGGACTCAACCTTCCACCCTACTTTAAGACTCTTTTAATTGATCAATTTTTCAATTTTAAACGTATTTTGTTTTCCTTCATAACTTTAAAAAATATAATGTTTTATAAAATTTTGAATATACCATTATGACGCTCTTCTTTTTACCTACGTCTGGATGTAAATTTTGTTCGAAACCTAGCCACCTGGCCAGTCAAATATTAGTTTCTTTATTTTTAAATACATTTTTCTTCTTATATAACTTTCGATATATTGCATTTTCATGAGATTCCGAATATCCTATTTCGAAGTGCTTATTTGTCTCATATGATATCAAAACGGAGTCGTGCTAACACTCACAAGTTCACCACTTACATATTCAAATTTGCCTAAGAAATACTCTCTAACAAATATGCTAACAACTTCTTATAAGCAATGCATATTCTTTTGTTCATCCAGGTGTCGATTGATACCACCATGACTACTGTTGTAGTACAACACCAGAGAAATCAATTCAAACAAATGTCACACCCCGATATTTACACGTATTACCGGTGGGCCCTATGGGGAGTATTGTGACGTAGTTGATATCATAGACAATTTATATTATCACAGTTTAATACACAGCGGAAGTCGAAAGATAAAATCATTACAAATCGAATAAAAAGTAATATCAAGTGTATTACAAAACGGTTGTAAGGATCCACAGGCGGATCAAAGTTCAAAAGATCATTGTTCAACAGATTTAATAACATCTAAGCTTTCAAGACTTCTTTATTGATGCTAGGAGTAGCCGACCTATTCCGTTTAGTACCTGCACTTAGCCTTTTTGGAAAATACGTCAGTTTACACTGGTAAATACAATTAACCGACTCATTTTGAAAATTTTTAAGAAAATTGATTTGAATGCACAAGGCACAAAATATTCTTTTATAACTTGGGATAATTATTTATATATAAACTTGTAAAAGAATTACATGTTCGTTATACGTTCAGTAGCCCGGGCTAAATACCGGGTTAAATATTAATAGACACACCACATGATATAATCCCGCGGCGAGTTATTCTCGTACCGTCGGTTATATCTTTTTATATATATGCACTGGCAGGTGTATGCCTACACCTCGTGCTTAGGTCGTGGCCATTTCAATGAATGATGCCAAGGATATCCGGGACATGGTCATTAACCCCCCAAAGGCTTTAAGCAAACATAACAGTTTAAATGGGTCATCTCAATAAATTAACCTTTATATGATTAAAAATTCAATGCCCGACCAAGCGGTATTTTATGTACCGTATCCCAAGCTCGTATAAGGGAAAATAAGTTAAAAGTATTTACCTGAGCAAATATATATCACAATCAGTGAGTGCAAGTATCTTTTACTGGTCTCCTAATCTGGAACGAAGGTTTTAATAACCTATTAGATTCCTAACGGGTCTTAATTAAATCTAAACTCAGACCGGTTAGTTTTAAAGGAAGATATACGGTTCAAAAGGCACGATTAAGCGAAGACCGGAATAGAATGTGGTCTAGACCCGACAAGCTTGTATACTTGTATAATATGGGTAAACTAAACACATTCTGGATTTTGAGATAAAAACGATAAGGTTTGACCCGTTTCAGCTAATTTATGCATACTAGTTACATAAACCGCACTGAACGCGAATAATGCGTAACGGGTAACCAAATGAGTCATGAACAGGTTTCCTAAGTTAATATGCCTTAAATATGTTGTGATATCAGTAAGATACCTTCCATTATGCCTAAAATGGATTTAAACTCAAATTATGCCCCGTAGGGGTATTTTGGTCATTTTAAAGGTTATAAAAGAGTTTAAATACTAATCTGAGTTTCAGGTATGATATAATCAGTAAAAACATCTATTTTTATAAGTCATAACAGGAGAGTATTGCATATATGTGAAATGTATCTTTTATAACTAAACTATGCACCGTAGGGGCATTTTGGTAATTTCACATAAGCTTTAAAGGTCAAAATTAGAATTCTGAGTTCAAAACTTTTGCTTACTGTTTAATTATAAAAATTTACTTAAAACATCGGTAGGTATTAAGTCTTATATGTTAAAAATAGTTTTAACCCATACTATGCGCTTAAAACGCGTAAAAGTCGGTTTTAAGCGATTTTCGGGTTTAAATAGGAAATCTGAGTTTTTGATCAGTTTATAAAGTTCAAAATATTTTATTTATTACATAAAATCAGGAGCAAAAAGTTTGGTATCAAAATATTATGTAAAACTCATTTTATTCAAGAAAATGGCATAACCGACAATTACCGAAATAAAGCAAGAACCCTATGTTATGCTCAGCTTAAAAATAAATAAAAATCTTCAAAAATCCCAAAATATTATTTTACATCAGTGGGTAAAAATTTTGGTGTCAAAATTTGGGTTTAGATAGGCTTTATGCTAATTACGCCGTTTAATTAATAAAAAGCTTCTTAATTACGATATTGAGCATAACTCCTAATCTAGACCTCAAACTGATGTCAAATTTTTAGGACAAGTTTATAATTAGTAATAAAGGTTTTTGTCCTCTCACTTTTTCAAAAATCTCATTTTAAGGTCAAAAGGGCATTATGGTCAATATTTAGGCATATAACGGAAACATGTACATGAATCGAATAACTAATGAACCAAGTTGTATAACCTCAGAGGGTTACACTAACCTATAACCTGGTCCTAATAGAGCTCTAAGGCATTTCTAAAATATGCTACATTGGGTCAGAACTGAAAGTCAAAGCAAAAGTCTACTTTTGCGACTTTCGGTTCCGAACTGAGCTTAAACTGAAAATTGTCGGGTTGAACATGTTTAGACATGTTCTTATATTATTTACCAAGTTATATGAATGATAAAACAGGTTCCATGGCTTTTACATTATTAATTATGCGTTTAATTGAAATTTAACTTTCTGTTGACTTTTTACAATCAAGTTTGACCCGACAATTGACCTAGTTAGAGTGGGAATCAGAGGGTGCCCTTTTAAGGGTTTATTACCCACATAATTACCAACTCATAGGTACTTTCAATTCGAGAATTGACTAGACCATTAGTGATTAATCACTAAGTCAAACCTTAATTACAACGGTTTGACTTTGGGCCATTAAACTAATTAAAACTGAATTACAGAAGCTAAGATGACTTACAATGGTCCTTATCACGAGATTAGAATAGGGAAAAGGCTTCTTAAGGGCAAAGAATGCTCCAGAGAGTTAGAACAAGGAAATGTGAGAGTGTAAGTTCACAAGTTGCAACAATGGGCTTATTTATAGCCATGGAAGGATCATGGAGATTGATACAGGTGTTGTGGCAACTCTAGAGATGAAAACAAGTGTCGAGGGGCGTGTTTATAGCAGCTAGAGGGTGGCAAACTCACGGAATTTAGCAAACATGCAAGCTGCCACGTTAAAACACACTTTGCTGATCTGGCATGCCGTCGGTGGCGTAGTGCCAGCAGGTAGGAGACCAGCCAAACAAGTTTCAAAAATGACATTTTCACCCCCTGGACCTTCTAAAGCGTAATTTCTTCCATTTTAAGCACTTTTAACCCATGAAATTTATATTTCTATGATCCATGAGATATAACCAAACATCGTTAGGTCCACTTTCATTAAACGATAACCGAAAACACAAGTTTTGCCTCGTTGACGCTTCTAACCCCTTAATTACGAAAGTTAGCGTATCTTTCTCATACGATATCGAAACCTTGTGACATTTTTACCACTTATTCTTGGGAGTATAATTAATCATTACAAGACTTCGGGTTCGCTAAAAGGTCACTCAGAGGTATAACTTAAACATGTTGACACTTTTAACCCTCGCGTCTTGTAAACTTTCACATTCTTCCACAAACGGTTTCATATGCTTCATGATACATTCGTTTCAAGGGTATAAACATCGTGTGGAGTTGTTAAAAGGCATAATTATCAAATGTTGACACTTTGAATCCTTATATACATATACTTTCTTCGTTTGTCAACTTTAGTCCCTCATATTCAATTTGTAACACGTTTAAAGTCCATGACACGTGTCGATACTATATTGGACATGATTTTACGAGGTGTTACAACAAAAAAATACAAATATGAAGCCAACGATTATATTTTATTCATACATATCTCTTTGAGTGTGAAGTAGTATTACAGAAGTTGGATTCCTTTACATCATGTCACTAACTTTGAAGTTAATCTTTTTTCTAATCGACACATGCTAAACAAATTACTATACAAAACATTGAAGTTAATCAATGATTATATTACTTTTCCCTTTATCATGCTCCTATTAAAGTTGTGGAGGATTGGAGAGATTGATTAGAAGATTTCTTTGGGGAGGATCCAGTGAAGAAAAGAAACTGCAATGGGTTGCCTGGGAAAGGGTCGCTTCTCCGAAGAAGATGGGAGGGTTGGGGCTGCAAAATCTTAAAGATGTGAACATGGCGCTCCTTGTCACACCCCAAAAACGTCGCAGCGGAATATAAAACGTAGTGGTGACGGAAGCTGGTGCCCATTTCTATCTTGATGCTTGATGCATTATAGTGTTGGACATTATTACTTATTTAAATCATAGATTTTAACTTAACGTCCCAAAATATGACATGAACATGACATAATAAAGTCGTCTTTGATCCTCACTGATCTTATTACATTGTCCCAGAAAGTTTAAAGATTAGTCCAACATTTTTAAGTGACAAAACATGCATCAACAAACACAAGATACGCCATAATTCCCGAAGCCGAGCTCAAGCACCTGTGGAACACGTTAAAATCAAGTGTCAACACAAAGGAAGGTGAGTTCACTTATTCGTTTACTAACAAATTTAATTCCAAGGAAAACTTTCTGATTAGGTGTTTATTTGAAAACATCCATGTAATTTTAGAAAGTCCATTTTACTCCTTTGATAAAATCCATGGGCCTTCCATCGGGTCATTACTCCGACAACAGTAATATTACCCAGGTTTTGTATATTAAATTATAGCGTCAATTTTCAGACTCGTATGTTAGCTAGACGATACGAACTATATATTAACCATGCAGGGATAATCAAAACTAGACAATGAACATAATATTAATTCGTCGTTTGACATTGACGCGGGGCGACCGGTCATGACGGGGTTGTCAACCCGATAGATCTACCAACAATTCCCCGCGTGCAATACTTAAACTGATTAAACGACATCATGGGCGCAGGGTTCTTTCTCGAAGAACAATATGATTTCTGCCTCACATACAATATATATATCCTACTAATATGACAATTTAATACACGATGTGTACGAATCCCCTGAATCTCCATCATTCGAGACCCAGGCCGACATCCGTACCCCAACTGTACGATCCTGTATCACTTAAGAAAAATCGTACATCCAATATTTATTCATCAAAAACGTCTTACTTTGAAACGTATAACTTATCAAATTTCATATATTTTCAGCGAAAATATATATTTTATAGTAAAAGGTATGTTTTATTTCGAAAACATTATTAAACCCTTTGAACAACGTGTTCCACCCCCAAAATATATACAAAACAGTAAAAAGAGGGGTTTAGTGACACTCACCTTTGGGTGCGTATTTTAATACCACAATCCCAGAAATTGATTTTTATATATGCGTCCTAATATAGAAACAATTCTAAATCAATATACATATTTAACACAAAAATCCTAAGTTTATCTGTTTCTTAGAATTATCATATAACTTAGAGATTTTCTCGAAAAGTTGTCATTTTTTATTATGTTGGCGTGTTAATATATATGAGTCCATATATACATATTTTTATGATTTTGCGTTTTGAACGATTTTATTGGTGACCATTATTGTGTAAATCCGTTAACTCTTCCGTTTATACGCAATATATCTATGATTTGCGCGACGTAGCATATATACATAAACATTCATATAATTTAACACCGAAACACGCGAAACATTACTAACTTAACTATTTTGTTATTTTTAAAGAAAATATACATAAAATATCTCATATATACTAAATTTCATGCTCGACAAGCAAGTTACACATTTAACGCAAATTTACCACTTCTACCGCACAAAACGTACATGCATACATGCATAGTCTAATTTTCCCATTATCGAATTAACACTTAACATATAACCACATTTACATGTTCAAAACACTTAATATATTTTATCACATAAGATTCACTCAAAATTCACCCATACTCATGTTCATTGAAAAATGCATATTTTAGCGATTCGGTAACGTTTTCGGGCGTCGGAAGTCACGTATGACCAACCAAACACCAAGTAAACTTAAAATTAGTTAAAATACTTATTTTTAAACTAAGAATATCAGTTTATTTAATGATCTAATTCAGTTTTACATAAATCACCCGAAAAGCTGATTTTTGACCGTTTTAACGCATAGTTTTGCGTTAAACCTTACCGTAACCATCCCAACTCGAAACGACTTGATATTTTAACACAATACATGTTATTTACTGATTAAAATAGTGGTTATAATCAGATTAGTGCAGTTTTTATATAAGTCACATAAATCATGCGATTTCACGTATTTTACAACTTTTTATGCACCAAGTACCACATGCAAAGCTAGCAAACATTATGACAAAGTTATATACCATTAAACACTTCAAAATAACTTGATTTTAGTGTTTATATTCTGATAAAAATGGATTTTTATCATATCATGTTCAAATCATCTTTCTAAGTTCATATATCATCATGCATGTTTACATTTGTGCATCTAATGCACTTCTACAATTTTATCATCATCATTGATGTTCCAATCTTATTCTAGAACATATTAACATCATGTTTTTAAAATATAACACATATCATTTTAAAACATACTTGTATGACAACTAATACTTACTTTAATCATCTTATTTTTCAAGAAATCAAATAATCAAGAAATCTTTCATCAAAAATTCGAAATGCAATATACACATACACAAACATCATTTTCGGCCATGTATACATACTTGCAAACACTCATTTTCATTTTATGCAAAACTCATTTGTTTGTTAGTTTCAAGTTTATGTTTAGATTTCAAGAATCAAGATAAACTTCTTACTAACTTCATTATCAATATGAATCAAGAACAATGTTTAAAGAAATATTTTATACCCTTAAGATTCAAGTGGGTTTTTGACAAAGTATGATGATATGAGGCTTGGTTCTTGCTTGTAACACCTTCAAATCATCATAGGATCTTCAAAAGTGCAAGAACAAGCTTGAAAATGACTTGAATCTTGATGTAATGGCTGAAATTTCGAAAATGAGAGAGAGATAGAAGGTGTTCGGCTGAATTATGGAGAGAGAGAAAGTTGGTGTGCTTGTGACATAAATCTTGGTATTTACAAGATCTTGAAAGCTTCAAATATCTTCATCACCATCCACCTCCCACTTAGCGCAATAGAGGGAGGAGAGAGAGAGAGAGAGGGAAATTAATGTGCATGGCTGCCAACACATACACATATACACGATTTTATGTGTATGCATATACATATATATCTAAATTTTGGCCAAAAACTGGTATTATACTGGATACCGGGTATCTTATCTAGCGTTTTAATCCCGTTTTAGTGCGTTTTAAATTATTTTTAACACTCTGTAAAAATAAACTTATCAAAATATTACTGAACAATATTTTTTTTGCCTGGACCGACTACGTTGTCGGTATTTGGCAGTATGCACGATGTGCTGCGCGATACGCGTTTAAAATCGCAAAAATAGGGATTTATGGGTTTTTATTTATTTTTATCATTCCAAAATAATAAAATCATTAAATTATTACTAAAATGATTATCAGTTGGATTGACAGGCTGTGTTGAGAGTATTTTGTCGGTACACGCGCTACATCGCGCGGTACGGGCTTAAACTCGAAAAATAGAGTTTCTTAGCGTTTTAATTTATTTTTCCTCACAATTTGGATTAAAACTATTATTCTAATCATTACTGACTATTTTTAGGATTTTAACACTGATCGGGTGGTCACCGACGTTCGTTTCGCATTTTAACCGTTACGCGATAAGCGTTTATCTTACCGTTGCCAATATAATTTTTACCAAAGTTTAAATTTACCAACTCATTAAATTTCACATATAAACATCATAATCAGTCAAATATGGCCCTATTACCTATTTACAACATGTGCTACAATTGTACGGTACGCCCTGAAAAGCCGGGTGTCACAATCTCCCCCTGTTTAGGAAATTTCGTCCCCGAAATTTTACTCTACAGGTTTTGTTTTCGCACTAGATGAAAACATTGAAAACAAGTTTAATGAATATAGTCTTATAGTTTCTGCGGGAAACTTTGATTCTTGCAAAGAATCTTTGTAGACCTATATTACATACACTCCCAATTCCTAATCTCATATCTCAACGCTCTCCACCCTTTCCAAGGTTCAACATAATGGTGATCAACACTTCCATCCATGCAAGACTTCAAACGAAGCAACCTGAATACTAGCGTGTTAACTATTATTGCGAGATAACTCTGCCAAGGGCTGATGAGTATCTTTAACTTCCTTCGGAGTCCATCATACACGCTCCCAACTTTTCTTTCAACGGTCTAAAAAGCTTCCCACTATCTTGCTGTCCAATCAATTTCCCTTTTCCTTTTGGGGTTATTAGTGTCGAAGGCTGCACTAATTTAGGTAAATTCTTAATAAATCTCCGGTAGCACCTAGCTAGTCATAAGGATCATCATACTCCAGACGGAGTCTTTGGCACTCCTCATCATTCACCATCTCCATAGTTAACTTCAAACGTTACTCATGATTCTCCTTGGTTCGCACATAAGCAAGTATGTTGTCGTCGAATATTATCACGAATTTAACCGATTAGGGTTCCCATACCCTGTTCATGAAATTCATGATTATAAATGGCGCATTAATTTAGTCAAAAGGCATGACTAATAACTCGTAATGGCCATATCGTGTTCGAAAAGCAATCCTCAGCATATCTTCGTCAGCAATCTTCAACTGATAATATCCTAATCGTAGATGGATTTTCATGTAGCAGCTGGATCCTGGTAGCTTATTTGAACAAATCGTCAATCCTCGGTAAAATGGTACCGATTCTTGATAGTCAACTTGTTCAGCTCTCTGAAATCCTCACATATCCTGAAGGATCCATCCTTCTTCCTCTCAACAAAACAGATGCGTCATAAAGCGAAAAGCTTGATCGAATGAAACCCTTGTCCAGTAGCTCTTGAAAGTGACTCGATATTTCTATCATTCTCAAACGGCGCTTAATATGTAAGGAGACTGTGCAATTGGGTACAGCACCGGGTGCTAGATCAATCCGAATTTCGATCTGTTTCGCAATGGAAAATCCAGGTAAGTCTTTTTAGGAAAACTTCCGGATAATTGCTGTCACACCCCGATATTTCCACGTATTACCGGTGGGCCCGGTGGGGAGTATCGTGACGTAGTTGATATCATCATAGTCAAACAACACAATTTAAATGCACAACGGAAGCAAAAGATAATTATATTACAACCGAATAAGAATATCAAAGTATTACAAACGGTATGTAAAGGATCCACAGGCGGATCAAATAAAAGAAAACTGTTCAACAGACTTTAAGCATCTAGAACTTGCAAGATTCCCTATTAAGGCCCTGAGCTCCCAGCCAATTACGTCCAGTACTTGCCACTTAACCTTTTTGGAAAATACTTCAGTTTACACTGGTAAATACAATTAACTGACTCATTTTGAAAAGAGTTTGAAAATTGATTTGAATGCGCAAGGCACAAAAATTCTTTTATAACCTGGGACAATTTTTATTAATAAAAATCTTGTATCTGATTTACATGTTTGTCCAACATTTAGGGCCGGTGATTATACAATACAAGCCGGTCAAGATTAATTGACACACCATAAATATAACTCACAAGAAGACACCCTTACGAGTGAGTATATCTTTTACATACGCAACAGGAGGTGTTATGCCTACACCTTGTGCTTAAGTTATGGCCATTCACTTTTTAAATGAGCCAAGGATATCCAGGACACGGTCATTAACCCCCAATGTTATTTGTTATCAATCAATACAGATTAAAACGGGATTATGCAATTTAATCATCTCCGATTAAAAGGTTTCTACACCCGACCAAGCGGTATTTTTATAATACCGTATCCCAAGCCCGTATAGGGAAAATAAGTTAAAAGTATTTACCTGAGCTAGCAATGCAATTTATACTCAGCCGTATATTCTAATCAGCAAGCACAGTACTTCTACTGGGGCTCTTAATCTAGAACGAAGGTTTTATTAACCTATTAGATTCCTAACGGGTCTTATTTAAGTCGTAACTTAGACCGGTTAGTTTTAAGGAAATGTTTACGGTTCAAGCGAATGGTTAAGCGAAGACCGGAATAGAATGTGATTTAGACCTGACAAGTTTGGAGACTTGTATAATATGGGAAAACTAAACACATTCTGCATTTCGAGGCAACAATGATAAGGTTTGACCCGTTTTGGTCAATTTATGCAAACTAGTTACATAAACCGATCCGAACGCGAATTAGTGCGTAACGGGTAGCCAAACGAATCATGAACAGGTTTCCTAAGTTAATATGCCTTAAATGTGTTGTGATATCAGTAGGATACCTTCCGTTATGCCCGAAATGAATTTAAGACCAATTTATCCCCCGAAGGGGTATTTTGGTCTTTTTAATGTTTATAAAAGAGGTTAAATAATAAATCTGAGGTTCTGGTCTAAAATGATCAGCAAATTACTTATTTTAATAAGATATATCAGTAAGATATCTTGCATATGTAAAATTTATCATTTATGGCCAAACTATGCACCGTAGGGGCATTTTGGTCATTTGACATATGCTTTAAGGGTCAATTTTGGAAATCTGAGTTCAACACTTTTATTTACTGTTAAAGTATAAAAATTTATTCATAACATCTGTAGGTAACAAGCCTTAGGTGCCTAATATGGTTTTAAACCATACTATGCGCCTCAATCGCATAAAAGTCGGTATTTGACGATATTTGAGTTGATTAATGAAATCTGAGATTTTGATCAGCCCTTACTGTTTAAAATGACTTATTTAATATATAAAATCAGTAGAAAAAGGTTTGACATGCAAGGGATGTGTAAAACTCATTTTATTAGCGTAAAGGGCATTATCGTCAATTACCGAGTCTATGCGATAATTCTATGTTATGATCAGTTTAAAATTTTATAAAAATTTCCAAAAATCCCAAAATATTATATTACATTAGTAGGTAAAAGGTTTGATGTAAACATTTGAGTTTAAATAGGCTTTATGCCGAAAATGCCGTTTAAATTAATAAAAGCTTTTATTTTACGCTATTGTGCATAACTTCTATTTTAGATCACGAACTGATGTGAAATTTTAAGGACATGTTTATAAATCAGTAATAAAGGTTTTAGTCCTTTCACATTTTCAAAAATCTTGTTTTGATATCAAAAGGGCATAACGGTCAACTTTTAAGCATATAACGGAAACATGCAATGAATAGGATAACTAAGGATCCAAGTTGTATAACCTCGGAAGGTTACACTAACCAATAACCTGGTCCTAAAGGAATCCTAAGGCATATCTAAACTAAGCTAAATCGGGTTAGAACTGAAAGTCTAAGCAAAAGTCAACTTTTGCGACTTTCGGTTCCGAACCGAGCCTATACTTAGAATTTGTCGGGTTGAATCATGCTTAGGCATGTTCAACTAATATTTACCAAGTTATTAAGGTGAGAAAACTGATTTTATGGTTTTTATATGAATTAAATTTAAAACTAACCCGATTGACTTTTATTTGACCCGACAATTTAACTAAGTAAACGTGGTAATCAGGAGGTGCCCTTTTGAGGGTTAAACACCTACCTAATTACGGTCACGTAGCCATGTTCGTTACGAGTAATGGCTCAACCGTTTAAAAGTCAAAGCGTTTATCAAAACGCTTGACTTCTCAGCTATAACGCTAGAAATTTAAACTAAGCACGAAAGGACACTTACAAAGGGTCCAAACAAGGATGGAATTGATCTAGGATGTTCACGTATGAAGCACAAAGGCTCCAACTTAGAACAATTCAGATCAAGGTGTGAGTTTGAAGGAAATGAGGTGGGGTATTTATAGATTTCAGTTGACCGTTAAGATTGTTTCTTGATAAACGTGCTTTGATCTTGTCCGTACATGTGCACCCATGGTTTTATAAAACCATTGGAGCCCCTAGTAATGGCCCATAGTTTCAGAAATACCATTTGCATGTGGGTTTTGAGTGATTAACAGCTGTAAACAGCTGTTAAAACTGGTTTTGCATATCTGACATGCTTACGCAGGCCGCGTAAGGTTTTATGGTGGTTTACGCGGGCCGCCTGAGCCTTCTGATCAGCTAACAACTTTTAAAAATGACAGTTTCAGTCCCTGTTGGTGTTTAAAGCCATTTCCGACATGTTTAAGGCCCGTTAAGCCAACTTTAAGGCCCTAAAATGATGCCTAAACATTGTGGACATGAAACATGCTCAAAAATATTCCGGATGTCGTTTCGTTTTCTCGTACGATCGCGATGTTTGCTTAATTACGACGGAATGCGCATAAGCGCGAAAAACGATCCAAATAGCGCGACGAATGGATTTTTCTTATGCCAAACACTAAAATAAAATATTTTAGTGCTTACATAAATTTTTGGATGTCCGGATATATTCAGAACGGAAGATATGCGCGAAAATGCAAACTTGTGCACTTTTTGAGACTTTTAGTCCCTGGTGGACTTGAAAGTTTATTTTTGCGCACCAAACACCTCTAAGCCTATATCTAAGCTATATAAAGGATAATTAGGGTATGTTTAACTCATGGTCATATACCGGAAGGTCCGATACCCTATGAATCGGCATACTTTTGCCGTTTGACGCAAATAGTCCCTTAATTGCGCAAAGTAGCGCGAAATGCTGTTTAATGACATCCAAGCCTTCCATGGCCCATAATGGAATTCCCAAGCATATATTTAAATATTACTACACTCCCGTTTGCTTAAATGGTCACCGAAAGGCGTAGATTCAAAAGTTGACGCTTTAGGTCCCTCTATTACGCAAACTTGCACATCTCATCATTTAATAGCATTGAAGCCTCATCTATTCCATATTAGGTATTCTTGAAAGTATTATTAAATTCCACGATGCTTCGGCTTCGCTAAAAGGTCACTCAGAGGTAAGAATTAACATGTTGACGCTTTTAACCCTTTATTGCGCAAACTTTCAATTAATTAGACAAACGGCTACACTTGATCAACAAGTGGCTCATTTGTGAATATAAAACCATAGAAGGTTATTTAGAAACTTATTTTAGGTATGTTAATACTTCCAGTTCTTTTATAATTAATGTTTTTCGATTTTTCGAAAAATTAGTCCCTTAAATTCAACATTTGACTTCATTAGGGTTTATTACACGTGTCAATACTTTATTGGACGTGATTTTACGAGGTGTTACATCCTCACCCCCTTAAAAGAAATCTCGACCTTGAGATTTGCTTAAAGTAAAGGAAGTACTTTCTGTCTTATATTGAACTTATCCTTCCTCAGTACATTTGGGCCTCTAAGGCACCCCAGTTGACCTCTATAATAGGTCATGTATCCTTTTGGAGTTTCTTAACCTGCCGATCCTAAATCGATACGGGTTTCTCGTCCAATCATAAATCTGCATATCACTATGTGATAATGCTTCTTGACTTATTGGCAAAACACATCCTTAAATCATTAGTATATAACGCATTGCGAGCTCCGCCAAGCTCCTTAAATAGGTTTTAGCTTATAAGCTATTTGATCTTGGTACGTTCGATTCTCTCTAATGATTTTATATATATACCGAGCTTTACTATCCTGATAATCAAATTTGCACACCCTTCCAGGGTGATACCTTTGTTGAACCTTATTCCTTAACACAAACTTAGGAGGGTTGCTACATTCATTAATCCTTGATCTTCTGCCGAATAATGGCAACTTACAGATGATTATGGATTTGTTTGATCTTATTCGTTGTTTCCAAAGCAACTTTCAGATCCTGATAATTGGACTTACCAATCTTTTGTCTAACAATAGATGCTTAACATTCCATCCATACAAGGTCTCCCAAGGAGTCTTAATACTTATATGACAACTATTATAGAAAAGCTTATTTTAAGGTGAGATGGTTATTCCAATCACTGCTTAAAGCTAATCTTTAGGAATAGCTAATCCTCACAGCTAGTCGAACAGATCGACGATTCTGGGCAGCTAATGGCGATTCTTCATTGTTGCCTAGATAGGGTTGCGGTATTTGATGCATAAGCAAAATGAACCGACTTTCTTATTTAACAATATCAAACCCTCAGAATATTGAGTCAGGCTAAATTAACCTATATCTTAAAACTTACTTAATCAGGGTTTCGATTATTCCATAATCAACATGGAGTTTTCACAATACTCCAGCCCACAGCGGGACGTTAATCTTAACTCTACTAGCCTCAGGAGGTAAACAGGGTAATCTTTGGAGTAGACAACCTAGACAGAAAGAAGGTTACAGAGATTTTTCCAAATCTCAGGCTCTAGTTCATCCATCATTGCTTGTGTCAGATAAGGGACACATTTATGTTACGAGTCCACAGATTTCTCAATCATAGACACTTACTTGGACAATTCCATTTTAGATATCTTCTTTGAATACCATTAGTTGACTTTAGTACCATATGATTATTGGGATATCTTTGTGGTTCCATGCATTAAACCTCCATACTGATCAGGTATGGAAACTGTGATAACTCGTACTACAGAACTTATCTTTAATGTAACGTATGTGGATCCTATGTGATTATGTGAACTTTGGTGATTTATGAAATATTATGTTTGATATGTGTTTATTTGTAACGAATGTATGTATATAAACGAACCGATAGCACAATCCCACTCGGGCTACACTCTTTGTATCCGAACCAAGGGCAGCCCAAAGCTGGGTTCGGCCCACTCCATCAACTCACACAACACCTAGGGTGTTAGTATAAATCCAACACTTCACCAAAACACACAAAGTTTACAAAACCCTACTCTCTCTTTCTCTCCTCTTAAAGTCGACGGCAACAACACTCCTCTCCATTGAAGCTTTTGATTCGGATCACTCTCGTCTTATCTTTAATCGGTTAGTGTTTCATGATTTGTGTTTTGTAAATGATGTTATGATTCCATGATTAGATTAAATGGTTAGGGTTGTATCTATGATGAACAATGATTTTTATGTGTTGATGTTTATGTGAATCGGATGTCATAATATGAATCTAAGAACCGATTGGATACAAGTAATCGGCTGTGATATATTATGTTCGAATGGCTTGTTAAGATGGCATGATCGAGTATGAAGTGTTGTATGAATTGAATCCATTGATCTAATAGTTAAAGTATAGGTTGTTGCTATGATTTGATAAGTTATGGTGTATACTTTGAATAAATGATTTTTAGGGTTTATGTGAATTAGATGATAATTGTTTGGTTTGATCGAGATTGTGCATGATTGAAACAGTTAGTATTGTTAATTGATAAAGTTCATAAATGGAAACCATATAACTGATTGCCATGATTTCGGATCTTAAATAACTAAGCGCACAAGATTCCCTGATCGCACAAGATCAGATCATACAAGATCTGATCTAATCGCACAAGTGCAATCGCACAAGTTGGGTACAAACACATAAAGCACATGGTACTGTTTTATTATGCATGATCGCACAAGATTTGTGGATCGCACAAGGTCGTGTCGATCGCACAAGTCTTGGGCCTTACACAGTGTTTAGACTTAACATATTAGTGGGCCTCAAAGCCCAAACCTAGTCGCACAAGATTAATAGGATCGCACAAGGCCATCCGGGTCGCACAAGACCAATGTTATTTGTTTGGGCCGTTTACATGCTGGACTATTTATGTTTTATTGGGCCGGGTGTGTTTGGGTTTCAATGGGTGAATCGCACAAGGCCGTTAGACTTGTGCGAGCCCAATCTTTTGAATCGTATAGGTAGGAGTATGTTATGTACTTGACTGTTAATGTGTTGCCATGATCAATACGTGTTCGTAACCTGTTAGCTTATGTGAACATACGTGCACTACTTGAACCTAGACCTAACTTGTATGGTAACCATGTTAGGACGCGGTTGACCCCAAGCAGCTCGATTGACCTTTACTTATCTGCCGAGCTAACCTAAGGTGAGTTCACACTTTCTACAAAGCATGGGATTCCCAAGGGTTGGGAATGGGTTAAGGAATATGGATTCCTCATCCTTCTTGGGTAGGACAGTACGGGTTCAGGAATATAATTCCTCGTCCTCATGGACAGTTACATTTCACTAGACCAACACTCTATCACGAAGTCCCTCCTTTTTATATCGACTTAATCGCCGGGCCAATGGCGAGCGGGTCCTTAGTTAGATAGCGCTATTTAGGTCTGACAAGCCTCACACCGTGCCGCAGAGGACGGGCGTGAACTAATGGATCTGGGCACGTCAATGATGATAGACATTGACGCTAAGGGCACATAAACATGACTAAAGTCAGTGGTCGATATGGTAACGAGTCTAGTAGTATAAACACGGGGTAGCCCCTATGGCTGGATAGCCAGAGTAAACGGGATTCAACATAAAACGTTTTCAACTATGGGGTAACCCCCACGGCAGGGATGCCACTTAAAGGAAACTGTTTTTGGAACAACTTATAACCAACACCCAACTGTGAACTCGCTCAACTTTGTTGTTGACTCCTTACTACATGCTTTGCAGGTCACTAGGTTTAGCAGGAGCTTGCATGGGGAAGAGTCATTGTGGAGCATGGACATTGAGTGTTCTTGATGAACTTAAACATTAATTAACTTTTGCTTTGGTTTTTGACATTATGCTTCCGCTTACAACTTAAACTATGTTTTGTTTGGACACCAATTGTATTGGTTGGATTTTATAATTACTTATATGCTTGTTCAATATGATTGGTGGCTTGATCCTGGTCATGTCACGCCTCCAAGCGGTGATACTCCGCGTGTGGATTTTGGGGGTGTGACAGATTGGTATCAGAGCCATTGGCTATAGTGAACTTGGTTTTAATAAGGGGAAAAAGTTTTTGCTAAAGCCAGACTATAACCTGTACAGTGCTCAACGATCCACAACAACGCTTCACTCCACGTGCAAGGCTCGACATTCTAGGTGATATGATTTATGTTTACATTGCCTACTTGTTAGTTACATAGAACTTAGCTCATGGTATGCTTAGATAAACATAGTAACTGTTAATTGAAAACACGTGTGTGCTTACTCTCTTCTGTCATCGCACTTTCGCGAACCCCTCTCATACATATTTCCCTTGATATGAAGATCATGGCTGGACGCATTAACATGACTCAAGCCCAGTTGACGGCTCTGATTAACCAACAAGTTGCTGCGGCACTTGCAGCCGCTCAGGCAGGAGGTATACCCTGCCATCTCAACTCACTCTAGGATCCCTGGATCCTACTCTCGTGAACCAACCTTTGTGTTAAACTTTGTCCTTTCTTACTCTCACGACAGGTCAACCTGCACAGCCTCCTGTGTGCACTTTCAAGACCTTTATGGACTGTCGACCTAGTACCTTCAGTGGTACCGAAGGAGCTGTAGGTCTCCTCCATTGGTTCGAGAAACTCGAATCTGTCTTCGAGATGTGTGAATGCCCTGAGGCTCGCAGGGTGAAGTATGCTACTGGTACTCTCGAAGGTGTAGCGCTCACGTGGTGGAACGCTCAGGTCCAAATGCTGGGGTTGGTTGCTGCTAATGCCACCCCATGGAACAACTTCAAGGAATTGATCAAAGAGGAATATTGCTATCGTGATGACATCCACAAGCTGGAGGTAGAGTTCTTCAACCTAAAGATGACGGGGTCAGAAATTGAAGCACACACAAAAAGATCGAACGAGCTGGCTATTTTATGTCCTACCATGGTGGATCCTCCCATCAAACGTATCGAACTGTACCTCAAGGGTTTAGTGCCAGAGATTCAAAGTCATGTGACTTCAGCTAACCTCGCCACCATCCAGCAAGTTGTTCAATTGGCTCATCATCTCACTGATCAGGCGGTGGAGCAGAACAGGCTACCAAAGCGTATTAGTGATACAGCTACCTCAGATGCTCCTAGTGACAACAAGCGAAAATGGGATGGAACTTCAAGCAAAGGTTCAACTTCTGTTCAATCTCAGTCTCAGCGGAGAAGGACTGACGATTACAAGAGCCCTAGTCAGCAATCATCTGGAAGTCAAAGTCAAGGAGGGTACAGGGGAGTTCACCCCAAATGCAATCGCTGTAACCTACACCACAGCGGGCCATGCACCAGGAGTAACTGTCACCGGTGTAACAAGCCAGGCCACACCGCAAAGGATTGCAGAAGTTTATACCCCGCAAACCAGAATCGTCAACAACAAGCCCCACAGAATCAACGACAGCAGCAGCAGCAGCAGGGTATCAATAGAGGGTGCTTTCAGTGTGGAGCTGAAGGCCACTTCAAGAGAGATTGTCCACAGCTAAACCGGAACCAGAACAACAACAACAATAATCAGGGGAATGGTAACAATGGGGGCAACAACAATGGCAATGGTGCCAGGGGGCGTGTATTCGTGATTGGTCAGGGTGAAGCAAGGAATGATCCCAATGTTGTGACGGGTAAGTTCCTTCTCGACGACATTTATGTTACAGTTTTATTTGACTCGGGTGCCGATACTAGCTACGTGTCCTTAAAAGTTAGTCAAATACTTAAGCGTACCCCAACACTTTTGAACACCAAGCACACTGTAGAGCTAGCTAATGGTAAGAGTTTAGAGGCCACACACGTAGTCAAGGGTTGTAATCTTGTTCTTGCTAACCAGACCTTCTCTATCAACCTCATTCCTATCGTTCTGGGTAGTTTCGAAATTTTCATTGGGATGGATTGGTTATCCCAACACCGAGCAGAGATTCTTTGTAACGAGAAGATTGTCCGTATTCCTCGTTCAGGTGATGAACCTCTCATGATTCATGGAGACAAGAGGGGTGCTGTGGAGAGCATCATCTATTTCCTTAAGGCCCAGAAGTGTTTGTGAAAGGGCCACACTGCTATTTTGGCTCTCGTTACTGACACCTCGAAGAAAGAGAAGAAGATAGAAGATTTTCCGATTGTACGCGACTATCCTGAGGTATTCCCTGAGGAATTACCTGGTCTTCCGCCTCATCACCAGGTCGAATTTCAAATCGAGCTAACTCCTGGAGCAGCGCCTATAGCTCGAGCACCTTATCGTTTAGCCCCATCAGAACTAGAAGAGCTCTCTACGCAACTACAAGAACTCTTGGATAAGGGTTTCATTCGTCCTAGCTCTTCGCACTGGGGAGCTCTAGTCTTGTTTGTGAAGAAGAAGGACGGTACCTTCCGTATGTGTATTGACTATCACGAGCTCAACAAGGTGACCGTGAAGAATCGCTATCCTCTTCCACGCATTGATGACCTATTCGACCAGCTGCAAGGGTCGAGCTTTTACTCCAAGATTGATTTGAGATAGGGATATCACCACCTGAGAGTCCGAGATGAGGACGTCTCCAAAACAGCCTTTAGAACTCGTTATGGACACTATGAGTTTTTGGTTATGCCTTTTGGGCTGACAAACGCACCTGCGGTTTTCATGGACCTTATGAACAGAGTGTGCAAGCCTTACCTGGACAAGTTCGTTATTGTTTTCATCGACGACATCCTGATCTATTCGAAGAGTCAGGAGGAGCACGAGCAGCATTTACGACTCATTTTGGAACTCCTTCGAACAGAACAGCTTTATGCTAAGTTCTCGAAATGCGACTTCTGGCTTCGCGAAGTCCATTTCCTAGGCCACGTAGTGAACAAGGATGGGATTCATGTTGATCCATCTAAGGTAGACTCGATTAAGAACTGGCCTGCACCTCGCACACCAACGGAAATTCGCCAATTCTTGGGTTTGGTAGGTTACTACAGGAGGTTCATTAAGGATTTTTCCAAGATTGCACAACCTCTCACCTCACTAACGCAGAAGGGGGTTACTTATCGATGGGGTAATGCACAAGAATCAGCATTTCAGCACCTAAAGGATAGACTTTGCGGCGCACCTATTCTTTCATTGCCAGAGGACACAGATGACTTTGTGGTTTACTGCGACGCATCAATTCAGGGTCTTGGTTGTGTGTTAATGCAACGAGATAAAGTTATTGCGTACGCCTCACGCCAACTTAAAGTTCATGAAAGGAACTACACTACACACGATTTAGAGCTGGGAGCTGTTGTTTTTGCACTTAAGATATGGAGACATTGCCTGTATGGTACCAAGTGCGCCATTTACACCGATCACAGGAGTCTCGAGCATATCTTCAAACAAAAGGAGTTGAACATGCGACAACATCGATGGGTCGAGCTACTGAATGATTACGAATGCTCGATCAGATACCATCCGGGCAAAGCCAATGTTGTGGCCGATGCCCTCAGTCGAAAGGATGCTACACCTAAACGCGTACGAGCTTTACAACTCACTATCTAATCTAGTCTTCCTGCACAGATACTAGATGCTCAGGTAGAAGCATTGAAACCAGAAAACGTCAGGGCTGAAGCCCTACGCGGCTCAAGGCAACGGTTAGAACAAAAGGAAGACGGCGCCTACTACATTACAGGACGCATTTGGGTCCCACTTTATGGCAACCTACGAGATCTTGTGATGGATGAAGCGCATAATTCTAGTTTCTCAGTACATCCTGGTTCAGATAAGATGTACCACAACTTAAGAACTACGTATTGGTGGCCTAGCATGAAATCTCACATAGCAACTTACGTTAGCAAGTGCTTGACTTATGCGAGAGTCAAGACTAAATATCAGAAACCATCAGGCCTACTCCAACAACCAGAGATACCACAATGGAAATGGGAGCAAATTTCCATGGATTTCGTTACTGGCCTGCCTAGATCTCAGCGTGGAAATGATACTATTTGGTTGATCGTGGATCGACTCACAAAGTCTGCACACTTCTTGGCTATCAAGGAAACGGATAAGTTCTCCACTCTAGCAGACATATATCTTAAGGAAGTTGTCTCGAGGCACGGGGTGCCCACCTCTATTATCTCTGATCGTGATGCACGTTTTACTTCTGAACTGTGGCAAGCAATGCACAAGTCCTTTGGCTCACGTTTAGATATGAGCACAGCTTATCACCCGCAAACGGATGGGCAGTCTGAACGCACCATCCAGACCCTTGAAGACATGCTTCGTGCATGTGTTATCGATTTTGGCAACGGCTGGGAAAAGCATCTCCCATTAGTGGAGTTCTCGTATAATAACAGTTACCACACCAGCATTCAGGCCACTCCATTTAAGGCATTATACGGACGTAAATGCCGATCACCTCTTTGTTGGGCAGAGGTGGGTGATAGTCAGATCACGGGCCCAGAACTTGTAGTAGACACAACAGAAAGGATTGCTCAGATACGACAACGCATGGCGGCAGCTCGCGACCGTCAGAAAGCATACGCTAATAAGCGTAGGAAACCACTCGAGTTCCAAGTTGGGGATCGAGTGCTACTCAAAGCCTCACCCTGGAAGGGTGTGGTTCGTTTTGGCAAACGAGGCAAACTCAACCCGCGATACGTTGGACCGTTCGAAATCATAGAGAAAATAGGCAAGGTGGCCCACAAACTGAACCTACCAACAGAACTCAGTGGAGTTCACAACGTTTTCCACGTGTCGAATCTGAAGAAGTGTCTGTCAGATGAGACCCTCGTAGTTCCTTTGAAGGAGCTCACTAACGACGATCAATTACGATTCGTTGAGGAACCAGTAGAGATTACTGACCGAGATGTGAAGATTCTCAAGCGCACTAGAATTCCTCTTGTTCGAGTTCGTTGGAACTCACGTCGTGGCCCTGAGTTCACCTGGGAACGTGAAGATCAGATGAAACACAAGTATCCCCAATTGTTCAAGAACAACAAAACCACTACTGAGGCTGAAGCTACCGCGGAATTTCGGGACGAAATTCCCAACCAACGGGGGAAGGATGTGACACCCCAGGAAAACCATGCAACATAACTAGCTTCCTCAGTGAGTACGTGCTAAATTTCGGGACGAAATTTCTTTCAACTTGGGGATAATGTGACAACTCGTACTTCAGAACTTACCTTTAATGTAACGTATGTGGATCCTATGTGATTATGTGAACTTTGGTGATTTATGAAATATTATGTTTGATATGTGTTTATGTGTAACGAATGTATGTATATAAACGAACCGATAGCACAATCCCACTCGGCCTACACTCTTTGTATCCGAACCAAGGGCAGCCCAAAGCTGGGTTCGGCCCACTCCATCAACTCGCACAACACCTAGGGTGTTAGTATAAATCCAACACTTCACCAAAACACACAAAGTTTACAAAACCCTACTCTCTCTTTCTCTCCTCTTGAAGTCGACGACAACAACACTCCTCTCCATCGAAGCTTTTGATTCGGATCACTCTCGTCTTATCTTTAATCGGTTAGTGTTTCATGATTTGTGTTTTGTAAATGATGTTATGATTCCATGATTAGATTAAATGGTTAGGGTTGTATGTATGATGAACAATGATGTTTATGTGTTGATGTTTATGTGAATCGGATGTCATAATATGAATCTAAGAACCGATTGGATACAAGTAATCGGCTGTGATATATTATGTTCGAATGGCTTTTTAAGTTGGCATGATCGAGTATGAAGTGTTGTATGAATTGAATCCATTGATCTAATAGTTAAAGTATAGGTTGTTGCTATGATTTGATAAGTTATGGTGTATACTTTGAATAAATGATTTTTAGGGTTTATGTGAATTAGATGATAATTGTTTGGTTTGATCGAGATTGTGCATGATTGAAACTGTTAGTATTGTTAATTGATAAAGTTCATAAATGGAAACCATGTAACTGATTTCCATGATTTCGGATCTTAAATAACTAAGCACACAAGACTCCCTGATCGCACAAGATCAGATCATACAAGATCTGATCTAATCGCACAAGTGCAATCGCACAAGTTGGGCACAAACACATAAAGCACATGGTACTGTTTTATTATGCATGATCGCACAAGATTTGTGGATCGCACAAGGCCGTGTCGATCGCACAAGTCTTGGGCCTTACACAATGTTTGGACTTAACATATTAGTGGGCCTCAAAGCCCAAACCCAGTCGCACAAGATTAATAGGATCGCACAAGCCATCCGGATCGCACAAGGCCATCCGGATCGCACAAGACCAATGTTATTTGTTTGGGCCGTTTACATGCTGGACTGTTTATGTTTTATTAGGCCGGGTGTGTTTGGGTTTCAATGGGTGAATTGCACAAGGCCGTTAGACTTGTGCGAGCCCAATCTTTTGAATCGTACAGGTAGGAGTATGTTATGTACTTGACTGTTAATGTGTTGCCATAATCAATACGTGTTCGTAACCTGTTAGCTTATGTGAACATACGTGCACTACTTGAACCTAGACCTGACTTGTATAGTAACCATGTTAGGACGTGGTTGACCCCAAGCAGCTCGATTGACCTTTACTTATCTGCCGAGCTAACCTAAGGTGAGTTCACACTTTCTACAAAGCATGGGATTCCCAGGGGTTGGGAATGGGTTAAGGAATATGGATTCCTCGTCCTTCTTGGGTAGGACAGTACGGGTTCAGGAATATTATTCCTCGTCCTCATGGACAGTTAAATTTAACTAGACCAAAACTCTATCACGAAGTCCCTCCTTTTTATATCGACTTAATCGCCGGGCCAATGGCGAGCAGGTCATTAGTTAGATAGCGCTATTTAGGTCTGACAAGCCTCACACCGTGCCGCAGAGGACGGGCGTGAACTAATGGATCTGGGCACGTCAATGATGATAGACATTGACGCTAAGGGCACATAAACATGACTAAAGTCAGTGGTCGATATGGTAACGAGTCTAGTAGTATAAACACGGGGTAGCCCCCATGGCTGGATAGCCAGAGTAAACGGGATTCAACATAAAACGTTTTTAACTATGGGGTAACCCCTATGGCAGGGATGCCAGTTAAAGGAAACTGTTTTTGGAACAACTTAAAACCAACACCCAACTGTGAACTCGCTCAACTTTGTTGTTGACTCGTTACTACATGCTTTGCAGGTCACTAGGTTTAGCAGGAGCTTACATGGGGAAGAGTCGTTGTGGAGCATGGACATTGAGTGTTCTTGATGAACTTAAACATTAATTAACTTATGTTTTGGTTTTTGACATTATGCTTCCGCTTGCAACTTAAACTATGTTTTGTTTGGACACCAATTGTATTGGTTGGATTTTATAATTACTTATATGCTTGTTCAATATGATTGGTGGCTTGATCCTGGTCATGTCACGCCTCCAAGCGGTGATACTCCGCGTGTGGATTTTGGGGGTGTGACAGAAACAATCTATGGAACGTATTAAGATACACTAGCCTTCATATGGCGCTTTTTGTCATACCATCTGGTATTCTTAATCGATAGAGATCAAGAGATATTAACTACTTATTCCGACGTACTTCATCTGGAGAGAGGGTACACTAGAATGTTATGTCTGAAGATCTCTGACAGGAACAGAGGAAAATGGTTCCTATGATTTTGTCTGTAAGTTTTATCTTACACTTAATATCTAGGGTTCTTAAGAAAGATTTTAAAAGTTTGCTATACTTATAGTTTATGAAGGATTTATTGGTATTCGAACCAAAATAAAAACTCTTAGCATTCATATCACTGATGAATGTCAAGGAAAGTACCTGATGCCATTATTTATGGACTAGCTCAGGCATTTTAGGCGCTTTCATTCTTAGGATTTCCTTCCTTAGCCGCAATTCCTTTGACATATTTAAGGCACGTAGTCTTGATGTGGCCTTTCTTATTACAGCCGAAGCAGACTGCATTCTTCATGTCCTTGCAGTCCAACGTTTTATGTTCCTTAGACTTGCAGATCCCACAATATAGAGGTGGAGACTCAAATCTGCATTTCCCGTAATGGCGCTTCTTGCAAGTCTTGCATACAGGTTTCTGGTTGGGCTTTTGTTTGTTCTTTTTCTTAGGACTCTGGGAGTTATCTTCCTTTCGTTTCCTTTTTAGCTCATCCTTTGCATTTGAGGCATGAACAAGATCCTCCTTATGAGTAACGAAATGTGGTCCTAGATAAAATTTGGAGCGAGTAGCAAGGGGCTCCTTGAACTTTTTCACGGCCTTCTTCACAGCTTTTCCAACAGCTGCGTCTATCATAGTTTGAAGGACATCATTGGAAATTCTAAGGTTCACAATTGTAGCATCATTGGCATGTGTCGCATCATCCATAGCACGATCAACGGCTGTCTTATCTGAGTTTGCCATACTTGATATTGGTTCCTAACATCGATAAAACAATTACTTAGTTGCAATCCGACAACTGCTATTCATCATCCTGATAACTCATCATATACTATCCAAGGTACCATTAAACCATATAGGCCAATATAGTACGACATTCTTAATGAACATTATTTAGATATGTATATATATTAATTATACTTAGCCTAGGCCATAAAAGACCATCAACGGCATTTAGGGTTTGGACCTAGTCCATCACCTTTTTGACAGGGGATCAAAATGTCACATCTGTCTTTATTATATTGATGAATTTGGATAGCTTGAAAGCTTGCCATAAGGATATCAGAAAAGAGTGATTCCTAATAGATATAAAATATCGATCTAAGGTTTGTTGGAGCATTCTCTAAAGTATCTTCGGCCAATTTCTATCTCACGTTAAATAGCCGGAGCCCTAATCAGGCGGAGACAACAATTCCCAACATTTATCGTTCATTATAGAATCATATTTACCAGCATCAAATAAATTTCTGCATAAACTTCTTGAGAAGGAAAGGTACCTGCTATATAGTTATCATTCTGCACCATCTCCTGGGCGTTCCTCTGAAAGATTCATGCGTTTGTTTTCCTAGCCTCTCCAGGCTTCTTTATAAGCTTTGGGCAGTTAGTCTTGATATGCCCCCCTCGTTACAATTGTAACATGTCGCGTTCTTCAACTCCTTGCAATCTAAAGTTTTGTGACCCTTGGTCTTGCAAATTCCACACAGTTTAGCACTTGGGTCAATTGTACACTTTCCAGAATGTTGCTTTCTGCAGTTACTGCATTGGGGTCTGTTATTAGACTGACTCGAGTTTTTCCTAAACTCGGAATCTTTCTTGTTCCTAAAACTTCCCTTTTTCTTCTTGTCAGATCGATGAGAGTTCTCATCCTCTCTTTCTCTTTTCCCTCACCAGAAGCCTTAACAGACTTATTTTTGATTGCATCTAAGGTGAGAGATAAGGATAAGTCCACCACGGACCTATATGTGGTTGGCCTAGATACTTTAACATTTCCCTTTATCTCTGATGCTAGGCCTCCAATAAAACGCGCTATGCGTTTAGGTTCAGGGGTGACCAAATAAGGAACTAGGCGGGAAGTCTAATTCCTTCATGACCAGAGTCAAGAAGTCTGATTCTATCTTTTCTACCTCATGTTGAGGGCAAAAATTTTCCCTGACTAATGCAACAAATTGATCCCAAGATAAGTTGTAGAGTAGGACCTTTCCCGTGGCTTGGAGCAATGATCTCCACCATGCCAATGCTTCTCCTTTGAATGTTTGTGAAACAAATTTCACAACATCTTGCTCTGCACAACCGCTGATGTCAACAACAGCGTCCATCTCATCGAGCCATGTCATGCAATCGATGGCTCCTTTTTCTCCTGTAAAGTCTGTGGACTTGCAGGAGACAAAATATTTATATGAGCAGGTCTTAACTGGTGCCTCTTGGTGAAGCACGACCTGTCTAGACGGAACACTCCTTCGATGTGACGAGTTATGAACATCGTCTTCCTTTGACTCATGTGATTTAGGAGGGGGCTTACTACGAGCCAAAGATAGTCTTAGAGTGGGTATCATTTGATTCATTATACTGACTGTCAAGAGCTCGTGTAACAGCACTATCTATTAGTGCCTGTAGTTCCGCTTCAGTTATATTAATTCTGGTAGTATCATTGTTCTCCTTCGGGTGGCTGTTGACCTCCTCTGATCCAGCCATGTAGCTTGATTGCTACATAAACATTGACAATGATTTATTCAGAGGTTATTATAGAATTATCATTTTTGATGATTCATTAACCCTGGTAATATAAACCATATGGGTTATTTTGTTAATTATATGAGTATTTTCATTATAATCTATCCTAGTATATAAATCATTAAGGATATTTAAAGTGGCACAAACGGCTAATCACAAGGATAGTTTTGAATTTATAAGCCACGATCGTATGGGATCGAGGCATTTAAGGTTTGAATCAAAGTTCATTACCTTTTCTTCACAGGGAGTTGTAGGCTACCACTGTCTTTAGTCTTTTAGGACAATATGTATAGCCCGTAGGCATTTCCCTTCTAAGGGATGTTTATGGTATGATCATCTTTTCAGATGCTATTAGTCGAGATCGTATGGATCCTATCGACTATTATGCTTGGACGTAGTCCAACATCTTTAGACAGGGGTCAAAGACCACCATTATCGTTGTCTTATCGGACAACAAGTTTAGCCCGTAGGCACTTCATCACTAACGGATGTTTATAATATGATCATCTTATATGATGATATAAGCCATGATTTCTAAATCACTAGGCTAGATAAGAAAATTGGAAAAATCCAATATAAGGATGACTGTTGTGATTTTCTCGAATCACATTTGTCAAGAGTGCTAACACGTTCTTAGGTGTTAACAAGGATCTGAATCCTTCGAGTAGGTTTTACCATCTTGGCCATGTCTAAAATGACATGTAGGCTAGGTTTTACCTTTAAGATTCTTTTTAATATTAAGCGCAGAACAATCCTAAATTGAGATGTTTAATAAGGATCTGAATCTAATTGAGGAACTACCATCTTGGCCCGGTCTTAAATAACACGTGGCTAGGTCTTGTCCTTTTTAGATTTTGCCATTTTATTATAATGGTAGATCTTATAAAAGGAATGTTATTTTTCATTTATTTCATTTTTCATGTTTAGAATGAAAATCTAAATTTAATCGTTCCACTATATAAAAATAAAAGTACAGGTGTGCCCTAGATGGGACTTGAAAGGAATAATGTTGTCCTCGAAGGGATTGAAAAATAAATATGTCCTTATAAGGACTATTAAAGAAACGATTTTTAGCAAAATGAGTTTTCTTCTTCACTTTACTTCTGAATGTTCTCTCCCTGGATGCTCGTTTCATCCTAGCCGCGGTACGAAGCTCAGCATTTCAAGGCTCTGGATGTGGAGAATTTCCAATACGGCTTCTTCGCTTGGCGACGTATCCAATATATATAAAAAAATTGGAAGCAATAATTTCCAGATTAGGGTTGCGAGTATTCCTATGTTAAGTCTAGACTCAGAAGGTCAAGAAATGTGCTAATGTGTCATTGAGATTAAACACAAAAGGCTAGTGTTTAATTCACTCAATGTTGGCTCTGATACCAACCTGTCACACCCCGATATTTCCACGTATTACCGGTATGCCCGGTGGGGAGTATCGTGACGTAGTTGATATCATCATAGTCAAACAACACAATTTAAATGCACAGCGGAAGCAAAAAATAATTATATTACAACCGAATAAGAATATCAAAGTATTACAAACGGTATGTAAAGGATCCACAGGCAGATCAAATAAAAGAAAACTGTTCAACAGACTTTAGGCATCTAGAACTTGCAAGATTCCCTATTAACGCCCTAAGCTCCCAGCCAATTACGCCCAGTACCTGCCACTTAACCTTTTTGGAAAATACGTCAGTTTACACTGGTAAATACAATTAACTGACTCATTTTGAAAAGAGTTTGAAAATTGATTTGAATGCGCAAGGCACAAAAATTCTTTTATAACCTGGGATAATTTTTATTAATAAAAATCTTGTATCTGATTTACATGTTTGTCCAACATTTAGGGCCGGTGATTATACAATACAAGCCGGTCAAGATTAATCGACACACCATAAATATAACTCACAAGAAGACACCCTTACGAGTGAGTATATCTTTTACATACGCAACAGGAGGTGTTATGCCTACACCTTGTGCTTAAGTTATGGCCATTCACTTTTTAAATGAGCCAAGGATATCCAGGACACGGTCATTAACCCCCAATGTTATTTGTTATCAATCAATACAAATTAAAATGGGATTATGCAATTTAATCATCTCCGATTAAAAGGTTTCTACACCCGACCAAGTGGTATTTTTATAATACCGTATCCCAAGCCCGTTTAGGGAAAATAAGTTAAAAGCATTTACCTGAGCTAGCAATGCAATTTATACTCAGCCGTATATTCTAATCAGCAAGCACAGTACTTCTACTGGGGCTCTTAATCTGGAACGAATTTTTTATTAACCTATTAGATTCCTAACGGGTCTTATTTAAGTCGTAACTTAGACCGGTTAGTTTTAAGGAAAGGTTTATGGTTCAAGCGCATGGTTAAGCGAAGACCGGAATAGAATGTGATTTAGACCTGAAAAGTTTGGAGACTTGTATAATATGGGTAAACTAAACACATTCTGGATTTCGAGGCAACAATGATAAGGTTTGACCCGTTTTGGTCAATTTATGCAAACTAGTTACATAAACCGATCCGAACGCGAATTAGTGCGTAACGGGTAGCCAAACGAATCATGAACAGGTTTCCTAAGTTAATATGCCTTAAATATGTTGTGATATCAGTAGGATACCTTCCGTTATGCCCGAAATGAATTTAAGACCAATTTATGCCCCGAAGGGGTATTTTGGTCTTTTTAATGTTTATAAAAGAGGTTAAATAATAAATCTGAGGTTCTGGTCTAAAATGATCAGCAAATTACTTATTTTAATAAGATATATCAGTAAGATATCTTACATATGTAAAATTTATCATTTATGGCCAAACTATGCACCGTAGGGGCATTTTGGTCATTTGACATATGCTTTAAGGGTCAATTTTGGAAATCTGAGTTCAACACTTTTATTTACTGTTAAAGTATAAAAATTTATTCATAACATCAGTAGGTAACAAGCCTTAGGTGCCTAATATGGTTTTAAACCATACTATGCGCCTCAGTCGCATAAAAGTCGGTATTTGACGATATTTGAGTTGATTAATGAAATCTGAGATTTTGATCAGCCCTTACTGTTTAAAATAAATTATTTAATATATAAAATCAGTAGAAAAAGGTTTGACATGCAAGGGATGTGTAAAACTCATTTTATTAGCGTAAAGGGCATTATCGTCAATTACCGAGTCTATGCGATAATTCTATGTTATGATCAGTTTAAAATTTTATAAAAATTTCCAAAAATCCCAAAATATTATATTACATTAGTAGGTAAAAGGTTTGATGTCAACATTTGAGTTTAAATAGGCTTTATGCCGAAAATGCCGTTTAAATTAATAAAAGCTTTTATTTAACGCTATTGTGCATAACTTCTATTTTAGATCACGAACTGATGTGAAATTTTAAGGACATGTTTATAAATCAGTAATTAAGATTTTAGTCCTTTCACATTTTCAAAAATCTTGTTTTGATATCAAAAGGGCATAACGGTCAACTTTTAAGCATATAACGGAAACATGCAATGAATAGGATAACTAAGGATCCAAGTTGTATAACCTCGGAAGGTTACACTAACCTATAACCTGGTCCTAAAGGAATCCTAAGGCATATCTAAACTAAGCTAAATCGGGTTAGAAATGAAAGTATAAGCAAAAGTCAACTTTTGCGACTTTCGGTTCCTATACTTAGAATTTGTCGGGTTGAATCATGCTTAGGCATGTTCAACTAATATTTACCAAGTTATTAAGGTGAGAAAACTGATTTTATGGTTTTTATATGAATTTTATTTAAAACTAACCCGATTGACTTTTATTTGACCCGATAATTTAACTAAGTAAACGTGGTAATCAGGAGGTGCCCTTTTGAGGGTTAAACACCTACCTAATTACGGTCACGTAGCCATGTTCGTTACGAGCAATGGCTCAACCGTTTAAAAGTCAAAGCGTTTATCAAAACGCTTGACTTCTCCGCTATAACACTAGAAATTTAAACTAAGCACGAAAGGACACTTACAAAGGGTCCAAGCAAGGATGGAATTGATCTAGGATGTTCAGGTATGAAGCACAAAGGCTCAAACTTAGAACAATTCAGATCAAGGTGTGAGTTTGAAGGAAATGAGGTGGGGTATTTATAGATTTCGGGTGACCGTTAAGATCGTTTCTTGATAAACATGCTTTGATCTTGTCCGTACATGTGCACCCATGGTTTTATAAAACCACTGGAGCCCCTAGTAATGGCCCATAGTTTCAGAAATACCATTTGCATGTGGGTTTTGAGTGATTAACAGCTGAAAACAGTTGTTAAAACCGGTTTTGCATATCTGACATGCTTACGCGGGCCGTGTAAGGTTTATGGGGGCTTACGCAGGCCGCCTGAGCCTTCTGATCAGCAAACAACTTTTAAAAATGACAGTTTCAGTCCCTGTTGGTGTTTAAAGCCATTTCCGACATGTTTAAGGCCCGTTAAGCCAACTTTAAGGCCCTAAAATGATGCCTAAACATTGTGGACATGAAACATGCTCAAAAATATTCCGGATGTCGTTTCGTTTGCTCGTACGATCGCGATGTTTGCTTAATTACGACAGAATGCGCATAAGCGTGAAAAACGATCCAAATAGCGCGACGAATGGATTTTTCTTATGCCAAACACTAAAATAAAATATTTTAGTGCTTACATAAATTTTTGGATGTCCGGATATATTCAGAACGGAAGATATGCGCGAAAATGCAAACTTGTGCACTTTTTGACACTTTTAGTCCCTGGTGGACTTGAAAGTTTATTTTTGCGCACCAAACACCTCTAAGCCTATATCTAAGCTATATAAAGGATAATTAGGGTATGTTTAACTCATGGTCATATACCGGAAGGTCCGATACCCTATGAATCGGCATACTTTTTCCGTTTGACGCAAATAGCCCCTTAATTGCGCAAAGTAGCGCGAAATGCTGTTTATTGACATCCAAGCCTTCCATGGCCCATAATGGCATTTGTGAATATAAAACTGTAGAAGGTTATTTAGAAACTTATTTTAGGTATGTTAATACTTCCAGTTCTTTTATAATTAATGTTTTTCGATTTTTCGAAAAATTAGTCCCTTAAATTCAACATTTGACTTCATTAGGGTTTATTACACGTGTCAATACTTCATTAGACGTGATTTTACGAGGTGTTACAATTTCGAAAAATAGGAATCTCTCCGGTATTCCTATATTCGGCTTTCGTATCCACCACGTTAACTAAGAACGTAGGATAGCCCCTTTTTGCAACCACCTGAGCATCCTCACAATACTGACGACTCTCAACTATCAACACTCGATACTCGAAACTCGACACTCGACTCGGTCGGTCTTCATGAACAACTTCCATCTCTCTACCTTCATCAGGACGAGATATCCTTGCTAGCTTCTTCCAGCGATAGTCCCCACTTCGCTCTTGGATAATCAATCCATCCTCCCATCTTCGTCAAAGCTCCCCAGCTCCACTGGAAATAAACCAACACTAGAACTATGATCACCTAACTAAATACTACAATCACGAACAACCACACTAGTTTCCATCGATTTACCAATTGCTAGTTCTATCGGCCAACTTTATACTCAGCTTACTTGTAGGTGAACACAAAAATGGTTTAGAGTTTTTCGAACAAAACTCAAGTCAGCTTTGGTATTAAAAGTATGAACATAGATTGGTTTTTGATTCGAAACACACTGATAACAACAGCAACATTGTCTCGTGCTTTCCCAGCGTTTAGCTCGAACGCTCTATCCCTGGTATCCTGACCCTTCATTTCAGACAATCTCCCTCGAAATGTCCTTGCTCACCACACTTGTAGCATCCCTCGAGTGTACCTCCCTCCGATGTACTCTTAACATAGCACCCGCAAGTCATATGTCCAGTCCGACCACATATGGCGCACTTTCTCCGCTCATCTTCGTGAGTCTTCTTCTCAAAACTACTCATGCCATCCCTGGTATTATCCTTTCTAGAACGGCTAGATCTGGCTACATACGCCTTCCTCGAACTGCGTTCCTCACCACACTTCTCATTGATATCTTTCCTCGAACACTTAGACTTTCGCTTTCACGAATCCCTAGATCTAGGCTCGGAATGCAGAATCATTTGAATGGTCGACCCGCTGTGACGGCTCGACATCACGCATATCGTTTCCATGTCATTACATAGGGTACCGGTAAATGATCTTGGGTTACAACCCTGGATTGTTTTATGTGTACATCTATGTATTGTTCACAAAGTTAATGAAAAATCAAAATTACACTCCGATTATTTCGTAACACAAGAACTACTAAAACTTTCCGGTCATTACATCACCTGAAGGGTTTCCGATCTGTGTCCTACCAAAACCATGCCCATGAGCATCACGTCCACATTCCTGGCCATTATTTTGGTTAGCATCGCGCTGTTCCATGGCAGTATTAACGTGTTGAGCATATGAGTTGTGCCGACTCTTTCGAGGTAATAGGCAGTCCAGAATCCTGTCTCGCTTTTGGTGGCATTTCGTCGTTTCTATTATTTACGACAATAATAATCACATAAGACGATAACCAAAAATAATTCAATCATTAAATGGTAGTGGACCAAACATGGCGCATGTATAATATCCACATATTAATGAGAACAATTCTTAAACCAAAAGAAACCCATTCGATATTTATATCATAAATTTACAAAACTTGTTTTTAGTACTAAGACTAATCAAAATTCGGCGTGTCTACATCAACACCCGTAATAAGCCTATATGAAATTTCCTCCTAAATGTCTGAAAATTTGGCATGCAAGCCAAAAATAGGGTTCATTAAATGAGACATACAGAACAAATAACAGATACAACCAACAACTAACGCTCCAATCCGTGGAAGTCCATCATCTTCCTAACAAGCTCTTCTAGCTCATCATAACAGTCCATCTGTCCCTCTAAGTCCTTCATTGTCTCCATGCCTCCGCGTAACGTGGCGAACTGACAATCACAGTGAGAGCGATTGATCCAAATCTCCTTATGCTTCTTCAAAGCGGACGCTGTCTCGGATCTCGAAGTCGATGCGATCTCTGTAACGACGGGTGAAAGAATCTCAAGTGTAGGCTCGACAGTATCAGTGAACAGGACTACTAATGGCTCTATAGGCCGAGACGTGACATATCGTAACCGTACAAAGTGAGTGTGTGATCCATATGAATAGTAACACATAAGGCCTAAATAAACAGAAAATCACGTATACACAAAAACACATAAGGGTTTTCAAACATGTTAAAATTTCCATATTTATAAAAAAAAAAATCTTGGCTTCGAGAATTTTGGATTTCATATTTCAAAATTCTTCTGTTGAAGTCTAGTGTTTTCCTCCGAAAACATCTAGTTCGCTAACAACCATTGGCTCTGATACCAACTTCTGTCACACCCCAAAAACGTCGCAGCGGAATATAAAACGTAGTGGTGACGGAAGCTGGTGCCCATTTCTATCTTGATGCTTGATGCATTATAGTGTTGGACATTATTACTTATTTAAATCATAGATTTTAAACTTAACGTCCCAAAATATGACATGAACATGACATAATAAAGTCGTCTTTGATCCTCACAGATCTTATTACATTGTCCCAGAAAGTTTAAAGATTAGTCCAACATTTTTAAGTGACAAAACATGCATCAACAAACACAAGATACGCCATAATTCCCGAAGCCGAGCTCAAGTACCTGTGGAACACGTTAAAATCAAGTGTCAACACAAAGGAAAGTGAGTTCACTTATTCGTTTACTAACAAATTTTATTCCAAGGAAAACTTTTTGATTAGGTGTTTATTTGAAAACATCCATGTAATTTTAGAAAGTCCATTTTACTCCTTTGATAAAATCCATGGGCCTTCCATCGGGTCATTACTTCGACAATAGTAATACTGCCCAGGTTTTGTATATTAAATTATAACGTCAATTTTCAGACTTGTATGTTAGCTAGACGATACGAACTATATATTAACCATGCAGTGATAATCAAAACTAGACAATGAACAGAATATTAATTCATCGTTTGACATTGACACGGGGCGACCGGTCACGACGGGGTTGTCAACCCAATAGATCTACCAACAATTCCTTGCGTGCAATACTTAAAATGATTAAACGACATCATGGGCGCAGGGTTCTTTCTCGAAGAACAATATGATGTCTGCCTCACGTACAATATATATATCCTACTAGTATGACAATTTAATACACGATGTGTACGAATCCCCTAAATCTCCATTATTCGAGACCCAGGCCGGCATCCGTACCCCAACTGTACGATCCTGTATCACTTAAGAAAAACCGTACATCCAATATTTATTCGTCAAAAACGTTTTACTTTGAAACGTATAACTTATCAAATTTTATATAGTTTCAGCGAAAATGTATATTTTATAGTAAAAGGTATGTTTTATTTCGAAAACATTATTAAACCTTTTAACAACGTGTTCCACCCCCAAAATATATACAAAACAGTAAAAAGAGGGGTTTAGTGACACTCACCTTTGGGTGCGTATTTTAATACCGCAATCCTATAAATTGATTTTTATATATGCGTCCTAATATAGAAACAATTCAAAATCAATATACATATTTAACACAAAAATCCTAAGTTTCTCCGTTTCTTAGAATTATCATATAACTTAGAGATTTTCTCGAAAAAATTGTCATTTTTGATTATGTTGGCGTGTTAATATATATATGAGTCCATATGTACATATTTTTATGATTTTGCATTTTGAACGATTTTATTGGTGACCATTACTGTGTAAATCCGTTAACTCTTCCGTTTATACGCAATATATCTATGATTTGCGCGTCGTAACATATATACATAAACATTCATATAATTTAACACCGAAACACGCGAAACATTACTAACTTAACTATTTTGTTATTTTTAAAGCAAATATACATAAAACATCTCATATATACTAAATTTCATGCTCGACAAGCAAGTTACACATTTAACGCTTCTACCGCACAAAACGTACATGCATACATGCATAGTCTAATTTTCCCATTATCGAATTAACACTTAACATATAATCACATTTACATGTTCAAATCACTTAATATATTTTATCACATAAGATTCACTCAAAATTCACCCATACTCATGTTCATTGAAAAATGCTTATTTTAGCAATTCGGTAACGTTTTCGGGCGTCGGAAGTCACGTATGACCAACCAAACACCAAGTAAACTTAAAATTAGTTAAAATACTTATTTTTAAACTAAGAATATCAGTTTATTTACTGATCTAATTCAGTTTTACAGAAATCACCCGAAAAGCCGATTTTTTACTGTTTTAACGCATAGTTTTGCGTTAAACGTTACCGTAACCATCCCAACTCGAAACGACTTGATATTTTTAACACAATACATGTTATTTACTGATTAAAATAGTGCTGATAATCAGATTAGTGCAGTTTTTATATAAGTCACATAAATCATGCGATTTCATGTATTTTACAACTTTTTATGCACCAAGTACCACATGCAAAGCTAGCAAACATTATGACAAAGTTATATACCATTAAACACTTCAAAATAACTTGATTTTAGTGTTTATATTCTGATCAAAATGGATTTTTATCATATCATGTTCAAATCATCTTTCTAAGTTCATATATCATCATTCATGTTTACATTTGTGCATCTAATGCACTTCTACAATTTTATCATCATCATTTATGTTCCAATCTTATTCTAGAACATATTAACATCATGTTTTTAAAATATAACACATATCATTTTAAAACATTCTTGTATGACAACTAACACTTACTTTAATCATCTTATTTTTCAAGAAATCAAATAATCAAGAAATCTTTCATCACAAATTCGAAATGCAATATACACATACACAAACATCATTTTCGGCCATGTATACATACATGCAATCACTCATTTTCATTTTATTCAAAACTCATTTGTTTGTTAGTTTCAAGTTTATGTTTAGATTTCAAGAATCAAGAGAAACTTCTTACTAACTTCATTATCAATATGAATCAAGAACAATGTTTAAAGAAATATTTTATACCCTTAAGATTCAAGTGGGTTTTTGACAAAGTATGATGATATGAGGCTTGGTTCTTGCTTGTAACACCTTCAAATCATCATAGGATCTTCAAAAGTGCATGGAACAAGCTTGAAAATGACTTGAATCTTGATGTAATGGCTGAAATTTTGAAAATGAGAGAGAGATTGGAGGTGTTCGGCTGAATTATGGAGAGAGAGAAAGTTGGTGTGCTTGTGTCATAAATCTTGGTATTTACAAGATCTTGAAAGCTTCAAATATCTTCATCACCATCCACCTTCCACTTAGCCCAATTGAGGGAGGAGAGAGAGAGAGAGAGGGAAATTAATGTGCATGGCTGCCAACACATACACATATACATGATTTTATGTGTATGCATATGCATATATATCTAAATTTTGGCCAAAAACTGGTATTATACTGGATACCGATAAACTTATCAAAATATTACTGAATAATATTTTTTTTCCTGGATTAACTACGTTGTTTGTATTTGGCAGTATGCGCGCTGTGCTGCGCGGTACGCGTTTAAAATCGCAAAAATAGGGATTTATGCGTTTTTATTTATTTTTATCATTCCAAAATAATAAACTCATTAAATTATTACTAAAATGATTATCAGTTGCCTTGACAGGCTGTGTTGACAGTATTTTGTCGGTACACGCGTTGCATCGCGCGGTACGCGCTTAAACTCGAAAAATAGAGTTTCTTAGCGTTTTAATTTATTTTTCCTCACGATTTGGATTAAAATTATTATTCTAATCATTACTGACTATTTTTAGGATTTTAACACTGATCGGATGGTCACCGACGTTCGTTTCGCATTTTAACCGTTACGCGATAAGCGTTTATCTTACCGTTGCCAATATAATTTTTACCAAAGTTTAAATTTACCAACTCATTAAATTTCACATATAAACATCATAATCATTCAAATATGGCCCTATTACCTATTTACAACATGTGCTACAATTATACGGTACGGCCTGAAAAGCCGGGTGTCACACTCCTCGCGAAGTGGGGTTTGAGATTCAAAACAGATAAGGATAATTTATGGATTAGAGTCATCAACGCCATCCACTCTGGAGGTTCTTAATGGGATTTTCTGCCCATCAAAAAATCCTCTGGGGTGTTTGGTGTAATATTTCGTCTGTGCTTAAAAGGCCGGTTGTGGGCGATTTCCTGATCCGGAACTTTTTTAGAGGGGTGGTCGGTAGAGGGGATGATATTATGTTTTGGCTCGATCCGTGGCTATTTGATGTGCCCTTAAAGTGCAGGTTTCCTAATTTGTTAAAGCTTGAAATAGTGAAAACGTGCAGTGTCCGGGATCGGCTCGAAGGGGACGGGTTGTGGCTTTGGAGGCACGATCCCTGTTCCGATTCTGAACAGATTGAATGGCAGGCATTATCCCAGGCTCTTGATTTGGTGGTTCTCTCTAATAGACAAGATTGGTAACGGTTCGTCTTCGTTTAGCGTCGCGGCTGTGAAAAACTTAATTGTTTCGAACAAAGATTTCAGCAACTGGTATGTCATGGAAGGGTGTAAATGGGTGCCGCTTAAATGCAATATTTTTGTTTGGCGTGCTGAGATGGATAGGATTGCAACTGTGGAGGCTCTTGCTAGAAGGGAGTGTCCGTTTCCGATGGTTTGTGTTTCCACTGCAGGTCCGGTCCCGACTCGGTTGACCATCTTTTAGTTGGCTGTCAATTGGCGATGGGGCTTTGGGAAAAAATCTCCTTTTGGTGCCGGGTTCAAAACTTATTTGCTTTCTCTTTCAGGGATCTTATGGAGATCCACAATTTCGGCAACAAATGTGTGACAGAAAAGAAGGTGTTGCAGGGGGTTGTGGTTATTGCGTTCTGGTTCCTTTGGTTAGCCAGGAATAATTATTGGTTTAACGGTAAGCGGTGTTGTGTTGATAGCATTTTTAGCGACGTTAGATCGGCTAGTTTTTTTTTGGTTTAAATAAAGGTCTAATTTCGGGGAGTTAGTTTGGTCGTATTGGTGTAAATTTGTATTTATGTAGTTTGTTTTGTTGTTTGTTGTTCGTCCTGGTTTTCGGGTTCGGTTTCTGTTAATGAAGTTAGCCTTTCAAAAAAAAATCAATGATTATATATTAGACTGAGTAGGTCAACTTCGGATAAAAATTATTGGAAGCTCACCTGATTATAGTGCCAACTTATTCCAAATAAAAGCAACTAGGCTAAAGATCCGCGCGCGTTGCCTCTCGGGGCTTTTTGAGTTGAACAAATAGTATGATGCTAAAGAACCATAGCAAAAATCAAACACATATTTATAAATTTCAGTTCGTTCAAACTGTAATCAAGTGCAGGTCAATGAAATGGGCTAGATCAAAAAATATTAGTCTTACAAAATCATAACAAAAACCAAGCATAAATTTATAAACTGTAGGGTTCTTGCAAATAGGGATGAGGTCGTTATCGACCGGTACCGAAAATCCCCAAAAGTGGGTACCGGTACCAGTACCAAATATACCCGGTGTAGTATAGTTCGGTACCGGTATTTGAGTGTAAAAACCGGTACCATACCGGACTGGTACAAAAAATCTCAAAAGTCGGTACCGAAAGTGCACCCGCTTTGATAAATTCGGTACCGGTACTGGTTCGGTACATAGTGAAAAATCACCTTACAAAGCACAATGCAGACAATACAACTCCTATTGCACAACGTTGTTGCAAAATAATAGTATTTAAATACTAAAATATAAAATATTTACACATGGATTGTGACCCTGTGACCCAAGAAGACATATTGGTATGGTTAATTTAGATGACTAATCTGGCCTGCAAATGTAAGCATCAATGATAATATATATAACATCATTTTATCTAATAAATGGGGATTAAGGCTGATGTCATAAGGCAGCCCTCTCCCAATCATAGGCAGGTATTTAAAAAGGGTGATGTCAATTCTTTAAAAAATGATGTCATCTTTTTTTCTAAAACACATACATGACCACATACATGCACACATACATACATAACTTGACTAATAAAACGATTTTATATTTAAAATTAAAATTGTTTTAAACTATAACCTAGATTATTTAAAACTCTGTAGCTTATTCATTGGGCCAACCTTCTCTCCCAATTAAACCCTCCAGCTTTTTTGCACGCCATTACACCATCCAACCACTCCTTCACGCCATTTAATTAGATGAAACTTCAAACCCTAGAGTTTTGAAATTCAAATCACGCTTCTTTCTCTACTGTTACATAATCTGAAGAAGAATCAGTTGCAACATTACCAAACCCTTTCCTTTCAATCTTTCTCCATCAATCGGTATGTGTTATTCTTTGATTTGTGTATGTTTTACATATATTTCACATATTTCAATGTTAGAATTAGGGTTCTTCAAACGGGGATTTCACGATTAGGGTTCTAACAGGTTTGAAGCCAACAATGTTTGATCTTTCTGCCGTTTCTCGTATATACTAACAGCATCAAAAACCCTAAGTTGCTATAATTCTAGCAGTACTGATTCTTTGATGTTTTAGGGTTTATGTCTATATATGTTTTATTTGTTGTTTGTTTGAATCAGTTTATTGATTCTGCTACTTCGTGTGTTCTGTTTGCAGGTTGTTTGATCCTGAGAACTGTTTTAATTGCGATTTTTGTTGACTGAAACCCTAATTTGTTCATCGGAGGAAGTAAGTGACGTTTTTCTGGTCTTTAGCTTGATTATTAGTTGTTATTAGGTTAATAGGTTTCTATTAGACTTGATTTGGTGTATTTTGATTGATTGAGATCAGATGATGGAAGATATAGTTTTCATGAATTTTTAGGTGAATTTGAAACTAAACATATGAAGAAATGTTTGTTGTGATCCCCCGAATATGTCAATTTTACATGTTTTTTGGATTTTGTGTTTGTGGTTGTTGCTTAAAGTGTCATTTTCTCTTATCTGCATTTAAACAACTTATTTGTTTATCGTTTGGATGAAGAATCATGCTTTATTTGCTTTTTTTGGGTGATATAAGTTGTTTTTAATAAGTACTTTGAGATTTACAACCTACTCAAGCCATAGTTCAAGATAACTTAGCCATAGTTGAAGCAGCTCCTCAGGTAAAGCTTTGAATTTTCTTCATTCGATATTAAATAGTATTACAAAATTGTGATTTTGAAAAATATTAAAAATTACACATTAAAATAAACACTTCCTAGGATATCTATTTCTCTCGCCTTCTTCCATGCAATTTCATTTTTTGTTTTAATTTGCAGATCAGCTAGCATATCACAGGTCTTCTGATCCTGTTTCAGCAGATGTGTGATAAACTCTTCTGCTTTTTCTTTAAACACTGATGGAGTAGAACAGACAACTTCATCCAGCAGTGCAATGCTACTCCAGGTTTGCTTATAATATTTATCACTCACCATAGCAACTTTTTTGTTGAGTTCTTCATCTTTTCTCTGTTCTTCGAGTGACCATCTTGAAAATTCAATTTCAAGATCGGCAGTTTCCGACCAGTGGTAGAAGCTTTTGCTTGCCATTTAGAAAGAGTCTGAGTGTTTTTTGATGGTTTGTTTTAGGATGAAAGGTTTTTTAAAAATGAAGTGGTGATGTTTTCAAGTAAACTAATGATGATCCTTTATAGTGTTTAAAATGTTTGATAGGGTAAATGAAGAGTCGTCTCATAATTATGATAACCTTTTTTTGAAGGTTTAAATTTTGTTCTTTGGGTTTCTAGATATTTAATTTTACTTGCTTTTCCATGAAAACTCATTTTTCAAAGGTTTTGCATTAAAATGTTTTATAGGGTAAATGAAGAGTTGTCTCCTATATACACGTTTTTCCCTCTTAAATCATTAAATGTACATGGTTTTTAAATATAAATTTTTATTTAATGGTTGCATTTAAATCTGACCTTTGGGCTGTTACATATTCTATATAATACCATAGCCAATTCAAATGTTCTTTCATCATACCCAGATTCATTCAGTGAAATAGAAGAGCAACTGTTATTGTTTTGCCTTAGTTCTTATAAATACATTAAAATGGAGTCATATACTTCTGCACAATCTGACGATTTCAAGCAACGCTTTATTAAACAAATCGAAGAGCAAGTTTTTGCTGATAGGTCTACTCTTCAAGAGTTGAAGAGGTGTTTTAACGGACTACAACTTGGTCTGTTGACAAGAGACCAGGTTTCGAGAGACCTAATGACGATGCCGACTACTTCCGTTCGTGACCTGTGTGTTGCGAGTAATATAGAGTGTGGAGATAGAGACCTGGAGTTCATGAGAAAGATCAATGACATACATCGAGAGGTTTAGTGCTCCATGGAATTGAAGTTAAAGTTTCTTGATTCTTGCTATTAGAGTTTAAGTGTCTGATTAGTTTTCTTTTTTATATGTAATTGTTACTTTTTTAATACTTTATATTTTAATCGTAATAATTTTTCTTATCACAGTTTATTTTTACTTCTTTTTATGAGTTTAAAGATAAAGAGACAGTGTTCCATTGTCGATAAATTAGAAAATTTTTCATCTGAATTTTTTTAAGGTTGTTGTTTGGTACCATTTTCTCTATATATATTACTGTTTCATGCCCTAATTATCCAAATCTTTGTTGGCTTCACTGCTCTAATTCAGGTATACAGATCATTCATGAAGATTTGTTCATTTATGTTTGATTTAACATTGTAGTTTATGTTTTAGACTTTTAGATTTAAGGATCAACTTCCTTCATTTCAATCAAACTGTTTAATCTTGATTTATTTTTCTCCTTTAACAGTTTTGGAAGCCCAATAGTTTCAACAAATCCGGGTAACTTTTTTCTCAATTTGGATTAACTTAACATTGTTTGGTAGTTGTATATATTCTAGGGCTAAAGTCGAAAGCTCCATTAGTGGCAGGAGCACTCAATATGGTAGTCTTATAGACTCAAGTTTTTTTGGTTTTGTTTTCAATGCTGAAATTTTTTTTTGTTATAGGTTCTTCAAACACATACCAACTTGCTCTCAGCTAAGTCACTATTCTTCTTCATATAATTTGACCTAATTTTCACATCTGATGTTCCATAGTTCCAATATGTCTTCTGGTTGTCCAGAATGTGTATGTTTATAATTCAACTTCACCATTCATCCTCTTGTGTTTATATCTTCACTTGAATGTTTTGATTAGTGATTATGTTTCTTCTGATTAGTTCTTCACATACTATTCTTGATTAAACAAACAATGAAAATGGTTGTTTAAGTATATCATAATTTAAAGGTGACTTTAGACATGTTATCAGTTATGTTGGTGTGTGATTGATAAGTGTGCAAAACAAAAGAATAATAGAAGAAGATATGTATTAGATTTTATGATACGTGTGCAAAACAAAACAATGATAGAAGAAGATATGCATTAGTTATGAAATTAGGCTTCAGTTTTAATTATGTTTTGGGACCATTTATCTCCACTTATCTTTGGTTTTATGATGAATTATTACTCATAATAATATTTTTTATTGTAATTTTTAACTTTGTTATATATATATATTTTGTCTTTAGAGTGATAAATCACTACAATCTCATTAGAACCTTAAAAAATGCAGCTTCTTTAGGATAATCTCATGTTGTGGACTTCAGAAATTCATACATGCAGGTCGGATTTTGAAATGTTTTTATTCGGTTCATATTTTTACCTCATATTTCAGCTACATTATTGTTTGAATTATTTGTGTAATTTAGGGGCAGTGACCTCTACAAATGGATCAGCAATAGCAAAGATAGGCTCCACTGTAAATGGACAGGGGATATTTGTCTAATATGGTAGAATTCAAAAGATCATGGTTTTAAGGTAACTATGTAAGTTGTTTCTTGAATAATAGATGCCTTGGATATATGAAACATTATATTAATTTCTGTAGGTCCCCTTGATGTGTATGGATCTTTCACAGAATTGTCAATCCAATCAAGAGTGCGGAATCCTCTTGATCAGAATATCACAGAAACAAGTAGAAGAACAGAAACAGCAAGACACTTTCAAACTGGGTTTCTATTGATTATCCAAACAAACGTTTTACAATCAATCAAACCCTAACCACTCTCAAATTCGTCCAAGCTGTAGGAGCTCTCACGAAATTCTCACACAAACTGTTTTGGCTGCTTAACCTAAACCCTAAAGCCTAACCTTGTTTATATAACACAAGGTTGCAACATTAGGCTGGGTTTGCTACATGGGCTAGGCCCAAATCGTCCCCCATCACCCAATGTGGGTTTTGTTTAGCCCGAACTCTATTATCTCACTAATACAAAGCTAAACCCGCTAACTGTTTATCGTTTAACTAATTACAAGATATCCAAAGACCAAATCTAAGCTGTTGTCACAAATATGCACCAACAAACTCCCCCTTGACAATAGCTTCATAAAATAACTTTGTCTTCAGCCATCTTGCAATCTTCATGTATTCTTGCACAGTCTTTGGTCTTTGGATAGCTTCAGCTTCAACAGCTTCTGTCAGCAATAGACTCCCCCTAAGCTGATGCATCCAATCACCAAATCTTCAAAAACTTTAGCGTTTGAGTAAACTCCAGTTCAGCATATGTATAGCAATCTTCCAACTCTTCATCTTTGTCTGCAATATAGAAAGGAGGTTCTACCATGCATCCAATCAGACTCTCATCTCTTCACAGCAACTCTTCACTTCAACTTCACAGCAACATACTGCTTCAATCTGTTTACTATAAAACAAACATCTCGAGAAACCATAAGAATTTTTCAACATAAGTTAAACAAATTATTATTATTCAAGAGATAGTTAAACTGTATTACAGATTAAGCATTTTCAACTTCATCACCAACACGCAAAACTTTTTAATCACACACCCTATAACCCGCATGATTTAAAATTTTGAACTCACTTTCCAACACCGTCTCCCCCTATCAGTAACAATTCCTCCAAGAATAACAGTTTTCCGTACGTTAAGAATTTTAAACAGAAAAAGACACTATTTTTGGATTTTTATATTTTCTGAAAGCAAGTAAATAACAAAAGCAATAAACACTCTATTTTTGTGAGAATCATTGGTAAGAAGATCATATCAACAAAATCAAACTGTTTGCACACTATTAGATAATTCTTTATTTAATTTTTCGTGAAAAGCAGTCCAAGACGATTACCAGTATGTACGTCCACTTAAACAAAATGCATGAACATTTCAAGTACCATTACCGTATGATACGTTAAGGTAATATTATTACTGAATACTAGCGTGTCCCACTTCAGGATATACCCCCGCGATCAAGGTATGCACAAAGATTCATCGTAGTAGGTGAGTATACTGATGTCATCCTTTAAGATATCCTGACAGTGCCTAGGTCTGCATATAATCTGTTTTATCATGTTTTAATTGCTTAACAATGAACACCCAAATAAATACTAATCAAATCCTGGAAATATAAACAACACACTCTATCATGCAAGTATCTTCCCTACCACATATTTCACAAGTCCAATCCAGATTTCTGAAATCTTAACTGGGAATAGGTTGAGAAGAGAACAGAATAGATCTTTAGGAGAGATGGTATAATATACAGATCAAATGAGTTTCCTCAGTTTGATATAGGTTTCTTGGGTTTCATTTGGGCACTAGAGGGCCTCTTTCGGGTGTATTAGATCTATATCGCGACAACGTACAGCTAGGTCAGCATGTATCTGGATGCAGCAGAGGAGGTACACGACTTTTTTCAGAGAAGATTTCAGAATCAGATCAAAATTGTGTGTATCGGGACAACATACAGACATTCAAATAGAAATGAGCTAATTCCAAGTGACTTTCTTTCCTGAGGTCATGTACAATTTTAGTTCTGAACAGAATGACAGTCAAGATATCCCCAGATGAAATAACAGTATAAAGACCCAAAGCTTCAGATTTTGGCAATCTATCAACGCAAGATTTAAGGTCATTAAACCATACACCACTGATGTGTTCCCCACTCATATTCAGTTCATTTAGGTTTATATCACATTGGTAAGTTGATTATTTCATGCTTTTTGCCTACTGGTACATCATATAATGAAGCTGCTATCACACTTAAGCAATTTAATTTCAGTTTCAGTGTGGCAGTCTAACTTGCCGATGTACTATCATTTCTTCTTTTTCACACAGTGATAACTCATTTTTGATTTTTCTATTTTTTTTATGTTTTTGATTTTTCAAATTTTTTTTTTTATTTTTTTAATTTTTAAGAAAAGCAGTAAACTATTTACAAAAATTCTTATGAAAAACCAGTTATTCAGGATTCCTCATCCCGTTGAGTTCGACTAAATGTTCAAAGCGAGCCCTGTCAAAAGCTTTAGTATAAAGATCTGCCAGGTTATCTAGTGTGTTGACTCAACACTTTGAACTTCAATATAAATCATTTAAAATATATATATATATCAACAATCTCACATCCCCCTTCATATGCCTAGAGCAGCCACTATCAACATAAGTTGATAATCCTCCTTAGCACCTCCTGCACATACCAACTAAGAAATTAGTTAGATTGGGGGACCCAAGCCTTAATGGTCTTGGGTCGTCCAAATTCACCAACTATTTGAACATCCATCCAATATCCATTACTCCTAAATGGAGTCTTGGATCTCAGACTTGTTGATGGAAATGGGGTTTGATTTCCATAAGGTCTCTGGTCCTAAGGGTTCCTATATGTGTTTGGACTATTTGACCTTTGGAAATTTTGATTTTGATATCTTGAATTTTGATTCCAAGAAGCATTATTGTTGTAATTTCTAAAGCCATTGTTATAAAAAGTTCGACCACCATTATTTTGGTATCGATTTTGATATTGACCTTGACTTCTGAAATTACTTGAATTTCCATTAAAATTGTTCATTCTAGGTGAACTGCTTCTAGGTCTCTCGTATCTGCCTGGTGGAGATCTAGGCTGAAATCTTTGTTGATTTCTTTGAAAACGTGGAACCTGTGAAGTTCCTGTTCCAGCCTTATCTACACCAACAACAACATTCTCTGGTTGCTTAGGAGCAGATTTCTTTTGAGAATTTGATCCTTTCTCCTCACTATCACCTTTCTTCTCAGGTAATTTCCCTCTCTGTTTTTCACTAAGTTGTGCTTCACTCTTTTTGTTAGGACAGCAGCTTGCTACATGTCCCTTGACGTGACATTTGAAGCACGATCTCTTTTTCAAAGACTTCTTAGCTGGAGTCTCTGATGTAGATCCCTTATCAGATGGTGATGATCCTTTAGATGAACCTTGTTCAGTTTGCTTAATTTCAGATTTTTCTATGCTCTTATTTTTTGCAAACTCTACATTCGATTCATTTTCAATAACAGCAGTTTCATTTTTCATATCACTACCTTGAACAAAATTAATCTTTTTAACAAAAGCTTGATTTTTATTCTTAGGCGGTGAATTTTTCCTTTTCAAATCATCACTCTCAGATCCATCACCTTTACTTGATGTGGATGCGAAACTACTTGGTGTGGATGCCATAAAGTCTGCTAGCTCATCTTCACTAGGCAGGAATGAATAGTTATAACTAAGAGGAGGTGGAACTTCATTAAAGCCCTGGAAGCCCACACTGGTCTTGTCATTACTCTTCTTTAACCCACCCATCATGTGTTTCATTACAAAAGACGAATCTCTGAATTGACTCAATTTCTTTTCAAGTTCAACAATTTTGAGTTGTGCATCTGACAACTCTTTGCATTTATCAGAAATCTCTTTTGTTTTCTCAGCCATCATGTCATGAGCTAAGTCTATGACTTGAAGTTTTTCATTTAGTTTGCAAGTTAAAGCTTCAATTTCAGCTTCACAACCTTTTATTTTCTTCAAGTATGACGATTCATTCCTTTTAACAAAAAAGTTTGCTTCTTTTATGTTAGACATCTCACTTACCAGACTTTGGTTTTTTGTTGTCAACCTGGCAACCTCACCCTGTAGTTCACGACATCTCAAACACACAGAAATAGATTGTACCTCTTTCTCATGAACTTCTGAGGTTTCATCAGCAACAACCTGTTCAGCTTCACTCTCCTTCTCTACTTCAGCATCCACTTTTGCTTCAGCATTCTCCACTTGAGCTTCAGCATTTTTCACCTCAGATTCAACATCACTCACAGTAGTTTCAGCATCACTCACAGTAGTTTCAGCCTCATCAACTTGCACTACTTCTGCTATGAATGCCTGAGTGGCATGCTCATTATCTTCCAGATGAACACTACAATCATTTGAACCTTCTAGAGATGTAAAGCTCGCAGCTTTATTCCTTTTGACATCTTCATTTCCTTGATACTTCTTTTCTAATGCATCCCACATATCCTTTGAATTAGTGTACTTCGTAAAGGTATGCTTGATGCTATCAGGTAATGACATCTTTATAGCAGCTAAAGCTTTCTTCTCAGCTTCATACATCTTTTTATCATCCTCTTTCATGTTCACATAGTCTGTTCGACGTGGTCTGCCCTCATAATCATGTGTAGGGTTTATGTACCCATCTTCAATACATATCCACATACGTGCATCCTGAGATTCAATGAAGGATTTGAAGCTGTCCTTCCATGTAAGATAATTCTCTACTTTCATCATCTTAGGTGCATTCAATTTTGTCATGTTCGACATTTTAACGCAAACAGACTGGTAAAACCGTACAAAATAACTCCGAAAACAGTGGTTACCAAATTACACCTTTAGAATTGTCTCGAAAAGACGAATCCAATGATATATAATGTTAAAAACCGAATTCGGGATTTTCCAGAGGTTTTTTTTTTTTTTACCCTAAAAATCCAAGGAATTCAACGGTGCAAACAGTTCTGTCTAACGAGCTACGGATCAATTTCTATTTGCAAAACACTGAAATTTTATCGACGCTTGCCAGAAAATATTCCACCACTTAAATATGCTATTAAATTCGCTGGATAATCACTTAAATTCGCTGGTCTTATGTTTGTTCAATTTCGCTGATTAACTTCACTAGTCAATTTCGCTGATCAAGTTCGCTGGTTATTTTCGCAGGTCAAATTCGCTATTACGACGACCTGTAAAGTCGCCGAAAACCGTAATAATTTCGCTGAGGAAAATTATACGGTTACCAAAGTCGCCTTTGGATTTAACTTCGCCGTTCACCGAGATATCAACACTCAAATTCGCTGATCAGTCTGCGAATCTATTAAAATCGCCCAGTAACTTTGGAAACTTGATCTGTTTTATATTCTGAAGATTCTCCAACACAATCTGCAAAATCAAAACAGCAAATCAGCAAGCTTTTTAAGAAATTCTTATGAACTTAATGAAGAACACGAAGAACAGTCTTCGAATCTTCAAGAGTTTCCAGCCAAAATCCTTCAAGCAATCAACAGAATCTATCCAGAAATCCTGAAAAACACCAAACAAACAAACCAGAAGATCAAAACAGCCAAAAATTTCAAAAATTTTATCAAACCAAACAGAAAAATCCGAAAATTTTAAAACCCTAATTTTATCAGATTTCAAAAATTCGAAAATCTCCCTGTTCCTGCAGACACAATTCTGAACCGAGCCTTCAAGAGCCTAATGCTCTGATACCAATTGTAGGTCCCCTTGATGTGTATGGATCTTTCACAGAATTGTCAATCCAATCAAGAGTGCGGAATCCTCTTGATCAGAATATCACAGAAACAAGTAGAAGAACAGAAACAGCAAGACACTTTCAAACTGGGTTTCTATTGATTATCCAAACAAACGTTTTACAATCAATCAAACCCTAACAACTCTCAAATTCGTCCAAGCTGTAGGAGCTCTCACGAAATTCTCACACAAACTGTTTTGGCTGCTTAACCTAAACCCTAAAGCCTAACCTTGTTTATATAACACAAGGTTGCAACATTAGGCTGGGATTGCTACATGGGCTAGGCCCAAATCGTCCCCCATCACCCAATGTGGGTTTTGTTTAGCCCAAACTCTATTATCTCACTAATACAAAGCTAAACCCGCTAACTGTTTATCGTTTAACTAATTACAAGATATCCAAAGACCAAATCTAAGCTGTTGTCACAAATATGCACCAACAATTTCTTACGTTTTATGTTTTGTAATTTAGTCTGCCAATTTGGTTGAATCATCTTTGCCATTCATACGAAGTGACCGAGAAGATGTTAAGGTCTACAGATCAGGGCGGTTACTCTCAATTCTCGATTGTTGTTCACTCAGAAGTTAAGGTACTTTTACCATCCGTGAAGATGTTTTTGGTCTGTTTGTTGCTTCAAGCTGTCTCGATCTCTTTGGAGTTGGATAGGTGGCTTTGGGAGGTATGAAAAACAAAATTGTTAAATTTTGGAAAAATGTGCTTGAAAGATGATAACCTAATAGTTGAGGTTCTCATTCTACAACTTCGATAAATTCAGGGGTGTTTTTCAAATAATGCTTCCTAGATGTTTGAAGAGCTACAAATGTCCAAAGAAGCAGCACTGTGGACATTTGTCGTGATTTGTCGGTCTTCAAAGTTCTAGGAACCATTATTTGAGAACACCTCTGCATTTATCAGAGCTGTAGAATGAGATCCTCCACTCTTGGGTTATCATCTTTCAAACCCATTTTCCCTAAATTTATCGATTTTTTTTCATGCAAGGATATAATCTGTTTTTTAGTATTTGAGTTGGTCGATGACCCATGTTCAAGGGTGCCTTATCTTTCAGACTATACGAAGATTGCCTCTTGGTTACCATAAGGTTAAATTTTAAATTAATATGGTCTCATTCGTTAATAAGCTTATAATTATACTTAAGAAAGTATGAACAGCCAATATCTAATCATTAATGCACCTAATGACAGCAAACCATAAACAAAGCAAGAAGATATGTTGCGAGGATACATCTGTTATCAATCTCAGGTATTGATTTTCCATTGCTAATTTCGTGTCAATATAAATCTGATTCTTATGAGTAAAGTTATTCTAGAAATGCTATGTTTTCCGTTTACATCTCAGGTGAGCAAGAAGAGAGGAAGACACAAAGGATGTGAGCAAGAAGAGAGGAAGACACAAATGATGTGTAAAACACAGTTCAGATGATACAGGTTCAGGTGTTGAACAAGCAACCAGTGATAGTGTTTTTGGTGGAAAACGTGGATGGGTCGGTGACATTGTCAAGGGTTGTCAGAAAATTCTATCACTGGTTGCTTCTTCAACAGTGATAAGAAGAAACCCTCTCTTGAAGAAGCAACCACGTAGCATTTCCTGACAACCCTCGACAATGTCACTGACCCCTCCATGTTTTCCACCAAAATACTATCACTGGTTGCTTCTTCAACAGAGAGTTTCTTCTTATTACCTGAACCTGTATCATCTGAACTGTGTTTGACACATCCTTTGTGTCTTCCTCTCTTCTTGCTCACATGAACACGAAAGAGGTTATCTTGAACATGAGTAATAACACATATCAGTGTTTATTTGTTTGTATGTTTTATTGTATGTAAGACTTTAAGCTGGGGACTAATATTTTGTTTAAAGCATTATGTACTTTTCAAGTTTTGTTGGTTTATTATAGTGTTTTCGTTTCATTCATTAGTATTTGTTGGTTTAATATTAAATATATATTTTTTATTCATATTTTTTGGCATGTAATAAATGAATCGCAATCGCAATCAATTAATGAATAAAACCTAAAGCACTACGTAATTATGATTGTTTTCATTGAAAGATTGATATCATGTTCTAATTTTAATGTCTCGTTAGCATACGCTGTTTAATTATTATTTATTTCATTATCGATTAATATTTATCGTTGTAATGTTGTTAGCAAATGTAAAATGTTCATCATATGACATTTCTTATTTTCTATCAATTAATGAATGATTTTTAAAACATTATATACTTACGATTGATTTGATGGAAAATTTTATCTAATAGACTAAAACAAACCCGTGTGTTACACGGGTCATAAGCTAGTTTTATACATGCATTGATTATGACCTCTAATACTATATTACTTAATTAGTTGTCTGTCCATGATAACTAATCACACTAACGACATAAAAAAATTGAGTAGATTGTTTGTATTATCCCATATGTGATATAAATCTCGAATATATATGTTTTGTTTATATAAATATCGAATATATATGTTTTCTAAACAAAAAGAAATATATACATGCTAAAAAACGCATTTCAACGTGGCAGTGACACATCTTCCCACTTTGGAATTATTTATGGGATTAAAGTACATATATAATAACAAATAGATAATCACGTTGATTTTTCGGTATGGTTTTGTTAGATTAAATATTATTTATTTAGTATTTAATCTTGTAGCCTATATAATCATTTATATTATATTAGATCAAAATATATTAATAACCTATTATAATTAGTTGGTAATTGTTGATGGACCATATTACCCTTATTAACTAATTAGGTTTCCTCTTGGGTGTATAAATAAGGGGCTTATTAGAGAGTTAAAGGGTTAGACGGTTAGACATTTTTACACAATCATACAACCCTCATTAACATCAATTCGTGACTCTCTCCCTCAACCGAATTCTACCCTACATTCGGTTTTCATCACCATCATAACTTTACACCCTAAGGAGGAACCGGATCAATCTGACAAAGATGTCGAACACTATGACTGGATTCTCTACTGCTTTGAATACTATCACAGGTATGTGTTTCATGTTTTCCATTAGTTTAAACAAAACTGATCAACATGTGGTATCAGAGCATATGTTGATAAATCAGTTCTGTTTTTCGTATCCATCATTCTCGGATCATAATCTGGAAAACGGAAGTTTTAAAGCCTTAAAAACCAAAACTGTATTCGGGTTACATTGAGGCCGAAATCACTGTTTTCGGAATAATATGCTTATTTTTTTTTTTTTGACTCGAAACCATAAAGGGGATAATAATATCCGAAATCTGTTAACAAAAGGTCTTAAAAATTAGATTTTGGATCCCAGATTATGTTTTATTTTTCTTAGGGTTCATCAACTGTTCTAAATAAAAACTCGAAATTCCATTATTTTGGAATCTAATTTGGATTGATGGGTGTTTTTTTAATGTTTTGATCTTAATTTTATCTATTAGAAATTTCGAAAACTGTTAAAAATAATAATCAGTTATTATTTCGAAATCTTTTGATAAGTATAGATCAGAAATAAAATAGAAACACTATCCCACAATCCCTTAAAAATCGAGTTTCTGTTATTATCACAAAACAGCTATTAACAGTGGGATCGAGACTAAGGTTGCGACTCGCAACCATAACCATTACAACTCGAGACTGAGATTGCGACTCGCAACCATAACCATTACAACTCGAGACTGAGATTGCGACTCGCAACCATAATCATCACAACTCGAGACTGAGATTGCGACTCGCAACCATAACCATCACAACTCGAGACTAAGGTTGCGACTCGAGACTAAGATTGCAACTCGAGACCGTAATCATCATAACTCGAGACCTGACTCGAGACCTCATTATTTTTTACGCTGTTTAATGTGACCTAAAAAATTTTTCGGGGCTCCCGCTAACAGGTGGTTTGCTATTAAATACTTGGTTTTGTTAACACTTAATTAATTTATCAGAATCAGATAATTTTTACAAAACCAAAATAGCTTAACTTGAATGAGCTTCTGATGTATTAATTCTGGCCAAAGCTGATTTAATACATCTATTTATTGTTCAAGTATTACTAAAAGCTATGTTAAGTATGCATTACAAACCTGAAATGTCTTAATTCTGGCCAAAGCTGATTTAATTCATTTATGTTTAGCATGACTTGACAAGTGCATAACTAAAGTGATTGTCTCATTTCTGGCCAAAGCTGATTTGTCACAATTACTTTGCATACATATTTAAATGATTACACTTCTGGCCAAAACTGATTTGTCTTCATTTAAATAGAATTTTACTAAGTCTATTATTTTGATGTTAGTAATAGACATTATCACAGCTTCATAATTATAATGGTCATTATTTATGCCTGCCTTAGTATAACATGCCCTTTAGATCACATTAAGACTTCTTTCTTAGTATCATAACTTGCTCATCTTATTTCCACTATCAGCACCCAATCAAGGGATTCCACCTTTGACTGGTGATAACTTTGCTGCATGGAAGGATGCCCTCATGCTTACACTTGGAGTGCTGGACTTTGATTATGCTCTAAGAGAGGATAAGCCAGCGGACCTTACTCCACAGAGTACTGCTCCTCAGCAGTTACTTCATGATAAGTGGACTCGAAGTAACCGCATGTCTCTCATGTTCATGAAGCAGTCCATTCATCACTCTATCAGAGGAGCTATTCCTGATTCGGACGATGCTAAAACCTATTTGGCTTTTGTGGAGGATCAATTCAAGGGAACATCAAAAGCACACGCTAGTACTCTTATCCTCAAGCTGGTGACGACTAAGTATGATGGGAGGAGCGGCATTCGCGAACACATCATGATGATGCATGACATGGCCAATAAGTTGAAGGGCCTAGAGATGGAGATCAGTGATGGTTTTCTTGTTCACTTCATCATCACTTCGCTTCCTTCGTCCTATGAAGCATTCAAGATCAATTACAACACTCAAAAGGACAAATGGACGATGAGTGAGCTGATCGCTATGTGCGTGCAGGAGGAAGAGCGTATGAAGATGGATCGCACTACTGATGTTGCTAACTTCACCACCTCCAGCTCAAAGAAGAGGAAGAACAATTATCCAAGAAAGGATGCTTCTAAGGTTCACAAGCCAAATCCAACTCCTAATACAAGTGCACCTTCCAGCTCTAAGAACTCCTTAGGCAAACCCTACTGCAAGTTCTGTAAGAAAACAGGACATAAGCAAAAGGAATGCCCTGACTTCAAGGAGTGGCTGGCTAAGAAAGGTAACGATTTTTTCATGATACTTGAGTCCTTTAATTTAAATGTTCCTGCTAATTCTTGGTGGTTTGATTCTGGTTCTATGGTTCATGTTACCAATTCACTACAGGGATTCCTTACAATCCGGAAGCTGGGAAGAAACCAAAGAACACTTAAAGTTGGGGATGATCGGGAATTAGAAGTGAAGGCCATAGGAACATTACAATTATTTTTGAAAACTGGTTTATGTATTAAACTTTATGATACCTTATATGTTCCTGAGGTAACTCGGAACCTTGTATCAGGACCAAAGTTAGACATGGACGGTTTTGTCGTTTCTCATGGTCATCGCAAACTTTCTATTCTCTATGATTCCGTTGTTTATGGTACTGGCATTCTGGATGGTGGTCTCTATAGATTAGAACTAGATGATAATTTTTCCAAATCTTTGTTGTCATATAATATTAATGAATCACTCACAAAGATGGAAAAGAAACAAATTCGAGACTTAGAGACTTCATCTATGTTGTGGCATCAACGTTTAGGCCACATCTCAAGAGAACGATTAAATCGTCTTGTAAAGGATGAAGTCTTACCTCCTCTTGATTTCACCGATTTTGGAACATGTGTCAAATGTCTCAAAGGCAAAATGACATTAGCAAATAAGAAATGTGCCACTAGGAGCTCTAATTTATTAGAACTCATTCACACTGACATTAGTGGTCCTTATCAAATTGCTGGTATAACAGGACATACTTCATTTATCACTTTCATTGATGATTATTCTCGTTACATGTACTTGTATCTTATAAAGGAAAAATCTGAATCTCTAACAACTTTTAAAGATTATAAAGCTGAAGTTGAAAAGCAATTAGATCGTCAAATTAAAGTTGTGAGATCAGATAGAGGCGGTGAATATTATGGAAGACATACTGATGTGGGTCAAGCTCCTGGTCCATTTTATGAGTTTTGTAAGGGCCAGGGGATTGTGAACCAATACACCATGCCTGGTACACCTCAGCAGAATGGTGTCGCTGAACGAAGAAATCGTACCCTTATGAACATGGTGCGCAGTATGTTAGCCAACACTAATTTACCATTATTCCTCTGGACTGAAGCGTTAAAAGCAGCTGTTCATATACTCAATAGAGTTCCTTCTAAGTCTGTCCCTAAAACTCCTTATGAACTTTGGACAGGAAGGAAACCGAGTCTTAAATATATGAAAGTATGGGGCTGCATTGCTGAAGCAAAACTTTACAATCCTTTCCTAAGGAAACTTGACCCTAAAACAGTTACCTGCTTTTTTATTGGGTATCCTGATCATTCCAAGGGTTATCGTTTCTATTGTCCTTCCCATGTCACCCGTATTGTTGAAACCAAGCGTGCTGCGTTCTTGGAGGATTTCAAGGTCAGTGGGAGCAGTACCAACCCTTACGAAGAATTGCAAGAAGTACAAGACGCGGGGGGGAGAGACTCGTCGCTTACCATTACTCCGTTTACTCCTCTTGTACCCCATGCAGCTGCACCTGAAGTCACTGCACAAAATCCATCTCCACAATCAGAACCCATTATACCTCATAACGAAGGCACATCAAACGCTCAAAACCAAGACAACGCTGAACCCAATAATCAACTCAGGAGGTCATCTAGGCAAAGAAGGCCTACTAATTGGGATGATTATGTTACCTACCTGACTGAAATGGATGCTGGAAAGCTCAATGATCCTATCTCTTATAACGAAGCCATTAGCAGTGATCAGTCTTCTGAATGGAACAAAGCAATGATTGATGAGCTTGAATCCATGAAGAAAAATGACGTTTGGGATTTAGTCGAATTACCCAATGGTGCCAAACCTGTAGGTTGTAAATGGGTGTTCAAAACAAAACTGGATCCGAATGGGAACGTTGAACGCTACAAAGCGAGATTGGTTGCGAAGGGCTACACTCAGAAAGAGGGAATTGATTATCAAGAGACGTTTTCACCTGTCTCTCGTAAAGATTCATTAAGGATCGTTATGGCCCTAGTAGCTCATTTTGATTTAGAGCTGCATCAGATGGACGTCAAAACTGCTTTCCTTAACGGAGACTTAGACGAAGATGTTTACATGAAACAACCTGAAGGCTTTAAACCTGAAGGTCAGGAGCATCTAGTCTGTAAGTTGAAGAAATCCATTTATGGGTTAAAACAAGCATCACGTCAATGGTACCTCAAGTTTGATGAAGTCATGAAGAGGCAAGGTTTTATGAAGAATCAAGTGGATCAATGCACCTACCTCAAGATGAGTGGGAGTAACTTTACTATACTTGTCCTTTACGTAGATGATATTCTATTGGCAAGTAATAGTTTAGACATGTTGCATGAGTCGAAGCGTTTACTCTCGCATAACTTCGACATGAAGGATCTCGGAGATGCTTCTTACGTCATTGGCATCGAAATTCACCGAGATAGACACAAAGGGATCTTAGGATTGTCTCAAAAGACTTACATAGATCGTGTCCTTACACGTTACAACATGCAACAGTGTAAACCCTCCGTCGCTCCAGTAGTTAAGGGAGATGTTTTCGGTTCATTCCAGTGTCCGACAACAGAGGTTGAAAAGGAGCAAATGAGCCAGATACCTTACGCGTCAGTAGTCGGGAGCCTGATGTATGCTCAAGTCTGTACTCGCCCAGATATCGCTTACATTGCTGGAATGCTAGGTCGTTATCAGACTAATCCTGGCCTAGATCACTGGAAAGCAGCTAAGAAGGTCCTTAGATATCTGCAAGGGACGAAAGACTATAAACTGACTTATAGAAGAAGTGATCACTTAGAAGTGGTAGGTTATTCTGATTCTGACTTTGCTAAATGCAAAGATGACAAGAAATCCACTTCGGGCTACATCTTTATGTTAGCAGGCGGACCTATCTCATGGAAGAGTCATAAACAACAGTTAACTACAACTTCCACAATGATGGCAGAGTACATTGCTGTTTACAACGCAACCTGTCATGGAATGTTGCTTAGAAATCTGATCACTGGACTCAAAATCGTTAATTCCATTTCTAGACCATTGAAGCTTTACTGTGATAATTCAGCTGCCGTTAGTTTCTCGAACAGTAACAGTTCGACTGGAGCTGGTTTATATCTTGATACGAAGTACTTGTTCGTACGTGAACGAGTTGAGGAAAATAATCTTTGTATTGAGTATATTAGTACTAAAGATATGCTAGCGGATCCGATGACTAAAGGTCTCCCACCTAAAGTTTTCGAAGAACATGTATCGAATATGGGACTTACTAAAGACCTTGTTTAGTGGCATATTGTACTAGCTTATGTTTTAATTAATAAAATTTCCTCAGTTTGATTTTGTATGTCTCTAACATATGTTCTGCCGGTGTAATGACATATAGACAAATATAAATACAAATCAGACGCTAAAGGGCTTATACATATTTTGATCATAACTGTTAGGTTTTAAATTGAGGCTATAGTATGACTAATGGGGGTCCTGAGTCGAATGATGATTCAACGGCTGTATTTCTCTGCTATAGTTCTTGGTTTAAGGCTAAAATGAGTGTTAACTCCTGGCCAGGCTTACCTAATACTCATGATAAATGATTACTTGGCTAAGTGGGAGAATGTTAGATTAAATATTATTTATTTAGTATTTAATCTTGTAGCCTATATAATCATTTATATTATATTAGATCAAAATATATTAATAACCTATTATAATTAGTTGGTAATTGTTGATGGACCATATTACCCTTATTAACTAATTAGGTTTCCTCTTGGGTGTATAAATAAGGGGCTTATTAGAGAGTTAAAGGGTTAGACGGTTAGACATTTTTACACAATCATACAACCCTCATTAACATCAATTCGTGACTCTCTCCCTCAACCGAATTCTACCCTACATTCGGTTTTCATCACCATCATAACTTTACACCCTAAGGAGGAACCGGATCAATCTGACAAAGATGTCGAACACTATGACTGGATTCTCTACTGCTTTGAATACTATCACAGGTATGTGTTTCATGTTTTCCATTAGTTTAAACAGAACTGATCAACAGGTTTCACATTTTAGTTTTCTAACAAGGTTAAGTTGATGATTAAAGTTCGGCATAAAAGACAAAACAAGGGTTAACTTATATAAAATAAACTGAATTATTTTAGTTTATATAAGTAACGGTCCTTTCTCTCTTAGTTGTATATATTTTATTTATCTATGTTAAAATTAGCTTTTAGAGTTAAATGCCATTTTAGTTTATGTGGTTTGGTCATTTTGTCAGTTTAGACCAAAGGTTTCATTTTTAATATGTGGGTCTAAAAAGGTTTCACCATTGACATTTTAGTCAACTGGGTTAACTTCATCCGTTTTTTCTGTCAACGAGAGAGCAATATGGTCATTTTATATGGCCGAATTGCACTTCTAGTTAACATAATTACATTTAAAATGACTGAATTGCCCTTAAGGCTACTCGGTATGGGAGGAGGGTAGTCCTTAGAGGATGATCCTCCACCTCAGCGCCACGTCATAGTCCTTAGAGGATGCCCCTCCAAAGATGGAACCAAGGAAATGGTTGATGGCCCTACCCCACAAATTAAATATGCAATATTTTTATAAAACTGAAATTAAAAGTCTCCATCCTGTACAAAACCACCTATAACCACCCCTTGATTCCAAAACTCTGTTTCAAAAAGGGCGATCTACGCCAACAACAAAAAAATCATCCATCCACAACAACACAAAATTCAATCTCTTCATCATCGATCTCTCAATAATAATCCCTTCAATCCAACGTCGTTTCATCCACTTCATTTACATCTTCGATCTTGTTTCACGTTTTCCCCAAATCTGAATTTCTAGGATTTTTTTTACGAATTAACAGCCATGGTTTACGATTCGATTGCCAATGCTTTGATCCCCACTCCTGCTTCCAATCCCAATTCATCATCAACGGCTATATATTTGTCTTACATAGCCCCGTCCTCAACGTTTCCATGTTGCCGTTCACGATGACGCCGACCCCCACGGAAATGGTGTTGGGGGCGTCGCCGGGCCTGGACAACCCCACACCGGGTAGCCTAAGAAAATGTTATTTTTTTTTTGAAAGGTAACTATTATTCACAGAAGCAAGCCCTCAAACACGGGGACAGCCACGAACAAAAACAACACCGATTACATCACAGAAAAAGAAATCCAGTTTTCCCACGAAACATTTCTATCTTTCGATCTATTACTATACCACAAAAAACCTAGCGACTTGATATCATGAACAATACTAGCGGCAGATTTATGCTTAAGAAAATGTTATAAGAATTGGGAAAGGTGCACAATTTTAGTGCCCCTTTTTAGTATACAAAAAATGGGGAAATCATGGTCTTAACTTGGATTATGACCCGAGAGCAATATTGGTAAAAAAGAGTCATCTTTTTAGACGTGGCTTCTTTATTTATTTTATATATATTAAGCTGAGTAGAGAATTCTTTAGAACCACACATGATCCCTACTTCTTGAACAAAAGGGACCAAAACTTTTTATCATAGAATTAATTAATTCCCTCAACCACTAATCCATACATTAAATGATAATTTTTTTTTATTCAAGACAAAAAAAAAACATATATATATTTAGATTAGAAAACAAATGCACTTGCAAAATTATCCCTTGAGCAAAAATAAAAAAACGAAAAACTGAATATATATTCATAGCCGAAAAAATCAAAGCGAATCGCTTATTCGGTTTTTGGTCCGGTTATCGGTTTCACTAGTTTTGCTAAATAGACTACATAATAACCGGTTTAATTGGATAACCAAACTGAATAAGTCGGTTTCAACAGATGAATACTATTCGATTATACATCCTTTTAATTCGGATCGATTCGGTTATACAAAAAAAAAAAAACTCAAAACCGAATAAACCGTTACCGTAAAACACCTTAGCTACTTAATAGCGGCAATGACTCATCTTCCCACTTTAAAATTATTTTGACAAAAATACCTACCTATATAATAACAAAGGAGAAAATTAATTGATTTTGGCAATCGTGTTTGTATACACACACCATTATATAATAGAGGTCCCTTTCAAAGAAAATTGTTAGAAAACTCCACTGATAATCCCCACTTACATCAAAGGAAGAAATAAAACAAAATGTAAGCGTCACTAACATTATAAAAATTTGCATAAATTGTTTTGTATTGATAAATAAATTCATACCTAATCACACTAACAAATATAAAAAAGTGATTAAATTGTTTGTATTAACCCATACATGATATAATATATCTACGTTAGAAGACAAAAAGAAACACATATATTTTAAAAAACGCATTTCATTGTCGCATGGCTATCTTTCCACTTCGGAATTACGTATCATCCACAAGAGATTAAAGAAAAATACAATTTCTATAGTCTACAACAACTTTGAATTAAGGCTATGTGATATGGTTTTAATATTTTTTTTTATCTACGTCACTATTACGTATACAAGAGTTCTCATTCACTTGTTTTTACCTTTAGTGTGTAACAGTTTCATAAATTTTCACTATCTTCACACATTAAAAAATAAAATATTTAAGTTATATAAAAATAGAACTTTAAAAAAAGAAATGTGTTATAAGGTGTGATGTGAATTTTTGTGATTGGAGCATGAAATTAACTCCTGATGTGGATAACGCCTTGATGCTTCACGTTTGAATTCACAAACCTTAGGGGTGGTACCGGTATTTTCCGGTGTTTTACTCGTAAACAATATAAATTCACGTTTTGACAAAATGTTTTTATAAACAAGTTTGGTCAAATATAATAGGGTTATTGGATTATAATAATCCTAAGTTTCACCAATTGGCCGATAATAATCCCAACTTTAAAAATTCCCTCCAATAATCCCAACTTGTAAAAGTTTGGCCGCCATTGATCCTTTTCTAACATAGGTGCACTTAAATCAATTAAGGAGTCTATAGGTGTAATTGAATCTATTGAGGAGACCAAATTCTTATATGTTTGAAAAGGATCAATGGCGGCCAAACTTTTACAAGTTGGGATTATTGGAGGGAATTTTTAAAGTTGGGATTATGGCCAACTGGTGAAACTTAGGATTATTAAAATCCAATAACCCTTATAATACGTTTTCGTGCTTATTTTTGCATACGTTTTCGTTTGGTCTACGTCTTGACGTAAACTGTGTTCGGAAACGAGTTTGTTCAAATATAATACAGCTTCATTCGACAGTATAAATTCGAGTTATTGTACATTTTGACGCCACTAAGTTTTGATGCAAAGGTAGTGGTGATGTAGTGGTTAGGTGGAACGCTTACTAAATGAACCAACTCGGGTTTAATTCCCTTTTTTTGTAACCTCAATGTTTTAGATCGGATATGTCGAAACACATGTTTTTATATGGTTAATGTATCACATAACGTGTCTCAAGCTATAAACAACTAAGTCGTCACCGTAGTACCGCGCAGCGTTTGCAACAATCTAGTAAAAAGAAAAACATAAAAATTAAAATTGTATTATATTAAATTTGGAAAATTGCAGGAAGGTACCTACAACACTCCAATACTCGTGATGTGATGTCCTATTTAGTACCATCATTTCCCCTGCTTTTTCATTGACCAACTTCGCCTTTTCCCCATCATTCCTTTCATCCTCTCACATCCTTAACCTGCCACTTGATCACTTGCTTGCCGCTGCAGTTACAGATCCGGCTGTTGCTGCTGCTACTATATATTATCTCCTTCTCTTTCACCACCGCTCGCTCGCTGCTACTCTTCAGATCTCGTCCGCTGCTGCTCGTTTTCATATCCGTTTCTACTCATCACCAGGTTCGACCCATTTTGACCTAATGTTTGTTGCTGAGGTGGTTTTGGTAAATCAACTAGACCAGAACCCCGGATTACAACACTTTTGAAATCTTAAAGAGAATGACATCATCAACTTTTTGAAATCTTAAAGAGATTTCATTGATAGTCTGGTTGCTCATATCATATGTATAAGTTACATTCTCATTCATTTGTAAGTTGTAACCCACTCACTGTTTTTTCACTCTTTTTTTTACTTTATACACAGAATCATGACAACAACAATCCCCAAGTTTGCTCACTTACAAATCCCACTTGAAGACGTAGTAAAGGCCACCAACAACTTTCATCATGATAACAACATCGGACGCGGTGGATTGGGAGATGTATACAAAGGACAACTCCAGCGGTCCGGGGAGTTGATCTCGATTTCTGCGCTGAGGTTAGATCGTAAGCACGGTGGAGGAGTCGTCGAGTTCTGGACGGAAGTTTCAATGCTTTCAGATCTCAAGCATCCAAATATAGTCTCTATTGTCGGATTTTGTGATGAACAACATGAGAAGATCATTGTGACCACGTATGAGGCCAAAAATGGAAGTCTCAAGGAGCATCTAAGCAACCCGAACCTCACATGGACGCAAAGATTGAAGATATGTGTTGGCGTGGCTCGTGCGTTGAGTTACCTCCATTATGACGAGGGACGTGGCTATGGTGTTATACATCTTAACGTCAACAGCTCCACAATTTTATTAGACAAGAACTGGGAACCCAAGTTATCCGGTTTTAAAGTTTCCATCAAACAATCACTTAACCGAATGGAGCAGGTCGTCCTTTCTGAACCTATTGGCACAATAGGCTACGTGGACCCAGAAATTGAAAAGTCCAAAGGGGTGACCTGCAAGTCAGATATCTACGCATTCGGTGTTGTTTTATTCGAGATATTGTGTGGGAGGATAGCATATATCAGGAACGATGCTAATAGGTTACTAGCTCCATTGGCCATACAACATTATGAAAACGAAACGTTGCCGGATATAATCCATCCCGATCTAAAGAATCAAATGTCCGGATACCAAATATCTGTAAGATCACTCAGAACGTACTCAGAAACGGCATATTCTTGCTTAAAGGAAGAGCGATCACATCGCCCACATATGCTCAGTGTTGTTAATGACCTTGAGAAAGCATTGGAGAAAGCATTGAAGTTTCAACCCCCACCACCTGAAAAATTTGTAAGAACTTTTACTTTTATTTTTCTCTAGCCTTTAATTTTATTTCCCGTCAATTTAATTTTGGTTACATTTAAGAATACCGCTTTAAGAAAAAAACTAAAATTACCATATAATATTTTGTAAAAGTTTAACAAACTAACATATATAACTTTACTTTAAAATTCGTTGTTAATTACAGATATAAGAAAATTTAAATAAAATTTATTTTAAAATTACTTTATAACAGTTGTTTATTAAATAGAAACTGTCTTTATATTGTATTTTTAATTGCCCATCGATTTTTTTTAAATTTTACTTTAAAATTACTAGTAATACTCACGCTTCACAGCCGGGGCCTTAAGTAGGCTGTCTATAGGTTTTGACGTTTCACATGTGGAAATTGTTAGGATTGAACACACACGAAAGCAATAAACGACACGGAGATTTAAAGTGGTTCGGTCAACTGACCTATGTCCACTGTTCTGCAACTAGGGTTTCTTTATTACTCATGTGCTCAAGTAATTACCTGTATAATGATATCAATATATAGAGATTAATCTAGGGTTAGGAAACCTGATCCCCAAGTTAAGCCCAAGCCCACGTAGAGATAACTAGGGCCGGCTAAACTAAAACCCTAATTTTACTACCAAATAAAGACGTGTGGGCCGACCCAAGGCTAGGGTCGGCCGCCCTCCCTTGATCTGGCCTCCACACCAATTCTCCCAACAATGGCCAAAATCACCCTCGCAACAAGAACCATCTCAAATGCCCCCATCACCAACAATCACACCAATACCATCCGTACAATTTTTGGATGCTTATGTCAAAGTCACATTAAGTTAAACTCATTCCAGACCATCTCAGAATTTGAAGAGAAGTTTGGTGTCAACCACAAAGTCAGTGCATATTTTAGCGACTCACAAAAGCATAGCACCAAATACATGGGTGTTATTTATGGTATTAATCTCATGTGTGTCATCAATGAGCGCACTCGCGAATGGCGCCCACCGTGACGCTTGATGGAAACGTCTCTAAATGCTACCGTACGAGTCGAGTGGCATCCGCTGTGTTTTCCACTAAGTCATATTCAGATTTTGGCCTTATGGTCAAGGCGAGTTCGAGTGGGGTGGATTGATACATGCCTAACCTTGGAGCAACATGCACACGTTTCCCTTCATTCACGTATATGGTTGTTTTGAGTCTTAAGTTTCCTAATTGTAGTGCTTGGTCAAATATGGGTAGTTACCCATGTGTACATGTCTTAGCAGGTTTCGAGATTTAAGGGTTTTCTAGTTACATGTAATCCTTTTAATTGGAGTTGGAATTTATGAATGAGATATGAATGAAAAATGATTATTTCAGTCTCTTAAATCTCAAATTCTATCAAGATTCTATCTATTTTCTTTGGATTAATTGGTTAACGACTCGAATCGTAAGAATTGGTATTAGAGCCCCCATGATCCCCCTTCGGACCTATGGCTGCTCAAAAACTATCCAAACCCGAGTTCTGTCAATGGAGGGAATCCTTTGCGAGACTCGAGTCCCGCTTTGAAACCGTGTTCGCAGAGCTTCGATCGACCCAAACCGTGTTTGAAGCCTGCCACACCCCTACATCGCCATCACCAGTTACCGCTCCCGTCCCACCACCGGCTTCCGCCACAACACCACCACCAAAACAAGCATCATCCGCCCCAACAACTACTCCCGTACCGGTTCCTAAATCTGTACCTGTTGCTATACGGTCACCAACTTCAAAACAGGAACCGTCACCCACCCGTTTTTCACCGCCGCCAACCCCAAAAGAAACACCATCATATGAAGTGTCCACACCAGTTTTGGTTCGTACAGGAACTCAACCTAATCGGCTAAATGCCTTCGTTGAGCAACCGGCAGAGGCTATTGTAAAACTAGCGAAGGAGATGAAAATGGGAAGTGCTAAGACCATTTCCCATCTTCCTGATTCAAGGCTAATCAAAAAGGTTGTATGGGCCGTAAATCTGGATCAATGAAACCCATGGTCACTTCAAATGCAAAAGTCAACATTGTACAATCAACTAATGGTAATTTTAACAGCCGTAAGCTAAGTTATAATACAAATAAAATGTCACCAAATCATTCCTTGTTGACATCATCATGGCTATCAAGCCGTAACCATGTATGAGGCCAAAAATGGAAGTCTCAAGGAGCATCTAAGCAACCCGAACCTCACATGGACGCAAAGATTGAAGATATGTGTTGGCATGGCTCGTGCGTTGAGTTACCTCCATTATGACCAGCGCCTTGGTTATGGTGTTATACATCTTAACGTCAACAGCTCCACAATTTTATTAGACGAGAACTGGGAACCCAAGTTATCCGGTTTTAAAGTTTCCATCAAACAATCGCTTAACCGAATGAACCGGGTCATCCTTTCTGAACCTATTGGCACAATAGGGTATGTGGACCCAGAAATTGAAAAGTCCAAAGGGGTGACCCACAAGTCAGACATCTATGCATTCGGTGTGGTTTTATTCGAAATATTGTGCGGGAGGAGAGCGTATATCATGAACGAGGCTAACAGGTTCCTAGCTCGATTTGCCAAGTATCATTATGACAACAAAACGTTGCATGATATTATCCATCCTGATCTAAGGAATCAAATATCCCTGGGATCACTTAGAAGATACTCAAAAACGGCATATTCTTGCTTAAAAGAAGATAGAAAAAAAAGCCCCACCAAAAAAGAGCATAGGGTTTTTTAAATTAATTAATAAAAAAGAGCACAATAGGGTATGTGGACCCAGTAATGATGCATAGGGTTTCGACCACGTCACACATAGCGCCGCTATATGCATGGCGCCACCCACCAAAAAAGCCCCCATAACGCTGCCTGTCGTGGTGTTCGGGCGTTATGGGGCGCTATGGGAGAAAAAAATTCATTTATCATGCCCCACTATAGGGGTCTAAGATAAGTGTACTCATTGAAATTATAAAAAGCCCCCATAACGCCCGAACACCACGACAGGCAGCGTATTACGGTATTACCTTTTTATTTGCGTATTTGGTCAGAATTCATGTTTAGGTTCGCGTCGAAACGGTTCGATTCGAAACGGTACTGGTCGAAACGGTACGAAATTCGTCCCGACCGGAAACTCGTCTCGTGCGGAAACTCGTGTTGGCCCAAAACTCGTTGCGATCCGAAACCCATCCCGTGCAGAAACCCGTGTCGGCCCGAAACCCGACCCGAACCGACCCGTTCCGATCCAAAACCTGCGACGTGCCGAAACCCGTCTCGGTCCGAAACTCAATTTGAACTGAACCCGTTCCAATCCAAACCCCGTTTCGTGCCGTAACCCGTCTCATGCGAATACTTGTGCCGGCTCGAAACCCATTCCGATCCGAAACCTGCCCCGTTTCTTTAAGACACTAACCCACATCGACCCATTTCTTTAATGTTGTCGACCCGCTTTGACCCGAAAATAACAAGATGGAATTTCAAGTGACCCATTTAGTTAAATATTTTACCCAAACCAACCCATATAATTTTAAAAGCAACCCAAATTGACCCACTTGAAAAGCTTTAGGTCAAGATTGCCCCCTCTAACAATTACCCTTATTCTCCTTTTCATTTAGCATTTCTTACGTATCCATCCTTTCAGTAGATGGACTTTAGAAGGGGATGTTAAACATAGACACGCTGAAAATTCCGTAAGTTGCATAATTTGTAGTTCAACAGTAGAACTCGGCCATTTTAACAACACTACTTTCTCTAATTACACCATCCCCCCTTAAGAATTTATACTTAATCAAAAACCTCTCAACCGAATCCCAAATACTAAACTAAAGAAACACCATCCATGGAATCACTTAATTCATGACCCCACATTTCTTGTTTTCATAGAGCCTTCAAGATCAATTTTATTAACCAGAATTCGTTCTCATGTGTCTAACAGGTATATATAATTCGATAATTTGTAATTCTCTTATCCCTTTCACATGTTTGCAGGGAAATAACTTGGAACACTTGAAGATTGAGCTTGATGATATAAAGCTAGCCACCCATAATTTTTCAGACACATATAAAACTAGCTCTGGGAGATGCTATACTTGGTACACAGTAGAACTAGGCCATTTTGATAAAGAAAACCCTTCCTTCATAGAAGGGATAAGTAAAAGTAAACTATTTAAGAGACACGACGCAGTTGTTATAAAGCGCTTCCTTCCTAAATTTGACGAGCTCGAAGAAGAATTATTTTACACAGAACTTGAAGTGCTTGCTAGTGTTAAGCATCACAACATAGTCACTCTAATAGGATTTTGTGTTGAAAGTTTTGAGATGATACTTGTCACCGAGAAATTTTCTAATGAATCACTTGGTCATTGTTTGGGTAACGAAAAAAAAATGCATAATTTGACTTGGGAAAAGCGTTTGAAAATCTGCATTGACGGTGCGCACGCACTGAATTACCTTCATTATGAGATGGATGATAAAAAAATGATGATACACAGTGATATAGATCCTTTTAGATTTGTATTGTATGAGAATTGGAGGGCAAAGATCGAAGACTTTGAGTTGGCAGTATTCCTGCCTCCAAATCAAAAAGACGAAGCTCTATGTAAAAGAACATATTTTAAGTCAAGATGGCACGTGGATCCAGAATATGCGAAGACTGGTAAGCTAAAAAGAGAGTTGGATGTGTATAGCTTTGGAGTAGTTATGTTTGAAATTCTATGCGGAAGAAAAGCTCAGGACCAAATTTACCTTAAGCAAAGTGAGAAAGGGCTGGTTCATGTTGCAAGACAAAACTTCTCCAATGGGACAATAGAGGACATCATAGATCCTATACTAAAGGAAGAAACCAGTAAACGGAGTCATAGGCCAATTGGAGGAGTCAATAAGGATTCTTTGTACACATTTTTAAAAGTTGCAAACCAGTGTGTGGCGGAGAGTCAAGACCAACGTCCAACAATGAAAGTTGTTCTTAATGAACTTGAGCAAGCATTGGTCTTTCAAGTAAGTCAGGTATGTTTATGTTTGTGTGTAATCATAGGGTGCATATTATCTTAATGCATAAGAAATAAGTTTTATGCATATTCAATGATACAATTTCGTTTGGCTAAATTATGACATAGAATGGGTCCTGAAAATATCCAAATAAGACAAAATTGAAGAGAAGAACCCTGTCATTTAAACACAAAACCTTTCAAAGATTAAAGCCAACCTATGATAATACTATTGAAACTTAAGCTAGACTTCTTACAAAGACATCAAAGTTATCCACAATTGAAATTGTGTGTCCATACTTTTTGTCAAATAAAGTAAATTTCTACTTTATAAGAACCCAATCTCTAGTGCTTCCATTTAAAGAATTGGTTAGGGAGGCTGCCCCTTGGTTGAGGCTTATGGGATCTAGATGGGGACCTCCTTTGATGAAGGGCATGCCCTTGCTGATTGGCAGCCATTTGGGGTAAATAATAATATGTTTTGTCACTTTCTCACCTTTTTATTTGGATTTGAAATATTGCATGTTCCATAACATTATATGCATTGTTCAACGCAAAAAAAAAAAAAAAAAAAAAAAAAAAAACTGATCTTCAGTTTACATCATCCATATCCTGGCGACACCAATCATTTTCGTGTATAAAAGTTACAATGGAACGCCCACTTTCTTTGATATTCATTATTTTGTTAGCAAATTTGACATGTATATGGTTTTTATTCTATATAATGTTAATTTTCTTTTTATATTCATTATTTTGTTACCAAATTTAACTGGTAATTTATTCTTAAATTTATTTGATGGTTTTTAAGGTATCATCTTTAGACACCAATTTCATTGACATCTTTACATCTAATTATTTCATTGTTTTATAGTTTTTCTTAGCAAATAGCTTTCACAGCCAGTTTGTAGTTTATCACAAATTTATAGTTTTGAGCATTAATTTTTTTTTTTCTCAAATACTATTTCTTAAAGGAGGAGCAAGTACATGAGCCAAATAAGGACCAAGTTGTCGACGAACTTCAGATAGCAACTTTTCAAATTCGTGTAAGACCTTCCTTTTTTTACTGTTTTTTTTTTTTTTTTTTTTTTTTTTGAAAGTTAAGCTTCATTCACAACAACCAAAGGCGTGCACTATGTCTAAAGACGAGACAGAGCCGCAACCCAAAAATTACATAAACTTAAAATTACACCACAGCCTCCAATTTTTATGCCTATTTTTGTACCAAAGAAATCCTAAAGCCTTAACATCCGTAATAATGTAAACCACATTATACCTCTTATTTGCGAAGATGATCTCGTTTCGAGCTTTCCAAATCCGCCAACAAGATATAATAATAAGCCCATGAAGAACCTCTTTCTTGATATCATTGACATTAACCTGTTTATAAGTCTCGAACAAATCTCGAACCGTGAAAGCAAAGATAGGGGAGACTGAACACCACCTAGAAAGTATCCACCAGACTCCCGCTGCAACCCCTCAGGCACAAAAAAATGATCAGATGTTTCTTCGGCATCACCGCAAAAAACACATCTGACGTCTTCGACCAGCACGTTACGGTTTGCAAACGCCATTTTAGAAGGGAGTCGGTCCATTTCCGCCCTCCAGGCAAAAATATTACACTTTAGGGGAACCCATTTGCACCAATTAAAAATATAGTCCTGACTACTAACCTCGCTTTTAATAATAAGATTCTTCACAGAGGCCACAGTGAATCGCCCGGACTCATCCAATTCCCATCGCCATCTGTCTATAGTGTTTGAAATCTGCACAGAGAATAAAAGGTCAAGCCATGACATCAGCTCCTGCACTTCCACAGCTGAATTAGGCGATTCCAATGATGAATTGCCTCGATAACTCTCTTCCAAAAACCACCCTCTTCTGTACGAAACCTCCAAATCCACTTAGATAAAAGTGCCACATTGCTCCAAGCCAGCTTAGTGAGACCCAAACCACCCAAGCTTCTAGGAGTCGCAATCTTATCCCACCCAACCCAGTTCATTTTCCTTTCTACCATGCTCCCTCCCCACAAGAATCTTTTTATAAGCTTCTCAAGATCTTCTATCACTTTCTTCGGCGCCTTATACAAAGAGAAATAGTATGTAGGAAGACTCTCCAAAACCGATTTGATAAGAACCACCCGCCCACCAATAGATAATGAAACGGCTTTCCACTTTGTCAAATGCCTCTTAAACACATCTATCACCGGATCCCAATTAGAGATACGATTCATGTTGGCTCCCACCTTAGCGCCCAAATAAAGAAACGGAATATTCCCCGCTTTACACCCCACTCTAGCCATATACCCCAACTCATCATTACTGACCCCAACCCCGAACATATTAGATTTGTGCAAGTTTATCTTTAAGCCTGAACATAAATAAAAAACCCGCAGCAATCTAATCACCACTTTTAAGTTATCTTCTGACTATTCCCCTATCAACATTGCATCATCCGCTTACAGAAGATGCAAGACAGACATGCCTTCATCATTTGAATATCCCGAAATAAATCCAGCTCCACAGCTTTAGAAAACATACTAGACAGTGCTTCCATAACCACAATAAACAAACGGAAAAATGGGATCTCCTTGCTTTAATCCTTTATGGCAATCAAACTCATATGTGGGGGATCCATTCACAAGCACAGACGATCTAGCCGACCTCAACACCCCACTAATTCAAGCACAGGTAATGCCTCCAGATTTTGAGCGCAAAAACCACAGCTCCCAATTCCAAGTCGTGCGTTGTGTAATTCTTCTCATGAACCTTCAGTTGTCGAGAAGCATAGGCTATCACATTGTTACGTTGCATCAGCACGCAACCCAGACCCTGAATAGACGCATCACAGTAAACCACAAAATCCTCGGTACCTGACGTGATGTCGTCGTCACAATCAAATTTAATCCAATTACTACTAAATAGCTAGCGGTAAGTGGGTATCGAACACAGGGAGTTTGTGGAATGTGCGTTATCTAAATGTATGTCTAAGTTAACTAAGATTAAACTAATTGCAATAAAAGTAAATTCAAGAGTTTGGATTGTTTGATTTTAAAACTAAAATTACTATTATGATTGCAAAATGAAAGTGTTGGTTGTAAACGATTTAGAGACAAGTAACCATCTTTAGTTTCCGGATTGCTTTGACACTTATGCTAACATTCCACTAGAAAGAACTACATAGACATAGTTCATATGTAATCAATTGCAGTGATGAAAGGGAACTAAGTACTCAGATTCCTAGAACGTGAGGTTGTTACCCGATGATCAATCAACCCTTACCCAAGCCTAACTATACCCATGATATCTCGATTGCCAACGGAACCAAGAACGTATGGTTTCTAATTAGTTTAACATAAGCATCAACAATTTACTAACAATCAATCACATACCATAACAAGCAATTCAATAAAGATAAAGTTGTTATTCTAGAAATAAGGAAATAAACATAAGTGTCTTGCAAACCTTCCACAAAAGATAGTCACAAAGTACTTAGCCACTCATGGCTTGAACAAACATTGTCAAACAAGTTTCAATCTTCAAAAACAATTCCAACATCAAAGACTAATGATCCAAGATTGTTTTCAAGCTCCAAAAAGTCTCCAAGTGCTCTCCAAATTCGTTGCTAATGATTGTGTAACCGAAAACCATATGATAAGACCCTTAAAACATCTTGAATTGGCCATTAAATGCAATAAGTTACATGTGGGAGCAGTCGGCGCCGTAAGCTACGGCGCCCGCCGTAGCTTACGGCGGTCAGAAGGGTCAACGGGTCAACATTGTGCCGTAAGCTACGGCACATACCGTAGCTTACGGCGAGCAGTCTTCTCCTTACGCCGGTTATACACTGTCTTACGGCATACATCTTGGCATTATATGTGGGAGCCGTAACTTACGGCAGAGGCCGTAGGTTACGGTGTTGTATCCATTTTTTTGTTCATTTCTTCATTAAAAGTTGATTTTCTTCACATCTTGATTATGCCAACTTCCCACGTCCATCTAAGCTTCCTAAATCCTGCATCTTGAGCACTTTAGCACCTGCATATCAAATCATCTAGTGGTTACCAAGTTCAAGCAATTAACCATAATAAGCATAGAATGTGCATAGTTTTACTTGCATAGTAAATTACCACCGGCTTCTTGTCAACTCTTTGACCCAAAACCGCTCCAATGGTTGTGTCGCTAGCATCACACATAATCTCAAACGGCTTCGACCAATCCGGTGGTTGCAATATTGGGGCTTTCACCAACTGTTCCTTCAACACACGAAACGCTTGCAAACATTCGTCAGTAAAATCAAATGGAACATCTTTTAATAATAAGTTACATAAAGGTTTTGTAATTACACTAAAACCTTTAATAAACCTTCTATAGAACCCCGCATGTCCCAAAAATGATCTCACCCCCTTAACATTCTTTGGTGGGGGTAGAGATGAAATTACCCGAATTTTTGCTATGTCTACCTCCATTCCCCGGTCCGATATTATGTGTCCCAACACAATACCCTCGTAAACCATAAAATGGCTTTTTTCCCAACTTAGCACCAAGTTTGTCTCAACACACCTTTTTAAAACTTTTTCCAATTCATCAATACAAGACTCGAAACTTTGGCCAAAAATGGAAAAATCATCCATAAATACTTCAATAGACTCCCCAACCATGTCCGAAAATATACTCATCATACATCTTTGAAATGTGGCCGGGGCGTTACATAGTCCAAAGGGCATTCGCCGAAAAGCAAATGTACCATATGGACATGTAAACGTGATTTTGTGTTGGTCGTCCGGGTGAATAGCAATTTGGTTATTGTAAAGAGAATGGTATGGAATGGAAAAGAAAAAGATTGTATTAATTGAATGTATATTTACAAGAGTAAATAACCCCTCTACTTATAGGGAGAGTGAGGGACTAAAAAATAAATAATGTGTGTTCACATGCAAGTGTGAATGGTTGTTAATTGCAACTAAGTCCTATAACTATTGACAACTAACACTCCTCCTCAAGTTGGAGCATAGATGTTAATCATGCCCAACTTGTTACATATGAAGTCTATTTGAGTCTTTCGGAGTGGTTTTGTGAAGATATCCGCTAGTTGGAATTCTGTTTTAACATGAATTGGCTGGATGGATGGAGGATCCTTTTGAGTGTCGACTATCCGATCTCTGATTAGGTGACAATCAACCTCAATGTGTTTAGTTCTCTCATGGAATACTTGATTTTTGGCTATATGTATAGCTGATTGATTATCACAATATAATCGCATCAAGTCATCAGAGATAACCCCGAGTTCTCTAAGGAGACGGCGAACCCATATCATCTCTGATGTTACATCTGCCATGGCTCTGTATTCTGCTTCGGCACTTGATCTAGATACGGTATGTTGCTTCTTACTCTTCCAGGACACAAGATTTCCTCCAACGAAAACACAATACCCAGTGGTGGATCGGCGAGAAATAGGACAACCTGCCCAGTCTGCGTCTGAAAATCCAGATATACGACCATCTCCTTCTTCTGTAAAAGCACCCACACGGCAATGACCTTGATCAGAATATAAGATCCCTAGACCTGGTGTGGTTTTGAGATACCTTAAGACACGAAGAGCAGCATCCCAGTGTCCCGTGTACGGAGTAGCCATGAACTGACTTAGGACACTGACGGCAAAGGAGATATCTGGTCGGGTGACAGTTAAGTAGTTGAGTTTTCCGACCAATCGTCTGTATCGCTCAGGATCTTTCATTGGGCTTCCGTCCTCTGGAAGAAGCTTCCTTGTAGAAAGCATAGGACTGTCAACAAGTTTGCAACCCAGCAAGCCACACTCAGTTAGCATATCAAGAACATACTTTCGTTGACAGAGAAGTATTCCCTGTGGAGAACGTGATACTTCTATGCCAAGGAAGTACCGTAGCCGACCTAAGTCACTAATCTGAAACTGAGAATGAAGAAACTGTTTGAGCTTGGTAATTCCTTCTTCATCGTCCCCTGTGATTATGATATCATCCACATAAACAACTAAGATGATCCTTCGTCCCTGATGATGTCTGAAGAATACAGAGTGATCATATGTACTACGAACCATTCCAAATTCTCCCAAAACATTAGAGAAACGACCAAACCATGCCCTTGGAGACTGTTTAAGACCATATAGGGACCGACGTAGTCTGCATACTTTTGAGGCCTCCTCCTGAACAATGAACCCTGGTGGCTGCTCCATATAAACCTCCTCCTCAAGAACACCATTGAGAAAGGCGTTCTTGATATCAAGCTGGTAGAGCGGCCAATGATGAATGGCAGCAAGAGCAATACAAATACGCACAGATGGCATTTTGGCAACTGGGGAAAAAGTCTCGTCATAATCAATACCATAAGCCTGAGAGTAACCTTTAGCAACCAAACGAGCTTTTAGACGATGCAGAGAACCATCAGGGTTGAGTTTAACTGTGAAGACCCAACGACAACCAACAACACGCTTACCAGGAGGAAGCGGTTCAAGATCCCAAGTCTGATTGGCCCGTAAGGCCCCAATCTCGTCTTCCATGGCTTGACGCCATCCTGGGTGAGCCAGAGCTGTCATCACATTCTTGGGAATCTGGTAGGAATCCAGGGAAGTGGTAAAGGCATGAGACTCAGTAGAGAGATGAGCGTAGGCAACGTAATCCTGAATGGGATAACGAGTGGAGCGTCTGGGTTCTTTGCGGAAGGCAATAGGTATATCGGGATATGGGGCACCTGGAGGGTCATAAGCAGGAGTATCCGAAGGGATATCCGAGGTAGTATGGGTAGGAACTGGCAAGGGTGTATCTGGTTCAGTCATGGCAGGTTGAACGGATGTACCAGAGGTATGGGTAGGTTGGGGATCAATGGTTGCTGACGTGTGATCCTTTCCTCGCCGAGCATATGTAAAGAGTAATGGCGGGGGATCGGTTGGTAGGTCCTCAGCAGTAGGACCCTGGGTTGTGGTGTCTGAGACCTGAGGGACAGATGGAACAGGAGTTACAGGAAAGGTGGGGATGATGTGAGACTCAGGTATATCAGGATCGGGAAACAGATCAGAAACTGTAATAGAAGATTCTGGAAAGAAAGGACGCAACGGATCAAAAGTGACGTCAGCACTGGTACAGTATCGGCAAAGGGAAGGACTATAACACCGATAACCTTTCTGGACACGCGAGTAACCAACAAAGACACAACGAATGGCTCGAGGGTCGATTTTAGGGACTCCGGGACGATGATCATGGACATAAGCTACACATCCAAAAGTTTGGGGCTCAAGAGGAAATGGAGTTCCTCTAGGAAATAAAACAGAGAACGGGGTTTGACCATGAAGAACAGACGATGGCATACGATTAATCAGATAAGCCGCAGTAAGAACAGCATCACCCCAAAAGTGACGAGGAACATGAGAATGAATCATGAGTGTGCGAGTAACATCCAACAGATGGCGGTTCTTACGTTCAGCAACACCATTCTTTTGAGATGTATATGCGCAAGAAGTCTCATGAATAATACCTTGTGATTTGAGATATGTAGAGAAATCGGTGGACATATATTCTTTTGCATTATCGGTGCGTAAGGTTTGGATGGATGTTTTGAACTGGGTTTTGACATATTCATGGAATTCATGAAAGATTGAGTTGATTTCACTACGGGATTTCAATAGGTAAACCCATGTAGCACGAGAATAGTCATCAATGAAGGTAACAAAATATTGAAAGCCCAATGGAGTCTTAACTGGACATGGACCCCATACGTCAGAGTGTACAAGTTCAAAAATGGAAATGGTTCGGCTTGACACTTTTGGGGGGTAAGGACGTCGAGTATGCTTACCAAGCTGACATGACTCACAATGGAAGTTATCGGGAATAGAGATGCTAGGTCTCATTTGCCTTAGGACGGCTACAGAGGGATGACCTAACCGACAATGAGTTTCAAAGACACTAGACTCACAGATGTTTGCTTCGGGAGGAGACAATGAGGACATCCGATAAAGACCACCTGATTCAAGACCAGTACCGATGACTCGGTTGATACCCAGTTCATTGAGGGTACAATGAGTAGGATTAAAAGTAACGGAACAATTATTTTGTTTAGTAATTTGGCTGACAGATAAAAGGCTGGTAGGGAAGTTAGGAACAAGAAGAACAGAAGACAATTTTAGGTTTTCTGGGTTGTGAATGGATCCAATGCCGCGTACGGGGCATGAGGAACCATCTGCAAGTTTAACCGGTGGGTGAGAGGTTTTATGAAGGCTAGTGAGAATTTCTTGATTCGCAGTCATGTGATGAGTGGCTCCAGAATCAATAATCCAGGATAGGTCAAAGCCAGACAACGTACCTGGGAATACCGAGTTGGTCTGCGGACTTTGTGACCCGAAGGCAAGTAACCGTTGAAGCCAATCATAATCCACCTTAGTGCATCTAATACTGTGATTTCTCTTATCTTCCATTGCAACAATATATTCAAACAGACAAACCAGAAAACTGAACCGGAATACGAGCACGCAAAACGAGGCAGTAACAAAAAAGTTGCTCAGATCGGAAAACCGACTGCACGGAAATGATCGGAAACAAATTCCGACGAAACTGGAAAATACGGTATCGGATGAACAGTAACCCCGATGAACAGTAACCCCAATGAATAGTAACCAGATGAACAGTACCTCGAATGAACAGTAACCACGATGAACAGTACCGGATGAACAGTACTCGCGATGAAGAGTAACCACCGGCGGCGCGTTTTGAGGGGTTTTGTAGATCGGGCAATCGCGAACACGATGGTGGTGGTGATGTATGTTAACTCGCCGGAAAAAAGAACGGATCTGAAAAAGTAAGTGACGGGTTGTGGTGGTTTTGGGTGTTTGAACAGATTTGATGTGAGCTGAAGTAATGGGTGTGTTTGAACGGATCTGGAACGGGTGTTTTTTTTTTAGGACAGAACTGGTGGTGACCGGAAATGGTATGAAAGAGAAAATCCGTTTCTGATGTGGAAGGTCAGACTAAGCTGCAACCACAGAGCATACTACAAACTTTCTAAACTGAGAGCCGGAAATGGTCACCCGAATGAGGATATTCTTGAGCTAAAACACCTTTAGCTCTGATACCATGTAAAGAGAATGGTATGGAATGGAAAGGAAAAAGATTGTATTAATTGAATGTATATTTACAAGAGTAAATAACCCCTCTACTTATAGGGAGAGTGAGGGACTAAAAAATAAATAATGTGTGTTCACATGCAAGTGTGAACGGTTGTTAATTGCAACTAAGTCCTATAACTATTGACAACTAACAGTTATAACCCGAATACCCATCCAAAAAACAGTAGTATTTTTTACCGGAAAGTTTTTCAATTATTTGGTCAATGAAGGGTAACGGGAAATGGTCTTTGGAGGTAGCGGCGTTTAATTTTCTATAATCAATGCAAACTCGCCACCCGGTGACCGGTCGGGTGGCAATTTGCTCACCTTGTTCATCCTTAATTACCTGAATACCGGCCTTTTTAGGCACTACCTGAGTCGGACTTACCCATGCATTGTCTGAAATGGGATAGATGATCCCCGCATCCAACCACTTAATCACTTCTTTCTTGGCCACTTCTCTCAAATTCAGGTTCAACCTTCTTTGTGTTTCACGGGTTGGCTTCGCATCTTCACTTGTAATGATTTTATGCATTACAATGGATGGACTAATACCTTTCAAGTCAGCTATCATCCATCCAATTGCCGCCTTGTGAGCCTTCAACACCCGCATCAATTCCTCCTCTTGAGCTACCGCCAAATTAGAAGCAATGATCACCGGTAAGGTGTCATTCTCCCCCAAAAATGCATATTTTAAATGTTTCGGTAGCTCTTTCAATTCCACATTCGGTGGACATTCCAAGGAAGGTTTTGTACCCGAATCAATTCCCACCGGTAAAGTATCCGTTTGGCGGGTCCATGGCGATCTTCCTTCTTTCACCACAAGAGCCTCTTGCTCTTTCTCTTCCATTTCCAACTCACATGCATGAACCTGCAAAGACACGTCACAAACACACGAACCCAAAATCTCTTCCTCGAACTCCTTTGGGACGTATCCATCTATGAAATCTGCTAGAAAACACTCATCACCATAAACATTAGTACCGTTAGTAAAAACATTTAATCTCATCTTTCTATTACCGAATGTCATGTCGACCGTACCATATCGACAATCAATAACGGCGTGTGCGGTGTTCAAAAAACGGCCGACCCAAAATAACATTTTGTTGTTGAATTGGGTCCGCGGATGAGTAATCTAACACAAGAAAATCCACGGGATAATAAAATTCATCAACTTTAACTATCACATCCCGCACAATACCCCGAGGAAGTTTATGAGACAAATCGGCTAATACCACCGTTTTCTCAACCCGTTTCAATGGACCAAAGTCGTATTGGTCATATAACCCCCCCGGTAAGATACTTACTCCGGCCCCAAGATCTAGTAATGCCCTTGCAGTTTGAAAATTTCCCACTTGAATATTAATAAGAGGCGTTCCCGGATCTTGTAGCTTAGGAGGAAGATCTCCTTTCAAAACCGCACTTACCGGCTCCGTCAAGTCAACCAATTTAGGCACTTTTTGTTGCCTCTTTTGCGTACATAATTCTTTCAAAAACTTGGCGTAATCGGGTACCTGTTTTATTGCTTCAAGCAAAGGAAGATTAATTTTAACTTGTTTAAACACCTCCCACATTTCTTCCTTTTGAGGACCCCGTTTTGAAATAATTTTTTTTCTACCCGGATCTAATAAAGCCGAGGGAAATGGTACTTGACTAGATCCCCTATCCTCATTTTTATTTTCTTCATTATTAACGGGTTTTTCAAAATTGGGTTTTTAGAAGAAATAATAGGTGTTTCATTTTCTTCATCACTATCTAGACCCGTTATATCTTCAACCACCCCATCAACCAAATCCGGTGAAGGATTGGTTTTGTACTCTTTCCCACTTCTCAACACACTTACATGATGAAGGGTTACATTATTACCTCTAGACGTATTATGAGACGAGTTTACCTTAGTGTCGCTTGGTAATTAACCTTTACTTTTTTTCAAGTCCGCCACTTCGGTTGCGAGTTGACCCATTTGGGTGGTCAAAGTTTGAATTGCTTTATCACGGGCCTCGTCCTTTTGAATACGAACATCATCCAATTGATTCCTCTTTTGCATCTCTGCTTGCATGTTCTTTAACATTTCCATCATCTCGTTTCCACCCGAAGACCCCCTTGATCTTGACCCGTTTGATATTGCCTTTGGTACCCTTGATTGTTCCCACCTCGATATCCACTTTGATTGTTAAAAGGTTGGCGTGGAACGAAGTTACCTTGGTTTCCTTGAAAATTTGGGTTAGCTTGATTTGAAGGATTCCCGTATCGAAAGTTTGGGTGGTTTCTCAAACCGGGGTGGTAAGTATTTGAATTCATATTGTAATTTCTACCACCCCCTCCTTGCCCTTGCAAAGCATTCACCTCTTCATATTGCCCTTCCACTCCTTGGCAATTTTCAGCCGCATGCCCTATCTCATTACAAAGTGCATAAACATTATAAATTTGATTGGAAGTTTGAACATTACCATCGTCTACCGCATGCACTTGAGGTCGGGTAATGGCCGGCCGTGCTCTCCGTGATGCTTGAGCTTTTCTTTTTGATGTAATTGCCATTTGTTCCAAAAATTCCCAATCATCCTGCTCGTAGTTCGTGCCAAAAGTGCCATTAGTAATAGACATTAAATCACGAGCATCTTCGGCACTCAACCCCTCATGGAAAGCATTCATTAATTCCCAAAGTTCTATTCCATGATGGGGGCAATTCTTGATCATCATGTTGAAACGCTCAAATGCTTCATGAAACATCTCACCAGATTGTTGTTGAAAACTTCTCAACCCTTTCCTAGCATCATTCGTCTTTTGAGCGGTATAAAATTCATCCAAAAAGATTTGTTGCATCTCCGCCCATGTGTAGATAGATGCCGAAGGTAATGTGTAGAACCATTTCTTTGCCTTGTCTTCCAAAGAAAATTGGAATAATACCAATTTAACATCATCGGCCAAAAATCCTTGACTCCCAAGAGTGTTGAAAATTGAGTTATAAGCCTCCAAATGAAAATAAGGCTCCTCCGTTGCTAGACCCTTATACTTTGGCAAGCTTTGCAATGAATTAGTTCTCACTTCAAATGTCCTCCCTTAATCATTATGAGGAATAACTACCGGTGAAGGATTATGAGTGATTACCGGTCTAAAATGTGCTTCAATGCCTCTTGCATGTTCTCGAAGATGTCGTCTCGGTACACCCAACCGAACTCTTGGACGAATAGGACCCATTGGTCTTTGCATAGGCCCTTGTGGTGCAAATGGTGGTTGAAATTGATGTTGCATTGGTTGTTGTTGAATTGGCCTTTGAAATTGAGGTTGTACATTTTGTGGCCGAACTTGTTGTAATGGTGTAGGGCGTTGCAATTGTGGCCTTTGCGGTCTTGGTCGAATATGTTATGGTATAAGTTGTTGTTGTGGAATCCCACTAACACTTGACATTCTTTGAGTTTGACCAGGTACATAAGTCAACTCCCCTTGATCGCCCCCACCTCCATATGCATATCCTTCTTCATCATAACCTTCAAAATCTTCATACCGTTCATCATACCCATCTCCTCCTATACCCGAAGATTGCCCATAAGGAAAGGACGAATATTGAAAACCCAGTTGGTTCGATGGTCGATATGTAGAAGTAGTAGCATGAACTACCGTTGAACCCTGTGGTAATGAATGGGTTGTAAATAATTGATCCGAAGCTAGAAAGAAATGGGAGAATGGTGGAATTGTTGAGGACGGGTTAAAGGTAAGTTCAGGTTCAACTTGAGTAGTAATTGGTGGTGTAGTGGTGTTGGTTGGTGTAACATCATATGGTGAGGTAAAGTCGGTAGTGGTGTTAGGCATGGTGGTTTTGGTGAAGGTTGGGTTGATGATGGTATGAAAGGTGGTATAAGTTCACCCGTAGTGGGTGGTGGAGGTGGATCCATGTATCTAAGTGGTGTAATTGGTGTAGTTGGTGTTGTTGGTGAACCGCTGATTTTATTTTCTCTTAGCAAAATTCTGTTTCCTCTCAAAGTCCGTTCAATCTCTGGATCAAATGCCAATGGTGATAGCTTGTGAGAGCTCCTAGTACGCATGCACCTGTAAATACCTGCACACTAATACACCCAGCGTAAACCAGAAAAATAACAAACTTAAAAAGATCAAAAATAACACACGTTGCGCACTACTCCCCGGCAACGGCGCCAAAATTTGACTTGATGTCGTGGTCACAATCAAATTTAATCCAATTACTACTAAATAGCTAGCGGTATGTGGGTATCGAACACAGTGAGTTTGTGGAATGTGCGTTATCTAAATGTATGTCTAAGTTAACTAAGATTAAACTAATTGCAATAAAATAAATTCAAGAGTTTGGATTGTTTGATTTTAAAACTAAAATTACTATTATGATTGCAAAATGAAAGTGTTGGTTGTAAACGATTTAGAGACAAGTAACCATCTTTAGTATCCGGTTTGCTTTGACACTTATGCTAACATTCCACTAGAAAGAACTACATAGACATAGTTCATATGTAATCAATTGCAGTGATGAAAGGGAACTAAGTACTCAGATTCCTAGAACGTGAGGTTGTTACCCGATGATCAATCAACCCTTACCCAAGCCTAACTATACCCATGATATCTTGATTGCTAACGGCACCAAGAACGTATGGTTTCTAATTAGTTTAACATAAGCATCAACAATTTACTAACAATCAATCACATACCATAACAAACAATTCAATAAAGATAAAGTTGTTATTCTAGAAATAAGGAAATAAACATAAGTGTCTTGCAAACCTTCCACAAAAGATAGTCACAAAGTACTTAGCCACTCATGGCTTGAACTAACATTGTCAAACAAGTTTCAATCTTCAAAAACAATTCCAACATCAAAGACTAATGATCCAAGATTGTTTTCAAGCTCCAAAAAGTCTCCAAGTGCTCTCCAAATTCGTTGCTAATGATTGTGTAACTGAAAACCATATGATAAGATCCTTAAAACATCTTGAATTAGCCATTAAATGCAATAAGTTACATGTGGGAGCAGTCGGCGCCGTAAGCTACGGCGCCCGCCGTAGCTTACGGCGGTCAGAAGGGTCAACGGGTCAACATTGTGCCGTAAGCTACGGCACATACCGTAGCTTACGGCGAGCAGTCTTCTCCTTACGCCGGTTATACACTGTCTTACGGCAGACATCTTGGCATTATGTGTGGGAGCCGTAACCTACGGCAGAGTGCTGTATCCATTTTTTTGTTCATTTCTTCATTAAAAGTTGATTTTCTTCACATCTTGATTATGCCAACTTCCCACATCCATCTAAGCTTCCTAAATCCCGCATCTTGAGCACTTTAGCACCTGCATATTAAATCATCTAGTGGTTACCAAGTTCAAGCAATTAACCATAATAAGCATAGAATGTGCATAGTATTAAACCTTTTAAGGGTTGTCCTACGGACCACCCGTCAGTACCTTCAGGTAGAGACAAGATAGGTGCACTGCAGAGTTTCTGTTTCAAAAGTTGAAAAGCATCCTCCTTCCTTGATCCCCAAGAATATACAACACCCTTCTGTGTCAACGAAGTGAGAGGTTGGGCGATCTTCGAGAAATCCTTAATAAATCTCCGATAGTATCCAGTGAGACCAAGAAATTGTCGCACCTCCGAAGGATTCTTCGGTGCCGCCCAATTTCTAACAGCTTCAACCTTTGCAGGATCCACATGTATCGCCAATTCATTCACGATGTTTCTATATGGAAATGAACTAATTTAGGAGTTGAAATAAAGCGAAAGTCAAGTATCACGTTGATATCTACGTACTACCAAGTTTGCACATAATAAGGCAGAACCCGTCTCACGCTCGTTAAGCCTCACTGGGACTTACGTGCACCTCACGTTATTATTAAGTGTGCACCCATAATAATAAGGCAATTTGCATGCTTATCTCAGTGCCTTTTAGCTTGCGCTAGAAGTTTCCCCCGTTCAAATAACACAACGAAAGGTATCACGTTGATATCTACGTACTACCAAGTTTGCACATAATAAGGCAGAACCCGTCTCACGCTCGTTAAGCCTCACTGGGACTTACGTGCACCTCACGTTATTATTAAGTGTGCACCCATAATAATAAGGCAATTTGCATGCTTATCTCAGTGCCTTTTAGCTTGCGCTAGAAGTTTCCCCCGTTCAAATAACACAACGAAAGGTATCACAGGGTTACGATTCACATAAGTCAGAGAGTAGTGTTACACTATCAAGTCACCATAGTATCTAGTGTGCCGTTTCATGCAAGTTGTGAGTGTGTATGATCGCTAGACAAGTAATACATAAAGTAAACAGAAGACTAACCTTGCAATCTGGAGCTGAGTGTCATGGTCGGTTTCGGATCAGTTCGGTTATAGTCTGGTTTTATGAAAACGTTTTTAAAACCAAGTTCTCTATAACCAGTGGCTCTGATACCAAACTGTCACACCCCCAAATTCCCACCTAGGGTATGTCCCTATTAGGAGTGTGACGATCCAACAACGAGCCACCAATTATATCAAACGCATTCAATTAAACGATAGAGTACTTAATTGTAAAAGAAATACTGTATGTGAGTTTAAATGAAAATCAAAGTAATCAGCGGAAGCAAAGTAAATAATTTGAAACTCAAAGTAATGTATCAGAAATCAATAAGATAAATACGCCCTGTAAGACCATGCCCACTCCAGCTGCTCCAGATAGCAAGTCCCAAAGTACCTCAGCTAACGACCTACAAGCATGCAAACAAGTGTGTCAGACAACGCTGGTGAGTTCAAATTTTGTTACCGAGTTTAGTTGTTAGTCACGTGTGTAAAGCAGTTAACAAGATGATATGTTGTTTTGTTGTTATGATGATTTGATGTTGTTATTACTCGATTACCGAAATGGCTACAAGATGTGTGATTGCCCAACCCCAATGTCTCTATCAAAACATTGGTCATGCTTTAAGGAAATTAGTTCACGACCATCCTCCCCGGTACGGTGTGAGGGTGCCAAACCTAATAGCGCTATCAACTAATAACCTCGTTGCCTCCTCGGCAACTGTCGGTAGATGTAAGGGGTCTTACGAGATAGATACTGAGTACAATAACAAACATCCCAATAAACACGCGTTCCTCCCCGGAACGTTACCCGATATCCCTCCTCGGGATGCATGCTTGAGAAAAGCAGTGAACTCACCTTGGTTTTGCTCGGTTAGATTAGATATTCGTTTACGTTCACAGTTGATCAATCAAGCCCTAATATGGTTACCATTAAAAATCAGTTTTTCACATAATTAACCACACATCCAATAGACACGGATCGTACACACATTTACACTCATCGTTTCACGTGTCAGGACAGTAATTCACATATACATAGTGACACACAAGAATCACACACATCCTTTGAACCATAACAACTTTATCATACAACATGTCCGTCAGTTATCAACATGAAATCTCATATTAATTAATATATCATTTCACTATTCACACCATGTGCCATCTAAACAGATTAGTGACCCACCCGGAAGTGCTCGACCCAAGAGTCCTATCTTCTAGTTCAGGTCCATTTATGATTCATTAACTGGTGCCAACCAACCGAGCCCAATACCCTAAACCAAGTGTGGCCCATTTTTTTTTTGTTGGTTCGGCCACTGTTACACCCCAATTCCACTATCAGTTTACCAACTCTATATTTCGCAGCCCATGTTTAGAGTATTACTCAATAACCCATACGCCTAAATGTTCACTGGGAGGCCCAATTCACATGACCCATGCAACCTGGACCATATGCGGCCCATTCTGGAAGTGGCTCAACTTGCTACACAATCCAACCCACAATATTTTTGCAAACATAATCTCAAACAACCGATTAACATTCAATGAATCAATCAGATCTTTTACGTTCAAGTTGTATACCGATTTACATATTCACAAGTTCAACCATTAAAGTCCTATTATCATGTCAAGAACTATCACACACAACACCATCACAAAACCCTGTTATCATTCTTATTCATCGATCAACAGTTCATGATTACAAACATACAACACTTTAATATGTTACCACACATAAATGCCTACTCAAACCGCATAGATACCCACCACTTATAATTCGATTCATGTGTAATCCGATCACACTAAGGTTACTCATGCACATAGTTCTTGATCATATTACATACATGTTATATTGCACATAGGCTAAATCTTGATACACCAATATCCAAACAACCAACAAGTTAAGTAAATACAAGAAGGTACTGACCGAAACTTTAAAGAGTAGGGTGATGGTGATCACGATAGGGGGTTCTCCTGCTTTCGCGATTCCAAGGGAGGTAGGGTGTTTAGGGTTGTGCTTGGAGTTCTAATTCAACTATAACAAGTTACGTGCATTAATAAAGGATAGAAGTTGGGGGCGGTTCCTAGCTAGCCGATGATGGGCTCAATCCAATTGAGTGTGTCCAGTTGGGCCACTACCACTAAATAATTCAATTTGATCCGAAAGCAATTAAGGAAAATTGGGCCTAGTTAATTAATTAAGGGACTGGGCCAAGTGATATTTACTTGCGGTTGCGGCCCAGTAACATTGCAATAGATGCGGCCCATTACATAAGTGTATAATATTAACCGAGTTAAGATTACAATATAATACGTCACTAACCGTGAAAGTTCGGGTTGTCACATCATCCCCAACTTGAAAGAAATTTCGTCCCGAAATTTGACAAGTAAGCACTGAGAAATGAGGTGAGGAAATCAAGATTGTTGCGTATTCTGCTCGGGTGTCACATCATCCCCAACTTGAAGAGGAATCTCGTCCCGAGATTCACCAGCTTTACTAGACTCTGGTTTGTCTTTAGGAAAAAGGTGAGGATACTTGAGCTTCATTTGATCTTCTCGCTCCCATGTGAACTCCGGTCCCCGCCGCGAGTTCCAACGGACTCGAACAATCGGAATACGACTATGCTTGCGTACTTTGACCTCCCTATCCAAGATCTCAATAGGTTCTTCGACAAACTGCAACTTGTCCTCGATCCTCAACTCTTGATATGGTACCACTAGCGGGTCGTCTGCGAAACACTTCTTCAACTGCGAAACGTGGAAGACATCGTGAACATTACCCAACTCAGCAGGTAATTCTAGCTTGTAAGCCACTGTACCGATGCGCTCAAGAACTCTAAACGGCCCAACATAGCGTGGATTAAGCTTGCCATGCTTTCCAAAACGTACAACGCCCTTCCACGGTGAAACTTTCAACATAACGCGATCATTCACCTCAAACACTACTTCCTTGCTACGTTTATCAGCATAGGCTTTTTGACGATCACGAGCTGCGGCCATACGCTCCCTGATTTTCACGATCATTTCTGATGTCTCTAATACCAACTCGGGACCTGAAATCTGACTGTCACCCACTTCAGCCCAACAGAGAGGTGAGCGACACTTCCTCCCTTATAATGCCTCAAACGGAGCTGCCTTGATGCTAGTGTGATAACTATTGTTGTAGGAGAATTCTACTAATGGCAAATGTCTCTCCCAGCCCTTCCCAAAATCAATAACACACGCCCTCAACATGTCTTCAAGTGTCTGAATAGTGCGCTCGCTCTGACTGTCGGTCTGTGGGTGATACGCAGTACTCATATCGAGACGCGAGCCAAACGACCTGTGCATAGCCTGCCACAACTCCGAAGTGAAACGCGGATCCCGATCCGAAATGATAGAAGTTGGCACCCCGTGCCTAGAAACCACCTCCTTAAGGTATATCGCTGCGAGCTGGGAGTGCTTGTCTGTTTCCTTAATTGGTAGAAAGTGCGCTGACTTCGTAAGTCGATCGACAATTACCCATATCGTGTCGTTTCCCGCCTGTGTCCTCGGTAATCCCGTAACAAAATCCATGGAGATCTGCTCCCACTTCCACATCGGTATCTCGGGCTGCTGGAGCAGACCCGAAGGCTTCTGGTATTCTGCCTTGACCCTAGCACAAGTCAAGCACTTGCTCACATATGTGGCTATAATAGCTTTCATATTCGGCCACCAATACAAGACTTTGAGATCCTGATACATCTTATCAGACCCCGGGTGAACCGAATACCTTGACTTGTGTGCTTCATCCATTACCAGTTCTCGAAGGTCGCCAAGCAGAGGAACCCATAATCTCTCTATAAAATAGCAAATGCCATCCGACTTTTGCTCGAACTTCTTGTTCATACCACGCAAACCCTCCGCTTCAATGTTTTCATCCCTTAAGGCCTCGACTTGCGCTGAACGAATCCGTGTGGGTAGATCAGAGTGAATAGTAAGCTGTAGGGCACGAACATGCTGTGGTTTCGGTTCCTTGCGACTAAGAGCATCTGCTACAACATTAGCTTTACCCGGGTGATATTTGATGGCGCACTCGTAATCATTGAACAACTCTACCCAACGACGCTGACGCATATTCAATTCCTTCTGATCGAAAATATGCTGAAGACTCTTGTGATCGGTATAGATGGTGCACTTGGTACCGTACAGATAGTGCCTCCAAATTTTTAATGCAAAGACCACCGCCCCTAATTCCAAGTCATGGGTCGTGTAGTTCTTCTCGTGTACCTTCAGCTGTCGAGAGGCATAAGCTATCACCTTGTTGCGCTGCATCAGCACGCAACCAAGACCCTGAATCGATGCATCACAATGTACCTCAAAATCCTCGGTACCCTCTGGTAGAGACAGAATCGGCGCGCTACACAATTTCTATTTCAACAGTTGGAAGGCATCCTCCTGTTTTGCCCCCCATGAATAAACTACTTTCTTCTGTGTCAAGGATGTGAGAGGCTGTGCAATCTTCGAAAAATCCCGAATAAAACGTCGATAATACCCCACTAGACCAAGAAATTGTCGCACTTCTGAAGGATTCGTTGGTGCCGCCCAATTTCTAATGGCATCGACCTTGGCAGGATCCACGTGTATACCCATCTCATTAACGATATGACCCAGAAAATGTACCTCCCGTAACCAGAAATTACACTTAGAAAATTTCGCGTACAGCTGCTTCCTCCGAAGGAGCTCTAAGATAAGGCGTAGATGCCGCTCATGATCCTCCTTGTTCTTGGAATAAATTAGAATGTCGTCGATAAAAACGATGACGAAGTCGTCAAGGTATGGCTTGCACACGCGGTTCATGAGATCCATGAAGACCGCTGGTGCGTTGGTCAACCCGAATGGCATAACCAAGAACTCATAGTGACCGTACCGCGTCCGAAATGCCGTTTTGGGAACATCTTCCTCTCTAACCCGTACTTGATGATAACCCGACCTCAAGTCGATTTTGGAGTAGAAACTTGACCCTTGCAGCTGGTCAAACAGGTCATCAATACGTGGTAAAGGATAACGATTCTTGACCGTCACCTTATTGAGCTCACGGTAATCTATACACAGGCGAAAAGACCCGTCCTTCTTTTTCACAAACAGAACTGGGGCTCCCCAAGGTGAAGAGCTGGGCCGGATAAAACCCCTGTCTAATAGCTCCTGAAGTTGATTTGACAATTCCTGCAACTCCCCTGGTTCCAGACGGTAAGGGGCACGAGCAATCGGCGCTGCTCCTGGGGCGAGATCAATTTGAAATTCCACCTGTCGATGTGGAGGTAAACCAGGGAGTTCCTCAGGAAATACATCAGGAAACTCACGGACAACTGGAAGATCCTCAACCTTCCTCTCGTCAGTCTGCGAATCAGTGACAAGGGCTAGAATAGCAGGATAGCCCTTACGGAGATACTCCTGAGCCTTCATTGACCAAACGATACTAATCTGGGTCCCACTGCGATGACCCTGAACCGATAAAAATTCCCCACTAGGGAGAGGAACACGCACGATTTTCTCCTTACAGAGAATTTCCGCCTGATATTTGGACAACCAGTCCATGCCGATAACTACGTCGAAACTTCCAAGAGTAATGGGGAGTAGGTCAACGTCGAATACCTGACCTAAAAGATCGAGTTTACACCCTACCAGGACATGCGAAGCTTCGATTGTTTTACCATTCGCTATCTCTACTATGTGTTTCGTTAGGAGAGGTGTAGGACTTAACCCTAATTGACAACTGAACCCCAAAGATACATAACTCCAATCGGCACCAGAGTAAAAAAAAAATAGAAGCAAATACACCATTCACTGAAAACGTACCAGTAACTACATTGCCGTCATTCCTCGCCTCACCAGCCTCAATAGTAAATCCGCGCCCACGCGCCACATTGCCCCCGTTGTTCCCGTTGTTGTTCCCTGTGTTGTTCCCAGTGTTGTTGTTATTACCCGCATTCTGATTCAGCTGAGGGCAGTCTCGCTTGATGTGACCCTCAGCTCCACATTGAAAACACCCTTTCCTGAACCCCTGATTATGCTGAGGTGGCTGCCCTTGCTGTCGCTGATGCTGCTAGTTCTGCTGCTTTGGCTATGGAGCCCTCCAATCCTTGGCCTCGTGGCCTACCTTTTAACACCTACGACAAGTTCGAGCACACTGCCCGAAATGATGATAACCACACTTGTTGCACTAGGGTTTCTTCCAAACATAAGAACTCTGATTCTGATTAACTGATGACGACTGGCTAAAGCTGCGAGTACTGCCGGTGTCTGCTTTCTTCTGTGACTGTACTGAGTTGGACGCCTTGTCCACATCATTCCACTTACGCTTACCGTCAGTAGCAGGAGTAGTAACTGTAGTAGCGGCAGTAGTAGTAGTAGTAGTAGAAACACGTGGTGGTAGTGAATTACTTTCCACCTCCTGATCAACAATCTTGTGAGTCAAACGGACAATCTGAGTTAAGTTATTGAGGTTTGCTGCAGTAACCAAACCCTTCACTCGTGGAGGTAATCCCTTGATGAACAATTCAATTCTTCGAGACATAGGTCGGGACAAATTCGGACACAAGTCAGCCAACTCATACGACCGCTTCACGTATGCTTCAACCTCAGATCCCACCAATTTCAGATCATAATACTCGTTCTCTAGCTTCTGTATCTCATCACGAGGACAGTACTCCTCCCTCATCAATTCCTTAAAGTCGTCCCAAGTAGTAGGGTTCGCCGCCTCGATACCCAACAACTGAACCTGGGCATTCCACCATGTCAGGGCACCATCCTCGAGAGTGCCTGTAGCATATTTCACGCAGTCCCCCACGGGACAGTTGCACATTGCGAACACTGACTCAGCTTTCTCGAACCACCGCAGAAGTCCTACAGCCCCTTCCGTCCCGCTGAAGGTCTGTGGCTTACAATCCATAAACATCTTGAACGTACAGGCAGGCTGGTTGTTCGGGTGCGCTGGGTGAAAGAAGATACAATACAGGAGTAAGAGTTGTGTACACGGTACAGGATTAAAAGTATTTGGTACAGTTCATACCAGCTTGGTAGGCTGCCAGAGCCTCAGCCACACGTGTGTTTATCAGGTTTGTTAACTTGGCCTGAGTCATGTTGATGCTACCACGTCCGTGTCCTCGTCCACTCATGTTTCTATATGGAAATGAACTAATTTAGGAGTTGAAATAAAGCGAAAGTCAAGTATCACATTGATATCTACGTACTACCAAGTTTGCACATAATAAGGCAGAACCCGTCTCACGCTCGTTAAGCCTCACTGGGACTTACATGCACCTCATGTTATTATTAAGTGTGCACCCATAATAATAAGGCAATTTGCATGCTTATCTCAGTGCCTTTTAGCTTGCGCTAGAAGTTTCCCCCGTTCAAATAACACAACGAAAGGTATCACAGGGTTACGATTCACATAAGTCAGAGAGTAGTGTTACACTATCAAGTCACCATAGTATCTAGTGTGCCGTTTCATGCAAGTTGTGAATGTGTATGATCGCTAGACAAGTAATACATAAAGTAAACAGAAGACTAACCTTGCAATCTGGAGCTGAGTGTCATGGTCGGTTTCGGATCAGTTCGGTTATAGTCTGGTTTTATGAAAACGTTTTTAAAACCAAGTTCTCTATAACCAGTGGCTCTGATACCAAACTGTCACACCCCCAAATTCCCACCTAGGGTATGTCCCTATTAGGAGTGTGACGATCCAACAACGAGCCACCAATTATATCAAACGCATTCAATTAAACGATAGAGTACTTAATTGTAAAAGAAATACTGTATGTGAGTTTAAATGAAAATCAAAGTAATCAGCGGAAGCAAAGTAAATAATTTGAAACTCAAAGTAATGTATCAGAAATCAATAAGATAAATACGCCCTGTAAGACCATGCCCACTCCAGCTGCTCCAGATAGCAAGTCCCAAAGTACCTCAGCTAACGACCTACAAGCATGCAAACAAGTGTGTCAGACAACGCTGGTGAGTTCAAATTTTGTTACCGAGTTTAGTTGTTAGTCACGTGTGTAAAGCAGTTAACAAGATGATATGTTGTTTTGTTGTTATGATGATTTGATGTTGTTATTACTCGATTACCGAAATGGCTACAAGATGTGTGATTGCCCAACCCCAATGTCTCTATCAAAACATTGGTCATGCTTTAAGGAAATTAGTTCACGACCATCCTCCCCGGTACGGTGTGAGGGTGCCAAACCTAATAGCGCTATCAACTAATAACCTCGTTGCCTCCTCGGCAACTGTCGGTAGATGTAAGGGGTCTTACGAGATAGATACTGAGTACAATAACAAACATCCCAATAAACACGTGTTCCTCCCCGGAACGTTACCCGATATCCCTCCTCGGGATGCATGCTTGAGAAAAGCAGTGAACTCACCTTGGTTTTGCTCGGTTAGATTAGATATTCGTTTACGTTCACAGTTGATCAATCAAGCCCTAATATGGTTACCATTAAAAATCAGTTTTTCACATAATTAACCACACATCCAATAGACACGGATCGTACACACATTTACACTCATCGTTTCACGTGTCAGGACAGTAATTCACATATACATAGTGACACACAAGAATCACACACATCCTTTGAACCATAACAACTTTATCATACAACATGTCCGTCAGTTATCAACATGAAATCTCATATTAATTAATATATCATTTCACTATTCACACCATGTGCCATCTAAACAGATTAGTGACCCACCCGGAAGTGCTCGACCCAAGAGTCCTATCTTCTAGTTCAGGTCCATTTATGATTCATTAACTGGTGCCAACCAACCGAGCCCAATACCCTAAACCAAGTGTGGCCCATTTTTTTTTTGTTGGTTCGGCCACTGTTACACCCCAATTCCACTATCAGTTTACCAACTCTATATTTCGCAGCCCATGTTTAGAGTATTACTCAATAACCCATACGCCTAAATGTTCACTGGGAGGCCCAATTCACATGACCCATGCAACCTGGACCATATGCGGCCCATTCTGGAAGTGGCTCAACTTGCTACACAATCCAACCCACAATATTTTTGCAAACATAATCTCAAACAACCGATTAACATTCAATGAATCAATCAGATCTTTTACGTTCAAGTTGTATACCGATTTACATATTCACAAGTTCAACCATTAAAGTCCTATTATCATGTCAAGAACTATCACACCCAACACCATCACAAAACCCTGTTATCATTCTTAATCATCGATCAACAGTTCATGATTACAAACATACAACACTTTAATATGTTACCACACATAAATGCCTACTCAAACCACATAGATACCCACCACTTATAATTCGATTCATGTGTAATCCGATCACACTAAGGTTACTCATGCACATAGTTCTTGATCATATTACATACATGTTATATTGCACATAGGCTAAATCTTGATACACCAATATCCAAACAACCAACAAGTTAAGTAAATACAAGAAGGTACTGACCGAAACTTTAAAGAGTAGGGTGATGGTGATCACGATAGGGGGTTCTCCTGCTTTCGCGATTCCAAGGGAGGTAGGGTGTTTAGGGTTGTGCTTGGAGTTCTAATTCAACTATAACAAGTTACGTGCATTAATAAAGGATAGTAGTTGGGGGCGGTTCCTAGCTAGCCGATGATGGGCTCAATCCAATTGAGTGTGTCCAGTTGGGCCACTACCACTAAATAATTCAATTTGATCCGAAAGCAATTAAGGAAAATTGGGCCTAGTTAATTAATTAAGGGACTGGGCCAAGTGATATTTACTTGCGGTTGCGGCCCAGTAACATTGCAATAGATGCGGCCCATTACATAAGTGTATAATATTAACGGAGTTAAGATTACAATATAATACGTCACTAACCGTGAAAGTTCGGGTTGTCACAAACAGGGAGTAGGTCAATGTCAAACACTTGACCCATGAGATCGAGTTTACAACCAAACAGAACATGAGAGGCCTCTATCGATTTACCATCCGCTAATTCTACCACATACTTATTTACAAGAGGTGTGGGAGTCAATCCTAACTTACGACTGAACTCTAACGACACATAACTCCAATCGGCACAGAGTCGAATAAAACAGAAGCAATCAAATCGTTTACAGAAAACGTACCAGTCACAACATTGCCATCGTTACGAGCCTCCCCAGCTCCAATAGTGAACACTCGCCCTTGTGCGCCATTTCCACCATTACCCCCATTGTTGTTCCCGTTGTTGTTCCCATGATTGTTACCACCAGCATTCTGATTTAGCTGAGGGCAGTCTCTCCTGATGTGGCCCTCAGCGCCACACTGAAAGCACCCCTTACGTGATTTAGCTGAGGGCAGTCTCTCGTGATAAGGTTTGGCGAAACCCCTTGAGTTTCGTCGAGTTGAAAAAGTGGCGAAACCCTATAGGTTTCGTCGAGAAAATGGGTGACGAAACTCATTATGTTTCGTCGCCTTTGGAACAGTTACAGGTCTATGAGTTACAGTTTCTCGATTTAATCATATGCATCGATTCCAGCCTAACCATCGATCAATCATTTAATCATTTATCATCAGTAACATACAATAGAAGCACATCATTGATCCCAACATCCAAGTTGCCATCAATCATCAAACATCAATATATTCATTCCACACATAACATTATCCATCATTTAACAATTAAACTATTGATTCTACCATCAGTTGTTTGTCTATCATGTAATCGATTTAATTGCACAGCATCTATCAAACCCTCATCGAGCAATACCGCATACAAACCAACAGATCCTTAGCATAACAATTCTAGGTTACAATATTTATGAGAAACCCTAATCATGCACATAAAACCACATCCAGAATACATCAAATAGTAGGGTTGTACACTAACCGTAATGCAGAAAGGTTTAGATTAATCGAGATGGAATGAATGGCTTAGAGTTTCCTTCTGCCGTCGTACAGAGAGAGTGAGTGTGTGTTCTAGGGTTTCCAAATGGTTTCACGTAACTGATTGCAAAATTTTATAACATGGAGGAAGTTGGGCCGGCGAAGCCTCCTTGGGCCGAAGCCCATTCCGACGAAATCCCCACTTCGACGAAACCCCAAAGGTTTCGTCATGACGATGGTGGCGAAACTCCCCTGTTTCGTCACCTAAGGTTTCGTCAAGTACTAGGTTTCGTCGAGTGACATGAGGGTGCACAAGTTGTGATATAACTTTAATAACTCTAAGTTTAAACAATCAACTCAACAATAAACATTCTAATAACCATCTAGTCAAAAGTGTACATATTACAACGTAACGAATAGTGAAGACACAACTGTAAGACAAGTAACGTGTCGGGAAAGAACTTGGAAAGTCGGGTTGTCACAAATAACACCGATCGAAGTAATTGGTTTGTACTCCCCCAGATTAACCGTGTCTTGGATCTTTGGAATCAACGTGATGAAGGATGAACCCATCCCTTTACTAATCGAACCTTCATCATAAAAACGCTGCATAATATCTTTAAAATCATTAGCAAACTTAGACCAAAAATGCTTTATGAATTTAAAATTGAAACCATCCGGGCCGGGGGATTTATCATCCCCACAACCAAACACCGCATCTTTAATCTCCGTATCAGAAAAAAGGCTCTATCAGCAAATCACTTTCAGCAGTCGTCAACCTGCCTATGTACAACAGAGAAGCTTTGGCCGGTTTTCCAGCTTTTCCACAAACCTGTTACGAAAATAAGTAAATACGTCTTTCTTCACCTTTTCAGGTTTAGACACCCAAATGCCTTTAATCTTCAAACCTGGAATACTATTAACCGCCCTTCTTTTGTTGATAACACCATAATCCTTGGTGTTTTCGTCACCCAAACCTGCCCATTTGTTTCTAGCCCGCTGACACAAATCTAACCTTTTAAATCTATCCCGCTCAATCACCCTTTTTTTTGCTTTCTACCAATATCCAATTCTCCTCTTCATTAAGATCTTTGTTTTCCAAAGTATGCTCTAAAATCTCAATCTCGGATTTATTAATGCCTTCCTCTTCAGATTCCGCCTTAAAGACCTCCTCTTTCCATACTTTAATGACCTGCCTCAATTTCCTAAATTTGTGCATAAGCTTGCAGTCAGGAGGACCATCCTCCTCAAAATCATCCAATGTCTTATTAACTAAGATGGGAAATGAATCCTGTTCCATCCAGGAGTTAAAGAATTTAAATGGTTATGGACCGAAATTCCTGGACTGAATAACCAAAACCAGCGGATTGTGGTCCGATAAACCCCTCGGTAAGGCTCTGTAAATCGCCGACGGCCATTTATTAAAGAACTCACCGTTAACAAACATCCTGTCAATCCGACTCTGCTTATTACTAGCAGCAAAAGTGTACCTGCTTCCTTTCAGCACATATTCAAACAGACCTGCATCTTCAATGAAGTCATTAAAGTCTCTAGCCGCCAGAGAATTAAACGCAGAATTTCTCCTTTCATTCTCATTTCTGACCGAATTAAAGTCCCCTGCAACAACCCGCTCCCCTTGGTAACTACTGATCAAGACCACCAGTTTACCCCACAATCTTCTTTTTTCAACAGTATTATGCGGTGCATAAACGTTTAGAACATTCAATTCAGTTCCATCCCCTTTTAGAACCCCTCTAGACAACAGGTAATTTCTATCACGAACTGTCTCTAATCTGTCAAAAACTTTTTTATCCCACATGTTTACCAGGCCCCCAGACCTCCCTGTAGCATCAACATGGTCTTCTAAAAAATCCTGGTTACCCCAGAAATTCACCAGCACACTCCCATTAAGCTCACTACATTGAGTTTCTTGAAGAAGAACAAACTCAACTTCATGAAGCCTTTTGTATTCCCTCACCCAATCCCCTATGCCGCCCACACCCATACCCCTAATGTTTAAGGACATCAAATGCATTGATTACCTCGTTGAAAGCCTTCTTCGTGAACCACGTCATCCACTTGGTCCGAAAATTGCCCCAGATTATCAACACCAACCGCCACACCCAACGCAACAGTCTCTTCTACCACACCACGAAACGCAGCTCTCGCTCCGACCCCTGTCCCAACCCATCATCACCGCCTCCACTCTCCCTGCCAACGTCATCTCGACCAGTGTCATCGGAATTACCCATAAAATTATCCTCATTTCTTAGTTGTTTATTTAGGTCAGGAGTTTGGAATTGAGCGCTGGTTTCAACATCAGAATTTTCATTCCTCCCCAACTGGGCTTGTGCAACATTATAAATACCCAATATAGCATTTAGCCCAAAAGGATCATAATCCTCATTATCTCTTTGTCTCTTTTTGGGCCTGCCTTGATCCACAAGAGAACCTGAGGCCCGTCCAGATTTACCTTTTAATTTTTTAAATTTCCTTTGACTATTGATACTTCCCATATCAAAATTTGAATTTTGCATGTGCTCACCTCTATCACGTGAATTTCGGTCCATCTCCGAATCTTCCATAATATTTTCCTCCATAATTTTAGAATTTTCAGGATCATTTCCTTGCTTCGAGATTGTATCATTAATGCCTTGGCCGGAATTATGATTGTCACCGGAAACTTCATCGGAGGAAATATGATCATCGGAGTCCGAGTTATCCTCCTTTGAAGCAACTGAAACGCTACGCACCTCTTCCTCATCGTCTGAACACCACTCTTCTTCTAGGCAATCCTGGGTCCATTCACTCGTGTCTTCCTCCACCCAGACTCGCAATGTTAGATTGTTCCACTTCAATTCCACTTCTTCATTAATTCTGGTGCAATCCCCCCTAAGAACTCCCAAACAAACATAAGAGAGGTCGTTATCCTCAATCGATATTTGAGCTGGTTTTATAACCTTTCCAAAGAGACCTCAAATTGCATTGAAAACCGGCTCTAACATTATAGATGCAGCGGCACCCCATGAACATTAACCCACGCTATCCTTTCGTAAGCTTGGGAGGGGCTGTTATATTATGTCACTTATTTATCTTAGGCTTTAAGTTTTAACTTACATATTATATGTCACTTATTTATCTTAGGCTTTAAGTTTTAACTTACATGTGTTCCATCTTGTATATTATAATTGTATGTATATTGTAAAGAAGTGCGATATGCGCAACAGTTCATAAATATATATTGGTTTCTTGCCCTCAAACTTAAAACAAGCCTAACCATAACCAACAAATGTTCGAGAAAGGCCCGTAGGAGGTCTGCTTATTGCATAATCACTAATAGATGACGATAGCATACTCATGGGTCGGGTTGCGAAAGAGAATTTTTGATATTATCATTAGGGGATCTTTCGTTTCATCACATTTATAACTTTTTTTCCTGGAAAAGGAAGAAATATGAGACCACCAAGGTTGGATGTCAAAAGGATCACAATTTTAATTATTTTTGTTTCTAAATGCTATTTTTTTGTACCATTTCCATTTATACCTTTGTGGTTGGCTAGTTTTACTAAAAAGGTTGAAGTTTACTCATGGTATGACGTAAGGAGTTTCACATACAGGTAATTTATAGTTAGAATTTTGGCACTCATTTTATTTTCTTATCATCGCTTAAAGGAGGAGGAACTACAATGCCCAGATAGGGATGACGTTGCAAATAAGCTTGGAAAGCAATTGGAACCTCAGGTGACACATGAAATTATTGTAAGACCCTCCTTTATGTTTTCCTTTCATTGTTCTCTCATATTAATTTGACTTTTGGTTCTAATAAGCGAAAAACATGAGATAGTATGAGGCTTTTGCATCTTAAATGTGGTGAGGTGCTCGATGAGAGGCAAGAGCTTCACTTGCGCGGCGTGATGCAATTACGGAAGCAGTTAAATGGCTCAAGAACGCTTAGTTAATCAAAGTCTCTAATTTGAACTAGGGGTGGCAAAATGGGTGGGTTGGGTAGGTTTGGGTAATGGGTTAGGATGAGTTCGGGTTAGAATGGGTTTATTAAGAAATGAGTTAGGATGGATTTAGGTCAAGATGAGTTTTTGTCAAGATGGATTTGGGCATGATAGGCTAAAAATATAAATAAATAAATACAAATTTAAAAAATTTAAAAAAAAATTAAAAAATTAAAAAAATTAAAAAAATTTGAAAACAAGGTTCGGTGCTTTTTGAGGATTGTACGTAGAGGTGGCAAAAAATCAGAATTTTGTTTTAAAAAAAATTTAGATATTTCTACACGGCTTTAGCATCTTAATACAAGCAAATCAATCTAGATGACAGATTGACAGAAATATAAGCTTGTGAAGTAATACAAAAACTTTCCGGTTGTATACATACATAGATCATCAACAAGTGGAACTTGCACTCGGCTGAACCAGCCAAATATTATATTCACACATGATTCATTTGCAATACTAAATTACAATCATTTAAAAATAAAAAGCCTCCATTTGTCTTTTTAGGTTTATTTGAATATGATCTAATCATCAATTCACAAAACTAATGGTAATCACAACCCTAAAATTCAAAAATCCTTTTTCTTCACAAAACAAATCTCTAATTAATCAGCAGGTAGATCGAATAAAAGACAAACACAAATGATAAATCTACCTTGAAGAGATATTCTCTTGACAACAGAAGCTGTACATTTCTTTATCTTGAAGAAATCAAATATTTTGGTCTGCGTAAAACCTAAAATTAAAATCAAATCAAAACACTCAAACATTTCATGCAGACACACAATACCTAAACGCAAAACTCAATACTTTTAACCGCTGGCGGAGGATGATCGGAGTATTGAGGGCAGAACCCGGGGCCAATCGGAACACGAACAACGATAGGGCGGAGACACGTCATGTGAAACGCTTTATCACATTTATCGCACAGCAGCAGCTGGTGGTCCCGGTCACCGGAGCTGCATTCATCGCAAACGGTGTCGTTATAGTTGTTGTTGTGTTAAACGACATAGGACATAGAGAGAGTACGGTGATTTAGGGTTGAATCCATGAAGTCTGATATGTTTTTGGGTTAGAGAACTAAAAGCCCATTCTGACCCATGTTAAAACTTAGATATGTATTTTAAAACCCATCCTAACCCATCTTGACCAAATCCTCAGCCCATTCTAACTTATTTCTTTTTTTAAAGAGGCCCAAAATAACCCAAAAAATATCATTGTTGGGTTTTTGTTGCCACCCCTAATTTGAACCATAGGTTCCAATTACAAAGTTCTATAATTCAAATTCAATAAAAAAAAATCAAAGTCTCTAATTTGAACCATAGGTTCTAAGAACACAGTTCTATAATTCAAATTCAATAAAAAAAAAAAACAAAGTGATAAACACTAACAAATTCAAAGATAAAAATGAAACAATATAAAGAAAAGATAATTAAAATAAATATTTGAATTTAAATATACGGATAATGATAATGATATACTCTCCATCTTTCAAAAAACTCATCCTTAGTTCTACCAACGGACCAAAGCCACCTAGGGCAAAAGGAATATTGTTTCTTATCTATTCCAAGGACACACAACTTTGTTGTTTCTAGATTAATTGGCGTTAGGTTCCTAATTGCCATTGGGCATGTTTTATTTTCTATTCTCACATAATTCAATTGTTTAGCACCCTTTAAATAATTTTTTTAGACAGAAAATTCAGCTCCTTTAAGATTTTGTGACCCACCGTCAATTTTTTTTTTTTTTTTGTAATTAATCCATGAAACCCACGTGGCATTGGCCATGTGCAAATGTTTTCATAATGTTTAGGAGTATTGGATTTTAATAATCTCAATTATTCGCCGTTGGCCACTAACAATTCCAACTTCAAAAATAACTAGTGGTAGTCCCAACTATTGACATATTGACCACCAATGAACCCTGACTAACAGAACACTAACATCGTTACTCTCTTGTCGCCGGAAAACCGTTTTTGTCCAGAAAAAGGTTTCTAAAGGTCCGATCTAAGGTTACAAAGAGGTTTGGGACGAAAAGGTTGTGTTTTCCGGCGAAAAAGGAGTTTTCCGGCGACTTTAATAATTGGGGCGTTTAATAGAAAAAGGTTCACAAAGGTCCATAATAAGGTTACAAAGAGGTTCGAGATGAAAATGTTGTGTTTTCCGGCCAAAAACCGTTTTTCCGGTGACCGGAGACTAACAGCATCAGGGTTCTATTAGTGAGGGTCCATTGGAGGCCAATATATTAAAAGTTAGCACTGTCTGTGGTTATTATTAAAGCTGGGACTATTGGCGGTCAACAGTGAATAGTTGGGATTATTAAAATCCAATATTCCTAATGTTTATGCACACTCGCCACCATTATCGGTTGAATTTGAAAAATTTTAGGTGATCCCAAGCTTTATGAAACTACCTCCACGTTTGGCATCCTTATGTTACGAACCTCAATAGGTGAATATACCATTGGATATTCTCATCCTTCAAGCCTTACATCACAATCAGTATTGCCTTTGTCTTCTATTGACCCGACCTCTTGAACGGTAAGGGTATGTTTGGCAAAAGTAGCTGGTGACCGGTGGCTGGAAGCTAGTAGCTGTAGCTTTTTAGATATATTTGGTGTTTGGCAAAACAGCTGGATCTTTTAATAAAATGTATAAAATGACCAAAATGGACATAACTAAAAATTTAAAAATCTTGTACATTAAAAAGTTCATTATCTATAGAGGTTAAAGGGTATGTTTGGCATGGAGCTTTTAGGAGCTTTTAGGAAAAAGCTCATACTCAATAAAAAACCTTGTTTGGTTGAAGGAGCTTAAAGCTTTTAGGTTAGGAGCTTGAAGCTTTTGGTTGAACGCTCCCCACGCCCACTATCCCCACCAAGCGCACCCACCTGTCGCAATGTTCGCGCCCCTTTTGTAGCTAATGTGACAACATTGGCGCCCCCAATGGAACCCCGTAACACATATTCTATGTATCTCTCTTCATACATGCCTAGTCTACCTTGAAAACAAACAAAAAAGGGTATATTAAACTAACCTGTGAGTTCTCTTATTCTTATTAAGTTGTCTTACAAAATTCTTGTTCCTATGCATTATCGTCTAATTATTTAGAACATCTAATTTTTCATTTGATTTATGAAACAAGTTAAATACGTTAAATAATTTCAAGTGTTACAATAGATACTTGCTCAACTTCCCTTTTACAGTTTATTATTTAATTTTATTTAAATTACATAAAGATTAACATATATAATCCTCTTTCTTACCAACAATTAACTTAATTAGTTGATCTAGGAACTTATTTCAATTCAATAACACTATGGTGACACATATTATTAACTACAATTTAAAAATTAGCAAATCTATTATAAATATTAGGCCTGTTATAGGCAACAAACAAACAATTAATTTGACTAAGCTAACCTAGAAGATTTAGAATGGTTTCAAATTACCACTCAACGTATTTGGGCCTTATTTAGTTATTGAGCTAACTATAACTGGTTTGTGAGCTTGGAAAAATGTGGTGGGCTGGACCTTGGTAAGCCAAGCCTGTAAAAGTAGGGCACATGAAACAGAAGCAGGGTCGATTGGGTTCGAGAGTCAAGGGACGGACATGTGCTTACCTCAAATCTCGCTGGAACTATCACTTTGGTGCAAAGAGGGTGGAATTAGATTGATATTATCTGAAGAGATATTAACTACTCAATTTCTTTCAATTCCCTTCTCATTTTTCTACCTTAGTTATAACTCCCTTGTCACATATTTAATTTGCAGGTGGGGAAGAACTTGGAACACTTGAAGATTCCTCTCACTCATATTCAATCAGCAACCCATGATTTCTCAAGCGAATACAAAATTATAAATTTCCCAGAAGAGGGCTATGCTTTCTACAGAGCAGAACTCGAGCATTATGATAAAGAGAATGCATCATCCAAGAGACACAACACTGTACTTATCAAACGCTACCCCCCTTCTGGAAATAAGTGGTATGGAGAAAAAGAGTTTCTCACAGAATTACAAATTCTTTCCGGTGGAGTTAAGCATCCCAACATAGTCAATCTCCTTGGATTTTGTGTTGAAGAGTCTGAGATGATCCTTGTCATTGACAATTTTTCTATTGGATTTCTTGGTAAGTATTTGGAAAACCTCAAAGACAAACGTGTTTTGACTTGGGAAAAACGTTTGAAAATCTGCATTGATGTTGCACACGCATTGAAGTACATTCATTATGAGATGGAAGACCAGAAGATGATAATAAACCGTGATATACACAGTTACAACATTGGGTTGGATGAGAATTTGGAGGCAAAGATTGTTAACTTTTGGTTGTCCTTATTCTTGCCTCCAAATCAAGAAGACGAAGCTCTCTATCTCAACTGGATTGGCAGACCACATCACGGAGATCCAGAATATAAGAAGACTAACAAGGTAAAAAGAGAATCAGATGTTTATGGTTTTGGAGTAATCTTGTTTGAAATTCTATGTGGGAGATTAGCCTTTGACCCAATTTACCATAAGGAGAGTGACATAGGGCTGGCCCATGTAGCAAGACTAAACTTCAGCACAGGATCACTAGAAGAGATGATAGATCCTATAATCAAGGAAGAAATTGGTGAAAACAAATTTGTTCTAAATAGAGGACCCAACAAGGATTCTTTGCACACGTTTATTACAATTGCACACCAATGTGTGGCGGAAACTCAAGACCAACGCCCAACAATGAAAGCCGTAGTCAAGCAACTTGAAAAAGCATTATTCTTTCAAGTAAGTTACTGTTCCAAATTCAGTTTATCAACGCCTAGAAGTAATTTGTGTGATGGTTCCCTGTATAGAAAACAAAAATTAGAATGCTTTATGAGGTTGGGTTCAAATTATATAAAATTCATTGTTAAAAATCCTTTCCACTTTATAATGTCTAGCATCATCCTATTAAGTTTACTTTTTAGACATTGTAGGAATTTATCAATCCTACACTTTAGACTATCAAGTTAGGACTTTGCTAGAATTGCTTATACAGAAATACAATAATAAACAAAAAATTCAATTCAAAACCTTTAGAAAACGCAGTACAGTTCATATTTAATTCATAAGGGACATTTATCATCATACTAAAATCATGTTGTTCAATGTTTGTGATCAATGATATGACCCAATTATCAATTTACTCATCATTTACAGTTTTTCATAATATTTAGAAAAGGATAATACCAATTTTGTTTTCTATTACCACTTTATTATAGTTATCAATATATTTATTTTATTTGGTGTGTCATGTTTAACAGAAAAACAACAAGGATAACCCCAAAATGTCACTTGAAGACATAAAACGGGCAACACAAAACTTTCATGATGACAATTTCATCGGTGGGGGAGGATTTGGTAAAGTCTATAAAGGAAACCTTCAAGATGCAGAAGGAATTAAAACCATTGTTGCAAAGCGATTGGATACGAGGTTTGGTCAAGGAGAACAACAATTCTTTAGTGAGCTCCAAATTCTTTTGGATTATAAACATGAGAATGTCATTGGTCTTGTAGGCTACTGTGATGAAAATGATGAAAAAGTCCTTATCTATGAGTATTTGTCCAAGGGAAGTCTTGATAGGTATTTGAATGATACTTCTCTTACATGGGTGAAACGACTTAATATATGCATTGATGTTGCAAGAGCGTTGGATTTCCTACACGGAGGAGTAGGAAAACAAGCAAAGGTAATACATAGGGACATCAAAACTGAAAACATCCTGTTAAACAATGATTGGAAAGCAAAATTGGCTGATTTTGGGCTTTCGCTGATATGTTCAATAAATCAGGAAACAGACTATATCATCGATCATGTGTGTGGCACAAAAGGATACGTGGACCCACTTTATAGACAATCGGGATTCTTAACCATCGAATCCGATATTTACTCGTTTGGTGTTGTTTTATTTGAGATTTTGTGCGGGAGATCAACGTTTGCAATTCACAAACATGAGGGTCACTATCTACCGGATTTCATTAAAAAGAACTTTGAAGAAGGAAAACATGCTGAGGTGGTGTTCAATCAAATTAGGGAAGAGATTCTGCCGAAATCATTGACTACATTTCAAGAGATTGCCTACCAATGCCTACATCTTGAACGAGAAAAAAGACCGACGACAAAAGAAGTTTTGACAGAACTTAAGAAGGCAATGGAATTACAAGTAAGTTAATCGTCATAGTTTTATGAAAGCTAACAATGTTCACTTAATGAATAAAATATAAACCAGAACTTTAACTTGTGTTCCTTTAATGACCTAAAAAGTAATGTCTGGTAACTTTTTTTTTTACCATTATCCCAACTGAATTGGAAACTCCAAACGCAGTATCTTTTGTTGAGCTTCTAACTGTTATTTAGGAATTAGAAATGAAGGAAAATGGAAACTTGCTGCTCAACTTTCTCTACTTTCATTCCAATCAAACACCTTACATAGGAACTTATCCACCTACTGCACTCAAAAATATCCCAAAAAATAGTGAACAAACCCATGACTGACCCACTATTTAATTTACTTGACACAATCAAAACCCATAAAATAAACATGTTAAAATTAATTCTCTGCTGACCCGTATCCGACTTAACCCATACTCGACCCGAACCATCAAGATTATAATTCCGATTTTAATTCTGTTTGGCTTTCTCATTGTCCCAGTTGAATTTGAATTCGGAGGTTAAATCTGATTATGTGGATACGAGGAGTCATGCTTCCATAATTGAGACACAAGTAATTGAGCTTTCCGGTGAATTGAACGATATGAACATGACTGGCAAATCTGAAAATTCTGAAATTCAAAACTTGGAAAAGATGTTACTTCACCAAACCGAGGACTCAGCTGAATCTGGCTGTTGTAAGTTTGATATGTTATAGATATTTATTATGATTTATCAAGTGGAACTTTAAGATGGTGACAACATCTATGTGATATTTACAGGTTGACCATGTGGATTCAGGAAAGTCAAGACTCTCAGGAAGGCTGCTACACCTTCTCAGCCAAATATATCAAAAACAGATACAAAAATATGAAAAGGAGGCTCGGTTGCAGGTACTTTTAGTTATTGTATTAGGTGGAGTGGGCTGGATAACGGGTTCATGTTTAAACAGGTCATTTTTGATGTAGGTATCTACAAGCTCGGTGGATTAAATTGGACTTTTTTTGCATATAACTTAATTTGTTTGTATAAATGAATGTCATGTTGATGCTTCTTTAGTTTTGTATTTACTTGTTTATATTGATAATGAACTTTCATTTAGTTAAAAAAGGCATCAAATTTAGATTTTCTTCTAGTCTCTGATATAGAACAGGCCGCCCATCATGACAAGCTAGATTTTATCAGTGAAAGTTTGCCTCTTAAATGTGGCTAAGTATGTAATCACGTGCAGATATCAGAAGGTGATTGAGCTTCACGCACAAGTACCAGGGAAGAAAGTCAATCATGAAGAGTTTATGGATGGACGGAGATTAACACCAGTTAAATTCAACACAGATAATGAGTGTATTCTTGTGAATTTGAAACTTTTAATAGTTATGTAAGAATAAATATATCAGAAAAGATTACCAAGGAAGAAAGAGCAACATCAGTGTTTACCTACAGTAACAAACCCGTTCTGACGAGAACACATTTGTGTCAAAACCCGTTCTAACCAGAACCAAAAGAACCCCTTTTTTTAAATGACCTTTCGGACCGAACTCATCTCGACCCAACCTGTTCTGACCTGTCACCTGATCACCTGACACGACCTGCCCAATTACCAGGTGTAATTTTTATTCACACACCCTCGGTTTCATCTTTATCCAATTGTGGATTTTTGGAAATGCACTTGAAAGCAAATCAATTTTCAAGCCATATCTATACACAACTTTGTTATCACGTTTCTTTGTTTTATTCTTGTTGATTATTGGATGCAAACACATAATTTTAAGGAAGATTCTCGTTGGCCGCGGGTGCAGTTGACACCACTTTCGAATTTGAGATTTTTTTTTCTCATTAGCATGTTATTTTTGAACTTTTCTTGAACTTCATTTACATTAGTTGTTCTACATTGACTTATCCTTTTTTATAGTTGAATCCAACATGTATACAAATTATGCGATTGAAATCGGCAACAAGTTTATCTATTTTGACTTATCTAACGGTTGACGTATCTTTAGTCCACTTTGGTGAATAAGGTTCCCTGCTCAACTTAGTTATCAGACTTTAGGGGAAGTTAGTGACATATGCAGGTCCAAGCAAAACATTTTGAGTTTTTTGTATCTGATTTTTCGGTTACTAATATGTTCTAACACAATGCATAAAAAATTTGATGTGTAATTTGTAGTAGCCAACATGTGTAAAATATCGTCTGAATGAGACGCTTCTTATCACCATTGTAAAGTATGATTCCGTTTATTCATGTTTAATTTTCAATATTTCAGTAACTTATAATCATGCACACCACCTGTTTGATTAAATGCCTTTGTGAGTTCCTGTTTCCCATTTGGATTTACTTTTCACTTGTTCTCTTTTGAACGGGTCATATAAAAGTTAAATAATTAATGGATGAGAACTGTGATGAGATGGATTTACATCAATTCAATGTTCAAAAGTTGGTTGTTACACTTTCAGAAGTCAAACAGGTTTCATACCCTTATATTAACTTTTGGTGAATTGTATGTTATCAAGTCACCTGTTAGACAGTCTTTTGATTTTGTCTCCTGATTATATTGGTAATTTTGTGACATGGCGTGATTATCAGCGAAAACTAAGAGAAAAAATTGATTTGAGCGTAAGTAGATTTCATTAGACATGAGTATCATACATAGCTGAACAATTGACGTGTTTGAGCACCTACTAACCGACTTAACTACACTAACTAACTCACTTAGCTACTACCCGAAATATAGACACACATCACATTTTTCCCTTCTCACATTTATGCAATTGTATTCTGTAGTAGGTTTAAATCAGTTGGCAATTGGTCGGTTAATGTTGTTAATTGGGTCGGCATTTTTTTAGGGAGTCCCTTGATATTTCGGGTCGGTTGTTTATTGCTGGGTTAAGAAGAATGTTAGAAGATTTTAGTCAAGCTCAAGAAGTTGTAACTCAAGCTCAAGAAGCTCAAGCATGGACGATAGAGATCTGGTTGCCAAAGGAGTAATGCAGCTTGAGTGCCGTAATACAAACTTGATATTTCGGGTGAGTTGTTATGAAGAATGCAGATTTCAAAGGGAGTGTTGTTGATTAGTGATTCAAAAGATACCAGAGTCACATATGTCACAGTTACAGAGCATGGTACAACTTTCACTGCATGAGGTACAATTACTCATATAAATGTAACTAGGGCTGTAAACGAACCGAACGAACACGAACAAGGCCATGTTCGTGTTCGTTCGTTAAGGAAATTAAAATGTTCGCGAACTGTTCACGAACGCATACCGAACATAAGTTTATGTTCGTGTTCGTTCGTTAAGGAAATTCAGTTGTTCACGAACAGTTCGTGAACACTGGTCTCGAACACAAACAAAAGCAAACGAACATTTAACTTGAAAATAAAAAAATAAAAACATCGTTATCCTTAAACATTGGATATAAGTAGTTAAATACAACCATCAAATGATAAATCAAAATACAAGAAGTCTACTAGACTACCAAACGTTGAATCAACTTTAACTAATTTAGATATAATTATCCCCAAAAATGTCTTAGAATGTCCAAATTTTAGCTAACTTAGAAAAAATATGATTTCAAGTTTTCAATATGTTTAGATACAAAGTTTATTATTTAATATTTTTTTGATATAATCAAACGAACACGAACGAACGTAAACGAACATATTACCGAACGTTCACGAACGTAGTCGAACGAACGAGACCTGTGTTCGTGTTCGTTCGCTAAGCTAACCGAACGAAATTTTTTGTTCGTGTTCGTTCGTTAAGCTAGTCGAACGAACATAAACGAACTTTCCGCCGAACGGTTCACGAACTGTTCGCTGAACGTTCGGTTCGTTTACAGCGCTAAATGTAACCATAAAAAAATAATTTATGTCTATTCTGAATCAAAAGTGCTTGTATCTAGATGATTAATTTTCTGAATAACTCTATTTATGACACTGATTTTGACCTGTGATACAGATTACTAGTCCCTACTTGAATGTCTTATTTAGTTCAACACCAAGGAGACAATGCACCATAGTGACTTGACGCATGCCAGGCTCGCAACTTTTGAAATCTAGTCTAATATGGATATGAAAAATCCGGTTATTGCTCCGGATAAGTGGCCAGGCCGATATCATATGATTGTTGGGGTCAAACCAGGTGAAATCTGAACGTGTTGACCAGAAGTTGGGTGGAGTTTGTACTGGTGCCACTTTGCTTCGATGGGAAGTCAAAAAAATAAGCAAAAGTCATTGGCTAGTATGCGGGTTACTACTGGGTCATCCTCAAAGTAGTGAGATTTGCTTTTACTAGCATTTTCAGACACACGTAAGGAACCGTTTTTGTATTCATATATATACATAGATTTGCTTCACATGCTTTCGGTTCTCATACACATTTGATGCTTATTGACTTAGGGTGAGCAAAAACCAAACCATAACCGAAATCCGAACGGTCAAAAATTAACCAAAACCAACATAATCAATCGGTTATGCTTAAGTAAATATGATGAACCGATCATGGTTATGGTTGATGTATCTCCGTTAACAGACTTCAAGCGAAACTGAACCGAACCGAACCTTGTATTATGTTTATGATTTTCTGGAATAATATATTGTTGTTGGCTTCCGTACACACCATATAATCATGTTGCTGCTATAGAGATATACGATATGTGTTTGCTTGCCGGTTAATCAGGAAGCAATAATTGTTGTGTTAAGGCTTTGCTACTATATGGGGATTTGTCCCAAAAGGATTTCCTGCATTTTGTGCATAAATGTCATCGGTTCTTCAACATTGATTATGTCAACGTGATAACCAGCTATGCACACCATCTGTTTGATGAAATGCTTCAATGAAACCCACTTCTATGAGAAATGAAGTATGGTTTATATTGTTTTGAACCTGTTTAAAATCTGCAAAATGCCAATTAAGCAACAATGTAAAATAAGGTCTAGCATAACATGTATACCAGTCAAGAACGTCTGTTTATTCAATGTCTTACAGTCACATATGCTTTTATTTAACGTAAGGGTTTGTGGATTATAGCAGCTGCTACTTAGGACTTGTTTCTCGGCAAGGCAGCAAGTAAAGAAAATCTAGGACACTTGAAAATCGTCGGGTATCTTATATACAGCCTCAGTCTGCTTCTATGAACACATATTAGCATCATAATCACTTCATCAAACATCAGAGTCAAACGAGTGGGTGTTAATTGAAGCCACTTTAGAGTTTTAAATACAAAATTTGTAGTGTTAGTATGTTCTGTTTATCCAGATCAGTAGCAAACATATAGTAACAATCATCAAGTGTTGTCAAATTGTAATTTTTTGTACATGCTATATATTCTTGACAAAACTGTAAGGCATGCTAAATGATGGATATAACTCAGAGAATTATATATGTGTAAAAATGGGCCCGGATATATGCACTGCAAACGGAGCTATGATATAGAATTCAAGTGACTTGAGTACGGGTCATTACAATGTCAAGATGGTTTTCATAATGTTTTGATAATTTGTGTGTTCATAAACTCTCCAGCATATGTTTTTAAGCATGTATCGCAAGAGATTGATACTCAACTGGTTGAAGAGACTTTTGTTTCTGATGTTTCGCTATATCTGTTTGTTTAGAAATTTTGCTTTAGTTCCCTGTAAGTATAGGAACAATCATTATGTAATGTAGCGACTGATGTAATTAATTTACTGTGTTGTTGTATAGGGCTGTTATCGGGAAGAGAGAGTTGTTAGGTTATCGGGAAGTGGCGTACCGGTGTGATTTGAGAGCTGTTGGGAGACTGTTTCGGGACAGCATCGGTGATGAAACAGTACCGTGGGATGTTGTATAGGGCTGCCAAAACGGGTTAATATGAAAACAACCAAGAGCAAGTTTGAAGCAAGTGACTAAGCAAGAGCAAGAAACAAGTCGGATCTTTGTGAACCGATCAAGAAAGAGAAGAAGCAAGAAAGAAAGTTATTTTTCACCAAGAAAGAAATAAGAAACAGGTAAAGATTAAGGGAGGTGAGTGTAGGGTTAATCTTAACAAGTTCTAAGCAGGTCATGGATACGGGTCAAAAGTGGATATTGGTCAGCAGGAAGTTTGTTTATAAAGTCACATATTTATTAGTGATTTTAAGTAGTCGTGTGTAGGTTTAGTGGGTCAAGAAAACGCGGCATAAATGTAGGGAGTTTTAGGAGATGATGTGTTACATGGTTAGTTTGTTTAGAGTATATTTAATCTAAATTTGCAATGAATGAAAGGTGTGTGTTTTGAAGAAGTAATAATTTCATTTTTAGTGAGGTTTTGATTTTGAGTGTTTGAAGCTTGAGACCATTGAATCATGTTGCTGTTTGTGTGATGTTCTTACAAGGATCGTTCAACCTTTTGAAAACAGATCATTTATATTCGTGAGATGAACTTGACAATCTAAACTATGCATGACCCGATCAATAAACTGTGTTAAATATTTTATTATTAAGTCAGTTCTAAGTCAGTTCAAACTGATTTTGCAATGCACGTTTTTGTGCTCTACAATATTCTGCATGATACTTGTGGATTTGTAATATAAGAAGTCATAACTTGAAAGAATTCATCATGTGTCAAGTTGGTATCTAGTTTTGGCTTTGAAATTTGTAGTTGCTGTTTTGCACTTGGCGGAAGTTGCACCGTCTTTAGTGCTTCTCTGGATTATATAAAAAACGCGTGTGATCGTGGTTTCTACTTTGATTGTGTTCAGGAAAGCAATATTGGTGAAACAAAGTCATCTTTTATCACCCTTTTCCTCACAAAGAGCACTACTGGATTCCTCTGTCAAATCACTATGTTTCTAAGATTCTTTTTGAATTCAGAGCAACAACCTGCTCCTCCATTGTGAGGCGTTCTCTCACATACATCAGGGTCTTGACGGAAAACACATGGGACCCTGGTAGGAAGTGAGGAAGATAACTACTCTATCCAACTCAACTTTAATGTTTTCAAGATCAAGAGTCATCGTATTGAAGTTGTTGAGCTGACGCCACCTGAAAGAGGTATAAATGCTTCTTGAGATATATTATACTGGAAAGAAACTTGGCATTGTGCAAGCTTTCAAGCTTTGCTCAATGTTCAAACACTGGCTGTAGTCGTCGCATTCATCACTTCTCTAAGAACATAATCATCAAGACCAAGAATGATGGCACGGTGCGCTTTCTCCAAGATTTCTGACTTTCTCGATCAGGAAGGTCGTCAAATTAATTTAACCTCTTTAATCTCGCCATCATCAGCAATGATCTTGAATCCAGTTTTAAGTCTTGTCTAGAGGGGGCAATCTTGACCTAAACACTTCCAAATGGGTTGGTTTGGGTTGTTTTTAAAATTATATGGGTTGGTTTGGGTAAGATATTTTAACTAAATGGGTCATAATGGGTCATTTGAAATTCCATCTTGTTATTTTCGGGTCAAAGTGGGTCAACAACATTAAAGAAATGGGTCGATGTGGGTCGGGATGAGTTTCGTACCGTTTCGACCCGTACCGTTCGACGCGTACCGTTTCGACGCGAACCACTTCGACCCGTACCGTTTCGACGGGAACCGTTTCGACGCGAACCACTTCGACGCGAACCGTTTCGACGCGTACCGTTTCGACGCGAACAGTTTCGACGCGAACCGACGCGTACCGTTTCAACGCGAACCGTTTCGACGCGAACCGTTTCGACGCGTACCGTTTCGACGCGAACCGTTTCGACCTGTACCGTTTCGACGCGTACCGTTCCGACGCGAACCTTTCGGCCCGTACCGTTTCGACGCGAACCGTTTCGACCCGTACCGTTTCGGTTAGCATGGAGATCGAAGAAAGAAGCTTCTGCTTTGTTGTTGCTCACTTCACTTGGCATCTGGTGAGAAGAAGTAACCAAACATACGCCAATTATCCCAATCGAGAGCCTTCAAGTTTGATCTATTTTTTAATCCAAAAAAAAGACGTTGGGCCTAACAACGTTGCATGAAAGAGTTGGGGTCCACAAGTTATCAATAAATCACTTCATTTTTATTTTTTGTATTTTATGAACCGTTTCGACCCGACCCGACCCGAAACCCGTTCCGACCCGAACCCGTTCCAACCCGAACCAAAAACAACCCTTTTTTTAATTGACCCGTTTCAACCCGAACCCGTTTCGACCCGAACCCGTTTTGACCCATGACCCGACCCGACCCGTTTGCCAGGTCTGGTCTTGTCCTAATGGTTTCGTCATTATACTGAGCATATTTAGTTTTGAATCATATCCATGTGCCTTCCTTAACCACCACATTTGTGCTCACTATGACTTTAGGACTTGCATCATCTAATCTCAACAGTCTAAAACCATCAACACATCCATTCCTGTTTTCTTATGAATTGCTTATGTTGGTGATATTGTTCACCGAATAAGTTATTGTACTCGTAGCTGCAACCCTAAACATCTTAATTAATTTTTAACTGGACACGATATCCTTTTAAAAGCCTTTGTTATCTACGTGTGACAAAATGCTCAAATGAATTTAACTGGTAATATCTTCCTATATATATCTGGTACCACTTCTATATTCCATAAATCAAGAACCCATTAATTAAATTCATCCAAATGGTCCTCAAGAGACTTACAACAAGCCATTGAGAATGTTACTATATAATATTTTCTTACCTAGTTAGGTGTTTTTGTGCGCAGTGGTGGACCCAGAAATTTTTTATGGGGTGCGGAAATTTATAGGGGTCGTTTGTCTATCGCTATATAATAATTTTTTCGGTCCGGTTCAAGTCGGATCGGGTCAAAAATAAACCAAATTTAATATAATTAACAAAAGTACGACAACCGTTGGGTTGGTCACACAATAAATATATGATACAATAATAAAAAAAAACATCATTACTAATATGGACAAAAAAAAACAACGATTCGAAAAATCCGTACACAATAACAGAGCCAAATTATTTATATATTTGTTACTTTTTTTACAATCGATTACTAAAATAATAACGACTATCAACCTGTAATAATAACTTAGACTAATAAAGATTGATTATAACGGTTTTTTTACCATATTATATTTTTAAAAATACATGTTGATGATAAAAACCATTGTCTGATCATGTATATTTCTTGATCATAAAATGAAACTCTAAATTAACTTTTTTTTGAACGGCAAGGTGTCATACAATTTTTGGGTGCGAGACACCCCACACCTCCCTCATTGGGGAGGTCCGTCGCCCCACTCCAGCCAGACGTGAGTGTCTTAACCGTGCCCCAGCTGACATCAGAGAGTGGCCGGCGTCCATGGAAAAACCCCACAGGTACCTCACCTCAACTATGGGGCTTGACGAGTTGAGAGCCGCCTCAAGAGGGGATCGAACTCGGGTACCATGGGTAAAACCCAGGTGCATCAACCAGTTGGACTGGACTGGAATCATTTGCTAAAACTCTAAATTAACTAAACTGATTATAAATGAAGAAATAAAGTAAAAAAAAATAATATGTACATTTCCTGTATAGCACATCAAATAAACTAACAATAGAAAAGATATATTGTTCTAAAAAAATCTATTTCTTTGTATTTGTTTTTTATTTTTTAAAATTGGATAGTTACTAGACTGATAGTCACCGTTATAACCATGTATGATGACAGTTATAGGCTCATAGATATGGGCTTTTACTTGCTCAAGTAAAAGAAATGCTATTATAAGCCTATTTGTAGAAAATAAATATCAAAAGTTCAACTTCAAGCTCATCTGTTGTTTCTTCTTCACGTTCAAACCCCTAATAACCAGGCACCCTTGCAGCTGCCGGAAAACAAAGTCCAATGCTGTATATTCACTCCATTCTCTTCATACACGCAGGTCCTCCCCTGTAGGGTTTGATAAGTTTAAGGGGTGCAATTACAAAATATCAAAGGATGCGCTCGGGATTTTGGCGTATTTACAACACTAAATCCTTTTTTTCAAGGGGGGCGGCCGCCCACCCTCTAATATAGGTAGGTCTGCCATTATTTGTGCGAATGTGTTTTGATAATCTATGTGAACTTTAAATCAAAAGTACCTTTATATACTGTTTTTAGAACAACAAAAACTCACTCACTAAATATACTCCTAATTTTTACACTAATATTCAACAATCCTTTATACCATTAGAGTCGTTGTTTTAACCGATGAAAATGGTTTGGCATAGCATGGAATTAAATTTCAAAAACTTTAAAGTTTTTAAGAAAATTAAATAAGATCAATTAAATCTCTCAACCACTAATCCATACTTAATATGGAAGCTCCATGGAGCATTATCCCCACTTGAACAAAAGGAATCATAACCTCTTTTAATAAAACCAACTAGAAAGGATGACAATAATAATACAATGTTAGTGATCTATTTGTTAAATGAATAAAAGCAACTAGAAAGGATGTTAATAATACAATGTTAGTGATCTATTTGTTAAATGAAAATTATGGAAATAATTATAGTATACTTAACTAAAATAAATATAGACGTAGAAATCAATATTTACATAAATAAATTTAATGTATTAATTTATACTTGTTTAATTTGTATTTACATGTGTTTTAAAATTTCTATGAGCGCGTTGCGCACGGAATCGCTCACAAGAATAAAAAATAAAATGTAGAAAAAAACACTAAAAGATAACCGACAAAAAATCAACCAAAAAAAATTGTATGCTAATGATATTGTTCGTATGAAACACATGGTCAGAGATGAGCAAATGGTAATGGGTACCTGTACCGAATTTCCCGAACTGAAAGATCTTAAGTACCAAATCGGTACCAACTTTTGGCGCTCCTGGTAACGGTTCGCTACCGGTTTTTACCTTTATATACCGGTTAGGGGTGTGCATGGGTCGGTTTTTCCAAAAACCATAACCATAACCACGATGTCGGTTATTGGATAACCATAACCAATTGGCAAATTGGATTTAAATAATCCCAACTTGCTCAATTTGGCCGATAATAATCCCAACTCAGTTATTGGCCGATAATAATCTGAACTGGTCCACTTTTGGCCTATAATAGTCCGCCGCTAAAAATAGCTTAACGGAGTTAAGCTTTTTTCCGAATTACAAACCGATGTTTTATGGATTTTGATCTGAACGAGGATACGATTCGATTTATGTAAAACTTACCTCGAAACGGTGCTTCAAACGACTTGATTTTTGTTAATTGGAAGTTTAAACACCCGAATTGAAGCACTGTTTTCGTTGTTTGGGGCAGTATTTCGAGGTAAATTTTATATCAATCAACTCGTATCCTCGTTCTGATCAAAATCCATAAAACATCGGTTTGTAATTCGGAAAAAAGCTTAACTCCGTTAAGCTATTTTTAACGGCGGACTATTATCGGCCAAAAGTGGACCGGTTCGGATTATTATCGGCCAATAACTGAGTTGAGATTATTATCGGCCAAATTGAGCAAGTTGGGATTATTTAAATCCAATTTGCCTAACCAATTGGTTATGGTGGTTATGGTTATTCGGTTTTGACGGTTATAGCGGGTCGGTTATGGGTGGTTAACCGTGTATTTAGCTTAGCTAAAAATAGCAATTTTTTAACATGGATTAAAGTGTTATTGCATATTTGTATATATTAGTATATTAGATAGTATTAAAAAATACATATAATCTATAATATTAATACCAATTATTATCGAATATTCAAATAAAGTGATATGATACATATCATAAATTCAAATAAATATTTAACTAAAACCACAAAATGATATGAAAAACCCATAAGTACTAAAAATCTACAGTCAAAAACATCAAATATTAAAAATATGGTGAAAAGTCCTAAATCCTACAAAGATTTATTACATGTCGGTTCGGTTTGGTTATGGTGGGTATGGAAAAAATGATAACCATAACCGACCCGCTACTTTCGGAATTCAAAAAAACTATTAACCGACCCACCGGTTTTTTATTTGGTTCGGTTTTTTTTGGTTAATTCGCTTATGGTTCGGTTAATTCGGATTTTTGCACACCCCTAATACCGGTATCGTAACCAGTATTTTCGGTATCACTACTGATTCGGTATCGGTTGGCACCGAGCTTATCTCTACCCCTGAAACTAAAAAAAAAAAAAGAAATCACTAAAAGTTAAAGAAAATCAACAAAAAAAGTTGTATGTTACCTTTGTTGTTCGTACAGTACCCATGATCATAAATGAGCAAATGGTATCGGGTAGTATTTATCCCAACCCCTGATAAAATAATCATTAAAGTTAAGAAAAATAATAAAGAAAATAATTATTCTTATAATATTAAAATAACAGAGGCGTTAAACATTCCCCTATATATATAATTAAATGTCTCAACCACTAATACATAAGTAATATAATATTCATCTTTTTAGAGACCAATACAAACATATATATTAAAAAAACAGACTTCATTGTGGGATGACTCGATCATTTTCCCAATTTGGACTTATTTATTCGAGTAAAGTACTCCGTATAAAATAGCAAAAGCGAAACAAAATCAATCACGCCGATTTTGACAACGGATGAGATAGCGTGATTGGTGAGATCAAAGACAAATTATTTCGGTTTCATACTTAATTTCTAGTTTTGTAGAAAGGCTAAACTTGATGATTAAAGTTTCCTTTTCACAAAAGAGGAGGGCTCAATACATATATACAAATGCGATAACATCAAAACCTACATTTAATAATTTGATTACTGGCTCAACTTTATAGTGATTAATAACATCTTCGGCCAATGGTTTCTTGGGATTAGTGACACCAATTATTTATCACCGTCAAAATTACACTTTCAAAATAGATTTTAAGGGAGCGTGTGTTTGTCGTTAAAAATACTTTAATCATTAGTTAAAATTTAAAAGAAAATAAACAAATAAACTAAAAGTAACATAGATCTTTTATATAATTTATTGCATGACTACTAATCATAATTTTCTCCTCATCTCTCTAAAAATCTTACTTATTTAATAAGATTTTTTGGGTGATGATATTCTTATCTTCTACTTGTCTTCATCCTTAAATTCCGTAGCAGTTGCCGAACACGACCAGACAAGTTACTATATATTTTCTTTCTGAACTGCTTAAAGATTTTCACCAATGGAATTTGAATCTGTGATATGAAAAGGCAAAGCCTTATGCAACACCTTATACCATTAGGCCAAAGGCCTTTTGGTAAATGGCCATGGGTAAACATTTGTGGCCGGTGAGATAAACATATTAAACAATTCATTAGGTTTCTTTTAATCGCATTAGATAGTTATTAAATTCTATAAACAATCAACTTTTTTAAGATACTAATGGATTAAAAAACTAGGGAATGTTCTTACCGAGAATGGTGTTTTTGTGTGAATGTGTTTTCATAATCTATGTCAATATTGAATTAAAATTGCTTCTATAGTTTTATTTATTTTTTATTACAACATACACATACCCATTATACACCAATGTTCCCATGGTTCTCGAACCATAATTATTATGGAAAACACCTTTCTATACTCCTTATCACCACAAGACTATGGCTACTTTAACCCTTGAAAATAATTTGCCATAACAAACAAATCAGAATTTAGAAAATTAAAAGTGTTCAAGACATAAGAAGTTGTAAGAATAATGAAAGATGCACATTCTTTAGTGGTTTTCTAGATTATACAAAAAAGAATAAGGGTAATTATTTGTTTAACTTGTTTATGACCCGGAAACAATATTGGTCAAAATTATTTTCAGCCCCATTGAGCATGATCCCCACATGGCCGCTTGTACCAAAGCAGCCATAATCTTTTTAATTAGAGTTAAATGTCATTTTAGTTCCTGTGGTTTAGGCCATTTTGCCAGTTTAGTCCAAAGGTTTCATTTTTAACCTGTGGGTCCAAAAAGGTTTCAGAGTTGCCATTTAATCCACTGGGTTAACTTCATCCATTTTTTCTGTTAACCAGAAGGCCATTTCGGTCATTTTATATGGCTGAATTGCCCTTTTAGTTAACAGAATTACATACAAAATGACCAAATTAGCCTTCTCGTTAACAGAAAAAATGGATGAAGTTAACCAAGTGGACTAAAATGGCAACTGTGAAACCTTTTTGGACCCACAGGTTAAAAATGAAACCTTTAGACTAAACTGCCAAAATGGCCCAAACCACAGGGACTAAAATGACATTTAACTCTTTTAATTATAGAACCAATTAATTCACTCAATCATCGATCCATGTGTGATATAATATTTATTCTTTTAAAGACAAAAACAAACATTCTGGCATGAGTACTCATTTTCCTACTTTGGAATAATTTATTCGAATAAAGTACTACATACAGAAATATAAAATTGCAAAAGAGAAAACTAATCACCATGATTTTGGCGCGTGTTTGGTGATATTGAATACTAAAATTCTATTGGTTTCACATTTTTGTTTGTGGTTTTCAAGAAAGGTTTAATTTAAGAAAAGTTAAATTTGATGATTAAAGTCTCGTTCAACTAGTTATTTTGAATTTTTCACTAAAGAGGAGGATTCCTTACACATTATACACTACGACAAAATACGATACTAACATCTCACGATACGATACGATACGTCACCATATAATACGATACGACACGTCACGATAAAACAGTAAATAAAATAAAATAAGAATACGATATGTCACGCTAAAATATAATAGAAAATACAAAACAAAACATGTAGAAACAATACTGAAAAAGCAACAATAAACACAAACAATCACACCCAAACACCATTCTTTAAACTCTCAAAAATATTTGGTCTGTACATAACTCGTATAGTATAGAAAAGATGAGGTGTTCAAATAGATTACGGATCAGTGTCCAACTTGCAAAGTGTGTTTTTTTTTTTTTTTTTTTTTTTAAGATGTTATATAGCATCCAACTTGTAATTGTTTTAAGGGGATGTCTTGCATATGCATCTGGAAACATGTGAAGCGCACTTAACATTTTTTTGTTTTCCAAGAATAGCATGTGCTCAGCTTCAATATAAAATCATATCCTGAATTCGCATCCAATGTTTAGAGCGTGGGGTTGGAGGCATGGTGCGACACGTGGACTATGAAACACCTAAGACCAAAAGCCAATTTCAAAGGGGTATGGTGGGGCGTGGGTTGGGTGGCGTGGAGAAAAGGCCAATTTCAAAGGGCTAGTGCTCTTGGCCAATGAGGTTCCGCCATGTCATGTGGTAGCCCCGCCCCACGCCCGGCCTTAAACTCCCGCCCGAGGGGCCACGTCCAAACCCAAGCCCACCCGGGGTGGTGACTTAGGCGCAGTGGCGAAGCTTGACCCAAATGACCCGGGGGTCGAAAACGTATATACCAAAAGATTTTTATAGAACCAGGGGGTCGAAAACGTATATAACCAAAAATTTCTATACGAAAACTACATATATAACACTATTAATCGAAAAGTTCAGGGGGTCGGGCGCCCCTCCCTGCCCCTTTTATCCTTCGCCAATGTTTAGGCGTTTCTCTCCAACCCAAGCCCCGTACCATCCCCATAGTCTTAACAACGATCATGTGATATCTTCAAACTTTTACATTTTCAAGGCCTTACTTACTTTTCTTTGTATTTCCCGAGGTGACCCAGATTTAATCAATAATCATTTTTACGGTCCCATCAAAAAAATTGGTTATATTTTAATAAAAACAAGTGTTTACGAAGCTTTTTATAAATTCATAAGATTTTTTTTCTAACAGGGCGGTTGAAAATTCCAAGAGATACAGTTAAAAATTTTCAAAGGGTGCAGTCACGATTTTATACGAAATTTAACCCTAATTTTTTTTAAGGATTGCAACCACCCACCTACACCAATAGGTAGGTACGATCCAAGTTGGATTATGACCAGAAATCAACATCGGTCAAAAAGTGTCAACTTTGTTGACGTGCCTTCTAATTTCCTTTTGTATATATTATAATTGTATGCATTAGGGTGAAGGGAGTGGTTAAACATGTGAAAGTGGTAAACTTTAAAATGGACCAATCAGAGAGTGCCACGTCAGAGAGGAGAAAAAGTTTAAACTTTGGTGAAAAGTGTTGGCATTGGTTAGACACTTGGTAAAGTGGTAAACTTTTTATAAAAAAAAAGGAAAAAGGTGTGATTGGTTAAAAATGGCATGGACCCCACTCCCCCACACACACTCTCCCTTTCCTTCACCTTCACCGAATCGGCATTGGGTCACCAATTTCACCCCCAAATTCGGTAAACATTGTTGTTGGCATTGGGTTACCGATCGGCATTTGGCGGTAAACTTGAAGTTTACCGCACCACTCCCTATACCCTTAAGTTGAGTAGAAAATTCTTAAAACCACACTGATCATGGTCCCCACTTGAACAAAAGGAATCTTAATCTTTTTTTATAGAACTAATTATTTCCCTCGACCATTAATTGATACTTTTATAAGTTTTTTATTCAAGACAAAATGGAACATATATTTATTTAGAAAATATTGCACTTGTAAAATTATGCCTTGATAAAAAAGACCAAACCGAAAATTGACTATAATCTAACCTGAAAAAACCAAACCGAAAATTATATAACTGAAACATTTTTCTTCATCCCTAAATTTTGTACCAGTTGCCAAACACAATCAGACAAGTGACTATACATTTTTTTTCTTTTTGAACCGCTTAAATTTTGTCGTCAATGAGATTTGAACCCTCATCACATGAAAAGGTAAAGCCATATCTAACACCTTAATACCACTAGGCTACAGGGTATGGAATCAATGTCTTAAATACCGGTATGAATCGGCCGGTTATACCGGTTAAACCGGATATCGGACACGAGTCTTGTACGAAAAAGGTCGGAAAAACCCGAATATAGTATGTCTTATGTACCAGCGGTAAATCCGGTTCTACCGGTTCAAACCGTTGAACCGATTTGCATTATCTTAAGATTTGATTTCTTAATTTTAATAAAATACGATATTAAGGTAATATTGATCTTCCATATTTCCGGTAATTAACCTATAGTGCATTCTATTCCAATATTTCATTGTTGTTAAAACTATTACTCACTTCATACTATGCAATATTGTTTATAACTAATAAAAATATTCTTAAAATGCTTAATAGTTTACAATAGAAATAGTTGTTTTTAGATAAAACTATGATCAGTTACATAAGTCCTAGTTGAGATTGGATTGTTTTTTACATGAATTGGTATTTTATGGAATTTATAGGGTTAACTAGTAAGCGGTTCAAGCACCCGATACAACCCGGTTTAACCGGTTGAACCATTTTAGAGCCCAACCCGGTATAACATAAAAACCGGTTTTTAAAACATTGTATGTAATGGAGCCTCTAAGGGCTCCATTGCGCCACCTCAGCGCCACGTATGCACCACCTCATCCAACATCAACCAATAACTCCCCAATTATCAAATAAGAAATGGGATAACGCCCCCTAAACAACTAATAGCACCCACTTTTGTTAATATTAAATTTCTCTGGGCCCACATAACTTTCGTTATTTCTCGCTATTGCAATGACGGAGCATCAATAGTGCCCATACCGTGTAGCCTTAGGCCAAAGGCCCTTTGGCGTATGGGTTAACATTTGTGGCCGGTGAGCTAAATATATTAAACCATTCATTAGGTTTCTTTTAATCGCATTAGATAGTTATTAAATTCTATAAACCATCAACTTTTTTAATATACTAATAGATTAAAAAAAACTAGGGAATGTTTCTATGTAATTTTTCTTACCGAGGTAGGTGTTTTTATGTGCATGTGTTTTCATAATCTATGTTAATATTGAATTAAAATTACTTCTATAGTCCTATTTATTTTTTATGACAACATACACATTATACATCAATGTTCCCCATGATTCTGAACCATAATTATTATAGAAAACACCTTACTATACTCCATGTCACCACAAGACTATGGCTACTTTAACCCTTGAAAATAATTTGCCATAACAAAAACATCAGAATTTAGGAAATTAAAAGTGTTCAAGACATAAGAAGTTGTTATAAGAATAATGAAAGGTGCACATTCTTTGGTACTTTAACCCGAGACAAAATTATTCACAGCCCCATTGAGCATGATTCCCACTTGACCACTTGTACTAAAGGACCCATAACCTTTTTAATTATAGAACCACTTAATTCCCTCAACCACTAATCCATGTGTGAAATAATATTTATCTTTTGAAAGACAAAAACAGACATATATTATTAGAAAAAAAATAGACTTCAGTGTGTCATGAGTACTCATTTTCCCGCTTTGGAATTATTTATTCGACTAAAGTACTATGTATAGAAACATAAAATAGCAAAAGCGAAAAGTGATCCCGATGATTTTGGCAATTGTGAGATAGCGTGTTTGATGAGATTGAAGACTAAAATTCTATTAGTTTCACATTTTTATTTCTGGTTTTCAAGCGTGTTCGGTGAGATTGAAGACTAAAATTCTATGTGTTTCTCATTTTTATTTCTGGTTTTCAAGAAAGGTTAAATTTGATTTTTTTTTTTTAATAAAAACTTCATTAAAACACACCTCCAAGAACAACACCCCTGACCCAAACGGGCAAAGGGCAAATTACAACATATACATATGATATTTACACCACCCTTTCAACTTATATTTTTAGATGTTGATCTATTTTTAACCCACCCAAATCCTATGGACTTAATCTCTACCAAAATATCTTGCAGACTTCTCATGCTCTGCTTGAAAACCAACTCGTTCCTACCTTTCCAAATGCACCAACACAAGATAATAACCAAACCAAGAATAATCTTTTTCGCTTTCTTACCAATCTGAAGAGAATTATGAGTATCCAGTAAATCTTTGAATTCAAAAGAGAATATCGGGGGGATGTTGCACCACGCACTGACGGTGGCCCAAACCCGAATAGCCCCGAACATGCCGTGAATAAATGATCCACAGATTCCTCATACTCATCGTAGAAAGAGCAGATAACCGTAGTAATATCCATGTTCCTTCTTCTTAAATTTACTCTAGTAGCAAACCTATTGTAACAACCCTCGGTAAAACCAATGTTCTCAAAATATTTCCGACACCCCAGTATATCTTAAAATATCCTCATATGTCTTATATTATACCCCGTATGTAAAAACCAAACCCAAATTATGTTATAGTTTATAAAAATAAAATAAAAATCTGAATTTAGAGCTGAGGCGGGCCGCGTAGACCCACCCAAACTCTCACGCGGGCCGTATCAAGACCAGACTTGACTCCGCTGACTTCTTTAGTTCAAGCGGGCCGCGTAAGACCTCGTCTAAGTTGACGCGGGCCGCGACAGATCATGAAACGCGGAAGCATCCGGTGATGACACGTGTCGAGTCTATTAGCTGACCCAGCTAAGCTATAGTGTTGACCGATGTTGACGCGGGCCGCGTAAGGGTCCCTTGTCTTTTACGCGGGCCGCGACAGACCTCAATATCACAACTATAAATAGCAGGCATCAGTTTTCAGTTTCCGTCGCTCATTCTCAAATCTCATTCTCGAATTCTGAAGTATTAGGCATAATATTTTGGGTATTATACCCCTAATTAGCGAGGTTCTGCTCCGTTGTAAGTATTATAACCCCAGTTTCGTAATAGTTACGCTGCCCGATTGATTTAGGGTTCCGTAACAACTGTCGGGGTTCTGCCCGACGTAGTTGTTGGAATGCCGTCTCGGGGAGGGTATTATTAATATTTTCAATGGGTTATGATACTAACCAATGTACATTTGTATAAATTATAGATTATATCCAGGAAATCCTTACGAAAAGACTAAGACAGCAATGTGAGTTTATCCTCTTTTTGTTATTGTTTTTGGTACTGTTTTACCAAACCTTAAATGTTTTACTATGAAATTAAGCGGTGATTGAGTCTTTGTAGTTCTTCAATTACTGCCGGTATTATGGGGTTTTGTATACAAAATTTATTACTACGAGTAGTAGTAAGTCAGGAATGATAGTGCATTACCATTGGACGACGAGTTAGCCAATGGGTAATTTGACCATAGCCATAGATCCGGTCGAGTGGTAAATACTGAATGAGTAATTGTGTAGAAATAAACAATGTGATCGCTCTCAATACTGTTTTAATTGATAAAATGTTTCGTGATTAAACTGGGATTCACTCACCAGTATTTCCGACTGACAAATGTTTTTAAAACACATTACAGGTAACACAATGTGAACAGCCAATTAAGTGAAAAGCCAGCTGGAGAGCACTGAAGGCTTGGGAAAAATGTGGCTATAAAAGTTACCTAATAAACGATGTTTTAAAGTCAATAAAATAGGGTTTGTCCCTATAAATGTATTGTAATAAGAAACTTGGGTTTTACTCATGTGATTATTAATATAAAATATGGTGGTTTTACTCTGATAAACATTTCCTAACTACGGTCCTGATGTAAATTCCGCTGCGAGATTTAATAAGCTGATACCACCAAACTCTGAGCTCACGTCCGCCCGTTCCCGGGGATCAGGGATCGAGGGTTGTGACACCTATCCAAGTTACCTCTCCAAGCCATAATATTACATTTGAGGAGTACCCATTTGCACCAATTGAAGTTGGGGAGTTGACTACTTCCCCTATTAGAAATTAACACTGAGAACCCTTCCTGGCAGTCATCATTCCACCTCCACGAATCTATATCATTAGACAATCTCACCCTCTTAATAACATCTTGACATTCCTTAATCTCTGTATCAGTCTCTGTTGTCTAATCCAATTTCACAAAAAGCCGCCATTTCCATGTCCCATGTTAATTCTATCCTTAACCCGGCAAGATTTACACCTTTCCATGAAAGGGAGATCGCCAACCCAGGTGTCTATCCAAAAACGAATATCAATCCTGTTCCCAACCTTACCCATAATCATCTGATTTAAATCCCATTTAATTTTATTTTGGATATCACTTTAACAATGTTATTCCAGCAACCCGCGTACTTACTATTAAGAGGCAGGAAGCTTCTTTGATTGTTTTTACTATGACAAGCTTCCACCACTTTCCTCCACATATTCTGGTTTTCGACCCTATATCTCCATCCCCACTTATAAAGGAGAGCCTCATTAACTTCTTTCAGTCTGTTTATACCCAACCCCCCTTTTTTTCTTAGGTCAGGTGATCCAGTCCCACGCCACCCAATTCATTTTGTTATTTACATTAGAGCACGCCCAAAGAAATTTTCTCATTTTACCTTCAGATTCTTAATTGTACCAATCGGGGCTTTATACAAAGAGAAGTAATAAATATGGAGACTCTCAAATACAGAGTTAATCAGAGTAAATTTGACGATTAAAGATCCGTTCAACTAGTTATTTTGAATTTTTCACTAAAGAGGAGGGCTCCTTACACATTATATAAGGCCCAGACTATTGGCAGACCAAGACTACCAATTTGCACACTTAGGGTTTTAATACGCTGCGTATAGAGCTTAAGCAACGTATACGTTGCATGAAATTCAACGTCTGGCCCAGCAATCATAGGCACAAACAACTAGGGTTTATATACACTATGATATCCAACTTTGAACTCTAGGGGCTTGCGGCGTTTATCGGCGTAGCTCTTTTGACAACTCCGAGCTTTCAGGAGGTTGTCTCCTATTTGGAGAATCTTGTCTGTCGTTTCTTGTATTAACTCGGGATCGGTTATCTGTGCATCTCCGATCTCGTGCCAAACAATAGGCGATCGATATTTTCTACCGTATAGTGCCTCAAAGGGTGCCATTTGTATACTAGCGTGATAATTGTTATTATACGAAAATTCTATTAAGGGTAAATGCGAATCCCAACTACCAACAAAATTTATAACGCACGAACGAAGCATGTCTTCGAGGTTGCGGATCATGCGCTCAATCTGACCGTCAGTCTGGGGATGGAATGCGGTACTGAGATTGAGAGTCGTACCGAGAGCGGATTGGAATGTCTCCCAGAGACGTGAGGTAAAACGACCATCGCAATCAGAGATGATATCACGAGGCGTCCCGTGTCGACAAATGACTTCATCGGTATAATTTGTGCTAATCGTTCAACCTTAAAGTCTTCTCGTATTGGAATTAAATGAGCAGATTTCGTAAGATGATCAACGATAACCAAAATTCTATCGTGTTCAGAAGGCGTGCGGGGGAGTTTTGTAATAAAATCCATGGCTATACTTTCCCATTTCCACATTGGGATTTCGGGTTGTTCGAGTAAACCAGAGGGTCGTTGATGTTCGGCCTTAACCTTTGAGCAAGTTAGGCATTTCGAAACATACAGAGTGATATCCTTTTTCATACCTGACCACCAATACCTAGAACTTCTGATGAGGAATAAAGATCCAAAATAATGAAGTGTTTTGGCATTATCTGTTCCAGGGGGAGATTGTTGGGATTGAACCCTACCAGAGGAACAGATAATGAAAGCCAAAACTGGTTCACAACAGTGGATTCACTATAAGCAGCTGTTTACACTAGTCTTCTCCCTTGAAAGTGATTATAACATCTGATGGTCTTATATCCACTGCCCGTATACAATAGCTGCTGTTCTTCTAACTACTGATGAAGCCCTGAAGACTGCTAAGAAGTAAACACCGCTGGTTCAAACTACTGATGACAAAGCACTGCCCAATCAAGGACTGATCAACCTTGAGGAAAGCACTGATGTAAAGAGATAGCAGTAGTTTAGTATGTCATCTGTTTAACATATAGTCAGTAGTTAAGATTAGTAGTGTTTGTATAAGAATAGTAGTTACAGGTTGTTAGGTTGTTAGACGTCGCTTTCGTGGTGACGTCAGCTGAGATGTCTCAGTGGTTTGGATTGTCTATAAATGGAGCAGTACTTTGTACTGTTACATTTGATCGTTTTGAGTAAGTTCTTCTCCTCAATTCAATCCTTTCATCTTGTGCAACCAACCATGGGGTATCAGGCTGAGGGGGAGTTTAGTTTGTAAGCATGTTTGTAATCTTTTGACTTGTATTGTAAATCTTTTGACTCAATGAAAAGCATATGTTTATCAAAACTATTTCTCTCTATGATTGTGTTTACAAAGTTTGTTGTTCATTTCCGCTGCACTTAAACTCTGTTCATTTCTATTTGATTTGTTCAAATTACACAAACAAGCACAATTATTAGAGCCTCCGATCCTAACATGGGTTTTTGTGGTTTCAATTTTATTGTCATTTTCATCCAAAATCAAAATCTCGTCAGATTTTTCAGTTAACATTCATCTTTTCTGTCTTTCCCCTTCCTTTTAACGAAGGGAAAAATGGTTAGATTTTTCAATTTGTTATAATAAAACGTTAAAAGACCATTTTGCCCTTAATTAAAAGGAAGGAAAAGACTGAAAAGCTGAATGTTAACTGAAAAATCTGACCAGATTTTAATTTTGGATGAAAATGTAACAAAATTGAAACCACATGGATACAAATTCAAAAGGTATGAGTTTTTGACTAAAGTGGTAAAAGTGACCAAACTGTTTGACCATTTTGGCAATTTACTCTAATACGTTTTAAAAATTGTGTATGAAATTGGGAAGCAAAAAAGCAGTAAAACTCCAGGTTGGCAAAAATAAATATAAATATAATATTTCACAAGAATACAAAATGAATTCCACATATTCGTGAGACCCATTTGTATTTTTTTATTTCTTTTCTTATTATACGCAACTGCTGATTAAGTTATATATAATAATTATCCACACCCTGCTTACTGTAATTAAAGTAATAAACATCAATATAATATAAAATACTTGTAAAAGTCTTGATACTTTTACGGAGAAAACTAGTATTTATTTAGAAAAGATGGCACTTGTAAAATTATGCCTTGATAAAAAAAGACCAAACCGAAAATTGAATATAATCTAACCTGAAAAAAACAAACCGAAAATTATATAACCGGGACATTTTTTCTTGCTTATACGGTTTTCTTGGTTCGGCTATTGGTCCTACAAATCTTGCTAAGATAAATTGCATAATCTGGTTTAATTGGATAGCCAAACTGAAGTTTAAACCCTTGAATACAGTTCAGTTATACATATTTCTAATTTGGATTAGTTCAGTTTTCGGTTAGAACAAAAAGATGATTAAAACTGCATAAACCGTTAATTTTGACAATCGATGTGTGTACACACACGATTATATAATAGAGGTCTCTTTCAAGTAAAATTCTTGAAAGAGTTAATTACACAGATAATACTTGTGGTTTATTGAAAATAACACTTTCGAGTACTAACTTATTTTTTAACAAGTTTAGTTTTTAAATAATTTGATATAACTATTTTCAAAAAGAAATATGATAAATATAAAACTCATGCATATTATCTCAAATATAGTATACACATACAATTTTTCTCTTCTATTATATTTGGACCAACAATTTGTTATTATGAATATTTGTGTTGTTTACTTAATATTATATTATATAAATATTATGTTGTGTTATATTATGTCATGTTATACTATATATTATATTCTTTGATAGTTTAGGCAATATTACATTATATTATATTATGTGATGTCATGTCATGTTACCTAAACTAAACAAAAAATAGAATATACGGTATAATTAATATGACATGCTATAATATAATATAACACAACATAATATAAATAACATAACACATAACACAATATTTATATGAGGGTGACGCATCTATAAGAGTGACGTCAACTGATCTCTTAACAGAGATTTCGTACTTGTATAAATAGATCACACCTGTTTGTGATCTATTTATCACACACACTAACATTTACTCTTATACGAACTGATTTGTTTGTGATCTATTTATCACACACACTAACATTTAAATCTTGATGATTAATGAAAAACAATCGTTGATGATAACTCTCGGTTTGTGAATATTATTGTGATAATCAATATTTGTTTGCATGTAAGACCCTAATTCGTATTTGACCAAAAGTCGCAGCGGAATTTCATACTGTATAATTTCTTTCTTACAAACATCTTAACTTACTTGAAGTTCATTTTAAGGTAACACTTTTACAATGATTACATCAATCGAACTCTTTTACTAAGTAAAATCATAACTTATTTTTTTTTTTACTATATTACATTCACCAACTTTCCCCGTACAATCTATCTTGTGACTCGGTCCTTGATCTCTACTCCTCGATGATCCTTCGTGTCTCGTACAACCTGCACTCACCACATACGTTCATTACGTTAGCACACATTATAAACATACCAAGATTCATACTCATATACTTCTCATTCCGATATTCCTCTACATTTAAGCTTTCCATGTAAACATCAATCCTGGTGTGACTTCAATAGTGTACCTGCATTACACTTCATTCTCGAGGTGCACTATTAATAGCATTAATACTGTATAGTATTGAAAACTTGCAAAAATCCATGCATACCTGATTGCATACATGCACACTCACATATTTACATACGTACATACCTTCATACATGACTACATACTTGCATACGCTCATATATACCTACTTGCATAAATTCATACATACATACATACATACATACATACATACATACATACATACATACATACATACATACATACATAGTACATATGTTCATACACGTCTACTTACGTACATACGCCCATATGTTCCTATCTGCGTAAATACAAACACACATACATGCCTACCTTTCCTAAAACATGAAATAAATTAATCATACTTAGTATATAAGTGTTTAAAAACGGTCTAAACGGGTTCGCGTTGCATATACAATTAAAATATGAATTTTTCAATGTTCTGGAGCCCGTGGCATCGCGCGACGGCCTATGGCCTTCGCCATCGCGTCGCGCCACCACCCCTTTTTAACAGAGTGTTCGCAGCTGTTGCTGCATATTCCCAGCATAACTCAGTTTTACGGAAACGGGCATAACTTTCTCGTTTTTGATCCGTTTTACCCGATTCTTTTTCCTATGTGATCGTAATTTAATTCTCCATCACATGGAGTTAACATCCGAATTCCAGATTAACAAAATTCTAGACTTTTAAGCTATCGACTTATTTCTTTTTACAAAGTTTTGACCCGTTCATGCATTTATCAAAATAAACTGTTTATTTGACCTCAATTTCCCATGAGCCTTACAATTTCAACGTCGTCTATCATATAAGGTTCCAATCACGGGTTTCTTACAACATCCCAACCCATTTCCGCTTAAAACTTATTTTGACCCGTTAAGGGTATTTACGCATTTTTAAGGACTTTGACTTGCAAAGATCATACTTTCCGCTTTCATACTTCTCCCAAGAAATCATTTAAACAAATGGCTTGTTTCTAAATACTTTTAAAGTCATTTGCCCGATATACCTATCAAGGGCATTTTTGTCAACTTCGCTCAATCCTTTACAACAAAGGACTTCATTGCACATTCAACCAATCCTATCACTTAACTACAATTCTAAACACACATACCTTGCTCGGATCAAAGCTAAGATCCGTTTAATACTTCATCCACAAAATTGCTAGATGATAACAACGAGATCCTTTCGCTATTCATTCTGTGAATTCATAATACTTGACAAAACAATTCATTAGTCGATAACGCCAAATGGTGACATCTCCACCATTTGACCCGTTAGATCCAAATGTCGATTTTACCCTTTTAAACATCAACTTTAATTTCTTATCATACCCACATATTCTGACCCGTATCAAATGTCACACCCCAACCGATGGCGGAAACATCGGGATGAGACGAAGTGTGTATAGATTGCTAGAGACTTCATAACACTATGTGACAATATTTAATTTAATTCAAATTTCATTGCAAGTGCTAAATTGTCATACAACATTTAGAATAGAAATAACAACATTGTTCAACTTTCAACATAACATCAAAAGATAAATAGATTAAAGGTGTGTATCTAGTCCATCCTAACTTGATTCCTTCATAATCTTGACTATCAACCTGCAACATGTATTAAAATAAAATCAACAAAAAGTTGGCGAGTATACAAGTTTGATACATAATATAACATAGAATAAAAATGCTCATATCCAACATGATTCATAATAAAATAGTTTCAGCCATGCTAGTTCACGCAGTCCAAGTGATAGCCCAAGTTTCCAATGCGTTAAAGTGCCTATCCCAAAGTTTCACGGGAGGTTAAATGATACATCCTAACAATACCCCTCGAATACAAATGGGGGAGGTGCATTACTCCTATAGCGCTACTAATTGTTAGGGCGGAACTACACACAGGGATTAAACGTTCACATAGCACAAAATAGTCTCAAGTATCCCAAGTTTCATGTTTCATGTTTCATGTTTAAATGGATAGAGTATGTTTCAAATAAGTTTCAAGTGTCACGTGTTTGAATATAGAATACATGTTGCACCCAAAGTGTTTAAAAGTAAAATGGGTTCGAGTATACTCACAATATTGCATATACTTTCCGATTATCCAATGTGACGAAGTTGATGAGTTTAGAAGGTTGAATGTGTAAGGGCTAAAGTTCAAGTATGTTTAGAGTCGAGATTCGGGCTTAGATTCAAAGAATGACAAAGTATTTATTAGGAAAATATTCACTATGGTATTAGTACTTGTCTTGACACTATGGTAATCCTTAAGGATTATATGTGATTTCATAGGTTCAAGACCTATTAGAATCGTGACAAGGAACTACACACATAGTGAGAAACTTATTAACTTGGTAGTAGATTTATATAATCACTATCAAGGGTTCGGTTTATAATATATACATAAAAAAATAATATAGTTAGTCACGTAGGAGGCGGGAGGTTAAACCTTCCACTTGGTTACCTCTTGGTGTCATATGAGTTATGTAGGAGGCGGGAGGTTAAACCTTCCACTTGGTTACCTCGATTGTTATGTTAATATATAAGTTATGTAAGAGGCGAGAGGTTGAACCTTCCACTTAGGGACCTCATAGGCATGGTCAAGAATTAAAGGTATAATTATACTAAACAAAACATCAAGTGATGTGTGGACTTGTATGTAAGTTAGCCTATGCTAACCAAGTAGTCACACCATCTTCAAGTTCAAGACTTGGCACCACTTGTGAGTTAATAACTCGATTAAAACAGAAAGTTTAGAGTGTTTAGACACTCTTATTAAGTGTAAAACAACCTTGGTTTGGCTTTACTAATCATACAATAGACTAGAAGCATAAGAACACAAGTTTGTTTGAAGTATATAAGAGTTTAAGAAAGTTTCAAAACAAAACAGAAAGTTTATGGACAATTTCGGGGCAATTCCAGGTCTGATTTCTCCAAGGAGAGATCAAGGAATCAAACCCCATGATTATCCAAGCAATTAGAAAGAAGAATCAAGTGATTTGGTTGAGTTTTGAGCAAGTTATGCTCACTTTTGTAAGCAAGGGTGAATCTGCCCGAATTTCTGAATTGCAAGAGCTTTGAGGGTGATCTTGGAGAGTTTTGAGAGTTGAGCAAGAGTCTAAAGCCTTGGGGAAGGTGTGGATTTATAGGGAATGAGTTTGGGGTTGGTGTAGAGGTGAAATGGCTGCTCAAATCGCGTATAGAAGTCAAAACCGTGTTATTTGCGTTCAAATCGCGAAGTTGCAGCATTCTGATCTGATCTGGGGAGGCTAGGCGGCCCGCTTAAGGTTTCAGACATATCTGACGCGGGCCGCGAGCCATATGAATTCAGCACTTTTGTCACACCCCTATTTTCCACGTGTCACCGGTGGGCCCGGTGGGGAGTATCGTGACATAGTTGATATCATTATAAGTCAACAACACAATATATAAATGCACAGCGGAAGCAAAGATAGATTCATTTCAACTTTAATAAAGTGTAATATTAAATATCACGAATAGTTGAAACGGATCCACAGGCGGATCAAAATAAAAGAAGACATTGTTCAACAGCTTTATTGACGTCCAAGCTTGCGAGACTTATTGTGGACGCTTAGAAGACAGCCAGCCTAGTACGAGTAGTACCTGCACTTAACCTTTTGGAAAAACACGTCAGTTTACACTGGTAAATACAATTTAACTGACTCATTTTGAAAAGGGTTGAAAATTGATTTGAATGCACGTGGCATAAAATATTTTATAACTTGGGATAATTATGTAATATAATCTTGTAAGGGAATTACATGTTACTTATGCGTTCAGTAGCCCGATCCGTAGACCGGGTTAAAGATTAATAGACACACCACAAAATTGAGTTATACACTGACAGGTGTACGCCTACACCCCGTGCTCAGGTCATGGCCATCTCGTAGGATGATGCCAATGATATCCGGGACATGGCCATTAACCCTCCAAAGGCTTTAAGCAAACAAAACACATTCAAAACATAGCATATCAATAAATTTAACCTCTATTCGATTAAAGAATTCAATGCCGGACCAAGCGGTATTTTATATACCGTACCCCAAGCCCGTATAGGGAAAATAAGTTAAAAGTATTTACCTTGGTAAGTATAAATCACAATTAGCGAGTGAAGGTAGCTTTTACTGATTCTTCTATTCTGGAACAAAGGTTTATAATAACCTATTAGATTTCTAACGGGTCTTTATTTAAGCCTAAGCTTAGACCGGTTAGCTTTTAAGGACGATACGGTTCAAACGCACGATTAAGCGAAGACCGGATAGAATGTGATTTAGACCCGACAAGTTTGAATACTTGTATAATATGGGTATACTAAATACATTCTGGATTTTGAGACTAAGATGATAAGGTTTGACCCGTTTCGGTCAATTTATGCAAACTAGTTACATAAACCGAACCGAGCGTGAAAAGGGCGTCACGGGTAACCATAAGAGTCATATGCAAGTTCCTTGAGTTAATATGCTTCAACTATGTTATAATATCAGTAAGGTATCTTCTATTATGCCCCGAACGAATTTAAACTCAACTTATGCCTCATAAGGGCATTTTGGTCATTTAAAGGATTATAAAGGAGTTTAATTTGTAAACTGAGTTACAGGTCTGATTTATACAGTAAATACACTTAAATTAACATGTTATAACAGTAGGGTATGACCCATATGTGAAACTTATCATTTAAAACCAAACTATGCTCCTTAGGGGTATTTTGGTAATTTTACAAGGGCTAAAAAGGTCAAAACTAGAAACCTGAGTTCAAAAACTTTTACTTACTGTTATTATCTCAAAATATACTAAAAATATCAGTAGGTATCAACCTTATATGTTTAATATGGTTATAGTACATACTATGCGTTAAAAACGCTTAAAAAGGCGATTTGGAGCCATTTCCGGGTTTTTAAAGGAAAGCTGATATTTTTATAATTCCAGAAGGCTCAAAATATTTTATTTAACAAATAAAATCAGTAGAAAAAGGTTTGTGGTCAAAAGGATTTATAAAACTCATTTTATGGCTTAAAAGGGCAAAATCGGTATTAACCGAATTAAACTTAGAGACCTATGTTATGCTCAGCCAAAAATTTAAATAAAAATCTTCAAAAATCCTAAAATATTATATTACATCAGTGGGTAAAAGTTTGATATCAAAAAGTGGGTTTAAATAGGCTATACGCTAATTACGCCATTTAATTAACATAAAGCTTTCAAATTACGCTAATGAGCATAACTCTTAATCTAGACCTCAAACTGATATCAAGTTTTAGGTGCAAGTTTATAAATCAGTAACTAATGTTTGTACTCTTTCACTTTTTCAAAAATCACGTTTTATAGTCAAAAGGGCATAATAGTCAACATTTAAGCATAAATCGGAAACATGCATATGAATCGGATAAGTATTGAACCAAGTTGTACAATCTCAGAGAGTTATACTTATATGAAACCTGGTCCAAAATAAGCTCTAAGACAGATCTCAAACATGCATAAACGGATCAGAACTGATAGTCAAAGCAAAAGTCAAATTATGCGACTTTCGGGTCCGATCCGGGTTTAAACTGAAAATTGTCGAGTTGAACATGTTGAGACATGTTCTTACATTAGTTACCAAGTTATTTTAATGATCAAACAGGTTGCATGCATCCTATATTGCTAATTATGCTTAAATTTGCAAATAATCATTCTGTTGACTTTTTAAAGCAAGCTTTGACTCGACAATTAACATAGTTAGAGTGGGAATCTAAAAATACCCTTTTAAGGGTTTGTTACCCACATAAATACCTACTTGTAGGCACTTTCAATTCGAGAAATGACTGAGCAAATTTCATTTAATCTCGAAGTCAAACTTAATTTACGACGGTTTGACTTTTAGTTAATTAACTAAGCTAGAACGAATTTGAAAGGGTTATGAACACTTACATTAGTCCTAATTATGCTTAGAGATCACTAGAAAGCCTGAGGTTGATCATAGGAGCTCCAGAAGTGGTCTTGCAAGTGAATGTGAAATTGTTGCAACAATGGGTGTTCTTAAATATCACTTTTGATCATTCAAGATGATGCCACAAGGGTCTATAAATGTTGTAAGATCTGTCCAGGTGCCCTATGATGCATGTAAAACCATTGGTGAGGCTCTGGTATAAGAAAACAATGGATTAAAGTCGGTTCAGACCTGCAACTGGCACCTGCAAGTAATTCTGTCGCTGTGTCTCTGACGCGGGTCGCGTAAACCCTTAGGGGTTCTTTACGCGGGCCGCCTGGCCTGCCGAAACCAGCCAAACAAGTTTTAATCTTTGCACTTTTGGTCCCCGGTCCTTTGTTACGTGGTTTTGGCTATTTTTCTTGCACTCTTGACCCTCAAACCTGATTTTTAAGGGCCTTAGGACATCTACAAACTTGGTTAGGTCCTTGGTTAACTTTGTGCTTACTCGAAAAGTCACGAATTTCAACGTTAACGCATTTAACCCTTCATACACGGTTTTGGTCATATCTTTCTCATACGATCACGAAACTTTATGAAATTTTTATCACATATTCTAGTGAGTATATTTTATCGTTATAAAGCTTCGGGTTTGCTAAAAGGTCACTCAGAGGTATACTTTTCAACATGTTGACACATTTAGCCCTTGTAGTTTGTTATTCCTCACTTTCTTTCATTTTTTTTCGCTTTGTATTATCCATGATTTAATCGTTTAAGATTATAAACACCATGTAGGGTTATTGTAGAGCCTATTTATCCATTGTTGACACTTTGGACCCTTGTATTCACATAGTTTCACTGTTTGTCAACTTTAGTCCTTCTAGAGTGCTTTTTCACATATTCAAAGCCTATGACACGTGTCAATACATTATTGGACGTAAATTTTCGAGGTGTTACATCCTCACCCCCCTTAAAAGAAATCTCGACCTCGAGATTTACTGAAATAAGTGAGGGTATTTTTCTTTCATCGTGGATTCTACCTCCCACGTGTATTCGGGACCTCTACGGGCATCCCATTTGACCTTTACAATAGGCACATGCTTCCTTCGAAGCTTCTTCACTTGTCGATCCTCAATCGACAATGGTTTCTCCACAAATTTCAAGCTCTCATCTATATGTACATCCGTATGCGGTATGACCAGTGATTCATCAGCGAAACACTTCTTCAGATTACAGATGTGGAACACATTATGTATACTATTGAGCTCTTCAGGTAAGTTTAACTTATAGGCAACTGATCCGACGCGTTCGATAACCTCGAAAGGTCCTATGTATCTCGGGCTTAGCTTGCCTTTCTTACCAAATCGCATCACCCCCTTCCAGGGTGATACTTTAAGCAATACTTTATCACCTACTTCGAAGTGAAAGGATTTACACTTTGGATCAGCGTAGCTTTTCTGCCTATCTTGGGCAGCTTTCAAGTGATCGCGAATCTAGACAATCTTGTCCGTTGTTTCAAAGACCAAATCAGGTCCTGATAATTGAACTTCTCCCACTTCTGCCCAACAGATGGGTGTTCTGCATTTTCTACCATATAATGCCTCGAAAGGCGCAGCCTTAATACTAGTATGGTAGCTATTGTTATAGGAGAACTCTATCAATGGTAGGTGGTTATCCCAACTGCCACCTAGATCAATCACACATGCTCGAAGCATGTCTTCCAGTGTTTGGATGGTACGCTCACTCTGTCCGTCTGTCTGTGGATGGTAAGCCGTACTAAAATTTAAGCGTGTGCCCAACGACTGTTGGAAACTCTTCCTAAAATGAGAGGTGTATCTTGTATCTCGGTCAGAGATAATCGACACTGGTACACCATGTAGAGCTACGATCTTATCTACATACAGTTGAGCTAACATGTCAGAGCTGTACGTTTCCTTAATGGGAAGAAAATGTGCTGACTTGGTCAGCCTATCTACTATGACCCATATGGTATCGTTTCCCTTCCTTGTCTTTGGCAATTTGGTGATGAAATCCATTGTCACCATCTCCCACTTCCATGTGGGAATTTCAGGCTGTTGTAGTAATCCTGACGGCTTCTGATGCTCAGCTTTGACTTGCGCACACGTCAAGCATTTAGCTACATAGGCAGCTACGGACTTTTTCAAACCAATCCACCAGTAATTTGCCTTTAGATCCTGGTACATCTTATCAGCTCCAGGATGAACGGAATATTTGGAACTGTGGGCTTCCTGGAGGATAACATCTCGAAGTCCTCCATAAACTGGAACCCATATTCGTCCATTCAATCTTAGCATTCCGTCTTTGTCATAGGATAACTGCTCCTCAGTTACTCCTAGCTTTTCTTCAGGATAGTTAGCTTCCAACACAGCTTCCTTCTGTGCAGCTAACACCCTTTCGTTCAAACTATTCCTTATTTCAATGCGCTTGGCATTGATCCTTATCGGCTTCACTCTTTCTTTTCTGCTTAAGGCGTCAGCAACTACATTTGCCTTGCCTGGATGGTATCTTATCTCACAATCGTAATCATTTAGAGTTTCCATCCATCGTCTTTGTCGCATGTTCAAGTCCTTCTGATTGAACAAATGTTGAAGGCTCTTGTGATCTGAATAGATCACACACTTGGTTCCATAAAAGTATTGTCTCCAAAGTTTTAATGCAAATACAACGGCACCCAGTTCCAAGTCGTGGGTGGTGTAGTTCTTCTCGTGCACCTTTAGCTGTCGCGAAGCGTAGGCAATAACCTTGCCATTCTGCATGAGTACACAGCCCATACCAATGTGTGATGCATCACAATACACCACAAATTCTTCTATACCATCGGGCAATGTTAATACTGGTGCATTGCTCAACTTTTTCTTCAAAATGTCAAAGGATTCCTGCTGCTTAGGGCCCCAATCAAACTTAACCTTCTTACGTGTCAACGAAGTTAGGGGCGCAGCAATCCTTGAAAAGTTTTCGATGAATCGCCTATAGTATCCTGCTAAACCCAGAAAACTGCGAATCTCAGTAGGCGTCTTTGGCTCCTGCCAATTCATAACTGCTTCTACCTTGGCGGGATCCACTTGGATACCACGCTCACTTACCACATGTCCAAGGAATTGGACTTCTCGAAGCCAAAATTCGCACTTCGAAAATTTGGCGTAAAGTTTCTCATGATGTAGAAGTTTGAGAATACACCGAAGGTGTTTCTCGTGGTCCGCTTGATTCTTTGAGTAGATGAGGATGTCGTCAATGAAGACGATGACGAATTTATCTAAGTAAGGCTTGCAGACGCGATTCATGAGATCCATGAATGCGGCCGGTGCATTAGTGAGCCCGAAAGGCATCACTAGGAACTCGTAATGACCATAACGAGTCCTAAATGCAGTCTTGTGCACATCTTCATCTTTGACCTTCAACTGATGATAGCCTGACCTTAAATCGATCTTGGAAAAATAGCTCGCCCCTTGTAACTGATCGAACAGATCGTCGATCCTGGGCAAAGGATACCTATTCTTGATAGTGACCTTATTAAGCTCACGGTAATCGATGCACAGACGCATCGATCCATCCTTCTTTTTGACAAACAAGATCGGCGCTCCCCAAGGGGACGAACTAGGTCTAATGAAACCTTTAGCTAACAGATCATCTAGCTGCGTCCTTAACTCCTTCATCTCCGTGGGTGCCAACCTATAAGGTGCTCTGGCAACTGGTGCTGCTCGTGGAATGATGTCAATTCGGAATTCCACTTGTCTATCTGGTGGTAAACCAGGTAGTTCTTCAGGAAAAACTTCAGGATATTCTGAAATGACAGGGATATCTTCAATCTTAGGCTTTGGCTCATCAATAGTAACTTGTGCCATATAAATGACACAACCCTTCTACAGACATCTGGATGCCTTGAGTATAGACACCTGCTCAGGCAATCCATGCTGGGTATCCCCCTGAATGGTAAGTGACTCTCCAGACGGAGTTTTGACTACCACTTGCTTTCTGTTGCACACAATCTGGGCTTGGTTATGCGATAACCAATCCATGCCTATCACTATATCAAAACCGGCTAGCTTAAAGGGATGTAAGGACAAAGGAAAAGAGTGATTCCTAATGGATATAACACATCCATCTAAAACAGTTGAGGCGGTTTCTATTGTACCATCAGCTAATTCAACCTCATATTTCACACTTAAGGCTTTTACAAGCAATTTCAACAACTCACAAAACTTATTATCCACAAAAGACTTATTTGCTCCAGAATCAAACAATACTCTAGCAAAAACATCATTTACGAGAAAAGTACCTGTAATCACGTTGTCATCCTGAACAGCTTCCTTAGCATCCATCTTGAAGACCCTTGCATTGGTCTTCTTCCCATCTTCGGTTTTCTTGGTGCTCTTTGGGCAATTGGACTTAATGTGCCCTTTTTCATTGCAACCGTGACATGTTGCATCTTTCAGCTTCTTACATTCCAAGGTCTTATGATCCGTGGATTTGCAAATCCCACAGGGTCTCGAGTGAGACTGGGATTTCGACTCAAGTCGACACCTCCCAAAATGGTTCTTCTTACAAGTTTTACATTTGGGCTTATCCCCCGATTGTTGCCCATCCTTCTTATATCCCGACCCTTTCTTGTGGTCGTTATTCCCTCGGTGTTTCTTATCTGATCTTCGTGAGGTATCGTCCTCACGCTTCCTCTTACCTTCTTCTGAGTTCCTGAGCGCTTTCAACCTGACTACGTCCAAGGTAAGAGATAGAGATAGATCAGCTGCTGATCTGAAGGTAGCAGGCCTTGATGCCTTAACACTAGCATTAATCTCTGGGGCTAAACCCTGATGAAGCGAGCAATCCTTTTTGGTTCCGGGGTGACCAAATACGGAACCAACCGAGATAGGGTATTAAAACTGGTGAGGTATGCCTGACAATCTAGATTCTTCATCACCAATGATAAGAAATCTGATTCGATTCTTTCAACTTCGTGCTGCGGGCAATAATTCTCCTTAATAAGAGCAACGAACTGATCCCATGACAAGTTGTAGAGTGGGATCTTCCCAGTAGCTTGTATGAGAGACTTCCACCACGCCAGCGCTTCTCGTTTGAACGATTGGGATACATATTTTACTACATCCCTTTCAGCACAACCGCTGATGTCTACAACCGTGTCCATTTCATCCAGCCAAGTCATACAATCTATTGCCCCTTTCTCCCCGGTGAAGTCCCGAGGTTTGCAAGAAACAAAGTACTTGTAAGTACAGGACTTGGTATGTGGTTTGGCATCAAACACCATCCTTTTTGAGGGAACACTGTCGTGATTAGATGATTGTCGATCATCATCCTTCTTGGGCTCATCCTTCTTAGGTTCATCCTTCTTAGAGGGCGGTTTGCTATGAGCCTCCGAGTGTGTCTTTGGCTTGGAATGTGGTGCGGATCGGGTCCTACTTCGGGTCCCGCTTGATTCACTATACTGCCTATCTATTGCTTTGGTAACAGCATTATCTACTAATGCTTGCAGTTCCGCACCAGTTACCAGTATTTTAACATTTTCAGGGTTTTCCTCTGGACGACTGTTTATTTCTTCTGAATTGGCCATGTAGTTTTAATTGCTACATAAAGGAAATAAGGACAAAGTTCAATTAGAAGTCTAAACAGTATTATCGTTCTTGACAATTTATTAACCATGGTTTTAAATAGCCATTTTGGTTAATTTATTAAATATATGCTTATCCAGGATCTTTATCATAATCCTAAGCCATAAATTGATAATAGCACATAGGCCTAGTCACATGGACAACTTTCTAAATTATAAATTTAGATCTTATAGGATTAAAGTTTGAATAAAATAACAATCAATCCCTTTATTGGCAGGGAGTTTATAAACTACGGCTGCCTTTTGTTTTATATGACATTAGTTATAACCCGTAGGCATTATGTCACACTCATAAAAGTATAAATTTGGATGATTTATTAAAAGGGTGACATGTGTGATTTTGCGGATCACACTAGCCAAGAATGTTAACATGTTTGCAGATGTTAACAGAGATTTGAATCTTTTTAAAATGGTTTTACCATATTGGCCAGGTCTTTAATATGACGTACAAGCTAGGTTTTACCTTTTAAGATTCTTATTATTTTATTAAAATGGTAAATCAAAATATGTTATTTTTCATTTATTCACATATTATATTTATGCATAAAACTTTAAAAATGAAAAACTTAAATTAACCATTCCAATTTAAAATTTAAACTAGTACGAGTTTGCCCTAGACGGGACTTTTACACAAATAACACGCCCACGCAGGGGCCAAATTGACAACAAACCCACACAGGGGTCAAAAAGAAAAACATGCCCACGCAGGGGCAGAACAGAAAGGAAATATGCCCACACAGGGGCAGAGTACAGAAATAAATGTCCTCGCAGGGACATGATTACAACACTAAAATAAACAAACAAACAAAGGATTTAGTGATCGTTCTTGCTTTTTCCTTTGATCAAATTCACCATTTTCTTGAACATCCCATGGTTGTGCCTTCGGTCTTCCCGCAATTCATGTCGTACTTAGCTAATATTTTGCAGAATCTCCTGATGCTGCGGCGGAGACATCTGCGGGGGTTGCCGAAAGTGCGGAGGTTGAGGAGGCGGCGGTTGCTGATACCCGTATGGTGGGTATCCATGAGTCGGGTATCCTATAGTCCAGGGACCTCCATAGGGACCTTCCGGATGGTGAGCATTGTAGTTCGCAGCTACCCAGTAGGGATCCCCTGTATAGTTGTGTCACACCCCGATTTCCACGTGTCACCGGTGGGCCCGGTGGGGGAGTATCGTGACGTAATTGATATCATCATAGTCAAACAACACAATATATAAATGCACAGCGGAAGCAAAAGATAAATATTTTACAGTCCGAATATAAAGTAATATCAGAGTATTACAACGGAAAGTAAAAAGATCCACAGGCGGATCGAATAATCATAATCATTGTTCAGCAGACTTTAGACGCCTAGGACTTTCAAGATTCCTTATAATCGCCCTGAGCTTCCAGCCAATTACGTTCAGTACCTGTAACTTAACCTTTTGGAAAAATACGTCAGTTTTCACTGGTAAATACAATTTAACTGACTCATTTTGAAAAGAGTTTAAAAATTGATTTGAGTGCAAACGGCACAAAATCTTTTGACACATTGATTAAAATGCACAGAGGCAAGATTAATCTTTTATAACTTGGGACAATTTTATTAATAAAAATCTTGTATCCAATTTACATGTTTGTCCAACATTTAGGGCCGGTGATCATACAATACAATACGATACGAGCCGGACAAGATTAATCGACACACCACAAATATAATCTCACAAGAAGTTACCCTTACGAATGAGTATACGTTTTACATATGCAACAGGAGGTGTTTTGTCTACACCTTGTGCTTACGTCGTGGCCATTCACTTTTTAAAATGAGCCAAGGATATCCAGGACACGGTCATTAACCCCCAATGTTATTTGTTATCAAGCAATACGAATTAAAACGGGATTATGCAATTCAATCATCTCCGATCAAAAGGTTTCTACACCCGACCAAGCGGTATTTTTATAATACCGTATCCCAAGCCCGTATAAGGGAAAATAAGTTAAAAGTATTTACCTGAGCTAAATATAAATTCAATCCCAGCCGTATATCAAATCAGCAAGTACAGATAGCTTTTACTGGGCTCCTAAATCTGGAACGAAGGTTTTTAATAACCTATTAGATTCCTAACGGGTCTTTAATTAAGCCTAAGCTTAGACCGGTTAGTTTTTAAAGGACGCTACGGTTCAAACGCACGATTAAGCGAAGACCGGATAGAATGTAATTTAGACCCGACAAGTTTGAAGACTTGTATAATATGGGTATACTAAATACATTCTGGATTTTGAGACAAAAATGATAATGTTTGACCCATTTCGGTCAATTTATGCAAACTAGTTACATAAACCGAACCGGACGCGAAAAGGGGCGTTATGGGTATCCATAAGAGTCATATGCAAGTTCCCTGATTTAATATGCCTTAAATATGTCATAATATCAGTAAGTTATTTTCTATTATGCCCAAAACGGATTTAAACACAAACTAGGCCTCATAAGGGCATTTTGGTCATTTAAAAGGTTATAAAGAGTTTATTTGTAAATCTGAGTTATGGATCTGATTTATACGGTAAGTATACTTAATTTAACATGTTATAACAGTAGGGCATGACCCATATGTGAAACTTATCATTTAAAACCAAACTATGCACCTTAGGGGTATTTTGGTAATTTCACAAGGGCTAAAAATGTCAAAATTGGAAACCTGGGTTTATAAACTTGTACTTACTGTTATTTTATAAAAATATGTTAAGAACATCAGTAGGTACCAACCTTACATGTTTAATATGGTTATAGTGTATACTATGCGATAAAAATGCTTAAAAAGGCGATTTAGAGCCGTTTCCGGGTTTTTAAAAGAAAGCTGAGATTTTTATATTTCCAGAATGCTCAAAATATTTTATTTATCAAATAAAATCAGTAGAAAAAGGTTTGGGGTCAAAAGGATTTATAAAACTCATTTTATAGCCCAAAAGGGCAAAACCGACAATAACCGATTTAAGGCTAAAACTCTATGATTCAATCAGTTTAAAAATTATTAAAAATCCTTATAATTCCCAAAATATTTTATAACAACAGTAGGTATACACTTTGATGTCAAAAATTAGGTTTTGATAGGTGTTATGCTCATAACGCCGTTTAATTAATGAAAATCGTTCCATTTGCGATATTGAGCATAACTCACAATCCAGACCTCGGATTGATGTCAAATTTTCAGTGCAAGTTTATAAATCAGTAACAAAGGTTTCTACTCTTTCACTTTTTCAAAAATCGCGTTTTATAGTCAAAAGGGAAAAATAGTCATATTTAAGCATAAACCAGTAACATGCATATGAAGCGGATAAGTGTTGAACCAATATGTAAAATTCCAGAGAGTTAAACATATAAGAAAGTTGGTCTAAAATATGCTCTACTGCAGATCTTAACATGCATGTACGGATCAGAACCGATAGTCAAAGAAAAAGTCCATTTATGAGACTTTCGGTTCCGATTCGGGTGTAATACAGAAAATTATCGAGTTGATCAAGTTGAAACATGTTCTTACATTATTTATAAAGTTATTTTGATGATCAAACAGGTTGCATGTAGTCTACATTGTTAATCAAGCTTAAATTTGCAAAAACATATTCTGTTGACTTTTTATGAAGAACTTTGACTCGACAATTAGCATGCTTAGAGTGTGAATCTGAACATACCCTTTTAGGGGTTTGTTATACTCATAAATACCAACATATGGGTACTTTCAATTTGAGAAAATACTGAGCATATCTCGTTTAATCATAAAGTCAAACTAGTTTCACGATAAGTTTGACTTTTAGTGAATACACTAAGTTAGAACGGATTAGAGGGTGATATAAACACTTACAAAGGTCCTAACAAGCTTAGTGATCACTTATGAAGCTGCCTTGTCGATCAGAAATGCTCCAGGAGAAGTCTTGTGAATTTTGAAAGTTCAAGTGTTCTTGGTTTTGCAAAAATGGTGAACTTTATGCAACTATGATCTTGAATCAGAGTGTTTCTGATGTTTTAATAGATGTTCCTTTGTCCAAAAGTTGCATGTAAGTCGATTGGTCAGTTCTATAATCGATCACAGCTGTAACCAACTCGCAAAACAGACTGACTGACAGCTGCAAGTCACTTTCGTCGCTGGGCAGTCGCTCGCGTAGCGCGAGGACACCGTCGCGCAGCGCGAGGGTGTGGGGCGACCAGCTATACAAGTTTTAACAATTTTACAATTCAGTCCCTTATTTATGTAACGTGTTTATTCCTATTTATCTTGCATACAAGACCCTAAATTCTGATTTTTAGGAACCTTGGGACTCTTATAAACTTGGCAAAGTTCTCGGTTCACTTTGCGCTCACCCGAAAAGTCACGAAATTCACGATATCGTATTTAACCTTTCGTGTACGGTTTTAATCATAACTTTCTCATACGTTCACGAAACTTCATGAAATTTTTATCACATATTCTTATGAGTATATTTTATCATTACAAAGCTTCGGGTTTGCCAAAAGATCACTCAGAGGTATAATTTCAACATGTTGACACTTTTAGTCCCTGTAGTTTGTAATTCCTCATTTTCTTTCATTTCTCGCTTCGTATGGTCCATGACTTATCCGTTTAAGGTTATAAACACCATGTAGGGTTATTGTAGAGCCTATTTATCAATCGTTGACACTTTGAACCCTTATATTCACATAGTTTCACTGTTTGTCAACTTTAGTCCCTCTAAAGTTTGTTTTCACATATTCAAAGCTTATGACACGTGTCAATACATTATTGGACGTAAATTTTCGAGGTGTTACATCCTCACCCCCTTAAAAGAAATCTCGACCTCGAGATTTGATTAAAGTAAAGGGAGTACTTTCTGTCCTATATTGAACTTAACCTTCCTCAGTACATTTGGGCCTCTATGGCACTCCAGCTGACCTCTATAATAGGTCATGTATCCTTTTGGAGTTTCTTATCCTGCCGATCCTAAATCGATACGGTTTGCTTAACATAGTAAAAATACGCATGTCGTTGTGTGATAATGCTCCCCAACTTATTGGTGAAACACATCCTTAAATCAGTAGTGTGCTATTGTGTTGCGAGCTCCGCCAAGCTCCTTAAACAGGTTTTAGCTTGTAAGCTATTTGATCTCGATACATTCGATTTCCCTTCGAATGAGTCTACGTATTCAGAGCTTAACTAGCCTGATAATTTAACAAATTTGCACACCCTTCCTGATGATCACTTTTGTTAAACTTTATTCCATTCAAGAACTTAGGAGGGTTACTACTCTTATTAATTCTTGATCTTCTGTCGAATATTGGCATCTTATAGATGACTAGGGATTTGTATGATCTTATTCGCTGTTTCCAATATAACTTCCAGACCCTGATAAGTGGACTTCCCAAAGTCTCGTCCATCAAGCGGATGTTTTGATATTTCATCTATACAAGGTCTCCAAAAGAGCCACCTTGATACTTATATAACGACTATTATAAAAACTTATCTTAAGGTGAAATGGCTATTCCAATCACTTGATTAGAACTAATCCCAAGGAATAGTTAATCCTTGCGTTAGTCGATCAATCGACGATCCTGGGCAGCTAATAACAATTCTTAATTGTTGCCTAATTCGGGTTGCGGTAATCAATGCATAAGCAAAATGAACCGTCTTCCTTAATTAATCATACCGAATTTTCCGGATATTGAATCAGGCTATATGAATCTATATCTAAAAATTTACTTAATCAGGGTTTCGATTATTCCATGATCAACATGGAGTTCCTACCACACTCTAATCCTTAAGCGGGATGTTAATCTTAACTCTACTTGCCTCTCAGAAGGTAAACAGGATAGTTTTAGGAGAAGGTAATCATGTCCCACACAGAGATGTCAGAGGTGTCTGTATTTTCAGGCTTGGGTTTATCTATCGATGTCGGTGTCAGATAAATGACACATTCTCTTATATTGCAAGGATGTCCTAAGTAGAGATACTTATAGGACACTTTTATATTGGATATCTTCCTTGAATTCTACTAGTCGACTTTAGTACAATATGACCATCGGGATATCTCAGGGGTTCCATGTATTAAACCTCCATGCTGATCAGACATGGAAATAATCTATGGGACACACTAGGATACGCCAATCCTCATATGACACTTTTATCAAACATAGTTTGGCATTCGCAGGCGATAGAAAAACAATGAGAAAAATAATTAAAATAACATATGTTGTCGTACTCTATTCGAAGAAAGAGTGCTCTTAGATTTTCGGAAGGATTCCTTGCCGATCTATAAGAATCGGTTACTATGGTTTCCTTGGTAGTTATACCTTGTGGATGAAAAAAAAATTTTTTGCTAAGTTTATGGTTCATGAAGATTTATTATTGCCTGTATTAAAAACAGGACACTTAGCAGAAATTATCATTGATAAATGATAAGGAAGTTTATTGTACAAGTGCTTATATTTAATTAATAATGGAAGTTTCACAAACTAGGCACCTAGCTCAGTTGGCTAGGCGCGCGAAAGGGTGCGGCCTAGACCCAGGTTCGACTCCGGGGACGGCCAATTCCACCATTTTTGCGACTTATCGATTTCTTACAGGAACAGAAAATAGTTCTGGCAAATTTTCTACTTGTAAGTATTTACCTTACACTTAATATATATATTGTCCTTATGAAGAGTTTTAAAAACTTGTTATACTTATAGTTTATGAAGGATTTACTGGTATCCGAACCAAAATAAAACTCTTAGCATTTAAATTACTGATAAAATGCCAAGGAATGTACCTGATGTCATTATTTATGGGCTAGCTTAGGCATTTTAGGCGCTTTCAATCTTAGGCTTTACTTCCTTAGCCGCCTTTCCTTTGACAGATTCAGGGCACGTGGTCTTGATGTGGCCTTTCTCATAACAGCCGAAGCAGACTGCATCCTTCATGTACTTGCAGTCCAACGTTTTATGATCCCTCGATTTGCAGATCCCACAAACCCTCGGCCGCGATCGGGATTTTGGTTCAAACCTGCACTTCCCATAATGGCGCTTCTTGCAAATCTCGCATACAGGTTTCTGGTTGGACTTTTATTTATTCTTTTTCTTAGAACTCTGGGAGTTATCTTCCTCCCTTTTCCTCTTTAGTTCATTCCTTGCCTTAGAGGTATGGACGAGATTCTTCTCGTGAGTAAGGTCGTGTGGTCTCGGATGAGACTTTGAGCAATTAGCATTGGGCTCCTTGAACTTTTTCACGGCCTCCTTCACAGCTTTTCCAACAGCTGCGTCTATCATAGTTTGAAGGACATCATTGGAAATTCTAAGGTTCACAATTGTAGTATCATTGGCATGCGTCGCATCATCCATAGCACGATCAACGGCTGTCTTATCTGAGCTCGCCATACTTGATATTGGTTCCTGCTATATGGTTAGCATTCTGTACCACCTCGTGGGTGTTCCTCTGGAAAACTCATGCTTTTGTTTTTCCTGGCCTTTCTCGGCTTCTTTAAAGTCTCTGGGCAGTTAGTCTTGATATGCCCTTCCTCGTTACAATTGTAACAGATCGCGTTCTTCAACTCCTTGCAATCTAAAGTCTTGTGACCCTTGGTTTTGCAAATTCCACACAGTTTGGCACCTGGGTCAATTGTACACTTCCCAGTATGTTGCTTTTTGCAGTTACTGCACTTGGATCTGTTATTAGACTGACTCGAGTTTTCCTAAACTCGGAATCCTTTTTGTTCCTTAAGCTTCCCTTTTTCTTCTTATCAGATTGATGAGAGTTCTCTTCCTCTCTTTCTCTCTTTCCTTCACCAGAAGCCTTAACAGACTTATTTCTGATTGCATCTAAGGTGAGAGATAAGGATAAGTCCACTGCGGACCTATATGTGGTTGGCCTAGATGCCTTAACATTTCCTTTTATCTCTGGTGCTAGGCCTCCAATGAAACGCGCTATGCGTTTAGGTTCAGGGGTGACTAAATAAGGAACTAGGCGGGACATAGTGTTAAAACTTGTCACGTATGTCTGGCAATCTAAATCCTTCATGACTAAAGTCAAGAAGTTTGATTCTATCTCTTCTACCTCATGCTGAGGGCAAAAATTTTCCTTGACTAATGCAACAAATTGATCCCAAGATAAGTTGTAGAGTAGAACCTTTCCCGTGGCTTGGAGCAATGATCTCCACCATGCCAACGCTTCTCCTTTGAATGATTGCGAAACAAATTTCACAACATCTTGCTCCGTACAACCGCTGATGTCAACCACAGCGTCCATCTCCTCGAGCCACGTCATGCAATCGATGGCCCCTTCTTCTCCTGTAAAGTCTCTGGGTTCGCAGGAGACAAAATATTTATATGTGCAGGTCTTAACTGGTGCCTCTTGGTGAAACATGACCTGAATAGGCGGAACACTCCTTCGATGTGATGAGTTATGAACATCGTCTTCCTCTAACTTATTTGATTTAGGAGGGGGCTTAATACTAGCCACAGATAGAGTCGTAGAGTGGGTATCATTTGATTCATTATACTGACTGTCAAGAGCTTGAGTAATAGCACTATTTATTAGTGCCTGCAGTTCCGCTTCAGTCATGCTAATTCTGGTATTATCATTGTTCTTCTTCGGGTGGCTGTTGGCCTCCTCTGATCCAGCCATGTAGCTTGATTGCTACATAAACAATGGTAATGATTTATTCAGAGGTTATTATGATATCCCCATTTTTGACGATTCATCAACCATGGTAATATAAACCATATCGGTTAATTTGTTAGTTATTTTAAATTAGTAGTCTCCATTATAATTTATCCTAGTTATAAAACGTTAAGGATATTAAAGTGGCGCAGAAGGCCTAGTCACAGGGACAGTTTCAAATTTATTAGCCATGATCGTTTGGGATCGAGGCATTTAAGGGTTGAGCACAGTCGGTTACTTTTCTTAACAGGGAGTCGAAGACTACAACTGCCTTTTGTCTTTTAGAACAATAGATATAGCCCGTGGGCATTCCCTTCTGAGGGATGTTTATGATATGATCATCTTTTCAGATGCTATTAGTCAAGATCGTTTGAATCATACCGACTATTATGCTTGGACATGGTCCAACATTTTTAGACAGGAGGTCAAAGACCACCACTGTCGTTGTCTTATCGGACAACAATTTAGCCCGTAGGCACTTCATCACTTACGGATGTTTATAATATGATCATCTTATAAGATGTTATAAGCCCTGATTTCTAGATCATAAGGTAAATTAGAAATAAAAAAAAAAATTCCAATATAGGGATGACTGTTGTGATTTTATCGAATCACATTTGTCAGGAGTGCTAACACGTTCTTAGGTGTTAACAAGGATCTGAATCTCTTGAGTAGGTCTCACCATATTGGCCGCGTAGGCTAGGTTTCTCCTTTATGATTCTTTTTAAAATGTATACTGACAGGGAAGGGGGATATTTATTTCCTTCAGGATTCTCCTCATAAATCCTACTTTACAAGTTAATAATAGCACAAATGGCCTAGTCGCGTAGACAAGTTTATAAGCCATGACTTCAGAGAATCGAGGCATTCAAGTTTTAATAATGGCACAAATGGCCTAGTCACGTAGACAAGTTTATAAGCCATGACTTCAGAGAATCGAGGCATTAAAGTTTCAATAATGGCACAAATGGCCTAGTCACGTAGACAAGTTTATAAGCCATGATTTCAGAGAGTCGAGGCATTAAAGTTTTAATAATGGCACAAGTGGCCTAGTCGCGTAGACAAGTTTAATTTATAAGCCATGATCGTTTGGGATCGCGGCAATTAGGTGTGAATCAACGTTCATCACCTTTTCTTGACAGGGAGTTGTAGGCTACTACTGTCCTTAGTCTCAGAAGACGTTTATTATAGCCCGTAGGCACTTCCCTTCTAAGGGACGTTATTTTCCATTTATTTCATGTTTCAAGTTTAGAATGAAAACTTTGTTTAATCAATCCATTATATGGAGATAAAAGTACAGAGTTGCCCTAAGCGGGTCTTTGAAAGGAATAATGTGTCCTTGAAGGAACTGAAAGAAAAATATATATATAACAAATACGTCCTTAGAAGGACTATTAAGGAAACGATCTTCAGTAAGAGGAGTTTCTTCTTCATTCTTATTTCTGAATGCTTTCTCCTTGTAGACTCGTTTCATCCTGGCCGCGGTACGAAGCTCAGCATTTCAAGGCTCCGAGTGTGGAGAACTCCTATTACAGCTTCTTCGCTTGGCGACGTATTCAATTAGAATTTGAAGCAAAAATTTCCAGATTAGGATTTAGAATATTCCTATGTTAAGTCTAGACTCAGAAGGTCAAAGAATGTGCTATTGTGTCATTGAGATTAAACACAAAAAGGATAGAGTTTAATTCCCTCAATGTTGGCTCTGATACCAACCTGTCACACCCCGATTTCCACGTGTCACCGGTGGGCCCGGTGGGGGAGTATCGTGACGTAATTGATATCATCATAGTCAAACAACACAATATATAAATGCACAGCGGAAGCAAAAGATAAATATTTTACAGTCCGAATATAAAGTAATATCAGAGTATTACAACGGAAAGTAAAAAGATCCACAGGCGGATCGAATAATCATAATCATTGTTCAGCAGACTTTAGACGCCTAGGACTTTCAAGATTCCTTATAATCGCCCTGAGCTTCCAGCCAATTACGTTCAGTACCTGTAACTTAACCTTTTGGAAAAATACGTCAGTTTTCACTGGTAAATACAATTTAACTGACTCATTTTGAAAAGAGTTTAAAAATTGATTTGAGTGCAAACGGCACAAAATCTTTTGACACATTGATTAAAATGCACAGAGGCAAGATTAATCTTTTATAACTTGGGACAATTTTATTAATAAAAATCTTGTATCCGATTTACATGTTTGTCCAACATTTAGGGCCGGTGATCATACAATACAATACGATACGAGCCGGACAAGATTAATCGACACACCACAAATATAATCTCACAAGAAGTTACCCTTACGAATGAGTATACGTTTTACATATGCAACAGGAGGTGTTTTGTCTACACCTTGTGCTTACGTCGTGGCCATTCACTTTTTAAAATGAGCCAAGGATATCCAGGACACGGTCATTAACCCCCAATGTTATTTGTTATCAAGCAATACGAATTAAAACGGGATTATGCAATTCAATCATCTCCGATCAAAAGGTTTCTACACCCGACCAAGCGGTATTTTTATAATACCGTATCCCAAGCCCGTATAAGGGAAAATAAGTTAAAAGTATTTACCTGAGCTAAATATAAATTCAATCCCAGCCGTATATCAAATCAGCAAGTACAGATAGCTTTTACTGGGCTCCTAAATCTGGAACGAAGGTTTTTAATAACCTATTAGATTCCTAACGGGTCTTTAATTAAGCCTAAGCTTAGACCGGTTAGTTTTTAAAGGACGCTACGGTTCAAACGCACGATTAAGCGAAGACCGGATAGAATGTAATTTAGACCCGACAAGTTTGAAGACTTGTATAATATGGGTATACTAAATACATTCTGGATTTTGAGACAAAAATGATAATGTTTGACCCGTTTCGGTCAATTTATGCAAACTAGTTACATAAACCGAACCGGACGCGAAAAGGGGCGTTATGGGTATCCATAAGAGTCATATGCAAGTTCCCTGATTTAATATGCCTTAAATATGTCATAATATCAGTAAGTTATTTTCTATTATGCCCAAAACGGATTTAAACACAAACAAGGCCTCAGAAGGGCATTTTGGTCATTTAAAAGGTTATAAAGAGTTTATTTGTAAATCTGAGTTATGGATCTGATTTATACGGTAAGTATACTTAATTTAACATGTTATAACAGTAGGGCATGACCCATATGTGAAACTTATCATTTAAAACCAAACTATGCACCTTAGGGGTATTTTGGTAATTTCACAAGGGCTAAAAATGTCAAAATTGGAAACCTGGGTTTATAAACTTGTACTTACTGTTATTTTATAAAAATATGTTAAGAACATCAGTAGGTACCAACCTTACATGTTTAATATGGTTATAGTGTATACTATGCGATAAAAATGCTTAAAAAGGCGATTTAGAGCCGTTTCCGGGTTTTTAAAAGAAAGCTAAGATTTTTATATTTCCAGAATGCTCAAAATATTTTATTTATCAAATAAAATCAGTAGAAAAAGGTTTGGGGTCAAAAGGATTTATAAAACTCATTTTATAGCCCAAAAGGGCAAAACCGACAATAACCGATTTAAGGCTAAAACTCTATGATTCAATCAGTTTAAAAATTATTAAAAATCCTTATAATTCCCAAAATATTTTATAACAACAGTAGGTATACACTTTGATGTCAAAAATTAGGTTTTGATAGGTGTTATGCTCATAACGCCGTTTAATTAATGAAAATCGTTCCATTTGCGATATTGAGCATAACTCACAATCCAGACCTCGGATTGATGTCAAATTTTCAGTGCAAGTTTATAAATCAGTAACAAAGGTTTCTACTCTTTCACTTTTTCAAAAATCGCGTTTTATAGTCAAAAGGGCAAAATAGTCATATTTAAGCATAAACCGGTAACATGCATATGAAGCGGATAAGTGTTGAACCAAGATGTAAAATTCCAGAGAGTTAAACATATAAGAAAGTTGGTCTAAAATATGCTCTACTGCAGATCTTAACATGCATGTACGGATCAGAACCGATAGTCAAAGAAAAAGTCCATTTATGAGACTTTCGGTTCCGATTCGGGTGTAATACAGAAAATTATCGAGTTGATCAAGTTGAAACATGTTCTTACATTATTTATAAAGTTATTTTGATGATCAAACAGGTTGCATGTAGTCTACATTGTTAATCAAGCTTAAATTTGCAAAAACATATTCTGTTGACTTTTTATGAAGAACTTTGACTCGACAATTAGCATGCTTAGAGTGTGAATCTGAACATACCCTTTTAGGGGTTTGTTATACTCATAAATACCAACATATGGGTACTTTCAATTTGAGAAAATACTGAGCATATCTCGTTTAATCATAAAGTCAAACTAGTTTCACGATAAGTTTGACTTTTAGTGAATACACTAAGTTAGAACGGATTAGAGGGTGATATAAACACTTACAAAGGTCCTAACAAGCTTAGTGATCACTTATGAAGCTGCCTTGTCGATCAGAAATGCTCCAGGAGAAGTCTTGTGAATTTTGAAAGTTCAAGTGTTCTTGGTTTTGCAAAAATGGTGAACTTTATGCAACTATGATCTTGAATCAGAGTGTTTCTGATGTTTTAATAGATGTTCCTTTGTCCAAAAGTTGCATGTAAGTCGATTGGTCAGTTCTATAATCGATCACAGCTGTAACCAACTCGCAAAACAGACTGACTGACAGCTGCAAGTCACTTTCGTCGCTGGGCAGTCACTCGCGTAGCGCGAGGACACCGTCGCGCAGCGCGAGGGTGTGGGGCGACCAGCTATACAAGTTTTAACAATTTTACAATTCAGTCCCTTATTTATGTAACGTGTTTATTCCTATTTATCTTGCATACAAGACCCTAAATTCTGATTTTTAGGAACCTTGGGACTCTTATAAACTTGGCAAAGTTCTGGGTTCACTTTGCGCTCACCCGAAAAGTCACGAAATTCACGATATCGTATTTAACCTTTCGTGTACGGTTTTAATCATAACTTTCTCATACGTTCACGAAACTTCATGAAATTTTTATCACATATTCTTATGAGTATATTTTATCATTACAAAGCTTCGGGTTTGCCAAAAGATCACTCAGAGGTATAATTTCAACATGTTGACACTTTTAGTCCCTGTAGTTTGTAATTCCTCATTTTCTTTCATTTCTCGCTTTGTATGGTCCATGACTTATCCGTTTAAGGTTATAAACACCATGTAGGGTTATTGTAGAGCCTATTTATCAATCGTTGACACTTTGAACCCTTATATTCACATAGTTTCACTGTTTGTCAACTTTAGTCCCTCTAAAGTTTGTTTTCACATATTCAAAGCTTATGACACGTGTCAATACATTATTGGACGTAAATTTTCGAGGTGTTACAAGTTGTAATTTGTGTGGATCGGCGGTTCGAAGGGAATATACGCCGCTGTACCGGCGTAAGTCGGAATTGGGTCTCCGAAACCCGGTGGTGGAGGTGGCGCGACTGGCGCAGAGTTCACCTCAGAGACAGGGTTTAAGGGTCCCCCTATCTCTGGGTCTTCGTGGAGTGGCGAGTAATGGCTGCCACTCGAGGCTTGAGGGGTGCTGATATGCACTCCTCCCCGCGCGGACATCCGTGCGTTTGATCCCCTTCTCCGCCTCGGTGGATCCGGAGGCGGTTTCTGAACTGGTGGTGGTGGTGGCGGAGTAACTGCCACAAAACGAGAATCCTCTAAAGGATCCTGCTGCTGGGGCGAGTAGTGGTAGGGAGGTGTAAAGTAACAATCAATTCGGTTGAACCTCTCCTGATAACTATCTGGACCGCGGTAAGGCGACCCATGAAATGAGGACCCATCGGAAATCTCAATGGGATGGTTAGGGGTCCCGGTTTGTGGTTCTTCGGGGTCCGGATCTTCATCCATATCCATAGAGAAGTGGTCTTCAGGCCCTAACGGGTTATGACCCGCTGGTTCTATTTGTTGGTTTGCCGGGTTGAACCAGCTCTGAAAGTAGGGTGTGGGGTCATTAAAAGAATGGTGCGAGTTTGAGCGAAGGAGGGGTATGAAAGAGTTATTGGGTTCATTCTCGGACTGAGGCCCGAAGGAGTTTAGATAGGATGGCGATGAGCTTAGGGAGACGGATCGTCTCCCGGGTTCAACGTACGTCCTCCAGGGTTCCTGGGGACTTGTGCTCATGTTGATTGAGGGCGTGCGCCGGTGGGAAGGTCCGGCTTCATCATCATTAGGGGCATGGGATGTCCCCTTACCTCTTCCTCTTCCTCTTAAGAATCGCGGCGACATCTTGGACCTGTCAACAAAACAAAGATAACACAAGCATATATATAAAGAAAAGAAAGACAAAAATTTAAAACAAAACGGAATTTGTCCTATGTTATTCGTCTAGACTCAAGAATTGAGAAATGTGCAATTGTGTAACTGAGATTAAACACAAAAGGCTAGTGTTTAATTCACTCAGAGTTGGCTCTGATACCAACCTGTCACACCCCTATTTTCCACGTGTCACCGGTGGGCCCGGTGGGGAGTATCGTGACGTAGTTGATATCATTATAAGTCAACAACACAATATATAAATGCACAGCGGAAGCAAAGATAGATTCATTTCAACTTTAATAAAGTGTAATATTAAATATCACGAATAGTTGAAACGGATCCACAGGCGGATCAAAATAAAAGAAGACATTGTTCAACAGCTTTATTGACGTCCAAGCTTGCGAGACTTATTGTGGACGCTTAGAAGACAGCCAGCCTAGTACGAGTAGTACCTGCACTTAACCTTTTGGAAAAATACGTCAGTTTACACTGGTAAATACAATTTAACTGACTCATTTTAAAAAAGGGTTGAAAATTGATTTGAATGCACGTGGCACAAAATATTTTATAAATTGGGATAATTATGTAATATAATCTTGTAAGGGAATTACATGTTACTTATGCGTTCAGTAGCCCGATCCTTAGACCGGGTTAAAGATTAATAGACACACCACAAAATTGAGTTATACACTGACAGGTGTACGCCTACACCCCGTGCTCAGGTCGTGGCCATCTCGTAGGATGATGCCAAGGATATCCGGGACATGGTCATTAACCCCCCAAAGGCTTTAAGCAAACAAAACACATTCAAAACATAGCATATCAATAAATTTAACCTCTATTCGATTAAAGAATTCAATGCCGGACCAAGCGGTATTTTATATACCGTACCCCAAGCCCGTATAGGGAAAATAAGTTAAAAGTATTTACCTTGGTAAGTATAAATTACAATTAGCGAGTGAAGGTAGCTTTTACTGGTTCTTCTATTCTGGAACAAAGGTTTATAATAACCTATTAGATTTCTAACGGGTCTTTATTTAAGCCTAAGCTTAGACCGGTTAGCTTTTAAGGACGATACGGTTCAAACGCACGATTAAGCGAAGACCGGATAGAATGTGATTTAGACCCGACAAGTTTGAATACTTGTATAATATGGGTATACTAAATACATTCTGGATTTTGAGACTAAGATGATAAGGTTTGACCCGTTTCGGTCAATTTATGCAAACTAGTTACATAAACCGAACCGAGCGTGAAAAGGGCGTCACGGGTAACCATAAGAGTCATATGCAAGTTCCTTGAGTTAATATGCTTCAACTATGTTATAATATCAGTAAGGTATCTTCTATTATGCCCCGAACGAATTTAAACTCAACTTATGCCTCATAAGGGCATTTTGGTCATTTAAAGGATTATAAAGGAGTTTAATTTGTAAACTGAGTTACAGGTCTGATTTATACAGTAAATACACTTAAATTAACATGTTATAACAGTAGGGTATGACCCATATGTGAAACTTATCATTTAAAACCAAACTATGCTCCTTAGGGATATTTTGGTAATTTTACAAGGGCTAAAAAGGTCAAAACTGGAAACCTGAGTTCAAAAACTTTTACTTACTGTTATTATCTCAAAATATACTAAAAATATCAGTAGGTATCAACCTTATATGTTTAATATGGTTATAGTACATACTATGCGTTAAAAACGCTTAAAAAGGCGATTTGGAGCCATTTCCGGGTTTTTAAAGGAAAGCTGATATTTTTATAATCCAGAAGGCTCAAAATATTTTATTTAACAAATAAAATCAGTAGAAAAAGGTTTGTGGTCAAAAGGATTTATAAAACTCATTTTATGGCTTAAAAGGGCAAAATCGGTATTAACCGAATTAAACTTAGAGACCTATGTTATGCTCAGCCAAAAATTTAAATAAAAATCTTCAAAAATCCTAAAATATTATATTACATCAGTGGGTAAAAGTTTGATATCAAAAAGTGGGTTTAAATAGGCTATACGCTAATTACGCCATTTAATTAACATAAAGCTTTCAAATTACGCTAATGAGCATAACTCTTAATCTAGACCTCAAACTGATATCAAGTTTTAGGTGCAAGTTTATAAATCAGTAACTAATGTTTGTACTCTTTCACTTTTTCAAAAATCACGTTTTATAGTCAAAAGGGCATAATAGTCAACATTTAAGCATAAATCGGAAACATGCATATGAATCGGATAAGTATTGAACCAAGTTGTACAATCTCAGAGAGTTATACTTATATGAAACCTGGTCCAAAATAAGCTCTAAGACAGATCTCAAACATGCATAAACGGATCAGAACTGATAGTCAAAGCAAAAGTCAAATTATGCGACTTTCGGGTCCGATCCGGGTTTAAACTGAAAATTGTCGAGTTGAACATGTTGAGACATGTTCTTACATTAGTTACCAAGTTATTTTAATGATCAAACAGGTTGCATGCATCCTATATTGCTAATTATGCTTAAATTTGCAAATAATCATTCTGTTGACTTTTTAAAGCAAGCTTTGACTCGACAATTAACATAGTTAGAGTGGGAATCTAAAAATACCCTTTTAAGGGTTTGTTACCCACATAAATACCTACTTGTAGGCACTTTCAATTCGAGAAATGACTGAGCAAATTTCATTTAATCTCGAAGTCAAACTTAATTTACGACGGTTTGACTTTTAGTTAATTAACTAAGCTAGAACGAATTTGAAAGGGTTATGAACACTTACATTAGTCCTAATTATGCTTAGAGATCACTAGAAAGCCTGAGGTTGATCATAGGAGCTCCAGAAGTGGTCTTGCAAGTGAATGTGAAATTGTTGCAACAATGGGTGTTCTTAAATATCACTTTTGATCATTCAAGATGATGCCACAAGGGTCTATAAATGTTGTAAGATCTGTCCAGGTGCCCTATGATGCATGTAAAACCATTGGTGAGGCTCTGGTATAAGAAAACAATGGATTAAAGTCGGTTCAGACCTGCAACTGGCACCTGCAAGTAATTCTGTCGCTGTGTCTCTGACGCGGGCCGCGTAAACCCTTAGGGGTTCTTTACGCGGGCCGCCTGGCCTGCCGAAACCAGCCAAACAAGTTTTAATCTTTGCACTTTTGGTCCCCGGTCCTTTGTTACGTGGTTTTGGCTATTTTTCTTGCACTCTTGACCCTCAAACCTGATTTTTAAGGGCCTTAGGACATCTACAAACTTGGTTAGGTCCTTGGTTAACTTTGTGCTTACTCGAAAAGTCACGAATTTCAACGTTAACGCATTTAACCCTTCGTACACGGTTTTGGTCATATCTTTCTCATACGATCACGAAACTTTATGAAATTTTTATCACATATTCTAGTGAGTATATTTTATCGTTATAAAGCTTCGGGTTTGCTAAAAGGTCACTCAGAGGTATACTTTTCAACATGTTGACACATTTAGCCCTTGTAGTTTGTTATTCCTCACTTTCTTTCATTTTTTTTCGCTTTGTATTATCCATGATTTAATCGTTTAAGATTATAAACACCATGTAGGGTTATTGTAGAGCCTATTTATCCATTGTTGACACTTTGGACCCTTGTATTCACATAGTTTCACTGTTTGTCAACTTTAGTCCTTCTAGAGTGCTTTTTCACATATTCAAAGCCTATGACACGTGTCAATACATTATTGGACGTAAATTTTCGAGGTGTTACATCCTCACCCCCTTAAAAGAAATCTCGACCTCGAGATTTACTGAAATAAGTGAGGGTATTTTTCTTTCATCGTGGATTCTACCTCCCACGTGTATTCGGGACCTCTACGGGCATCCCATTTGACCTTTACAATAGGCACATGCTTCCTTCGAAGCTTCTTCACTTGTCGATCCTCAATCGACAATGGTTTCTCCACAAATTTCAAGCTCTCATCTATATGTACATCCGTATGCGGTATGACCAGTGATTCATCAGCGAAACACTTCTTCAGATTACAGATGTGGAACACATTATGTATACTATTGAGCTCTTCAGGTAAGTTTAACTTATAGGCAACTGATCCGACGCGTTCGATAACCTCGAAAGGTCCTATGTATCTCGGGCTTAGCTTGCCTTTCTTACCAAATCGCATCACCCCCTTCCAGGGTGATACTTTAAGCAATACTTTATCACCTACTTCGAAGTGAAAGGATTTACACTTTGGATCAGCGTAGCTTTTCTGCCTATCTTGGGCAGCTTTCAAGTGATCGCGAATCCAGACAATCTTGTCTGTTGTTTCAAAGACCAAATCAGGTCCTGATAATTGAACTTCTCCCACTTCTGCCCAACAGATGGGTGTTCTGCATTTTCTACCATATAATGCCTCGAAAGGCGCAGCCTTAATACTAGTATGGTAGCTATTGTTATAGGAGAACTCTATCAATGGTAGGTGGTTATCCCAACTGCCACCTAGATCAATCACACATGCTCGAAGCATGTCTTCCAGTGTTTGGATGGTACGCTCACTCTGTCCGTCTGTCTGTGGATGGTAAGCCGTACTAAAATTTAAGCGTGTGCCCAACGACTGTTGGAAACTCTTCCAAAAATGAGAGGTGTATCTTGTATCTCGGTCAGAGATAATCGACACTGGTACACCATGTAGAGCTACGATCTTATCTACATACAGTTGAGCTAACATGTCAGAGCTGTACGTTTCCTTAATGGGAAGAAAATGTGCTGACTTGGTCAGCCTATCTACTATGACCCATATGGTATCGTTTCCCTTCCTTGTTTTTGGCAATTTGGTGATGAAATCCATTGTCACCATCTCCCACTTCCATGTGGGAATTTCAGGCTGTTGTAGTAATCCTGACGGCTTCTGATGCTCAGCTTTGACTTGCGCACACGTCAAGCATTTAGCTACATAGGCAGCTACGGACTTTTTCAAATCAATCCACCAGAAATTTGCCTTTAGATCCTGGTACATCTTATCAGCTCCAGGATGAACGGAATATTTGGAACTGTGGGCTTCCTGGAGGATAACATCTCGAAGTCCTCCATAAACTGGAACCCATATTCGTCCATTCAATCTTAGCATTACGTCTTTGTCATAGGATAACTGCTCCTCAGTTACTCCTAGCTTTTCTTCAGGATAGTTAGCTTCCAACACAGCTTCCTTCTATGCAGCTAACACCCTTTCGTTCAAACTATTCCTTATTTCAATGCGCTTGGCATTGATCCTTATCGGCTTCACTCTTTCTTTTCTGCTTAAGGCGTCAGCAACTACATTTGCCTTGCCTGGATGGTATCTTATCTCACAATCGTAATCATTTAGAGTTTCCATCCATCGTCTTTGTCGCATGTTCAAGTCCTTCTGATTGAACAAATGTTGAAGGCTCTTGTGATCTGAATAGATCACACACTTGGTTCCATACAAGTAGTGTCTCCAAAGTTTTAATGCAAATACAACGGCACCCAGTTCCAAGTCGTGGGTGGTGTAGTTCTTCTCGTGCACCTTTAGCTGTCGCGAAGCGTAGGTAATAACCTTGCCTTTCTGCATGAGTACACAACCCATACCAGTGTGTGATGCATCACAATACACCACAAATTCTTCTATACCATCGGGCAATGTTAATACTGGTGCATTGCTCAACTTTTTCTTCAAAATGTCAAAGGATTCCTGCTGCTCAGGGCCCCAATCAAACTTAACCTTCTTACGTGTCAACGAAGTTAGGGGCGCAGCAATCCTTGAAAAGTTTTCGATGAATCGCCTATAGTATCCTGCTAAACCCAGAAAACTGCGAATCTCAGTAGGCGTCTTTGGCTCCTGCCAATTCATAACTGCTTCTACCTTGGCGGGATCCACTTGGATACCACGCTCACTTACCACATGTCCAAGGAATTGGACTTCTCGAAGCCAAAATTCGCACTTCGAAAATTTGGAGTAAAGTTTCTCATGATGTAGAAGTTTGAGAATACACCGAAGGTGTTTCTCGTGGTCCGCTTGATTCTTTGAGTAGATGAGGATGTCGTCAATGAAGACGATGACGAATTTATCTAAGGCTTGCAGACGCGATTCATGAGATCCATGAATGCGGCCGGTGCATTAGTGAGCCCGAAAGGCATCACTAGGAGCTCGTAATGACCATAACGAGTCCTAAATGCAGTCTTGTGCACATCTTCATCTTTGACCTTCAACTGATGATAGCCTGACCTTAAATCGATCTTGGAAAAATAGCTCGCCCCATGTAACTGATCGAACAGATCGTTGATCCTGGGCAAAGGATACCTATTCTTGATTGTGACCTTATTAAGCTCACGGTAATCGATGCACAGACGCATCGATCCATCCTTCTTTTTGACAAACAAGATCGGCGCTCCCCAAGGGGACGAACTAGGTCTAATGAAACCTTTAGCTAACAGATCATCTAGCTGTGTCCTTAACTCCTTCATCTCCGTGGGTGCCAACCTATAAGGTGCTCTGGCAACAGGTGCTGCTCCTGGAATGATGTCAATTCGGAATTCCACTTGTCTATCTGGTGGTAAACCAGGTAGTTCTTCAGGAAAAACTTCAGGATATTTTGAATTGACAGGGATATCTTCAATCTTAGGCTTTGGCTCATCAATAGTAACTTGTGCCATATAAATGACACAACCCTTCTACAGACATCTGGATGCCTTGAGTATAGACACCTGCTCAGGCAATCCATGCTAGGTATCCCCCTGAATGGTAAGTGACTCTCCAGACGGAGTTTTGACTACCACTTGCTTTCTGTTTCACACAATCTGGGCTTGGTTATGCGATAACCAATCCATGCCTATCACTATATCAAAACCGGCTAGCTTAAAGGGAAGTAAGGACAAAGGAAAAGAGTGATTCCTAATGGATATAACACATCCATCTAAAACAGTTGAGGCGGTTTCTATTGTACCATCAGCTAATTCAACCTCATATTTCACACTTAAGGCTTTTACAGGCAATTTCAACAACTCACAAAACTTATTATCCACAAAAGACTTATCTGCTCCAGAATCAAACAATACTCTAGCAAAAACATCATTTACGAGAAAAGTACCTGTAATCACGTTGTCATCCTGAACAGCTTCCTTAGCATCCATCTTGAAGACCCTTGCATTGGTCTTCTTCCCATCTTCGGTTTTCTTGGTGCTCTTTGGGAAATTGGACTTAATGTGCCCTTTTTCATTGCAACCGTGACATGTTGCATCTTTCAGCTTCTTACATTCCAAGGTCTTATGATCCGTGGATTTGCAAATCCCACAGGGTCTCGAGTGAGACTGGGATTTCGACTCAAGTCGACACCTCCCAAAATGGTTCTTCTTACAAGTTTTACATTTGGGCTTATCCCCCGATTGTTGCCCATCCTTCTTATATCCCGACCCTTTCTTGTGGTCGTTATTCCCTCGGTGTTTCTTATCTGATCTTCGTGAGGTATCGTCCTCACACTTCCTCTTACCTTCTTCTGAGTTCCTGAGCGCTTTCAACCTGACTACGTCCAAGGTAAGAGATAGAGATAGATCAGCTGCTGATCTGAAGGTAGCATGCCTTGATGCCTTAACACTAGCTTTAATCTCTGGGGCTAAACCCCTGATGAAGCGAGCAATCCTTTTAGGTTCCGGGGTGACCAAATACGGAACCAACCGAGATAGGGTATTAAAACTGGTGAGGTATGCCTGACAATCTAGATTCTTCATCACCAATGATAAGAAATCTGATTCGATTCTTTCAACTTCGTGCTGCGGGCAATAATTCTCCTTAATAAGAGCAACGAACTGATCCCATGACAAGTTGTAGAGTGGGATCTTCCCAGTAGCTTGTATGAGAGACTTCCACCACGCCAGCGCTTCTCGTTTGAACGATTGGGATACATATTTCACTACATCCCTTTCAGCACAACCGCTGATGTCTACAACCGTGTCCATTTCATCCAGCCAAGTCATACAATCTATTGCCCCTTTCTCCGCGGTGAAGTCCCGAGGTTTGCAAGAAACAAAGTACTTGTAAGTACAGGACTTGGTATGTGGTTTGGCATCAAACACCATCCTTTTTGAGGGAACACTGTCGTGATTAAACGATACATCCTAACAATACCCCTCGAATACAAATGGGGGAGGTGCATTACTCCTATAGCGCTACTAATTGATAGGGCGGAACTACACACCGGGATTAAATGTTCACATAGCACAAAATAGTCTCAAGTATCCCAAGTTTCATGTTTCATGTTTCATGTTTAAATGGATAGAGTATGTTTCAAATAAGTTTCAAGTGTCACGTGTTTGAATATAGAATACATGTTGCACCCAAAGTGTTTAAAAGTAAAATGGGTTCGAGTATACTCACAATATTGCATATACTTTCCGATTATCCAATGTGACGAAGTTGATGAGTTTAGAAGGTTGAATGTGTAAGGGCTATAGTTCAAGTATGTTTAGAGTCGAGATTCGGGCTTAGATTCAAAGAATGACAAAGTATGTATTAGGAAAATATTCACTATGGTATTAGCACTTGTCTTGACACTATGGTAATCCTTAAGGATTATATGTGATTTCATAGGTTCAAGACCTATTAGAATCGTGACAAGGAACTACACACATAGTGAGAAACTTATTAACTTGGTAGTAGATTTATATAATCACTATCAAGGGTTCGGTTTATAATATATACATAAAAAAATAATATAGTTAGTCACGTAGGAGGCGGGAGGTTAAACCTTCCACTTGGTTACCTCTTGGTGTCATATGAGTTATGTAGGAGGCGGGAGGTTAAACCTTCCACTTGGTTACCTCGATTGTTATGTTAATATATAAGTTATGTAAGAGGCGAGAGGTTGAACCTTCCACTTAGGGACCTCATAGGCATGGTCAAGAATTAAAGGTATAATTATACTAAACAAAACATCAAGTGATGTGTGGACTTGTATGTAAGTTAGCCAATGCTAACCAAGTAGTCACACCATCTTCAAGTTCAAGACTTGGCACCACTTGTGAGTTAATAACTCGATTAAAACAGAAGGTTTAGAGTGTTTAGACACTCTTATTAAGTGTAAAACAACCTTGGTTTGGCTTTACTAATCATACAATAGACTAGAAGCATAAGAACACAAGTTTGTTTGAAGTATATAAGAGTTTAAGAAAGTTTCAAAACAAAACAGAAAGTTTATGGACAATTTCGGGGCAATTCTAGGTCTGATTTCTCCAAGGAGAGATCAAGGAATCAAACCCCATGATTATCCAAGCAATTAGAAAGAAGAATCAAGTGATTTGGTTGAGTTTTGAGCAAGTTATGCTCACTTTTGTAAGCAAGGGTGAATCTGCCCGAATTTCTGAATTCCAAGAGCTTTGAGGGTGATCTTGGAGAGTTTTGAGAGTTGAGCAAGAGTCTAAAGCCTTGGGGAAGGTGTGGATTTATAGGGAATGAGTTTGGGGTTGGGGTTGGTGTAGAGGTGAAATGGCTGCTCAAATCGCGTATAGAAGTCAAAACCGTGTTATTTACGTTCAAATCGCGAAGTTGCAGCATTCTGATCTGATCTGATCTGGGGAGGCTAGGCAGCCCGCTTAAGGTTTCAGACATATCTGACGCGGGCCGCGCGCCATATGAATTCAGCACTTTCACTTATTTGCAATTAGGCCCCTGAAGTTGTTATTTTATGCAATTAGGGTGTTTTAAGGACTAGATTTGCCATTTAAGCATAGTTTAAGGTACAATAAAGTATGAGGATCATAATCAAAGTATAATTTAGCATATGAAGGTCGTATTCAAGTATCGTTTATGATCGAAACACGTTTTATGCATAAGTTTCACATATTTACAAGTTTAGCACATAGTTTCCAAGAATTTCGAATAAGCATCAATTGTTCCACAAAAGTGAACGTATGAGCATATATAAAGTATGTATATCATGTAATTAACAAAATACGAGTTTTATTCATGATCCAAGTCACGGATTTCACAACGGTTACAAAGGAAGAGCGATTACAAGAACATAGGGTTTCCTAAATTAGAAATACGAATAAGGCTTGCTATAATTGGAAAGTACAAAAGAGCCGGGCGTTACAGTCTCCCCTCCTTTAGGAAATTTCGTCCCGAAATTTATTCAAAAGGTAGACTTGAACGAATGACCCTTAAAGAGTGTAAGTATAAGAATAGCATAAGTGTTGGATAGATGAACGCAGTGTGTTTAGAATGAAGTCTCGTCGTGGATAATCGGATATAATGCGTTGTGAGTTGTTTAAAGTTGGTATTAGGTCTAAATAGGTCTGCAAAACACTGAATTTCTCATGACACGTTTTACGAAAGTTTGGTAACATGGCGAAAACACTTATATCATGTTTTGACCATATTACGTCCGTTACGCATTCGGTGCCATATTACGTTCCGTGCCTTACCATACACAGTAGTACACTCTATGGTTCTCATGAGCCAATCACTATAATCCCGTGTGCACCCGTGATTATATTGAACGTCGTTTGATTCGCATAGCTTGTACTAGTTGTGTATGAATTTGGGTAGGTACTCAAAGAAAAATTAAGTGTATCAAAAATTTCGTCTAACGTGTTATCGAGAAATTTCTAAATTTGTATGGTAATAAAAATGGTGAAAACGGCCGTCCCTGGGATCGAACCCGGGTCTAGGCCACACCCTTTCGCGCGCCTAGCCAATCGAGCTAGGTGCCTAGTTTGTGAAATTTCTATCAAAGAATAAAATAAGAATGTGTGTGTATAAGAATAAGGTATGTAAGCAAGTCCATGCTTAAGTATGTATAGGACCCACGTAAGCGAATCACTCGGATTACGCTTGCGTATGGGTATGAATCATGAGTATGAATGTATAAAGCGTAAGTTATGAATATGCATGCGAATGTATGTATAAACATATGACGTATGAGGATGGTATAAACATGAGTATAATTATAAATCTTCTAAATAAGGTTGAAGTATCGTTTAAATCAAATAAGCATCAATATAACACAACATTAATTGAATCAAAACATAGATAGCATTGTTTGTTTGACAGTCTATTATGCTGTGGACAATTTACATTTGAAATGAGCCATGTAATGGGTCAATTTCAGACTCAAAATTATCAGGTAGTGGAGGTAGTGGATCCAGTTGCATACGAGCAGCTAGCATGCTTTCCAACCATTGATTTCTTTCAGTCAGCTCTTGTATTTGTTGAGACAAATTTTGAACCTGATTGTTTAACCTAGCCATTTCAACTACCATTTGATCTGGATGTAGATCCATTTGAGGCACCGTACTTGGGCCTGCTATATCAGTTGGTGGCAGTTGTTGTTCTACTTCGTTTAATAGCGACTGGAATGACTGTGGCAAAAGTGATTCTGATGCTAACTGTCCTAGGAGCAACATGTTTTCATAAGTTTCTTGCATCGTTGGATCCTCCTCGAAAACTATCGGTGAGGAGCTTGGTAAGACGTTTGGTGCTAATGGTTGGGATAGGTTGGTTGTAAGATGTTCTTGTATGTATGGAAGTGGTGGTTGCAATTCAAATCGATAAAAAGATGATGGAGGAAATTGCAACAATGATTGTTGTAGATTTGGTGTGGAGGTACTGTCTAAGACAATTGGAGCTCCCTCCGACTGGGATGGTCGAGTCGGGGTTAGCCTAATGAGGTTACAATTTACAATCCCAGGTGCCTTTGGTGGAGATAATTCCTGGATAATCTGGTCACTTAAGACACCTAATGATTTAGCTATTCTAGTAATGTAAGAACCTCCCATGAGGCTTTTCAGGGGGTTTGTTTGTTGACCAGAAAAATACCCAGCAAGCTCGTGGGCAATATTACAAGGAATTTGCTCGAAAATACTATGTAGATAGAAAACTTCGGAGGTACTAACCCTTCGTTGATTAATTTCGCGCCCCGTGATAGTGTTGGCCAAAACACGGTGCATATACCGATAACGAGGGTCTTTGAAGTTTGCAGCATTATTGTTGCCGCACCATGCTTTTGATGCATGGCGTTGCCAATACTCTTTCATTTTTGCGTAGTTATAGGTGGTTAATGCCCTCGTGAAAACGGGCTGTGTAACTTCTTCATTGGTATATATACCCAGACAAACTGCGAATTCTGTTAATGACATGTTATGATGTTGTCCACAAAGCCGAAAATGAATGGATTCTTCGGTAAGACTTCTATTAGATTTGTAATAGAAGGTGGACAAGAATTCATATACCAGTTCATCATATGATGGCTCTAAGATGTCGAAGAAACGGTGCCAAGGTGTATTGTGTGATAGTAATATTGACAGTGAACCACTGGGGTCAACCATTTCTATTCGATGCCAATCAATACCGCCGATGGTAAAAACGTCAAGGTCCTTGAGTTTCTGATACTTCTCACGAGTGGGTAGCTCAGCAAACCGAAGGAATGGATGAATTCCTGCTGCACTTGAGGATTCAGCATGTGCTACTTGGAAGTATGCCATTTGAATATTGGTTTTAAGTGGTGAGTTTCTCCGACGAGTGTGTGAGTGATATAGTGTTTAAGAAGGTGTTGCAGTGATGTGAGATGGTAGAACGGTTCAGTTTTTATAGCTCTTGCCAATCTCGTAAAGTCTGGAAATGATGTATGATGAGCCGCAAAGGTGCTACCAAAAGTCTAGGTTCACATTGATCGATAAGATGGAAACGCGGACTCTAATCAATTACCGAGAAATCAGGAGCCGGAAAGAAAATCGGCGACGCTAAGTTTGAAAAAAAACGCAGTGCTTTTTAAAAAAAATATTTTAACAAATGATTTGTTGATGTTGAAAGGCGTCTTTGGTAAAATGACCGTATAATATCTATAAGATCTTATAAGTATATGAGAATGAAAGTCTTTTGTATGGTGATATAACGTGAGTGTGTGTTTTAGTGATTAAGTCGAATATGAAGTTCATGGGCAAGAGTTTCATTGGACCGATTACATTCGTAGGGTAATTTAATGATTTTATTCCTACTATGGTTCAATTAAAATTTTATTTCTGAAACGAGTACAATAAACATGACAAATCATACCCTTATCATCAAACAAATGAAATACAATGGTAAAACAACGAAACTCTCCAAGAATAAATATGAACCAATTTCTTCTAATGGAAGGCTAAAAATCGAGTAGTGCAGTATCACGATCAGTACCCCAGCAAACACAAGAGCCGGATGAATCATCCTTAATATTATTTTCAAAAACTTGAAGAGAGTGAGAAGGGAGAGTGTTTTGTTATGAATAAAATGAGATTTGTTGATTTGGTATTTATAGGGGGAAATATAGTCGTTTGGCAACGGCTATATAGCCGTTATACACACACACACACACACATATATATATATATTTTACAAATTGACTAAAGATTTAAGTGTAAAACTAAATCGTGTGGTGAAAGGTTTAGGATATGTTTAAGAATCTCGTGTAAATGAGTTAAGTGAAAATAGGTTGTAGGATAGAAAGTACGCTTGATAAAACAACGTATTTTGAAATCGTATACGTATGTATTTTGAATAATGATAAATAATTTAGGTATAAAACATAATCGAGTTTGTATAATAAGATATTTGGAAGAAACGTGTTGGTAATGATCACCTAGGTAAGGGAATCACCCCTAACCCGTTGGCGAGGTTGTTTTTAAGAAAGGGGAGTAAAGTTAATCGTTAAGGTAAGGAAATCACTCCTATCTCGTTGATAGATCCTCACTCGTCGTTACAAAGAATACGAATTTAAACTACATGAAATCTTGTATATGTATAAATTTATGGAAAGGTTCAATATGATGTGTTTGTGAGAAGAAAAAAAAAAGTCGAAAGTAAATTCGAATTTGAAAGGTTGCGTCGTATAAAATAAATAGTAGAGCACATGCTTGATTTAAAATTTAGGATGGTTCCAAAACGGAACTTTGACTAACCAAAGTGGTCGAAAAGTCTTTCGAGTTTGAGAAGCATGCTTTGGCCTAATAGGTGAAATACTCTTGTCGACAAGTCGGTTAACGGTATTTACCCTTCCGGTTACTACATGTCACAAATCGATCGAAATCTTGAGACTTGGCGGGATTTATGAAAACAAGAGATCGAGGAGTGGAACTAGTCGACAAGGTGCGGGTTTCACCCCTAACTTGGCGATTTAGTATCCTAAGTGTGGTTGGTACTCGTCGGGTCAAAGTTAATTTCGACGCTTTGACGAGGGTCCACTAGAATTTGGGATTGAAATTATCATTAAGATGTGGATTTCACTCCTAACTTAATGGTGTAATTTCATGTAAAAAGAATAGGTAGATTGAGAGTCGTTCACCAAATTGTGGGTTTCACGCCTATTTTGGTAAACTCGTCTCGTTTGTACAATATGAGTGTTGTTGGATTTAGAATACTCGAGTAAAATGCATAGGAAAATGTAAGTCAAAGAAGCACACAAACAAGTATAAACACATAAGGAAGCATATTAAGAATGGTACGTAAAGATTGAAATAATAAAATAGGTATTCACAATAAGTATAGCATGTCACGTATTAACACATAAGTGATGTATATGTCTAAAAGATCAAAAGCGGATAAATAAGAGGTAAATAAGCTAACATGCAAGTAGTTTCAAGTAAAATATAAGAATAAAGCTCTAAAACTATAGACTAGGTAAAAGCATTCCTACTTTTCCTAATTCCCTATAGTTATGGCTCTGATACCAATCTGTCACACCCCAACCGATGGCGGAAACATCGGGATGAGACGAAGTGTGTATAGATTGCTAGAGACTTCATAACACTATGTGACAATATTTAATTTAATTCAAATTTCATTGCAAGTGCTAAATTGTCATACAACATTTAGAATAGAAATAACAACATTGTTCAACTTTCAACATAACATCAAAAGATAAATAGATTAAAGGTGTGTATCTAGTCCATCCTAACTTGATTCCTTCATAATCTTGACTATCAACCTGCAACATGTATTAAAATAAAATCAACAAAAAGTTGGCGAGTATACAAGTTTGATACATAATATAACATAGAATAAAAATGCTCATATCCAACATGATTCATAATAAAATAGTTTCAGCCATGCTAGTTCACGCAGTCCAAGTGATAGCCCAAGTTTCCAATGCGTTAAAGTGCCTATCCCAAAGTTTCACGGGAGGTTAAATGATACATCCTAACAATACCCCTCGAATACAAATGGGGGAGGTGCATTACTCCTATAGCGCTACTAATTGTTAGGGCGGAACTACACACAGGGATTAAACGTTCACATAGCACAAAATAGTCTCAAGTATCCCAAGTTTCATGTTTCATGTTTAAATGGATAGAGTATGTTTCAAATAAGTTTCAAGTGTCACGTGTTTGAATATAGAATACATGTTGCACCCAAAGTGTTTAAAAGTAAAATGGGTTCGAGTATACTCACAATATTGCATATACTTTCCGATTATCCAATGTGACGAAGTTGATGAGTTTAGAAGGTTGAATGTGTAAGGGCTATAGTTCAAGTATGTTTAGAGTCGAGATTCGGGCTTAGATTCAAAGAATGACAAAGTATGTATTAGGAAAATATTCACTATGGTATTAGCACTTGTCTTGACACTATGGTAATCCTTAAGGATTATATGTGATTTCATAGGTTCAAGACCTATTAGAATCGTGACAAGGAACTACACACATAGTGAGAAACTTATTAACTTGGTAGTAGATTTATATAATCACTATCAAGGGTTCGGTTTATAATATATACATAAAAAAATAATATAGTTAGTCACGTAGGAGGCGGGAGGTTAAACCTTCCACTTGGTTACCTCTTGGTGTCATATGAGTTATGTAGGAGGCGGGAGGTTAAACCTTCCACTTGGTTACCTCGATTGTTATGTTAATATATAAGTTATGTAAGAGGCGAGAGGTTGAACCTTCCACTTAGGGACCTCATAGGCATGGTCAAGAATTAAAGGTATAATTATACTAAACAAAACATCAAGTGATGTGTGGACTTGTATGTAAGTTAGCCAATGCTAACCAAGTAGTCACACCATCTTCAAGTTCAAGACTTGGCACCACTTGTGAGTTAATAACTCGATTAAAACAGAAGGTTTAGAGTGTTTAGACACTCTTATTAAGTGTAAAACAACCTTGGTTTGGCTTTACTAATCATACAATAGACTAGAAGCATAAGAACACAAGTTTGTTTGAAGTATATAAGAGTTTAAGAAAGTTTCAAAACAAAACAGAAAGTTTATGGACAATTTCGGGGCAATTCTAGGTCTGATTTCTCCAAGGAGAGATCAAGGAATCAAACCCCATGATTATCCAAGCAATTAGAAAGAAGAATCAAGTGATTTGGTTGAGTTTTGAGCAAGTTATGCTCACTTTTGTAAGCAAGGGTGAATCTGCCCGAATTTCTGAATTACAAGAGCTTTGAGGGTGATCTTGGAGAGTTTTGAGAGTTGAGCAAGAGTCTAAAGCCTTGGGGAAGGTGTGGATTTATAGGGAATGAGTTTGGGGTTGGTGTAGAGGTGAAATGGCTGCTCAAATCGCGTATAGAAGTCAAAACCGTGTTATTTGCGTTCAAATCGCGAAGTTGCAGCATTCTGATCTGATCTGGGGAGGCTAGGCAGCCCGCTTAAGGTTTTAGACATATCTGACGCGGGCCGCGCGCCATATGAATTCAGCACTTTCACTTATTTGCAATTAGGCCCCTGAAGTTGTTATTTTATGCAATTAGGGTGTTTTAAGGACTAGATTTGCCATTTAAGCATAGTTTAAGGTACAATAAAGTATGAGGATCATAATCAAAGTATAATTTAGCGTATGAAGGTCATATTCAAGTATCGTTTATGATCGAAACACGTTTTATGCATAAGTTTCACATATTTACAAGTTTAGCACATAGTTTCCAAGAATTCCGAATAAGCATAAATTGTTCCACAAAAGTGAACGTATGAGCATATATAAAGTATGTATATCATGTAATTAACAAAATACGAGTTTTATTCATGATCCAAGTCACGGATTTCACAACGGTTACAAAGGAAGAGCGATTACAAGAACATAGGGTTTCCTAAATTAGAAATACGAATAAGGCTTGCTATAATTGGAAAGTACAAAAGAGCCGGGCGTTACAGTCTCCCCTCCTTTAGGAAATTTCGTCCCGAAATTTATTCAAAAGGTAGACTTGAACGAATGACCCTTAAAGAGTGTAAGTATAAGAATAGCATAAGTGTTGGGTAGATGAACGCAGTGTGTTTAGAATGAAGTCTCGTCGTGGATAATCGGATATAATGCGTTGTGAGTTGTTTAAAGTTGGTATTAGGTCTAAATAGGTCTGCAAAACACTGAATTTCTCATGACACGTTTTACGAAAGTTTGGTAACATGGCGAAAACACTTATATCATGTTTTGACCATATTACGTCCGTTACGCATTCGGTGCCATATTACGTTCCGTGCCTTACCATACACAGTAGTACACTCTATGGTTCTCATGAGCCAATCACTATAATCCCGTGTGCACCCGTGATTATATTGAACGTCGTTTGATTCGCATAGCTTGTACTAGTTGTGTATGAATTTGGGTAGGTACTCAAAGAAAAATTAAGTGTATCAAAAATTTCGTCTAACGTGTTATCGAGAAATTTCTAAATTTGTATGGTAATAAAAATGGTGTAAACGGCCGTCCCCGGGATCGAACCCGGGTCTAGGCCACACCCTTTCGCGCGCCTAGCCAATCGAGCTAGGTGCCTAGTTTGTGAAATTTCTGTCAAAGAATAAAATAAGAATGTGTGTGTATAAGAATAAAGTATGTAAGCAAGTCCATGCTTAAGTATGTATAGGACCCACGTAAGCGAATCACTCGGATTACGCTTGCGTATGGGTATGAATCATGAGTATGAATGTATAAAGCGTAAGTTATGAATACGCATGCGAATGTATGTATAAACATATGACGTATGAGTATGGTATAAACATGAGTATAATTATAAATCTTCTAAATAAGGTTGAAGTATCGTTTAAATCAAATAAGCATTAATATAACACAACATTAATTGAATCAAAACATAGATAGCATTGTTTGTTTGACAGTCTATTATGCTGTGGACAATTTACATTTGAAATGAGCCATGTAATGGGTCAATTTCAGACTCAAAATTATCAGGTAGTGGAGGTAGTGGATCCAGTTGCATACGAGCAGCTAGCATGCTTTCCAACCATTGATTTCTTTCAGTCAACTCTTGTATTTGTTGAGACAAATTTTGAACCTGATTGTTTAACCTAGCCATTTCAACTACCATTTGATCTGGATGTAGATCCATTTGAGGCACCGTACTTGGGCCTGCTATATCAGTTGGTGGCAGTTGTTGTTCTACTTCGTTTAATAGCGACTGGAATGACTGTGGCAAAAGTGATTCTGATGCTAACTGTCCTAGGTACAACTAATTCATGCACAATCTCCTAATTTCATACATAATTCATCAAATCCTCCTACTAATAAACATATATCATTCACACATAATTCATCAAATCATCATATTTCTTTCAATTCCTCTAACAAGAATCCATCCTATCCATCATAATACATCAACAATCATGATTAATTAAACATGGATGATCATTCAAGTCATCATTCTTACCAAAACAAATGGGTTTCACCTCTAATCATCAAATTAACCCAAACCATGTATAATCTAGGTTCTATATCATGATACTAACACATACTCAATTTCATCCCAATTCATGGATTAAAACATAACCCACTTCATACAAGATCACCAATCTTAGTTTTGAGACATACCTTATGATCCCCTTGTGATGGTGATCATTAATCCACGTTTATTCATGAATTTGAGTTTCGATTTACCCTTCAATTGATCATTTAAGTTTGAGCTAGGGTTTGGCTCCTTTGGGGAGCTCCTGAACGATCCAGAACATACACACGAATGTGTGTTATATTTACTTTTAATATTTCAACTTTCGTTTTAACCCACTTTAGTCCCTCGTGTTTGTTAATTAAACATAATTGGCACAAACTTTCGTTATTTAGTAGTTTTGACTACCCATTTAACTAGGTTAATAGCCTAGTTACTTATTTCATGATATGTCCTATAGGAACATACGACAATATAAACATTCAGGTTTTTGGGGTGTTACATTGCAAACGAAGAAACTCAGTTTCTTACGTTCCGAATAATTCTTGTCTGTTCAAGACTTGAACCTTGTACATCTCACTGACCTCAAGACCAGTTTTCATTATTGTGCCCAACTCTACTAGACCATCATTGGCACAAAGTTGGATGGTTAGGGGTAGGGATGAGCATTTGGTATCAAATATCGATCCCGATCCCGAAAATACCGTACCGAATTTTTTCGGTACCAGAAACGGTATCCACTTTTTGGCATTTTTGGTATCAGTATTTTCGGGATCGGTATCGGTTCGGTACGGGTACCGGTAAAATACTGAATTTTACCTTCAAATACCGCTACCGTACCGTACTGACATATTTCAGTATCGGTATCGGTACCCAGTTTTAGTGAAATTCGAGATCGTGACGGGATTAGGATTTGCTCATCCCTAGTTAGGGGTGGGTTAGGTTTGGTTACATTGTACATCATGGCTTCTGTTTTATATTATCAACCTAAAACATGGTTATTATATTAGCACCTGATTATTTATGTCAAATAAACAAAAAGAGTGGTTGCCAGCATATCAAGATTTGTAATAAAACATACATGTTGATTTAAAATAAGACCCTTACATTTGGTAAAAAATGAATATAAAAGGTTTGTAAAAAAATAAGAATTCATACGGTATCAATTAAGTATGCGTTATGAATACTGTACAAATAATATAAACAACATTGTTACCGGTCAGAACAAAGTTAGTTAAAAATAGAGTTGTATTCGCAATTGAGAATTTTTTTGGTATGATAAATTATGTACTTATATATGATATAATAAATTATGTACTTATGTAAGGACGTAATTTTTTTTCGGTTTAACACATCTTCATAATTTATCTAAATGATAAAAACACTTATAATTAATCTGAAAAAACATAAAGGTCAATGGGACTTTGGATTGGGCCATGTGACTTGTTCTTATTGGACCTCTATTTAATTATCTTTCTTTTTTTCTTTTATGTTTTTACAAAAAAAGTGTGTTTATATATATTTTTTAATTGTCATAACAACAATAAGGTTGGGTGGTTAAGTGACTAACTTGTTAAACTTGCAACCAAGACACCTAGGTTCGACTTTGGTCTTTCACTTTTTTTTGGCCTTTTTTTCCTTCTTTTTATTTTTTTTCCTTTTGGTTTTTATTTTTCTTCTATTTTAAGTTACGTTTATGAGTTCACACCGCAACGTATGACACATAATACTCTTTTGTATCTATATCTAACCATATTAATGTCATGATCTTAATGAATGTAATGAAGTCGTAAACGTGTCGTGCTGCGCAAGTGTAGTACATGTTAATGTCATCAGTATAACTGTAAGAAATTGAGTCAAATATAATACGTTTTTATTCGACGCTATAAATTCGAGTACTACAAGTTGTGACGCTGCCCGACGCGCGTCGATGGACAAATAGCTAGTTTTAAAAAGAGTTCCATATTGATAAATAATCAAAAATAAATAAATCAAAATTAAATTTAGAAAAACGGAGAACACAAAATGTAAATTCATAAATACAAATAGCTACCTACCCTTTCCCTTTCCTGACAATAAGTCTCCAACACTCCCAAATTTCCACTGCTTTTTCATACTTTTGCCTTTTTCCCATCATCCCTTTCCCTCCAACATCCTCTCACATCCATCCGGCTGCCATTAGATCACTTGTTGCCGCTGCTACTATTATTATTATCTACATCTCTTTCACCACCGCTCGCTCGCTGCTGCTCTTCAGATCACCAGGTTCATCTTTCAACCCATTTTAACAAAATGTTGTTGAGGTGGTTTTGGTAAATCAACGAGACCAGAACCCACCCGGTTACAATACTTTTGAAATCTAGAAGAAAAGGACATCATTTTTTAACAGCCTTTAAATTTTCATATATAGTCTGGTTGCTCTTGCTCATATGTATAAGTTACATTCTCTCATTCATTTGTAAGTTGTAGTAACCCACTCACTGATTTTTCACTCTTTTTTTTTTTAACTTTATAAACAGAAACATGACAACAACAATTCCCAAGTTTGCTCACTTACAAATCCCACTTGAAGACGTTGTAAAGGCCACCAACAACTTTGCTGATGATAACATCATCGGACGCGGTGGATTGGGACATGTATACAAAGGACAACTCCAGCGGTCCGGGGAGTTGATCACGATTTCTGCGCTGAGGTTAGATCGTAAGCACGGTGGAGGAGTCGTCGAGTTCTGGACCGAAGTTTCAATGCTTTCTGATCTCAAGCATCCAAATATAGTCTCTATGGTTGGATTTTGTGATGAGGAACATGAGAAGATCATTGTGACCACGTATGAGGCCAAAAATGGAAGTCTCAAGGAGCATCTAAGCAACCCGAACCTCACATGGACGCAAAGATTGAAGATATCTGTAGGCGTGGCTCGTGCGTTGAGTTACCTCCATTATGACCAGCGCCGTGGCTATGGTGTTATACATCTTAACGTCAACAGCTCCACAATTTTATTAGACGAGAACTGGGAACCCAAGTTATCTGGTTTTAAAGTTTCCATCAAACAATCACTTAACCGAATGGACCATGTTGTCCTTTCTGAACCTATTGGCACAATAGGGTATTTGGATCCAGAAATTAGGAAGACCAAAGGTGTGACCTGCAAGTCGGATATCTATGCATTCGGTGTTGTTTTATTTGAAATATTGTGTGGGAGGAAAGCATATGTTAGGAACGATGCTAATAGGTTACTAGCTCCATTGGTCATGCAACATTATGAAAACGAAACGTTGCCGGATATAATCTATCCCGATCTAAAGAATCAAATGTCCGGATACCAAATATCCGTAAGATCACTCAGAATATACTCAGAAACGGCATATTCTTGCCTAAAGGAAGAGCGATCACATCGCCCACATATGCTCAATATTGTTAATGAACTTGAGAAAGCATTGGAGAAAGCATTGAAGTTTCAAGCACGACCTGAAAATTCTGTAAGATCTATTTTTTTTTTTTTTGCTTTTTTGTTTTTCTTTAGGCCTTTAAGTTAATTTTCCTTTGTTCTTAATTTGTTTACTTCAAAGATTATCACTTTAAGAGGAAAAAACTAATATTGCCGTATAATATTTGTTAATTTTTAACAATGTAATATTGTTATTGTTAATTATACTTTAAAATTCATTGTTAGTTACAACTAAAATAAAATTAATTAAAAGAATTTCTATATGACAGTTGTTTATTAAATAAAATTTGTTTTTATTGTATTTATAAAATTACATGCGATCTGAGATCCTAGGCGTGAGTGGCCTTTTCCCTATAGGTGCGCTAGGTGGGGTCTGGCTATGTTGGACGTTTAAAATAGTATTGTTAAATATACTTTAAATTTCATTGTTGTTAGTTACACTAAATGAAAACTTTAATTAAAATTATCTCAAAATCTCCATAAATCGGTTGTTTATTTATATGTTTTTATATTGTGTTTTTTAATTTCCAGTACTAATATTTTTAAATCTTTGTATTGATCATTATCAAGATGTCTTTGATACCCATCTTACCACCGCCACTACCCACAAAATTATTTTTAACGAAAATAAGAAAATTGAACTTTTGTTCTATTAACTTTGACAATACCCTTATTCTCCTTTTCATTTAGCATTTCTTACGTATCTCCTTGGACTTTAGAAGGGGATGTTAAATGTATACACGATGAAAAAAAATCCATAGGTTGCACCCATTCATAAAATAAAAAAAAAATAAAAAATAAAAACCGTTAAGTAACAAGAGAAAACCTAAAAGAATTTCAAAAACACTACTTTATCTAATTACACCATCCCCCTTAAGAATTTTATATTCAATCAAAAAACGTCTGAACCGAATCCCAAATACTAAACTAAAGAAAAACCATCCATGGAATCACTCAATTCATGACCCCACATTTCTTGTTTTCATAGAGCCTTAAAGATCAATTTTTTTAACCACAATTCATTCTCATGTATTTAACAGGTCTATATAATTCCATAATTTTTAATTCTCTTTTCCCTTTGTCACATGTTTGCAGGGAAATAACTTGGAACACTTGAAGATTGAGCTTCATGATATAAAGTTAGCCACCCATAATTTTTCAGACACATATAAAACTGCCTCTAGCAATTGCTATACTTGGTACACAGTAGAACTCAGCCATTTTAATAAAGAAAACCCTTCCTCCATAGAAGGGATAAGTAAAAGTAAACTATTTAAGAGACACGACGCAGTTGTTATACAGCGCTTCCTTCCTAAAGTTGACAAGCACGAAGAAGAATTATTTTTCAAAGAACTTGAAGTGCTTGCTAGTGTTAAGCATCATAACATAGTCACTCTAATAGGATTTTGTGTTGAAGGTTTTGAGATGATACTTGTCACCGAGAAATTTTCTAATGGATCACTTGATGATTATTTGGGTAACGTAAAAAAAATGCATAATTTAACTTGGGAAAAACGTTTGAAAATCTGCATTGATGGTGCGCACGCACTGAATTACCTTCATTATGAGATGGATGATAAAAAAATGATGATACACAATAATATATATCCTTTTGGATTTGGGTTGGATGAGAATTGGAGGGCAAAGATCAAAGATTTTGGGTTTGCGGTATTCCTGCCTCCAAATCAAAAAGACGAACCTCTGTGTACAAGAACATATTTTAAGCCCAAGTATCATGTGGATCCAAAATATGCAAAGACCAGTAAGCCAAAAAGAGAGTCGGATGTGTATAGCTTTGGAGTAGTTTTGTATGAAATTCTATGCGGAAGACTAGCTTCGGACCAAATTTACCTTACGGAGAGTGAGAAAGGGCTCGTTCATGTTGCAAGACGAAACTTCTGCAATGGAACAATAGAGGACATGGTTGATCCTACACTGAAAGAAGTAACCGGTAAAACGAGTTATAGTCCCATTAGAGGAGCCAACAAGGATTCTTTGTACACATTTTTAAAAGTTGCAAACCAGTGTGTGGCGGAGACTCAAGACCAACGCCCAACAATGAAAGTTGTTCTCAACGAACTTGAGAAAGCATTGGCCTTTCAAGTAAGTCAGGTGTGTTTGTGTGTGTGTATAGTCATGGGGTGCATATTATCTTAATGCGTAAGAAATAAGTATTATGCATACACAATGCTACGATTTCTTTTGGCTAAATTATTACATAGAAAGAGTCCTGAAAATATCCAAATAAGACACAATTGAAGAGAAGAACCCTGTCATTTAAACACAAAACCTTTATTAAAGCCAACCTATGATAACTGAAACTGTATCACCTTACTCTTTTTCAAATAAAGTAAATTTCTACTTTATAAGAACCTAATCTCTAGTGCTTCCATTTAAAGAATTGGTTAGGGAGGCCGCCCCTTGGTTTAGGCTTATGAGACTTAGATGGGGACCTCCTTTGATGAAGGTCATGCCCTTGCTGATTGGCAGCCCCTTGGTGTAAATAATAATGTGTTTTTGTCACTTTCTCACCTTCTTATTTGGATTTGAAATATTGCATGTTCCATAACATTATATGCATTGTTCAACGCAAAAAAAAAAAATCTTCAGTTTACATCATCCATATCCTGGATGAATTCTCGACACCAATCATTTCGTGTATAAAAGTTACAATGGAACGCCCACTATCTTTGATATTCATTAATTTGTTAGCAAATTTGACTTGCATATGGTATTTATTCTATATACGGTTAATTTCCTTTTCATATTCATTATTTTTGTTACCAAATTTAATTGGTATTTTATTCTTAAATTTATTTGATGGTTTTTAAGGTATCATCTTTAGACACCAATTTCGTTGACATCTTATCATCTATTATATTATCAATTATTTCACTCTTGTATAGTTTTTCTTAAGAAATAGCTTTCACAGCCAATTTCTAGTTTTATCACAAATTTATAGTTTTGAGCATTAATTTTTTTTCTCAAATGCTATTTCTTAAAGGAGGAGCAAGTAGATGAGCCGAATAGGGATCAAGTTGTCAACGAACTTCAAATAGCAACTTTTCAAATTCGTGTAAGACCTTCAATTTTTTACTACATCTTTTTTGTTAGTAAAATTTCCATTTTTTACTACATCTTTTTTTATAAATAGAGATAATGCGTCATTGTAAACTAGTAAGGTGCAACCCGCAATGTACCACGGGAAAACATGGAAAAAAGATTTAAAGTATATAGTATATTCGGCACATGTTTTACATTAATGTAAAACCATAAGAATAAACACAATGGCAAATAATACTCTCCTAGGATCAAATACAAAAGACAACATAATGTAAGAAAGATTCTAGTTCATTAATCTTAGATTTGTAGGGTTGAGATTAGTTTTAGGGAAAAAAATAATGGAAGGGCATAAATGGAATCCTTCTCTCTCCACATGCAATACCAGATGCCAATTCCCCCATTAATTTAAAACATTCATAACTTTTCCATACGACATTTGTTATAAAAAAAATCACCATAATAATAATGAGCATTTTTTTTAATCTTTAATATGAGTATGATATTACTATATATAAAAATAAAATAAAAAATTTCACTTTTACTAGGTTTTCTTTGTATTGTGTTAAAGGTTGTGGTCACTGTGTCTTTCAACTGGAATTTTGGTTCTTACGTTTTTTACTAACTCAACCCTTACAAACATATGAAAATAACAGTTAAAACCAAAGTTACCATATTTTTTTTTACAATTTTTTTATAAAAATTCGCTACATTTAATGTATAAAAAAGCTTTTTTTTTCAAAAAAAAAAAACTTGTACTGCACATGTGCATTATATGTATATGTTGTCATAGTTTAAAAAAAAAACGCCTCGAGGCGTGCGTCGGCACGCCTCGAGACGAAACTCCCAAAAAACGATTCTGAGGCGCACCTTAGGGGTTTATGTTGTACCTGCGCCCCAGAGGGGCTGAGGCGCTAAAAAGGGTGCGCCTTAGGTGCGCCTCAGGGGTTTTTGATACTTGTTTTTGATGTTTTTGAATTTTCTATCAATTTCAAGCAATTTATATCTTTTTTATGTGTTTTTTTGATCATTTTGAAGAATTTGATGATGAATTTAGTTAGTATTATTATTTTTATAAGATATATAATTTTTATATTTGTTTTTTAATTCCGCCTCGGGCTTACGCCTTGGTTCGCCTCATGAGGCGAAGGGAAATCGCCTCAAAACCCATTTCCGTTCTTTTAAACCTTGTATGCTGCACACGTGCATTATATACTTAAAATTAGCTTTTAAGTTTGGTTTAGATTTTAGGGTTTGGTTTTTTGGAGGTTTCGGATTAGGATTAAGTTTTTTGGTATGAGGGAGGGGGGGGGGGTTAGGTTTTTTTGAGGGGTATGGGTGGGGTTTAGGTTTTTTTGGGGTTTGTGTTTAGTTTTAGGGTTTTTTTTTTGGGGGGGGGGGGGGGGGGTTTAGGCTTTTGGTGGGAGTGTGGATTTAGGTTTTTGGGGGGTGAGGGTGGGAGGTTTAGGTTTTTGGGGGGTGTCGGTTTGGGGTGGGTTAGGTGGTTTAGGGTTTTCTTATTATTGCACATGTGCAGTATAAATATAGCGAATTTTAATAAAAAAAATTAAAAAAAAACCTGGTATGTTTTTTAGGCCTTTTTAGTTAGTTTTTTGATTTTATCATTTAAACTAGTTTTTTATTATTCTGCATTGAACCCCACGTTATATATGTATATAATATAACTAAATAAAAATTAAAATGTATATGCATACGTATATAATACAACTAGTTTACGGACTCAGGTCAGGGCCGTCTTCGAAAATGTTCGAAAATCTTTAGGCCCTGTGCGAACAGAAAATACGGGTCCCTTAAATATAAATTTTTAAAAAGAATATATATAAAAAAAATTAATATATGAAAATGAATTAATTTCATTTGAATCAACACCAATCATTTAATGTAATGTGACAAAATTAGACAATTAATGTCAGTTGCGTTTAATAAATAGATAAGAAACAAAAAGGAAAACAAAACTAGTGACGCTAGGATTAGAACCCGTGTCTCCTTATGATTAAAGTGACTTTCAAACCACCAAACCAAGTGCTTCTGGATGGTATTTTTCTGATTCATTACATATATATTATAATTTTACAGTGTAAAACTAATACAAAAAAAGGGCCCCCGATAGGTTTGGGCCCTGAGTCGTCCTCCATCCCGCACACCCTTCGGGCCAGCCCTGACTCAGGTATTACAAAGGGTTGTATAATAGAAATTATATAATTGTATAATTTGTACATAACTGATTTATTTTTTATTAAATATAACAAAAATAAATAAATGGATCAAATATACACACTTGTTCCTTAGACCATGTGTAGTGGTTAAGAAAAATAATGCCCCCACTATGGGGCATTATCCGACACGTGGCAGTCCAGTCAGCATGGGGCGTTATTGCAAAAGTGGCGTAGTGGGAATAATGCCCAAATAATGCCCCTTCCAATCATTAAAAAAAAAAAAAAAAAAAAGGCAAACTATATCCTCATTGGCCAGTCAAACCTTGGACCACTCCCATGCAATTCTCAATTGGAGCTATTCAGCGTTATTATAAAAACGCTAAACCAATTTTTTTTCAAAAATATCCCCCCAAAACGCCTAGTGTAATGGTGGTGGGGGCGTTTTTTTTCAATTTTTTTTCAAAAATACCGCCCCACTACGGGTGGTCTTAGGCCTGGGCATTATAGGGGGTGTGAAGGTGATAACATCCTCAACCCCCCCCCCCCCCCCCCCCCCCCACCGTTTGTATGGGCATGAAGAGTGAGAGACGTTTCTAGTATAATGTCCAATAGAGAGAAAACAAAACGGAAAATAATGATTTAAAGGGCATTAAAGGGCGTTAACCATTACACAATTTTTAAAATGGCGTTATGATGCTAATGTGGGGGAAAATGCCCCTAGGGGACATTAACCATTACGAGTGGTCTTAGTAGATTAACATACCCCTATAAAAGAGAAAATTACAAAATTAGCCAAGAAAAAAGTCAAATTACCAATCTAGCCACCTCATGCGTCCTTGGAAGGCCACTCACAGATCCCAAGTCTTCTGATGCGTCTGCATGGCCAAGTATTGCGTCCGCCAATCCCCAACTGACATGTGGAAAGACTCATCCCATCCCACACATGAAAGACTCATCCCATGCGTCCGCGGACTCATCCCATGCTTGAAAGACTCATCCCATGTTTGAAAGACTCATCCCATGCGTCCGCGGCCATGCGTCCGCAGACTCATCCCATGCGTCTGTGGCCACGTGTCTATTTTTTATTGGGTTTCTCCCCAAGGACTCATCCCATGCTTGAAAGACTCATCCCATACATGTGAGTGGCCTTCCAAGAAAGCATGAGGTGGCTAGATTGGTAATTTGATTAAAGTCTTGGCTAGATTGGTAATTTTCTCCCTATAAAATTACCATAAGCATTTAATACATCACTAATAAGCAAAAACCAAGTCTAAATTTTCTGTTGAACATGCATACACACTGCTTCAATTTTAGAAACTAAACACACATCTATATACACCAACTGAAATCCGTCCCAACGGTAAGCACCAGAACTCTTAAGCCGATTTCCAAACGGTTAGAATCGGAACTCCTAAGCTGGTTTCATACACTAAGCACCTCCTGAAACATCTCATGGATTAACCCTTTCCATTAAACACAAAACCTTTCAAATATTAAAAGCCATAGTCTTTGATAATGGTATGGAAACTTAAGCTAGACTTAACATAAAGATATCAATGTTGATCCACAACTAAAACTATTTTAATTTTTTTTTTCAAATTAGTAAAATTCTACTTATAGGAAACCGAATCAACGCTTTAAAGAACTTGTGTTGGGAGGCTGGGTCTTTGGCTGAAGCTTATGGGATCCGGATGGCGGACATCCTTTGATGAAGTTACAATGGAACATTAAATTTCTTTGATAGAATGTATATGCATATTTTATTTTAATAGGACAACGCATATGATATTGACCTGTAATTTATTGTTAAACTTATTTGATGAATTTTGAGGTATCATATTTGAACACGAGGTTTCGTCAACATCTTATCATTTGTTATATTATCAATTAGTCCATTGTTTTATAGTTTTTTTCTAATTAGTAAATAGTTTTTCATCACTAGTTTGCAGTTTTATTACAATTTTATATTTTTGAGCATTAACTTACTTTTTAATTATCTGATATTATGCCTTAAAGGAGGAGCCAGTACAACAGCTGGGTAAGGACCAAGTTGTCAACGAATCTGAGAAAGCAACACATGAAATTCCTGTAAGACATTTTTTTTTTACTTCATCTTTTTTGTTAGTAAAATGTTTTAAAAAAAACGAGATCTATAAACTAAATTAGAGTTCGAGTGAATTGCATGTTTTTTCCTTTATCTCTATACCAAATTTCAGGCGGTGTTCTTTGTCTTTAAAATTAATGAGTTTTGTACTTAACGTTTTAAAATCTTACACGTTACGTCCTTTGGCTCTAACTCTGTTAATTTTAGTCGTTAAATGAAGGGTACATTGGTCTTTTTACCTGATTATTTAAAAGACCCTTTACTAATTAAAACAAAAAGAATTATACATACATAAATAATTAAAAAAACCTTTTATTTAAAAAAAACCCTTTTACTAATTAAAAAAACCTTACAGTTCGAAGCCTCATCCTCTCAATTAAAATCATTTCTTTTCATTTAATCTCTTGCTCTTCCCATTCAAAAGCAAAAGTGCCCCTAAAATAAGAACTCAGAGGATGGATCTGAATACCTTTGAAAATATATAAAAGAAGCCACAAAAAGCGTCACCACTGTTATCAAGAAGAGTGAACATGTCTTTGTTTACAAAGGGGATATGTCACTTGCTGGTATACTTCAAAATCAGTTGTTAAATCAGTGCATTTGACGGTAATTAGTTGTTAAATCACTACAAAGGGGATCAGTTGTTAAATCAGTACAAAGGGGATCTATCACATTCTGTTAGTTTTTGAACCATTTTGGTTCAAATCGGTGCATTTGACGGTAATTTTGGGGGAAAATTGATGTTGTTCACGATCTAGTTACTGAGGTGGTGTGTTGGTGGAAAATTGATGGTCGTGGTGGTGTGAGGGTGGTGCGGTGGTAGTGGTGCTTGTGTGGGGTGGGTGGTGACATGTGGTGGTGTAGAGGTGGTGCGGCGGCAGTGGTGCTGGTGTGAGGGCAGGTGGTGGAAGGGTGGCAGCAGGTGGTTGTGAGGGTGTAGGATTGCCCTAGAGAGAGAGAGAAAGATAAAGTCTGTATATATATATAATATATATATAATTTATTTTGTTTTATATATTAAAAGGATTAAAACAGTTTTGTTAAATAATAAATTGGTTAAAAGACCAATTTGTCCTTCATTTAATGGTTCAAGTTAACAGAGTTAGCGGCAAAAGACGTAACGTTTAATATTTTAAAACATTAAGTATAAAACCTATCAGTTTTAAAAACAAACGACACCGTCTGAAATTTGGTATAAAGATAAATGACAAAATTTATAATTCACTCCAGTTTGACAAAACTTAAATAGGATAAATATGGAACACTAACATTTATGTGTTACTACTTACAGAACAATAGAGATGATGAATTGTTATAAACTAGTTTTTGCCCCGCCCGCGTTGCGGGGCAATAAGCCGAATATTTCTCTCGCATAACATGTATGTCTGTTTTTTTGTTACTTGTACATACTACTCATAACACGATCTAAAAAAATTACATCGAGTCAACCAATTAAAACAAAAACACTACCATACTTTTACTAAAAAAATAAAATAAAACGATAGAAAGACTATCATTTTAAACTGGGAGCAAAATTGTAATTTTTCAGAACAAATGAGCATGTACTAGGCATGCATGGACAAATAAAAATTACACTTATGCCCGCCCGCGTTGCGTGACGTTAAATTGAATATTTCTTAGTTTCATAACATGTATGCATGTATTTAGGTTACTTGTACATACTACTTATAACACGATCTAAAAATACATCGAGACAACCAATTAAACCAAAACACTACCATAGTTTTACTAAAAAAAATTAAAACGATGACAGGTCTATAATTTTGAGCTGGGGGTAAAATACTAATTTGTCAGGACCAATGAGCGAGTGTTAGACAACTACTTGACACAATAAAAGTTACATTGAGTCAACCAAACAAAATAAAACACTACTATAGTTTTGTAAAAAAAAAAGTAAAATGATGGCAAGATCACAATTTTTAACTGGGGGAGACGTCGTAATTTTTGAAATGAGAACAAAATCATTTTGAACAGAGGGCAAAGTTGTAATTATATTTTGAATTGGGGGCGAAATCATAATTTTAAACTGATGGCGAAATCATAATTTTGAGCTAGGGGAAAACATAATTTTATTTTGACCCGTGGGCAAAAGTGTAATTTTGAGCTGAGGGCAAAATCGTAATTTTGAGCTAGGGGCAAAAACATAATTTAATTTTAAACTGGGGGTAAAAACGTAATTTTAAACGGATGGCGAAACCGTAACTTTAAATTGGGAATAAAAAAATGGGTTTTTGAACTGAGGGCAAAATCCTAATCTTGAGCTAGGGGCAAAAACATAATTTAATTTTAAACTGGGGGTAAAAACGTAATTTTAAACGGATGGCGAAACCGTAATTTTAAACTGGGAAAAAATGGGTTTTTGAACTGAGGGCAAAATCGTAATTTTGAGCTAGGGGCAAAATTATAGTTTTATTTTGAACTGGGGCAAAAACGTAATTTTAAACGAAGGACGAAACCGTAATTTTTTACTGGGAATAAAATTAAATTAAAAATGAGTTGGTCTAATAGGGAAGTGTCAGGCAAACTGCCTGACACTATTCCCTCATCTTGTAAATGTATATGGGTAAATATAGTTTTTGAATACTACAAAATACAAGAATAATAATATAAATAACTAACTATAATAATAGTAGTAAAATGATTTAATTTTAAGTTATTCATGACCTTTTGTTTGAGTTATGTATAAATATTTAGAAATTAATAATAGTAAAAACATGTTATAATAAATTTATATTTGAATGATAATATATAATTATTTATTTTATATTAGAAATCGTCATTTAAGTTAATATACCTTCTTAAAACGTCATTTAAGTTAATATACCTTCTTAATCTTTAAAAGTAACAATTAGTGTCATTTGTGTTTATTTTTTGTTTCATGATACATGGTATCGTTTAGTACAAAACCACCTAAATATTAGGGTTAGATGATATCACATTCTTTACATGTAATAACTGTATGATTCGTATAAGACTGTTGTAGGGTTAAGAGCAACCGTGCTCCATCCTTTAGACTGCCTAGTAAGCATACTACATCATCATTTCAACCCATCACCACTCCAATTCTCACTTTTTCTTCCAACAATAAACAACTCTAAACATCCACCTCATCCTTTACTTTTCATTTTATGTGAACTATATATATATATATATATATATATATATATATATATATATATATAGTGGAGAGTTCAAATGAGAAGAAATTTTTTGTAAGAATAAAAAAGAAGAAATTTCAACCAATAAAAATACTTCATTTTACTTCATTTAATTTTTGTATTTAATATTAGTGTAAGGGTATATTGGTAAACTTAGATGGATCATTAATTGGTAGTCTTCCTTTTTAATAGCTAACTACATTAAATTTGTAACTTATTTTCAAAAAAACATATTTTTTTCAAAAAAAGAAAAAAAATATTTTTTAAAGCTTAGCATAAATTACGAGGTGTGTAGGATGAATTACGAGCTGTGTAGAATAAATTTCAATATCTGTAGAATAAATTTCAAAACGTGTAGGATAAATTTTAATGTGTGTAAGCAAAAATTTAAGTGTGGAGGATGATAGTGTTTATGACTAATTAATTAGTCAAATATAATAATAAATGAGTTAAGAAAAAAACTATTTAATGTTTTACATTTGTACCCTTTGTTCTTTTTCTTCTTAATTTAATTTTCTGCTCAAATGAACATTCCCCTATATATATATATATAGAGGAAGGTTAACGTACATTACGGCTTAACGTACATCACGTACGACGGATAATTACGCACGTTCATTTTAAAATCACGCACGTTATAACTCAAAAATCCAAAATCACGCATGTTGAATCACAATAATCACGTATATTGAAAACATTAACCACGCATGTTATATAACAAATCACGCACGTTGTTGTACGTGAAGTATGTTAAGCCGTAATGTACGATATACTTTTTCTATATATATATATATATATTGCATAAACTAATTTTATTTTATTTAATTAATAACTATGATTATCTTTAATACAACAACAACAACCGAACCCAGTTAGTCCCACAAATAGCAAAGCTATTGGTGGGGTCAGGGGAGGGTGGGATATAGGCAAACCTTACCTCTATCCATATGGATAAAAGATTGCTTCCAAAAAGATCACCGGTTCGAAACCAAACATCAACCAAACAATGCGAACTACTGATACAACAATAGGACTCCACCAATCACAGAATAAGTGGTAACCGACTAACATAATAGAATAGACACAACTATAACCCCTACAACAACACACGCACACACACACACAAGATGATAAACATATGTAAAGTCCACCTGAAAAGTAGGGAACATTAACCCCTAACCCAAAAATCTCAGACACCTCTTCACCCTCTCCTAAAAATCCTTAACCTTAATCCTACGTCTTCAGGAACTCCTATCCGGGACCATGTCCGCAGAAAGGTACAACTCTAGCAAATCTTGCCTAATCTGCTCCTCCCAAGTCAGTTTGGGCCTTCCTCTGCTCCTCCTACCCTCCACACAAAGGGCATCCACTACTCTAATCGGTGCCGTCATGGGCCTCCTTTTCACGTGCCTAAACCATCTCAATTTCCCATCCTTAATCTTACTCGATCTACTAGCCACCCCTAGCATTTCCCTTAAAACCTCATTTCTCATACGCTGTAGCCTTGTGTGCCTACACATCCATTGTAACATCCTCATTTATGCCACCTCCATCTTGCGTGTTTGCGTCTTTTTGATAGCCCAACAGTCCGTTCCATATAACATAGCAGGTCTAATTCAACCTTATAAAATTTTCCCTTTAATTTAGTTGGGAACCTCCTGTCACACTATACCCCAGCGGCTGCTCTCCACCTACACCAGCCAGCTTGGATACGATGGAGAACGTCACTATATATCTCCCATCCTTTTGTACAAACGATCCTAAATATTTAAACCTAGTAACCTGTGGCACCGCTTGACCACCAATGGTGATTTGAGTATATTCGCGGTCGACTGTTCCACTAAAATCACAATGAAGGTACTCGGTCTTTGAACGACTAATTCTTAAACCTTTTCCTTCTAAAGCAACGCCACTCTTCTAACCTCTCATTCAGTCGCTGTTTAGTCTCCACAACTAACACAATATCATCTGCAAAAAGCATGCACCACGGAACCGGCTCCTGTATCGACTTTGATAACTCATCTAGCACAACTACGAATAGAAACGGGCTCAACGCCAACCCTTGGTGGAGTCCTATCTCCACTGGGAAAAAAATCAGTATCCCCTATTAGTGCATGAACACTAGTTTCGGTCCCATCATACATATCCTTAGTTATGTCGATATTTCCCAGGTAACCCTCTACCCTCCAAACTATCCCAAATCAGTCCACGTGGTACACTGTCATATGCTTTTTCTAGGTCAATGAACACCATATGTAGGTCTCATTTTTTCTCCCTATACTTTTCTATCAATTTCCTTAGAGTGTGTATCGTATTTGTAGTTGACCTCCGTGGCATAAAACCAAATTGGTTTACCATAACTTGCGTTTCCCTTCTAATCCTAGTTTCAATTATCATCTCCCATAATTTCATAGTATGACTTAACAGCTTAATCCCTCTGTAGTTCTCGCAACATTGAGCTTTGCCTTTATTCTTATATAAGGGCATTACCACACTACGCTTCCACTGATCTGACATTTTTCTTGAACTGAAAATAAGGTTGAATAGGGACGTTAGCCATTGAACTCCTTCCTCTCCCAAACACAACCACGCCTCAATTAGTATGTTGTCAAGACCAACCGCCTTAGCCCTTCCCATATTCCTAAGTGTTGTCCTAACTTCCCCATGTGTGATACTCTGATTGTAACCGCTATTACATTGTCGCCTTTGGATAGTAGGATTTTCACTTTGTTGTTGGTAGTCCATCCTACCGTTGAAAAGATTATGAAAGTAGTTTTGCCATCTCAGCCTAATGTCAAGTTCATATACTAAAACACGTCCATCCTCTCCCTTTATAAACTTCACTACCCCTAGATCATGCCTCCTACGCTCCCTAGCTTTAGCGATCTTGAACATATGATGCTCGCCCTCCTTTGTTTCCAGGTTTTCATACATCAGTTTGTAAGCCATGTTCTTTGCCTCTGTTAAAGCCTTCTTCGCCTCCCACTTGGCCGTTTTGTATTTCTCCCTCAACCTCACTCGTTCTTCGTCATTTGAGCAACTCAAAAGGTCCCTAAAACACTTCTGCTTATCCCTTATTTTGGTATGCACATCCTCACACCACCACCAAAATTCCTTATGTGTACCTACCTTTCCTGCTGTGACCCCTAGAATGTCTTTTGCTACATGTATAATGTTATTTGCCATAACCTCCCAAATCTGGTTTGTTTCCCCACCTAGTCGCATTGATGTCGTGGAGATGACTTTATCTTTAAACACGGTAATCTTTTCCCCCTTCAAATCCCCCATCGTATCCTAGGTCGAATATACGTCTTCGCGTCTGTAAGCTTATGTTTTAAGACTATATTTGCCACCAGTAAACCTTAACACCATAATCCTATCATTGTGTCGTATCACCTCAATCACATTCTTGTGCAATTCTATATGCACTAGAAATCCTACTCCATTTTTGACCCTATCAGTTCCCGAATGTAACAATTTATACCCATTGCGCTCATCCCCTCTATGCCCCCTCCACCTAATCTTCTGAAGGCATGCTATCTGTATCCTACGTCTTTTAAGTGCATCTACCACCTCTAACAATTTACTATTTAAAGTTCCTACATTCCAAGAGGCTACTCGCAAACTATACCCATTTCCCTTTCTTGCACCCCTCGTCCTTGGACACGATCTCAAGGTAAAACCGTGACTCCTATTGTATATGGTTGCAACACAACACTAGATAGGTCAATGACACACGCGCACCCAATAAGTCAATCAAACAAACACCCAATAAGTTAATATGTAAGCATGATACAAACATACACAGGCAACAAGAAGCACTCAATGAGAAACCAAAAGCATACAATGCCAATAAGCAATCAAGAACAACAAATGAGCAATGAACATCCAGAAGCATACAATGCCAATAATCAACCATGAAATACACACTGAGCAGCGATGAGCATACAATATATCATATATAATACCCTAATATCAAGGAGCAAGATGAGTATACAATATATAGTTTAAAGTAAGCACCGAGTAACATAAATGGGTGTACATTATAACTTCTACGGTGAGCATTAAGTATCCTATAGAACTCAAAACACAGCTACAGAACTCAAAACACAACAATTTCAAAATCTCCAAGTATTTCAAACCTAATTACAACTAGCACACAAACAACAGTGGGGGGCACAAGCAAATAAAATTGGAAGGTTTATATATTATAACAGACACAATACTGTGATATATCAATGTAGATGCAAAGATAATATATGTAATTTCTCTGGGGTATACCCTTTATATATGCTTGTATATAAGAAAGAAAGAACCTGGATGTCATATATTATTTATCGCTGGAAAGGATGAACTCGCCCGGTGAAGACTCGGAGATCTCTTACCCCGGAGCTGCTCTGTTCCGCCGGAGAAGATGTACTGCAAAAGACGAGTGTGACTGGAGTCTCGCCGGCGTTGAGAGGGATTTTCCAGTGGAAAAGACCCGTTATCCCGGAGAAGATCAGAAGCTTTGTTTCGTACGGAGAATATGTACAGTCCTGCAAAAGACGAGCGTGGACGGAGTCTGGCCGGCGCTGAAAGGGATTTTCCGATGGCGGAGACAAACGTATGGAGAAAAACGTTAGGGATTTTCTGGCGTACGCAGAGAACGATGTACAGGATTTTCCGGCGTTGAAAAAGATTTTCCGGCGACGCGTTAGGCGGCGGAGAGAAACGTTAGGGATTTTCCGGCATATGGAGAGAACGATGTACAATCCTGCAAAAGACGTACGTGGACGGAGTCTCACCAGCGTTGAAAGGGATTTTCCGGTGGCAGAACATTAGGTGCAAGGGAGTAGCTTAGTGGAAGGGGGGGGGGGGTTTCACCCGCCCCCCCAATGTTTCGGTTAAAAGTGTAAAATTTCTGATTTTTCGTCCGAAAATTGTAAAATTATATAGGATTGTTCCCCCAATTATTTTGCCTAAATATTTGTGCAATATATAAATTGGGTCCCATGACTTTCTGCCCCCTCGGAACTTTTGGTCAAGCTCCACCATTGGTTAGGTGGCGGAACGTTAGGTGGCAAAGAGATGTACGGAGAGAAACGTTAGGTGGCGGAACGATGTACGGAGAGATGTACTGAGAGAAATGGAGAGATGGCCAGAGTAGAGTACGGAGAGAAACGTTAGATGGTCGGAGTCTCGCCGGTGGCAGAACGTTAGATGTACAGAAATAAATTAAAAATAATAAAAACTCGTTATAACTATTTTTTTATTAAATAAATTAAACTCGTAAATCATAAATTATTTTTATTATTTACTTAATTTTAATAACTGGTTACCGTTCCAACTACTCTTCCAACGGATCTTTTCCAAACGCTTACTATTCCAAAGGCTCTTTTCCAAGGCAATTTTCAGACGACTAGTTCTCTAGTCCCTATAAATACAAGTCACAAACCACTACAGCTACTACGTTTACATCTCTCAATTCACAACTCACTACAAGTACCAAACTAATTTGAAGATATGGGTGGTGGTGGAACCGAACAATAACACCTTAGGCGATCTTCTCGTCAACGTTCTAACCCTCAACCTACTCCGCCTTCAGCAGCAGTCTAATGGGAGATTCAACTCTTAGACTTATGGGGGGGGGGGGGGGGGTATGGGGACCTTATGTGATATGTGGCATTGGGTATCATCAAAGAGCCTCCCCGCCCGCCATCCACACCAAGCCTGTCACACCCTCACCCGCAACGCATTAGGTGATCGGGGCATGATTATTCACAACTCATGACAACTATTAAAGTTTAAATATTAATTTAATGTCATTAATTAAAATTTCACATAAACAAATATAATTCAAATAATCCACACAATAATTTCAATAAAACATAGAACAATAGATGATATCTTGTTTATTTGAATAAGGCATTTCCTATGTGTCTTTATCCTCGCCTCGTCAAACCCGATTTCATGCATCATGTGTAAAAGTATTTTTGGGTCAACATAAGCTGGTGAGTAAATCTAAATGTTTAAATAAAACTGTTTTTATATATTTGTTTTAAGAGTAAAAATTAACATGCGATTCACAGTAACTAAGTGATAAAAACACATACAACCAACAATTAATGAATACTGTAAATATGAGACTCAAGCCCACTGACGAGCGAATCTAAATGTGCTGACAATACTAAACTATAACCCATGGCCGTGGGGAATCTAGTCAGCCCATAGATGCATCTGAATACTGGTTAGCAATACTGATTAGTGACAATGGTTAGCATAACTAACAATGAACAAATCACAACTACCACATATTTACACTTTAAACTTTGCATATATTTGAATAATGGAAATTTGAAGTAATGAAAAAATGCACATAATACACCCCAAAACGTTTAAATGGAAAAAATGGGAATTGGGAAAGAACTACTCACGGGTTGCGTTTTGTGATTCCTTGAAATAAGCGCACGAACGAGAATCAAAACTCCAAAGAACGAAACTACCCAAAAATATTAAATACGAAGTACTAAAACACAAATAAAAATACAAACAATACTAAATCTATGAATTTGGGGATTTTTTTGTATAAAACTATTTAAATGGAATATTTAATTAACCGATTCGTTTTATTCGTAAAGTACGTCTTGTTTCACGATGGTTTCCCAGATCTTGGATGATCAGGATGAGATCAAGGATCAACGTCACTTGGAAGGTTAGGAGCTTACCCAACAATATACTCTTACAAATAAAAAAAAAACGATTTCTTTTGATTGTTAAAACATGAATTAAATATATTTAGAATTTTAATAAAATATGTTTATAAATTTATATTTTCTGAAAAAATACAAGTGAAGTTTATATGGCTTATTTTTAAGTAGTTTATTTTTAAAGTCGCTCGTTGTGCCGAAACCAAGCAAATGATAATGTAAAACAAACGTGATTCGAAAATAAAGCATGCTGTTTAGAAAGCCAAACTATTAGAACGGTTTAGTTTTCATAGTACCATTTTATGATACCAAATAAATACTTTATTTTGAGTACAACTTCGATTTTGACAAAACTTATAAGGGAATGCCAGGAAAAAAAAGCACAACTATGTGCATATGTTTTTAGAAAAAAAAGTTATAACGTAATTTATTAAAAAGTATCAAATTAATCGATAAATTAACATATGTTCTAAAGAAGAATTATTAAAAAAAAATGGTAAAAGAAATATATGATTTGAAAAAGGAAAAAAATTAAAAAATATGTTTTTAAAAGTAGATATCGTTATAAATTATTATAATATATTAAATAAAAAATAATAAAACCTATATTATTATTATTATAAAAATAAAGTTACTATTCATCCTCATTCATCAACCATATAACACTAGTGAAATTCTCCCGCGCTTTGCGGTGGGAATTCAGTCGGTATCTGTTTGTTTCCTTACGGTACCGATACTCACTATATTAATCGAAAGAAAAAACCTTATATCGATCGAAAATAATAAAAACGAAGATCGATAATGGTACCAATGTTTTTCAGTTGATATCGGTTCGGTTGGTTTGCGTTCTATGTTTATTTTTGTCAACATTGTGATATAAACTTTATTGAAATGAATATTGTGTCGGTATCGTTCCAAAACGAACCGAAACAAATTGAACATCTGTTTAACACCATATTTATTTTATTGTTTTTGTTTTTGATAATCTAACACGGCATCGCTACCATACTGTACCGAATCGAACAACATTGGTACATGTATGTATTCATTTTATAGCTTCTTGTTTGATAACGTATACCATGCCACTATCATAGTTAACCGAACAAACAAAATCGGTTCGCTATCGGTATTTATTTTGATTGTTTTATTTATCTTTCGATAAATTGATATTGTATCGCTACCGTACCATACGAAACATCATTAGTACCGATACATGTATTCATTTTATGGTTTCCGGTTAATTTTTTTTTCATTTATACAAATTTGTATGCAACAATAAATGAATATCAATACCAGTACTGTGACAATATGAACAAATCGATATTGTTCGAACAATCTTGGTGTTTGTACCGGTGTTCGTTTATATCGTTATTGGTTGATGATATTGAGTGCATGTATCATACGGGTACTATAAGGAACCGAACTGAAACCGATCCAATGCCTATGGTAACGTATCGTCACAACGTGCAGTCAAATAAACATAGATGTAAATGTAGAAATTTAAAAAAAAGTACAAAGGCAAGTTAATTACTAAAAAACAAATTAACTGATATATAAAACACTAATAATAGAAAAACAAACACTTAAGAATTATGAATTACTATTTATAATTAAAAGTTTAAAAAAATAAAAGAATATATAATATACTATGGAAAAAATAAATTATTTAAAAAATATAAAACACTGTTCATCACAACTTTCAAATCATATGTATAATATATATATATATATATATATATATATATATATATATATATATATAATTAACATACTTTAAGTTAATTTTATATAATTATAACATGATTAAAATTTTAAATAAATTCAAAATATGACCGAAAATCCCCAAAATTTGCAAATGTTATACTTTCATGAACGATAAACAATCACCAATTTAATCAAAACACAACATCCATATCAAAAGCCCAAATCTCAATAAACTAAGAACACTAAGGGTGAGTGGGGTAATTATCTCTTAGGGAGTGGTAAACTCTCCACCCAGCCAATCACCTCATGCATGTCAATTCCCCTCTCCAACTCCCTCGTGGGGAGTCCATTTTTTTTCTATAAATTATGCATTAAATAATTAAAACATATTTTAAACCAAATAAAATCACATTAAATTTAAAAAAAAAATAATACATTAAATTAAAATTTAAAAAACATTACACTAAATTAAAATTAAAAAAGACAATACATAAAATTAAACCTAGGAAAATAAAACTAAAAATTATAAACTGCATGGCCAGTTATATTTTTTGATGATCTCGTGTTTTCTGGATAAAGTGATTGACAACATCTCTGGTGGAACATTGTGGCGTGGCTTAGTAAACGTCTCCAAATTGCGTGGCTTAGTAAACGTCTACAAATCCTGATCATACAAAAGTGTTCTCACCACATCGCGTTGTTTCGCCATCAACGTGATAGTGTCTTCCTCTGGTTTCTTCTTATGTCCACCAACTCCAACTCTTTTATTTGTTTTGCTTCTTTCATAAGTTTGTATTGTTCAAGCTTCTCAGACAAACCCGTTGAGCTATCAGACGTCGCTGCTGGTATTTTATCTTTCTTTTGTGGTCTTCTTGGTGAGGGGTCTTCGTTTATGTTGGGTATAGAACTAGTAAATTCAGCTCCCGCATAGTAGTTACCCGAATCTGATGACTTTCTTTTCTGGCTCAAACTGCTACTATCTTCCTCCAACAATGGTACCCGGGCCCATTTTTCATGTTTTCTAACCACCTTCCACACCTCAACATGATGAAAACCATCAGGAATTGTTGATTAGTAATCTTTTAAGGCTTGTTTCATGATCGCCGCATCGTGACTCTCGCTAGAATGTAAATGATCCTAGAAAAATAAAAATTATATAAAGGTAAAAATAAAATGTAATATTAATTTAAACAATAAAATTATGTAAAGTTTAAAATTAAAAAATTTACTGCTTGATGTCGAAGACCGTTGAATTAGTTTAACTTAGTCCTTATTGGTTTCCATTTTGAACGTACTTGATTAGTGGTTCGGGTACTTCCGCCAACCGTTTCGTTGTAATGTTTTAGAATTTTCTCAAACCCTCATGTTTTTGTTGGTTGCCTTGTTTCTTGTTTACCAAACAATAAACCCATGCCTTTGCTAAGGCCTCTTCTTGTTTTTTGTCCAAGTTTAACGCTCCGCCTTTCCTACCTTTCCTTTTGTGTCACTTGCTTCACCATCGTCTTCGTCTTCCATTTCAAACTCTTCTTCGTCTTCGCCAAGATCTTCATCTTCATCCAAGTTTTGCGTCTCTAGGACAATATCTTTGTCTTCATTATCATTGTAGATCGGAAGCATGCGTTCAACACTCTCTCTTGGTGATTAAATTGGTGGGCTCCTATACATAAACGCGTCGAATGAGTTTTGGGCTTCCGTGGAATATTCATACCGGCCTGGTGCGACCAATGTGGGACCTTGTGGGAGTGAAAACAATTGTGGTGGATAATTAGGTTGTGGTTGGGTGTTGTAAAAACTCGGTTGTGGAGTTTGGGAGTAAAAAAGTGGAGGTTGAGAGTGTGGCGAATAACCGAGAGTGGGTTGAAATGGTGCACTCGGACCGCTCGAACTGCATTGCCTACTTTGCGAGCCGCATCCCCTCGGCTTCGAACCGGACCCCGAACCTTTTTTCTTGTCATCAACCTTGTTTTTTTTATCTATGGTGTATGAGAGGTTTTTAGTAAATGTGGTATTTAAATAAGAAATCAATTTTTTTAATAATCAATGGCATTATAGCCGTTACTACCTCCAACATTAAAAAAAGCATGCAACGGGGTCATGTAACACAAGTGGTAACTAGTCACCGAGTTTTAAGGTTCACCGCGGGGAATGGGGGGTCGGCGGTGGTGTTACCTTGCGGTAACTCCACTCAACCCACCCACTCCCCGCTTCCACCCCACTCACCCTAAGATTATGAACAAATCTAAAATGCCCTTTATCACAGAAATTGATAGAGGGGTTTTGTAGATGTCGAAATTCTAATGAGAATGGAAACAAGAATTACCTAGTTTGGGTGAGAATTGAGAGAGAAATCGTAGAAAGAAGTTCCAAGCCCTAGAATAAGTTCTTGCTTGAATCCACAACTTGGAGAGAGGTTTGAACGAATTGAAGGCTAGGGTTTACGTTTTAGAGATAAAGAAAGCGTTTGAGAGTGGCTAGGGTTAATGTGGTATACCAAATTTAATTATAAAATGGAGAATTAATTTTTAAAAGAAATTATGCAATTATATAAAATATGGGGACATGTTATTGATGTATATTAGTGTTTAGACTCATTTAGGGTAAATTTAGATGTCAAGAATCACGAAATACAGCTTGGTTAATTACTTGAAAAAAGGGCATCACGATTTGTAGAAGAAAAGAAATTTGCAGATCACTGTGGTTTGGGATGGGGGATTCCAGATGATGGACTATTGTTTGGATTTTGTTTCAAACGACACATGACTGTGGTTTAGTTTGAAAGCAAAGTTTTTGATATTATTATATTTCTGTTTTATATATATAATTAATTCAGCTATTTAACTCGTTTTTCTCATAACTTTATTACGTTTTATAAAAATACGAATATACCGTTAGGACTTAGGACGAGCATATTTTTCTCTATCATATGACCTAAGTTTCATAAAATCGGAGTAGGGTCAAATATAGTATATTCTGTTTATAACGGTTCGAAATATAATATAATATATTTTATTTATAAAGGTTCGAAATATAATATATTTTATTTATAACGGTTCGAAATATAATATATTTTATTTATAACGGTTCGAATCGGTTTACAAATGGTTTGGATTCGATTTTTAAAATGGTTCAGGTTTTCTAAGATCCATTGTTTTACGGATGGTACAAAGCACGTCCCCACCAAGCGCGCCCACCCGTCGCAAGGTTCGTGCCGCTCTTGTAACTAATATGACACCATTGGCGCCCCCAATAGAACCCCATAACACATATTCTATGTATCTCTCTTCAAACATCCCTTGTCTACCTTGAAAACAAACAAAAATGGGTATATTAAACTAACCTGTAAGTTCTCTTATTCTTATTAAGTTGTCTTACAAAATTCTTGTTCCTATGTGTTATCATCTAATTATTTATAACCTCTAATTTTTCAATTGATTTATGAATAAAGTTAAATATGTTGTATAATTTCAAGTGTTACAATAGATACTTCCTCAACTTCCCTTTTACAGTTTATTATTTAATTTTATTTAAACTACATAAAGATTAACATATATAATCCTCTTTCTTACCAACAATTAACTTAATTAGTTGGTGTAGCAATTATTTCACTTCAATAACACTAAGGCAACACATGTTATTAACAACAATATATAATTTTAGCAAATCTATTCTTAGGCTTATTATAGGCAACGTACAATAAATTTGACCAAGCTTAACTCATAAGATTTATATTGGTTTCATATTATCACTCAATGTATCTGGGCCTTATTTACTTATTATTGAGGTAACTATAAATGATTCGTGGGCTTGTAAAAACGTTTTGGGCTGGACCATTCATTGTAAGCCAACCAAATGTAAAAGTAGGGCACATGAATCAGAAGCAAAGCAGAGGTCGTCTGGTTTCCAGATTCGAGTGACGGAGAGGAACTTTCACAGTGGTGCGAAGAGGGTGGAATTAGATGGATATTAACTTCATATGAAGAGATATTAACTACTCAATTTCTTTCAATTCCCTACTCATCTTTCTACCTTAGTTGTAACTCCCTTGTCACATATTTAATTTGCAGGTGGGGAAGAACTTGGAACACTTGAAGATTCCTCTCACTCATATTCAATCAGCAACCCATGATTTCTCAAACAAATACATAATTATAGTTTTATCAGCTGGCTATGCTTTCTACAGAGCAGAACTGGAGCATTATGATAAAGAGAATCCATCATCCAAGAGACACAACACTGTACTTATCAAACGCTACCCCCCTTCTGGAAATAAGTTTTTAGGAGAAAAAGAGTTTCTCACAGAAATGGAAATTCTTTCCGGTGGAGTTAAGCATCCCAACATAGTCAATCTGCTTGGATTTTGTCTTGAAGAGTCTGAGATGATCCTTGTCATTGAAGATTTTTCTAATGGATTTCTTGGTGAGTATTTGGAAAACCTCAAAGACAAACGTCTTTTGACTTGGGAAAAACGTTTGAAAATATGCATTGATGTTGCACACGCATTAAGGTACATTCACTATGAGATGGAAGACCAGAAGATGATAATAAACCGTGATATATGCAGTTACAACATTGGGTTGGATGAGAATTTGGAGGCAAAGATTGTTAACTGTTGGTTGTCTGTATTCCTGCCTCCAAATCAAGAAGACGAAGCTCTCTATCTCAAATGGATTGGCATAGACCACTATACAGATCCAGTATATAAGAAGACTAACAAGGTAAAAAGAGAATCAGATGTTTATGGTTTTGGAGTAGTCTTGTTTGAGATTCTTTGTGGGAGGTTAGCCTATGACCCAATTTACCTTAAGGAGAGTGACATAGGGCTGGCCCATGTAGCAAGACGAAGCTTCAGCACAGGATCACTAGAAGAGTTGATAGATCCTATAATAAAGGAAGAAGTTGATGAAAACGCTTTTGTTCTAAATAGAGGACCCAACAAGGATTGTTTGCACACATTTATTACAATTGCACACCGGTGTGTGGCGGAAACTCAAGACCAACGCCCAACAATGAAAGTCGTAGTCAAGGAACTTGAGAAAGCATTATTCTTTCAAGTAAGTCACTGTTCTAAATTCAGTTTATCAACACCTAGAAGTAATCTGTGTGACAGTTCACTGTTATATAGAAAACAAAAGTTAAAAAGCTTTATGAGGTTGGGTTCAAATTACATAAAATTCATTGTTAAAAATCAATTCCACATTATAATGTGTAGCAACAACCTATCAAGTTTACTTTTTAGACATTGTAGGAATTTATAAATCCTACCTTTTAGACTATCAAGTTAGTATAATAATAAATAAAAGTTCAATCCAAAACCTTTAGAAAATACACTATAGTGCATATTTAATTTATAAGGGACTTATCATCATATTAAAATCATGTTGTTCAGTGTTTGTGATCAATGATGTGACTCAATTATTAATTTACTCATCATTTATAGTTTTTCATAATATTTAGAAAAAGATAATACCAATTTAGTTTTCTATTACCACTTTATTATAGTTATCAATATATTTATTTTATTTGGTGTGTCATGTTTGACAGAACAACAAGGATAACCCCAAAATGTCACTTGAAGGCATAAAACGGGTGACACAAAACTTTCACCATGACAATTTCATCGGTGGGGGAGGATTTGGTAAAGTCTATACAGGAAACCTTCAAGATGGAGATGGATTTAAAACCATTGTTGCAAAGCGATTGGATACAAGGTTTGGTCAAGGAGAACAACAATTCTTTAGTGAGCTCCAAATTCTTTTGGATTATAAACATGAGAATGTCATTCGTCTTGTAGGCTATTGTGATGAAACTGATGAAAAAGTCCTTATCTATGAGTATTTGTCCAAGGGAAGTCTTGATAGGTATTTGAATGACACTTCTCTTACATGGGTGAAACGACTTAATATATGCATTGATGTTGCAAGAGCGTTGGATTTCCTACACGGAGGAGTAGGAAAACAAGCAAAGGTGATACATAGGGACATCAAAACTGAAAACATCCTGTTAAACAATGATTGGAAAGCAAAACTGGCTGATTTTGGGCTTTCGCTAATATGTTCAATAAATCAGGAAACAGACTATATCATCGATCATGCGTGTGGCACAAAAGGATACGTGGACCCACTTTATAGACAATCGGGGTTCCTAACCATAGAATCCGATATTTACTCGTTTGGTGTTGTTTTATTTGAGATTTTGTGCGGGAGATCAACGTTTGAAATCCAAAAACATGAGGGCCACTATCTACCAGATTTCATTGAAAAAAGTTTTAAAGAAGGAAAGCATGGTGAGGTGGTGTTCAAACAAATGAGGGAACAGATCATGCCCAAATCATTAATTACATTTCAAGAGATTGCCTACCAATGCCTACATCTTGATAGAGAAAAACGACCAACAACAAAAAAAGTTTTAATGCAACTCAAGAAAGCATTGGTATTTCAAGTAAGTTATCACAATTTTATGAAAGCATGGTTCCTTTAAGTGCATTAATACAAATTATGACTTTAACTTGTGTTCATCAAAAGGTTATTGATGGTATTTTTATAGATTAATCTTTTAACGACAAGAACAAACACACACACATGTGTGTGTACATTAGAAACTGTATTCATTCTAGATGGTTTAGTGTATTGGTTTACGTTTTAATTATTTATATCTTTGTTGTAAAATACTTGAATTTTATCATTTTTTGTTATATTTGAATATCTATAAAATAATTGATAACCGAATAGAAAGAGTATGCAAATCCTTTTGTACTTGTAAACTTAAGAGTTTATTAAATTAGTGTACCTTTAAAGTCGTGACTACCTATAAATCAATATATTTATTCAATTTCTAAGCTTATTTAATTAATGGAATAGAAAGTCAGGGATTCAGGTTGCTAGATCTGATATATTTATGTATGTGTGGTTGCTCATATATCTTATTAGATCTTACCTTCTCTTTCATTTGTAACCTGTTGTTTTAACATTCCCTTCTGCTTGATAACAGAACATGGCATCAACAATGAACCAGTTTGCTCACTTACAAATCCGACTTGAAGATGTCGCGAAGGCCACCAACAACTTTCATCATGATAACATCATCGAACATGGTGGAGTTGGTATCGCATATAAAGGACGACTCTTGTGGTCTGGGAGGTTGATGGAGATCGCTGCTCGGAGGTTTGATTGTAAGCATGGGGATGGAGACCTCGAGTTCTTGGCAGAAATTTCAGTGCTTTCTGATCTCAAGCATAAAAATCTGGTCTCTTATTGGGTTTTGTGATGAGATAGATGAAAAGATCATTGTAACCACGTATGAGGCCAATGGAAGTCTAGGGCAGTATTTAAACAGCCTGAACCTCACATGGAAGCAAAGATTGAGGACATGTCTAGGTGTGGCTCGTGCGTTGAGTTACCTACATTATGACAAGGGACATGATTATGCTATTCTACATTGTAACATCAATAGCAACACAATTTTGTTAGACGATAACTGGGAAGCCAAGTTATCCGGTTTTGAATTTTCCATCAAACAATCACTAAACTATAAGGACCAGGTGTGCCCTTGTGAACACACTGGCACAATGGGGTGTATGGACCCAACAATTGAAAAGACGGGAGGTGTGACCCACAAGTCGGACATCTACTCATTCGGTGTTGTTTTATTCGAAACATTGTGCGGGAGGAAAACATTAATTCAGAACGAGGCTGATAGGTCTCTAGCTCAGATGGCCAAGTATGGTTATGAAAATGGTACATTGCATGATATAATCGATCCTCATCTTTTAAATCAAATATTGTCTCCGCAATCACTCCTCATATACTCGAAGGTAGCATATTCTTGCTTAAATGAGAATCGAGCAGACCGCCCAAATATGCACTATATTATGGCTAAACTTGAGAAAGCACTGGAACTTCAATTGCGTGGTGAAAATATTGTAAGACTTTTTTTCCTATTTTATTATCCTTTTTTTTTTGGTGTACATCATTCATGCATACTAATTTTCCTTTTGAATCTGTATTTTTATATCTTATTCTACTCAAAAGTACGTGAAAATAGGATGGTAAAAGAAATCTAAATGAATGAAAAAACACGAAACATCCAGGATGGGTAACACACATTTATTTTTTGTAAGTTTGGGATATGTATGGTATTAGTTGATCCTGTCCAACTAACCGCATCAAAATATGATATATATGATTTTAAGACATATAGTAAATAGCATCTTTCAGTTACAAACTTGAAATTACTAAAAATACATAAAATTGTTAGAATTTTGTGTGAGTTTTTGATACTTTAAGTCGGGTTTTGGTGAGTTTATGACTGGATTTTGGGTAATGGATGTCCCAATGGGTAATTTTTTACCACATATGACCATACGAGGTATACACGATACGTGCGGATATACCTTGTACGTAGCCGATGGATAATGAATATGTGTACGATACTACATATTAGACACAATTTATAACCAGGTATGAAATTGCGATTACCAAAATCCGACACTTTAGCATTCATAGCGAATCAGACGGACTGGTTGGGTTGACGCGTTGTTTATACACTTTTTTGTATGTAACCATGGAAATAATAATTTATACTTTGAACATTAACTTTTTTTTGTGTTTAGTTATTTTTGACCTACAACCTCTTTAGACATGATATTTGTTAATTGCTTAATTTGTTAAGAGTTTAGTTACGTAATTATTAATCTTTTATTTTTATAGCACTTCTATTATTATTAGAGTAAACTACCAGGTTTGGTTAAATTTTAGCTTTGGTCTTTATATTTATACTTGGCCGTAACCCATTGAATGTTTTTTTCTAGTATTATTATTTTTTTGGTTATGATTTCACCCTTTGTTTGAAAATAGAAAAATAAAAAAGAAATTATTCAAGGGTTTGGTGTTCTTTAAAAACCCATGTCGCATATGGACGCCTATTATCAGAGAAAACCTCAATCATTGGTTTTTAAAGAACATCTATATTTTTAAACATGCACTACGTATCACAATTGGGTTGTTTAATAAATACCATACTCTTGAAAATCTAAGCAAATCAAACTTGGGTTTATGAAGAACACCATTTCTTATTATTATTTGAGAAGCGATAAAAACATCCAGGCCAGTTGGTTGCAAGTGAGGGGTGAGGGGGATCAGGATGTACTGCCCGCAGTGATGGTGTAGGGTAGGGGTCTTGCAAATTTATTATCACAGCTATTATATGCAATGGAAATTTTAATTCAACTAAACTTTTCTAAAACACAGGATTTGGATTCCATTTAGATTATCAAATTATGTGTTTGGGCCTTCTGTACAAACTGGGTAACTATATAAGTTTTCTGGGATTGGATTGGAAACGAGTTTGGCTGGACAATCTGTGAAGGCCCAACTGTGTATCTTAGATAGAAAATTAGGGCACACAATATATTGGGGAAAAAGGAACCAGTGGGTGGCACCATATTCGTTTTTTTGTTGAGGTTCCAAACAACATATATGAATTAGTATATGTTGATCAGAAGGCAAGGCTCAGGTCTGCTACAATTTAATCAGTTGGCTGTGAGGTGGAGATGGGTTGCTATACTCTGTACAGAGCGGAACCCATTTGCCTTGTATAAATGTAGATCGATTCAATGTAATCTATAGTTTTTCTAAAAGTTTTAACAACGTATCTTTTCTCAATTTATGTCAGTTTTGTAACTCTCTTTTTCCCTTTGTCACATATTTGCTGGAAAACAAGTTGGGACACTTGAAGATTCATCTCAATGATATTAAATCAGCAACACATAATTTTTCAGAGGCATACACAATTGCATCTAGGGGTGACGGTTATACTGTGTACAGAGCGGAACTCCACTGTTTTGATAAAGAAAATCTTTCATTCCAGAAGGGGAAGCATGAAGGAGAAAATCTGAAGGGACAGAGCACTGTAGTTTTAAAAAGGTACCCTTCTGGACAGGACTTGATCGGAGAAGAAGAGTTTTTTACAGAAATTGAAATACTTACGAGTGTTAAGCATCCCAACATTGTAAATCTACTTGGTTTCTGTGTTGAGGATTCTGAGATGGTCCTTGTCACTGAGAATATCTCTAATGGATATCTTATTGATTATTTGGGAAATGTCAACGACATGCGTATTTTAACTTGGGAAAAACGTTTGAAAATTTGCATTGATGTTGCACATGCGTTGAATTACCTTCACTATGAGATGGAAGACCAAAAGATCATAATAAATCGTGATATAACTAGTTACAGCATTGGGTTGGACGATCATTGTGGGGCAAAGATCGTTGATTTTTGGTTTTCCGTATTCCTGCCTCCAAATCAAGAAGACGAAGCTCTCTATCACACTAATCGTATTGGTAGACCGTCCTACAAAGATCCACAATATGAGAAGACTGGTAGGTTAAAAAGAGAAACAGATGTGTATGGTTTTGGAGTTGTATTGTTTGAAATTCTATGTGGGAGGAGAGCCTGGGACCCAATTTACATGAAGGTGAATGTCAGAGGGTTGGGCCATGTGGCAAGACAAAGCTTCTGCATGGGAACACTAGAGGGCATGATTGATCCTATATTAAAAGAAGAAACTGGTGAAAACAATTTTGTTCTAAATAAAGGACCCAACAAGGATTCTTTGGACACGTTTATGAAAATTGCTTATCAGTGTGTGGCAGAAACTCAAGACCAACGTCCGACAATGAAAGTCGTTGTCAAGGAACTTGAGAAAGCATTATCATTTCAAGTAAGTCAATGTTCTAAAACATTAACCGGTACGATTCAGGTTCAAAACGATTTTGAGCATTTTTAACCAGTACCATTCGGTTCAAAACAATTTTGAGCATTTTTTACTGTTTCGGTTTGTGTTCTAATTAACCGGTCTCAAGGATAGGAATCAAAACCCGTCCCAAACCTATGGCTTCAACGGGGGAGGAAATGGTTTGTCTGTCTATGGGTTTGGAACCGGTTTGTTTCGGTTCCAGGTCTCAAACCTTTTTTTTTTTGCCACTCCCGGCCCATTGTGTAAAAACATGAGTTATTGGCTTTCATAAAGAAGTTTTCTTTCATATCTAATTTTGATAAAGTTTTTCACTGTGATTCTGATTCTGAATCATCACTTCTTCTCTCATTCACTGTGATCCGGTTTTATTATTTAAGCACACAAGTGTTAACTTAAATACCTAATGTTGATAAAAGATAAGACAAACATCTGATAGATGTGCTTACTTTGATATTAGTGTTTTCATAGATGTGGTAATAGTTATTTTCAGTTGTTGATATCTTAATTCACATGTGTTCATGTTTGAATCCATCTTATGAGTTTATATCGGGTTTAAAGAAGTAACTAATCGATCTTTCTTAACTTGCTTGTGAATATCCTTCTTTGTTGTTTTTTTATACTTGCTTCAATGTAAATGTAGTCTGATGGAAAGCTAGCTAAGAGTGATAAGGTACCATTCATGATAAAGGAGAGCGTGTTTAGGCACAGCAGGTGAAATACATCCAAAGTTTTGTTGAGTAACCACATTTAACTGCTTGAGTGCATGAAGTTGCATTAGTGCAATAGAAGACTTTTAGCCTCCACAGGACCAACCTTAGTTCGCTGCATGCTCGTCAGATAATTCGCCTAGTGACAACAAATTTATAAATCCAGAAACAAAATTTAATGTTCGAGTGAACATACAAAAAAGAAGTTGATCATATCTTACTTTAAGAGATTGAATGGCAGGTAAATTGTTAATTGACCTACATGAACAAAATTAATTATTGATATGATGTGTTTGTTTTAATTAGATTCCAAAATCAGAAACTTGTACTTTTGTCAATTCCGTAAAATTTTATAAATTTACTTACAACCAAGAAAAGATTTTAGAGTTATTTTGGGACAAGTCCCCAACTCAAGTCTATCCACAGTCTAACAATGTATTGGGCCCTGAACATAATGGTGAAACGCCAGGCCCAATATCTACCACTTGTAGTTTTTTCTCATGATTTGGGTTTTTAATGCCCAGAATCAAAAGAAAATCAAAACCATTTAGAAATAATCACAATATAAATTCTAGGTTTCCGGTTTCTCTAAAGTCCAAACCTTCACTTTCACATGCTTTTAATAAATTTCACAATGCGGTTTAGTTAGCCGTCCATCTTTGACGCCTTGACTTTCTTTGATTCCAATTTATAACTAACTTTTTGTTACACTTTCTAAGGCCAACAAATTACATCACATTCATAACCCCAATCATTCTATTCATCACAACCGAGTTGATGGATCTATACCACTTCAAAAAATCTATGCCCAATAAACACATTGAACCAATATCATATCCGTATTCAGATTGTTCACCTTGCCGGCTGTCTAACATGATTACCCCTCTCGGCCCATACATCATCTATCCCATTACTCTAGTTCTGATTAGACTTGCATGTGGACCATTTGTTGATAAAAAAAGCCAAAATTTTGTGGGCCTCATTCCAATTATTAATTTTTTTTTTCCGATCTACACCCTAGCTGAAAAAAATGTCATGCCAATATCCAATTTTGCGGGCCTCATTCCAATTATTAATTTTTTTTCCCGATTGTCACCCCCCGATATTTCCACGTATTACCGACGGGCCCGGTGGGGAGTATCGTGACGTAGTTGATATCATCATAGACAATTTATCACAGTTTATATACACAGCGGAAGTCGAAAGATAAAATCATTACAAACCGAATGAAAGTAATATCATTTATTACAAAACGGTTGTAAAGGATCCACAAGCGGATCAAAGTTAAAAAGAAATATTGTTCAGCAGATTTATAACATCTAAGCTTGCAAGACTCTTTATTGATGCTAGGAGTAGCCAGCCTATTCCGTTTAGTACCTGCACTTATCCTTTTTGGAAAATACGTCAGTTTACACTGGTAAATACAATTAACCGACTCATTTTGAAAATGTTTAAGAAAATTGATTTGAATGCACAAGGCACAAAATAATCTTTTATAACTTGGGATAATTATTTATATATAAACTTGTAAAAGAATTACATGTTCGTTATGCGTTCAGTAGCCCGGGTTGAATACCGGGTTAAAGATTAATAGACACATCACATGATATAATCCTGCGGCGAGTTATTCTCAAACCGGCGGTTATACCTTGTTATATATATATGCACTGGCAGGTGTATGCCTACACCCCGTGCTTAGGTCGTGGCCATTCCAATGAATGATGCCAAGGATATCCGGGACATAGTCATTAACCCCCCAAAGGCTTTAAGCAAACAAAACAGTTTAAACGGGCCATCTCAATGAATTAAACTTTATACGATCAACAATTCAATGCCCGACCAAGCGGTATTTTATATACCATACCCCAAGCCCGTATAAGGGAAAATAAGTTAAAAGTATTTACCTGAGTAAGTATATATCACAATCAGCGAGTGCAAGTATCTTTTACTGGTCTCCTAATCTGGAACGAAGGTTTTTAATAACCTATTAGATTCCTAACAGGTCTTAATTAAGTCTAAACTTAGACCGGTTAGTTTTAAAGGAAGATTCACGGTTCGAAACGCATGATTAAGTGAAGACCGGAATAGAATGTGGTTTAGACACGACAAGTTTGTATACTTGTATAATATGGGTAAACTAAACACATTCTGGATTTTGAGATAAAAATGATAAGGTTTGACCCGTTTCAGATAATTTATGCAAACTAGTTACATAAACCGTACCGAACACGATAAATGCATAACGGGTAACCAAATGAGTCATGAACAAGTTTCCTAAGTTAATATGCCTTAAATATGCTCAAACTGATGTCAAATTTTTAGGACAAGTTTATAAATTAGTAATAAAGGTTTTTGTCCTCTCACATTTTTAAAAATCTCGTTTTAAAGTCAAAAGGGCATTATGGTCAACATTTAGGCATATAACGAAAACATGTACATGAATCGAATAACTAATGAACCAAGTTGTATAACCTCAGAGGGTTACACTAACCTATAACCTGGTCCTAATAGAGCTCTAAGGTGTTTCTAAAATATGCTACATTGGGTCAGAACAGAAAGTCAAAGCAAAAGTCTACTTTTGCGACTTTCGGTTCCGAACCGAGCTTAAACTGAAAATTGTCGGGTTGAACATGCTTAGACATTTTCTTACATTAATTACCAAGTTATACAAGTGATAAAACAGGTTTCATGGCTTCTACATTGCTAATTATGTGTTTATTTGAAAATTAGCTTTCTGTTGACTTTTTATGATTAAGTTTGACCCAACAATTGACCTAGTTAGAGTGGGAATCAGAGGGTGCCCTTTTAAGGGTTTATTACCCACATAATTACCAACTCATAGGTACTTTTAATTCGAGAATTGACTGGACCATTAGTGATTAATCACTAAGTCAAACCTTAATTACGATGGGTTTGACTTTAGGCCTTTAAGCTAATTAAAAGGACTAAGCAGGGATTAAAACTCTTACTTAAGGTCCTTGCTATCTTTGCTACACTTCTCAATCTTCTCCTAAGGCCAGCTACCTCCAGAGATGAGTGCTTGAGTTGTTGCAAGTGAATGAGCACTTGAACAATTGAACTTATGGCCCTTATATAGGATTTCTAGAGCTCCAAGATCATTCCATATGTACCTAGGAGGTAATTCAGATGATCCCAAGTGTCCCTAGGCCAATAAAAACCATCAAACAAGCCCCTAGAATCGAATACAAGGCTTCTAAGTTGGTTTAACCTGCTGAACTTGCAGCTGTGCATGATATCTGTCCAGGTCAGGCAGTCGCGTCGTGCGACGGCAGAGGCTGTTGGTGGTGACGCAGCGCCACCATCTTGGTTACCAGCCAACAAGTTTTGAAACTTGACAGAATTGACCCCTAGACCTTTAAAACCTCATATCTTTCATTTTAAGCATATTTAAGCCATGAAATTTATATTTTTATGATCCATGAGATATAGCCAAACACCGTTAGGTCCGGTTTCGTTAAACGATAACTGAAAACACAAGTTTTGCCTCGTTGACACTTTTAACCCCTTAATTACGAAAGTTAACGTATCTATCTCAAGCGATATCGAAACCTTGTGAAATTTTTATCACTTATTCTTGGGAGTATAATTAATCATTACAAGGCTCCGAGTTCGCTAAAAGGTCACTCAGAGGTATAACCTAAACATGTTGACACATTTAACCCTCGCGTCTTGTAAACTTTCACTTTCTTCCACAAACGGTTTCATACGCTTTATGATTCATTCGTTTAAGGGTATAAACATCGTGTAGGGTTATTGAAAGGCAAAATTATCAAATGTTGACACTTTGAATCCTTCTACACCCATACTTTCTTCGTTTGTCAACTTTAATCCCTCATAATCAATCCGTTACACGTTTAAAGTCCATGACACGTGTCGATACTATATTGGACATGATTTTGCGAGGTGTTATATCCTCAGGCCCTTAAAAAAAAATATCGACCTCGAGATTTACTGAAATAAATGAGGGTACTTCTGTTTCATTGTGGACTCTACCTCCCACGTATACTCAGGACCTCTACGGGCATCCCATTTAACCTTTACAATCGGTACCTGCTTCCTTCGAAGCTTCTTAATCCGTCGATCCTAGATCGACAAAGGTTTTTCAACAAATTTCAGGCTCTCATCTATGTGCACATTCGTATGCGGTATGACTAGTGATTCATCAGCTAGACATTTCTTCAGATTGCAGATGTGGAATACATTATGAATACCACTAAGCTCTTCAGGCAAATTTAACTTATAAGCCACTGTCCCGACACATTCGATGATCTCGAATGGTCCTATATATCTTGGGCTTAACTTGCCTTTCTTACCAAATCGCATTACCCCTTTCCAGGGTGATACCTTCAGTAATACTTTGTCACCAACCTCAAACTTTAGAGGTTTACGCCTTTTATCTGCGTAGCTTTTCTGCCTATCCCTGGCAGCTTTGAGACGATCTCGTATCTGTATAATCTTATATGTTGTCTCCAGGACTATATCAGGTCCTGTTAGTTGGACATCTCCAACTTCTGCCCAACAAACGGGCGTTCTGCACTTTCTTCCATATAAAGCTTCAAAAGGTGCAGCTTGAATTCTGGAATGATAACTATTATTGTATGAAAATTCGATCAATGGAAGATGATCATCCCAACTTCCACCTAAATCAATAACACAAGCTCGTAGCATATCCTCAAGTGTCTGTATAGTACGTTCACTTTGACCATCCGTCTGAGGATGATATGCAGTGCTAAAATTTAATCGAGTGCCTAGGGATTGCTGGAAGCTTTTCCAGAAATGCGTTGTATACCTTGTATCCCTATCAGAGATGATAGACACTGGCACTCCGTGTAGAGATACAATCTCGTCCACGTACAGCTGAGCTAACTTATCTGAGCTGTGTGTTTCCTTAATAGGTAAGAAGTGGGCTGACTTAGTTAATCTATCCACTATAACCCAAATAGTGTCATTTCCTCGCTTTGTCTTTGGTAACTTAGTGATGAAATCCATAGTTACCATTTCCCACTTCCAGGTGGGAAGTTCAGGCTGTTGCAGCAAACCTGACGGCTTCTAGTATTCTGCTTTAACTTGAGCACACGTCAGACATTTGGCCACATAAGTGGCTATAGATTTCTTCAAACCTATCCACCAGTAATTTGCCTTTAAATCCTGGTACATCTTGTCACTTCCAGGATGAACAGAATACTTGGAACTGTGGGCTTCTTGTAGGATAACATCCCGAAGTCCTCCATAGATTGGAACCCATATTCGTCCATTCAATCTCAGGATTCCATCCTTGCCATATGATAACTGTTCAGCAGTTACTCCCAGCTTTTCATTTGGATAGCTAGCTTCTAATACGGCTTCCTTCTGAGCGGCTAACAATCTTTCATTCAAACTGTTCTTTAATTCAATGCTCTTGGCATTGATTCTTATGGGCTTCATCCTTTCCTTCCTACTTAAGGCATCGGCGACCACGTTCTCCTTGCCTGGATGGTATCAGATTTCACAATCATAATCATTTAAAATCTCCATCCATCGACGTTGTCTCATGTTTAAGTCCTTCTTTGATTGAATAAGTGTTGGAGACTTTTGTGATCCGAATATATCACACATTTAGTTCTATATAAATAGTGTCTCCATAACTTAAGTGCGAAGACAACGGCACCCAACTCCAAATCGTGGGTGGTGTAATTCTTTTCGTGCACTTTTAGTTGTCGTGATGCATAGACAATCACCTTGCCTTGCTGCATAAGTACACAACCTCTACCGGTGTGTAAAGCATCACAATACACGACAAACTCTTCTATTCCTTCGGGCAATGTCAACACCGGAGCATTGCTCAATTTCTGTTTCAAGAATCTCAAAAGATTCTGGTTGTTTTGGACCCCATTCAAACTTCACATTCTTACGGGTCAGAGAAGTCAATGGTGCGGCTATCCTCGAGAAGTTCTCAATGAATCTTCTATAATAACCAGTTAATCCCAGAAAGCTGCGAATCTCCGTAGGCGTCTTTGGTGCTTCCCAGTTCATGATGGCTTCTATTTTAGCGGGATCTACTTGGATACTACGCTCACTCACAACATGTCCAAGAAATTGGACTTCACGAAGCCAGAACTCACACTTGGAGAATTTAGCATACAGTTTCTCCTGCCGTAGCAATCCAAAAATACACCGAAGGTGTTTCTCGTGGTCGAGTTGATTACGAGAATAGATAAGTATGTCATCTATAAGGACGATGACAAACTTATCTATGTATGGCTTGCAGACTCGATTCATGAGGTCCATGAATGCTGCAGGTGCATTAGTGAGCCTGAAAGGCATCATTAAAAACTCGTAGTGGCCATACCTCGTTTTGAATGCTGTCTTAGGTACGTCTTCGGTTCTAACCTTGAGTTGATGATACACAGATCTTAAATCGATCTACGAGAAGAAGCTTGCCCCTTGGAGTTGGTCGAATAAGTCGTTGATCCTGGCAAAGGATAACGATTCTTGATCGTTACCTTGTTTAATTCACGATAATCAATGCATAAACGCATTGATCCATCCTTCTTTTTCACAAACAATATAGGAGCTCCCCTAGGTGAAGAGCTGGGTTGTATGAAACCCTTTTTCCAGTAAATCATCCGACTGAGTCCTGAACTCTTTCATTTCTGTAGGCGCTAACCAATATAGAGCCTCTGTAATAGATACGGCTCCTGATAGGATGTTAATCCTAACTTCACTTCGCCTCAGGAGGTAAACAGGGTTGATCGTCACTTGTGCCATACAATTGACACATCTGTTTTACGAGTGCATGGATGCCTTAAGTAGAGACGCCTACTTAGGCATTCCTATAATGGATATCTTCTTTGAATACCACCAGCTGACTTTGGTACAATATGACCATTGGAATATCTTAGTGGTCCCATGCATTAAACTTCCATACTGATCAGGCATGGACATAATCTATGGGACGCACTGGGATACACCAATCCTCATATGGCGCTTTTTTCAATCATAGTTGGCATTCGCAATTGATAGAAATCAATGAGAAAAATAATTAAAATTACATATATTGTCGTACTCCATCTAGGGAAAGAGTACTTCAGAATTTTCAGAAGGATCTTCGTCGAGAATAGAATAGACGGTCTCTATGGTTTCATTGGTAGGTTCTACCTTATACTTAATGTCTGGAGTTCTTGAGTATCAACAAAAGTTTGCTAGGCTTATGGTCTATGAAAGACTTATTATTGCCTGTATTAAAAACAGGACACTTAGCAGAAATTATCATTGATAAATGATAAGGAATGTACCTGATGATATTATTAATATGTACTGCCTCTGGCATTCATCAGGTAGTTCAGGCATTTCCCTTCTTAGCCTCTTCAGGCTTCTTGGTTTTATTTGGGCAATTAGTTTTGATGTGCCCTATTTTATTGCAACCATAGCAGGTTGCGTCCTTTATGTCTTGGCACTCCAAAGTTTTGTGCCATTCCTTATTACAAATTCCACAAGGCTTAGCTTGTGAATCTAAAGTGCCTTTCCCTTTAGTCTCCTTCTTTGGGCAGCGAGTCTTTATATGTCCTTTCTCGCCACAACCATAGCATGTGGCGTCTTTCAAGTTCTTGCATTCATGAGTCTTGTGATCTGTTTCCTTACAAATGCCACATCCCCTGTTCTGTTCACGGAAACATTTTCCGAAGTGCTGTTTACCGCAGGTTCTACATTTGGGTTTTACCTCATTCGGCTTGGGCTGGTTATAGATCGAACCGGTCTTACCCTTTTTGTAACCCTTATTTGGGGTATTATCGTACTTTCGCTTGTGATCCTTTAATACCCGGTCCACGGCTTTGCTTACGGCTGTATCTAACATAGCCTACAACTCGGTGCCCGTTAAGTTCAGTCTTGCGTTATTATTCTGATCAACTGGATGATTGTGAGCTTCACATGAGTCAGCCATGGTGAAGCTTTGAAGGCTACAAACCAAGTAATAATAATTTGTTTAATTATATAGTGAATCGTCGAATTTGATAATTAAATAGCCATGGTGTAAATAAACCATATAAGCCAATAAGATAGTATGAAATTTATTTGATTATGTTTTGCCTAGGTTTTTAAATAAACCATTTTTGGCGTTTAAACGAAATCTAATCCTTCATATTTATTAGACAGGGGACATAAGTCACAACTGTCAATGTCGTACAGACATTTTATACAGCGCAAAGGCTTGTTTCAAAGAACTTTTAGATGGCACAAAAGGCCTTGTCTCAAGGACAATGAAAACATAATCAATGATCCGTTGGATTGGAAAAATTTCATAGTTCATTGCCTTTTGACAAGAGGTTATGAAATAAAACTATCTTTGTTATGAATACATCTTTGCCCGTAGGCATACATCTCAAATGGATGTTTTGATGTATACATCATGTTCGACGTTTATTAGCCATGATTCATATTGATCATTTAGGCTAAATAAGGGGTTTGGAAATTCCCAATATAAAGATGACAAGTGTGATTTTATCGCATCACTGTTGTCAGGAGTGTTAACATGTTTTCAGATGTTAACAAGGATTTGAATCTCTTTTAAACAGGTTTTACCATCATAGCCAGGTCTTTAATGACATTCAAGCTAGGTTATACCCTTTAAGATTCTTTTTAATATATATACTGGCAGATCAATTTCAAAAAGGAATGATATTTGATTTATTTCATATATAACGATAAAAATGAAATTTTAGATAAAACATTCCAATGATTTTAAAAGAGGTACAGAATTGCCCTAAACGGGACTTGAAAGAAATAATGTTGTCCACGAAGGGACTAAAAGATAAATATGTCCTTATAAGGACTACTAAGGAAACGATCTTCAGCAAAAGGAGTTTCTTCTTCACTTTATTTCTGAATGTTTTCTCCTCGGTTGCACGTTTATCCTAGCCGCGGTACGAAGCTCGGCATTTCAAGGCTTCGGATGGGGAGAATTTCCATTACGGCTTCTTTGCTTGGCGACATATTAAAGAAATATATAAAATCGTAAGCAATAGTTTTCTGAATAGGGATGAGAGTATTCCTATGTTAAGTCTAGACTCAGAAGGTCAAGGATTGTGCTACTGTGTCATTGAGATTAAACACAAAAGGCTAGTGTTTAATTCACTCAATGTTGACTCTAATACCAACCTGTCACACCCCGATATTTCCACGTATTACCGGTGGGCCCGGTGGGGAGTATCGTGATGTAGTTGATATCATCATAGACAATTTATCACAGTTTATATACACAGCGGAAGTCGAAAGATAAAATCATTACAAACCGAATGAAAGTAATATCATTTATTACAAAACGGTTGTAAAGGATCCACAGGCGGATCAAAGTTAAAAAGAAATATTGTTCAGCAGATTTATAACATCTAAGCTTGCAAGACTCTTTATTGATGCTAGGAGTAGCCAACCGATTCCATTTAGTACCTGCACTTAGCCTTTTTGGAAAATACGTCAGTTTACACTGGTAAATACAATTAACCGACTCATTTTGAAAATGTTTAAGAAAATTGATTTGAATGCACAAGGCACAAAATAATCTTTTATAACTTGGGATAATTATTTATATATAAACTTGTAAAAGAATTACATGTTCGTTATGCATTCAGTAGCCCGAGTTGAATACTAGGTTAAAGATTAATAGACACACCACATGATATAATCCCGCGGCGAGTTATTCTCAAACCGGCGGTTATACCTTGTTATGTATATATGCACTGGCAGGTGTATGCCTACACTCCGTGCTTAGGGCGTGGCCATTCCAATGAATGATGCCAAGGATATCCGGGACATGGTCATTAACCCCCTAAAGGCTTTTAGCAAATAAAACAATTTAAACGGGTCATCTCAATGAATTAACCTTTATACGATCAACAAGTCAATGCCCGACCAAGCGGTATTTTATATACCGTACCCCAAGCCCGTATAAGGGAAAATAAGTTAAAACTATTTACCTGAGCAAGTATATATCACAATCAGCGAGTGCAAGTATCTTTTACTGGTCTCCTAATCTGGAATGAAGGTTTTTAATAACCTATTAGATTCCTAACGGGTCTTAATTAAGTCTAAACTTAGACCGGTTAGTTTTAAAGGAAGATTCACGGTTCAAAACGCATGATTAAGCGAAGACCGGAATAGAATGTGGTTTAGACCCGACAAGTTTGTATACTTGTATAATATGGGTAAACTAAACACATTCTGGATTTTGAGATAAAAATGATAAAGTTTGACCCCTTTCGGTTAATTTATGCAAACTAGTTACATAAACCGTACCGAACGCGATAAATGCATAACGGGTAACCAAATGAGTCATGAACAAGTTTCCTAAGTTAATATGCCTTAAATATGTTGTGATATCAGTAAGATACCTTCCATTATGCCCAAAACGAATTTAAACTCAAATTAAGCCCCGTATGGGTATTTTGGTCATTTTAAAGCTTATAAAAGAGTTTAAATAATAATCTGAGTTTCGGGTCTGATATATTCAGTAAAAATGTTTATTTTTTTTATAAGTCATAACAGTAGGGTATTTCATATATGTGAATTTTATCTTTTATAACCAAACTATGCACCGTATGGACATTTTGGTAATTTCACATAAGCTTTAAAGGTCAATATTTGAATTCGGAGTTCAAAACTTTTGCTTACTGCTTAATTACAAAAATTTACTTAAAACATCCGTAGGTGTTAAGTTTTATATGCTAAAAATAGTTTTGACCCATACTATGCGCTTAAAACACGTAAAAGTCGGTTTTAAGCGATTTTCGGGTTTAAATAGGAAATCTGAGTTTTTGATCAGTTTATAAAGTTCAAAATGTTTTATTTATTATATAAAATCAGTAGCAAAAAGTTTGGTGTCAAAATATTATGTAAAACTCATTTTATTCAAGAAAAGGGTATAACCGACAATTACCGAATTATAGCAAGAACCATATGTTATGCTCAGCTTAAAAATTAATAAAAATCTTTAAAAATCCCAAAATATTATATTACATCAGTGGGTAAAAAGTTTGGTGTCAAAATTTGGGTTTAGATAGGCTTTATGATAATTACACCGTTTAATTATTAAAAAGCTTCTTAATTACGATATTGAGCATAACTCCTAATCTAGACCTCAAACTGATGTCAATTTTTAGGACAAGTTTATAAATTAGTAATAAAGGTTTTCGTCCTCTCACATTTTCAAAAATCTCGTTTTAAAGTCAAAAGGGCATTATGGTCAACATTTAGGCATATAACGGAAACATGTACATGAATCGAATAACTAATGAACCAAGTTGTATAACCTCAGAGGGTTACACTAACCTATAACCTGGTCCTAATAGAGCTCTAAGGCATTTCTAAAATATGCTACATTGGGTCAAAACTGAAAGTCAAAGCAAAAGTCTACTTTTGCGACTTTCGGTTCCGAACCGAGCTTAAACCGAAAATTGTTGGGTTGAACATGCTTAGACATGTTCTTACATTAATTACCAAGTTATACAATTGATAAAACAGGTTTCATGGCTTCTACATTGCTAATTATGTGTTTATTTGAAAATTAGCTTTCTGTTGACTTTTTATGATTAAGTTTGACCCGACAATTGACCTAGTTAGGGTGGGAATCAGAGGGTGCCCTTTTAAGGGTTTATTACCCACATAATTACTAACTCATAGGTACTTTTAATTCGAGAATTGACTGGACCATCAGTGATTAATCACTAAGTCAAACCTTAATTACGATGGGTTTGACTTTAGGCCTTTAAGCTAATTAAAACGACTGAGCAGGGATTAAAACTCTTACTTAAGGTCCTTGCTATCTTTTCTACACTTCTCAATCTTCTCCTAAGGCCAGCTACCTCCAGAGATGAGTGCTTGAGTTGTTGCAAGTGAATGAGCACTTGAACAATTGAACTTATGGCCCTTATATAGGATTTCTAGAGCTCCAAGATCATTCCATATGTACCTAGGAGGTAATTCAGATGATCCCAAGTGTCCCTAGGCCAATAAAAACCATCAAACAAGCCCCTAGAATCGAATACAAGGCTTCTAAGTCGGTTTAACCTGCTGAACTTGCAGCTGTGCATGAAATCTGTCCAGGTCAGGCCGTCGCGTCGCGCGAAGGCAGAGGCTGTTGGTGGTGGCGCAGCGCCACCATCTTGGTTACCAGCCAACAAGTTTTGAAACTTGACAGAATTGACCCCTGGACCTTTAAAACCTCATATCTTTCATTTTAAGCACATTTAACCCATGAAATTTATATTTTTATGATCCATGAGATATAACCAAACACCGTTAGATCCGGTTTCGTTAAACGATAACCGAAAACACAAGTTTTGCCTTGTTGACGCTTTTAACCCCTTAATTACGAAAGTTAACGTATTTATCTCAACCGATATCGAAACCTTGTGAAAATTTTATCACTTATTCTTGGGAGTATAATTAACCGTTACAAGGCTCCGGGTTCACTAAAAGGTCACTCAGAGGTATAACTTAAACATGTTGACACATTTAACCCTCGCGTCTTGTAAACTTTCACTTTCTTCCACAAACGGTTTCATACGCTTTATGATTCATTCGTTTAAGGGTATAAACATCGTGTAGGGTTATTGAAAGGCAAAATTATCAAATGTTGACACTTTGAATCCTTCTACACCCATACTTTCTTCGTTTGTCAACTTTAATCTCTCATAATCAATCCGTTACACGTTTAAAGTCCATGACACGTGTCGATACTATATTGGACATGATTTTGCGAGGTGTAACACTGATCTACACCCTAGCCAAAAAAAATGTCATGCCAATATCCAATTTTGAACTGGGTTTAATCTTAGCCAACATATAATTGCGCCATGCTGATTTATTATGGGCTCTCTACAAAATTTGCAAATCTCCCTTAAATACGAATAATATCCATATGGTGCAGGATCAATGCAATTCACACAACACTACCAAAATACCCGGGCTTAAAAAAGGTCTAGTAGAAAAAAAATTTCCACTTAATCCGATTATTACAAGCCCAAAGGTTTATCACTCCCTGCTGCATTTTCCAGCCAGTTGAGTATGACTTCTGTTGACTTTTCGGTCAGCATTGACCAAAAAGTCAACACTTTTTTCCCAGCTTCCAAAGAAACATAATATTTAAGCCTTGGTATACTATAAAGTTTGGACTTTGGAATGTCTAAAGATAGCAAACCAAACAGGTGCATGTGCTTTGTCTAATGTACTTCTTCACAAGTTGTACACAAGACGAAAAGCAGTTTTCTTTATGCTCTCGTATCTTAGCGTAGTAGAATTCCAACTTTGAGTGTATAATTCATGTTGTTTTGGAGTGTTTTCCTGCATTGACTTCTCATGCTTCAAGTGTTGACTTTTGACTGCATTGACTTCTTCTTGACTATCGCCCACCTTTTAGATGCTTTGACCAAATCCAGACCATCAAAATTCCAGATATGTTGTACATTATCAGGTCCTTCATCCTTTTTCCATATTTTACTTTCAGATAACTAATTAACATGCTTCTCCCTTTACCATATTCATAGCAAACTTTGACCCAATAACTCCCATAAACTTGACCACATGCATTTGACTTCTAATTTATTTTTACTGTTAACTTCAGTTGACCTGCTAGCTTATTATTGTAATGGACCAAGACATTTAGTTGGTAAAATGTAAAAATTGGGGAAGTAAATCACCATATCTGATTATAAAAATATGTAAAATCTAGAAATACATACATACTTGAATAGTAGTACAGATCTATTAATAAACTAACACTTTAAATAACAAAAGACCATGCAACGTGAATAAAGAACATGTCAAGTAACGTTCCTAATAACAATTTAATTAAAATTCAAGTCTTCCACAATAAACTGCTGATGTGACTTGTACCCGTTGACCCGTCATTCGAGACCTGCTAACCTGCCCGTGTGACCCGTGAATAAACCGATTAAGCCAACAGTTCAAAGTACAAATCAACAATTCTCTATGACTTAAAAGAACCTACTTTGATCAAACTTATATACAAAAATATGCAAATACAAAACTCTTAACAATTTGACTAGAAAATGTCAGATGTTGCTTCATTTGACTTCCCAGAGTTGACTTTTGACTTTTCAGCCGATTGTAAAGTTTCGGCATCAGTTGAAGCTTTAGAGAGCACTGAAACAAACATATAGATATAAACAAACTATTTTGAAAATGGGTTTTCATGTTGTGTTTTATCTTTAACTGTTTTAAGTGCTAATATCATCAACAAGATTATGACCATTGTTGACTTTTTGTTGTATAAGTTGATGTTTTGAACATATTTTCCAACTTGTATGCACCAAGATCCTCCTTTTCAATCAAAACTAAATCAGTTTCTTCAACAATGGATTCGGATGCACCAAGATCCACATTTTCATTTAGAACTGCAGCTACTAACTTCAAATGGTAAATTTACAACCACTTAATTACTAAGATATTTGGAAGAGTAAATGGCTTGCAACTCATGAATACCCAACAAGTCCTCTGCACTCTTTAGTTTTATCTAATTAATCTTTTAGCCATGGGTTGATTAACTAGTAGTAATTTATAGGAACATATCGATAGTAAGAGTGGTCATATCATAATCTATCCAATTGACTTAATATGCGTTTGATTTTCATGTGCATTGGAACAACGTCTGCTCATTTAGCAAGAGCCAAAACAATATATTGGTAAGACAAACAGGGCCATACACATGGTTCAATACGTTTTTCATGGGAACCTGCATCAAAGTTAACTGCAACAGAATTGACCTAAGGTTGCTTCAAAAATAAATTTTAATATACAAGCCTATGTATCAACAAAACCTGCAAATAGCCTTTAAATCACTTGTGGTAACAATATTAATTCGTAAGAACACACATTCTTCAACATGTTGTTAATGCACAAAATCAAACAAACTAAACTCACAAAGTAATCAGTTCACAAGAAAACAAATCGTTTTCAACATTCCATATCAAATAGGGTTCTAATCGATCACCAAGCTGATTTTGCTTCGATCAATACACATACACGGTGTTTAATCACTTTGCTTCACCAGACATTTATTAAATCTGTGTCATGAAAGCAGTATTGAAGTTCATGTCAAATAGTCAAAGGCAAGTCTCATACATGCATTTCATCAAGCAATTGGTGTGCATTTATTAACAACATTGTATACATGTCAAATCTAATTCAACTGATCAGCCCCATAATCACAGAAATAAACATTAAATCGAAACACATTATGAAGCATTGTTTTATATGGTTTCCCTTTTAGTTTACTCTGTAATGCTGAAGGTTTGATTTGTTATTCCTTTTGTTGTCGAATTTCTTAGACCTATTCACACGAGTATCTTGCGTCTTTGTTCTTATTACAGTCTTACACTGTGACTTGTGGTAATAAGATTGAACTGAGTGGATTAATGGTAAATTCAAAAATATTCACTTTCAAATTGTAGGAGATTTGGGTGTTTTCTCAACTTTTAGAACAAATGATGTTTAAATATGTGAATCTGATCTTATTTGATATGGATAATGATCCCATACGCTCTGTTTCTGAAGCTTAAAATCAGTATTTTCGGATGTATTTTTAAGTATATTAGACATGTAACTTCCATTATAAGACTGATTCACCGTGTCTTTTCTGTAAACATCCGTTACTGATCCACTTTGTCATCCTTGTGCTAGTATTGTCATTTGAGTTAGGCTGCATGACATATCTTGGTTGAGCAGTCTTTTATACATTTAAGAGTTTAAAAGAATGAGTATTAAATTATACTTTCTTAACAAAACAGACCCTTCAAACATCAAACACAGATCAATGCAGTCTGCTAATTACCATCACATGACCTTGCAATTTTCTTCTGCAGGATTGATTCGTATAAGAGTTCTCTGTAACCGTTACATATTGTTCTATAATAATATGATATGTTCGTGAATTCTGTAAATATCTTTTGGTAGTCGGAGGATGCTTTCTCGTCATCATAGATGTTAGACAAGTTGGTAATGTTGAAAATGGGAATAGATGTTAGACAAGTTGGACGGGAGGGCGATTGACATTTGGAGTTTATACTTTATACCTTATCTTATAAAACGTTGTTATCCCTGAACAATATCTTATATCAAACTAGTAGGCCAATTGCCAGTTAGTTCATGGCGCAAGTTTTTATTATATATCTTGATAATAAAAAAAAAAAAAAAAAAAAAAAAAAAAACGTTCTATCATGTGGAAGGACAGGGAACGGTAGAATTCGTTGAAAGGAAGTAATATTCAATTTTTAGTGACTTTTAGTTGTGTCAGAATAAAAATAAGAAGTGTTGTTATATTTGGCTCCAGCATATGGGTAGACGGTTTGATGTTTAAAGGTAACAAAGTACTCATGTAACTGATTCTGTTCTCCAACATCAAAATAGTACTATTATCACCAATGATAATAACACAGAGATTTTGGGTCATGTTATTCTTCTTGACTTACAAAAGTCGAGTTTGACCACAAGGTGTTTGTTGAAATGCCCGAACAATGTTAGAAGTGAAATGAGTGCTGGTATGGGTGATGATGATTCAACGAACGAGGAAAAAGTAGTTGTTGATGGATATAACTTCAATAGCATAATTATAATTGCATCTTAAAATATTGTTGACTGTAAGTCCAGTGAATCACACAATCAAGTGGTTGAGGTGGATGTTATAATTATAATGGTCCAAGAAGTTGTCAATGGAAATTACGACATGAGTGTAATGGGAACTCTGATTAGGGTGTTGTGCGGAAGATAAGGATGCAAGACCAACCATGAGCCATGTGCTGCTGCATGTAGAAGAAGATGATTAATAAGGTAACTGTTTTAGTTATCATTATGTTAGCTAGAGTTTGTCTTCAAACTAAGGATTAATACTGGCGATCTACTTAATTAACGTCAGCTACAGCAGCATCCCTTTGTTCACAACTTCATCATTGTTCCTTCATCACCTGCTATGCAAGAAATTTCAGTAGTCACGTGTGATACTGTTACATTATAAATATAAATTTTATTTGTTAAATTTATGTTGGACAGAAACTACAGTTGAGCTATTAAGACAAATTAGGACTTACTAACGGGTCAAGCTTATGGGTTGTGCAATGAACAAAGATGATATGCTATGACTCTATGCCTTGATCAGGGTCCTTCATCCCTTGTCCATTGTCCGTTTTTTACTTTCAGATAACTCATTAACCTACTTCTCCTTTTACCATTTCCGTAGCAAACTTTGACCCAATAACTCCCATAAACATGACCATTGACCACAAGAATTTGACTTCTATCTTTTACCGTTGAGTTGAGTTGAGCTGCTTAAGTAAGCGAATCTCAAACATAGAACAGCAGATAGCAATCAGCAAGAACTCTAATTCCACATAAGGCAACCGGGAGACTGATGAACAGAATATATAAGCATCCCTTTTACCTGTAGAATACCTGCACCATGACAATTTTTAAATAATAATCAAAAACCTACACAGGAAAATCATGTATGAGCAAGAAGGGTAACCTCCACCGCTGCCACCGTCGCCACTAACCACCATAAAACAAATATAGCACGCGAACCTGTTCTGACCCAACCCGTTTTGACCCGAACCTAATTCATTTCACATTTTTTTATAAAAGCTGCCTATTTTGACCCGAACCCAATTTGACCCTTTACCCAACCCAACCCAACCCAACCAGCCCCATACTATCATAATGACATTCTAAGACATGAATAAATGAATTTAAACCATCACATACGCAACCCAACCCGCCCACTTTGACTGTCTAGGATAGTTGTAGATTTAAGAATCACCTTTTAAGAAGGGGAATATGTGTTCTCTCATAAACATACCTGACCAACTTTGAAGACCTCATCTAGTCATTCTATATTAACATGTCCATTGTACAATTAATCATACATGTTGTAGGCTGCAAAAAAAAAAAAAACAGAACAGTCACACAAAGAAGTTTTATCCAACACCAAAAAGTGAATGTGTATTGTATGCATGGAACCTTACACCTTACCTTCATTATTTAAGTTGTGCAAAAACAAAGCCAATAATAAGATAATTGCAATATAAGTGGAAACTTAGTGTATAATCGAGCTCCATCAATCATCCAGGGTTGTTTAAAAGATCCATTTGCCTGCACAGCCTTAACTCCAGATATTATCAAGTCGATATCAATTTTCGAAAACAGAGTAATGATTGTTTCAAGAAAGAAGCATATATCCAGGTTTTCAACAATCACCGCTGTTCAGAAAGTCTAATTTGTTGAGGGAAATAAAAACTTAACTTTATAATGGTTACTTCAAAACAAATTAAGCTGATACTCTATATATAACTATAATCTCTACGACTATCCATCAAACAATAACATGCGGGCAATGTTAAAAATGTAAGTATTAAATGTTTTGTTGAAAGTGGCAGACAATTTGGTCAACCAAATTAAGTGGAGTGCATGATTGATTATGGAATGGCAGACAATTGCATATGGTTGTTTTAGGTAGAAATGATTGGATTGTTTTTTATTATGGTGAAGCCTTATTATCTTCTATCTAATAATAGTAATCGATCCATGAAATTCAACATGGTATCAGAGCAGAGTGGTTCTAGGACCAACTCATAATTGCTCATCGTCAAACAAAGCCAAAACCCAAACCCAAACCACCATGTCCAGAGACGGTAACTCGGGTTCCGATTTATCAATCCAATTAGCCAACCTATTCAAGAATGGCCTCGACATCCAACCCCAAAACTCAAAGTTATCCGACAACCTACAAATCAATCTCAAACTTAATAGTCAAAATTTCGCTTTATGGACTCGAATGATTCGAGTCGCCATAGGCGGAAAATCAAAAAATCTATTGAAACACTTAACCTCTGACCCTCCAGATCCAAGCGATGAAAGTTTCGAGCAGTGGGAACAAGAAGACTTGATCGTGTTTTCATGGCTAATACAGAACATTGAACCAGAAATTGCCGGCAACCTAACCGAGTTTCCCACGGCGAAATCACTATGGGATGCCTTGGTGGTTACTTACAGCAGCGGAAAAGACAAATTGCAAACGTTTAATCTCCATGTTAAAGCTAATGAGATTAAACAAAACAATAAATCTCTTGAAACATTCTGGATTTCTCTGCAGGGCATATGGGGGGAGATTGAGAGAATCGATCCCAATCCTATGAAATGCCCAGAAGACATCAAAACTTACACAAAGATCAGGTCAGAACATAAACTTTTTCAATTCCTAAATGCCCTTGACCAAAAATATGATCCTATAAAGCGAGAAATACTCCGGTGGGAGCCTTTACCATCGGTAGAGACGGCCTATGCTGCTGTTCGGAAAGAAACCGTCCACCAAACTATTCTAGGAGCGGCTCCTAGTGATACACAAGGCATCGGAGCTGGGTTATTAGCCACCGAATCTGACGGGTTAGGCCTCGCAACCAAAGGATATTGCAGGACAGAAAAGAAGAACGGAGCACCAATAAAAAAAGATAAATCGCTCCTCAAGTGCACCCACTGTGATATGAGAGGACATACCAAAGAGCAGTGCTTTAAAATCGTGGGATTTCCTGACTGGTGGAGTGACAATCACAAAACCAAGAACCCTAATCAAGAGGGTAAGGTTGCCATTGTCATAGGCAACAATAGTGCTACTAGCAACGACAGCACCGAGAAGAGTGGTGGTGATGAAGCTTCCGAAGGAAATCTTTGGGTCTGGCACTAAGCCCTAAGAGATGAAGTGCCTTAAAAGGAAAAAAAAATCTTAAAAAAAAAACGAAACCCAAAACCCAAATTTTTTCAAACAGTTTACCAAAACCAAATTTAAAAAAAAATCCGAATGCCAAAACCCAAATGGCCAAGTTGAATTTTTTCGACTTGAGGGGAACCCAAAACCAAAAATCTCAAAAACCAAAACCCAAAATAGGTTGCCATGTCAAGAAGACGGTAGCCTCAATCAAACCAAAAGTTACCATGTCTGAAGGCGGTAACTCAATAGCTCAAAAACAAACTGCCATGTCAAGAAGACGGTAGGCAAACCAAAAACCAAAAACCAAACAAAATCAAAACCAATTCAAGTTGAATCGTGGATATCCCACTATCCAACTTGAGGGGAGTGTTAAAAATGTAAGTATTAAATGTTTTGTTGAAAGTGGCAGACAATTTGGTCAACCAAATTAAGTGGAGTGCATGATTGATTATGGAATGGCAGACAATTGCATATGGTTGTTTTAGGTAGAAATGATTGGATTGTTTTTTATTATGGTGAGTGCTCTTATTGTGGCCACATACGGTTATGTTTGGCTATATATAGCCTTTGAATGTATTGAACAAAACCAATAATGTAAATTACCAGTTTGTTTGTTCTCTTTGAAGGCTATTAAGCCTTATTATCTTCTATCTAATAATAGTAATCGATCCATGAAATTCAACAGGCAACCTGAAACAGTAAAGTCAAGGCTATAATCCAGCAATTGATATACATAAATTAGAATATATGAAATTTACTTGGAATGGCAAAGTTCTTCCATGCCTCCACATAAGAGTGGCATATCTATTGTTGTACGCCTGTACACATCAGCATCCCTGCGTTAGAAATCATATGGACTGCAGAGTCCCGGAGGAACACAGATGGTGAACGATAATTTAGTCTGAACAGGGTAACTTGCTAATAAAAAAAAAAAAGAAAAAAAAAAGACACTTATTTACTATGATTTGACACTTGAAATTTTGACTTTTTATTACAAAAATTGTCCTCTTTGGTGTAATTTGTTTATTGATTTCCAAGATAATCATATTTTCATGTTATAGTCAGTCAGACACTCAAAACATACACCTAATTAATTATGTTATCAAAACAACTTCAAACATGGAAGCAGATAGATCCCGATGCTGCAAGGAGTGACTGCACAAGTCGAAGACATTAAAAATACTAGAAAAGCAACTATACATACAGGAATATAGAAATCAAAGAATACCTTCAAACCGAACTGAGCAGCGTATCCGAATGAAAAAAGTTAAGAGCATATCCAAAAGCAATATATAGAATACTTAGCCTTCAAGCTTTTGGTTCTTACAGAACAGATTAGCTAAGAACCAGTTAGGGTGCATGCATTCATGTTTCCATCCAAATCAATGTGAAATGTGAGATGGTTAATTAAATATAAAGATGGCACCTCTAAAACAAATAAATAAGTTATGATTAAGAAATTGAAGATGTACTTACAAACAGTATCCGTCATCATTGTTACTTCAAAGTTCATGAGATCATCTTTAGCATTTTCGAAAGAAACGCTACACGTCTCGGGTAAGTCCGATTCACAGTTATATCTACAAGTAAAAACATAAAGGAACAAAGCAAAAGAGTAATCACTTTATAACAATAATATATCACAATATACAGTTATGTTACAACTTCAAACAGCAAAAGGATACACAAAACACTATCTTGTACAGTCACTATCACATTGTCACTTCGGTTCCACGGGAGTAAGCACTATCTTGCATACATAAACATCCCACACATTTTTTTTCATTGCAAATTATGTTTTAAGAAGCACCACACTATCGGTTCCACAGGGATAAGCACTAAGCACAGAATGAATTAATATAAGAAACTGCAAAAACTACTATTTCAATGAAACATAGAGCTAGGAATCAATGGAGGGTCAAAGTCAACAGCAGTTGGAATAGTCAAAATCATATTGCTGCTAGCCAACATCGGATCTATGTGGCAGGAAACCTTAATATTGATATGGTAAATTCAGGTTATAAGCAAAAGTCAAAATCATATTACTGCTACCCAACCAACCCAACCCAACCTGTCCTGTTAGTTTTGACCTGTTACACAACCTGACCCAACCCACCATTTTCCAGTCATATTAATGAGATTCTAAGACATGTAAAAATGAAATAGACCATTAAATACATATAAAATCAGTGCGAACAACTTGGAAATAGCATCCTCCAACTATTTTTTTAGATAATCGACATGTGACAAATCATAAAATTACATAGAAACTGATTGAACAACAGTATGCAAATGGGTTTTCATTTTATGCTTTAACTTTAACTGTTTAAGTGATAATATCATCAACAATAACGTACTGTGATATAAAAAAACAAAGAAATAAAAAGGTCGCAGAGGGCTGGTGTGTGTGGTCTGATCTTGGACATCCATTCAGGGCCTATAGCAAAGTGATGAGGGCAATGAAGGACGTGAATTGGTAAATGCAATAATGCAGTGAAGTTGTTCGACGTAATGCCCAACAAAAATAACATCACGTCTTATCATTGGAGGGTTTCTGCAAACTGGGGAATTGGATCAACCACGCAGCAAGGTGTTTGTTGCAGACGATTGGGTCAACACAACCTGGTGTTGACCCGTTTAGCTAAACGTATTCACATAGTTGACTCAAGACTAACACGAACCCGTTTAGGCTTTAGACTAGTCACTAACCAGCATATTTTGTAATCAATTCGTATTGTGTTGTTGTGTTGTGTCAACAAATTGCCGGTCCTAATCTGGAAAACTAAAATGCATTTTTTTTTTGAAAAAAGTGAACCAAAGTTAGCAACTAACTAGCCCAAAACTGAGTGATTCAGTTCATTTCAACTCAAAATGAGTGGCTGCTGCAAACAAAATAAAAATAGTAATCCAATTTTCATTAATAAAAAAAACAGTAGAAATGTGCCTTATATCTAGGGATGTTCATTGGTTCGGATATCAGTTTATTGGGTTTAGAAACTTTTTCGGGCCTAACTGATAACGAATCGGAACTAGAAATGTGTCCAACCGAACCGAATTCAATTTCAACCGATTAAACCGGTTATTATTTGTTTTACTCGATTGGATAAGCCAGACTTGTGGAGCTGATAAGCAAACCAGAAACCAAATAAGCAATTCGGCTACAGTTAGGATCCAAACCGAATAAACCGCATTATAAAGCCCCAAAACCAAATCTCGATTATTCGTGCATCCCCTTATGTGTTAGTATCAGATATAGCATATATACTATGTTTACATACCATATGACTCCTACAACATGTCAGAATCGTTCCCATAAAAATAATTGTTCAAACGTTGACCAAAACAACAATCATTAGCGTCTAACAATTAAACAAATCTAGAACTTATAACCCATTCACTGAAGAGAAATACAAATACGAATTTTCTTTTGATCTCAGATTAAAAGCAAACATTTAACACAAATCAAAACCAATAAGATGGATCATCTAATATTCATCATCATCATCCTCCACATAGTATGCCTCCGGGTTAACCGGCTTGAACTTCTTTCCAACCATACTCACTCCCACAAGCTCCTGTTGTTGATTATCATTATCCGCCTCAGCTTCATCCGATTCTCCCTTGTTACTCTGATCTCGTTCAACAATAGGGGTGAATGTGGGTGCTTTTCCTTCACTAGCAACTTTGCTGGTGACTTCATTTGCAGACATGATATTGTGCACTTCACCTGAACGCCCCGGTGGTTGACCAAAACTGGTTGAATTCAACCCACTGTCGCTAAGTTGATTAGCTGACTTCATCGGTTGGCGTACATCTTCTTGTCCCGGAGGCATCGAGTGCTGACTAGTTGCGGTCAACTGAGGTTCGGAGTGTCCATTATGAACAGATGAGGCGGTCGGAGCTGTTGGCTCGGATGCGGTCACTTATTGCAAACTGTGTCCTTTGTCTTCAATAATTACAGAAAGCGTACTCGATGTTTGCAAATCCTTAACTCAGTTAATTTTTGTGGTTAAATCTGACTAAATGGACCCTACATGAGGGTATATTGGTCATTTTACCCTAATACTAAAAAAAATTATAAAAAATTCAGATCTTCTCCCTCTTAACTCTAATCTTCATAATCTGCATATTATCATCAATACCCCAGATCTTTAAAACCCAGATCTTTAAAACTTTTAACACAAAGAAAAAATAAATAATTATCATCAATAACCCAACCCAGATATTCAAAACTTCAAAACCCAGATACCATCAATAACCCATGAACAAAGAAACCCCCAATTTCATAGTTAAAGAATTGATCTTGTCATTTTCTTGAAATAAATATACATAGGTATCTTCTGTGTCTTATCTATGTGTGTGTGAAAAGAATTGATCTTGTCATTTTCTTGAAATAAATATACATACATATCTTCTGTATCTATCTATGTGTGCGTGATAGAGAAGTATGAAACAAAGAAGCTATGAAGCTATAAAAGATTGAAATCATACATGGAATTTGGCTGGTCAAAATTCCATAAGACCATCCAAAAGAGCAACAAAGAATCCTCAAATCGTCAATCTTTTTCTATTACTCAAATCCTTTATCGCCACCCAATCACAAGCACCGCCGCCACCCAACCACAAGCGCCACCACCACCCGCCACCCAATCACAAGCATCATCGCCATCTCCACCGTCGACCTCCACCGCCATAACCAACGCCATCCCCACCACCATAACCACCGCCATTGAAAAACCCAGATCCAAATTTGAAATCTTTTGATTTCTGATAAGATATATCAGCAGAAGAAGCCCTAACATTGAGAGGATAACTTTGATTGAGGGGTTTTCATGGTGGGTTATTAGATTTGAGGGGTTTTCATGGTGGATTTCAGATTTGAGGGGTTTTCATGGTGACAATATGAAGTTAGAGAGAGAGAGAGAGAAAGAGGGAGAGAGTGAGTGAGTTGAGAAAGAAAGGTGATTATTTATTTTTGTTTTACCTGACTCCGACCCGAACGTTGCGTCGGGATATTGATTATGAATGCCGGTCACTATACGAAATGCAAAAATATAGCGAGATCTAACCGGTTATGTGATAAAAAAATCTCATTGAAACAAACTTCAAAATATGTACAACTGAAACAAAATTCAAATTTTCTCAACTGGAATACCATCTATATGAGTGTTCACAATTCGTACAACTGAAACACACACAACAATCACTAATCACATAAACTTACACAAACCCAACAAAGCCCATCTTACTTCACTATTCTAAAAAAACACACAACATACATGTTATTTTATTCAAAAGGTATTTGATTGGACGTGAAGGTTGAAGTATAACAATCACAGGCGCGAAAAAACTGATTCAAACATTTCACGAATAAAGTCATCAATAATCAAAGGAGTATTTGATTATCACCGATCGAAATTGAATGAAACATAAAAACAAACAAATCAATTTTGACTTTACAAAAGTCAAACTGGTTTTAATATCTTCTAATGTTGAGAAACGAATTGAACTCAACAAATGGTTTTCCAAAAGTTGATCAAATTTAATCCTTTTCTTCACCAATAAGTTTGACTGATTTTTTTAATACTAAACAACACTTACGTGATTGAAACCGAGATCAATAGGTTCCTGGCTTGGTTGCAAATAAATGGATGGAAAAATTAAAAACAAAATGGATTTTGATACCAATGATTAAATATATTGAAAACCAATCCATCCATTATATAAACATCAAAAGATCATCCCTAACAATTAACTCAAAATTCTACATAATTTCGTAGGAATTGTAAGTTTTCAATAGGATATCCGTAGATTAAGTAAGTTTTTAATAGGAATTCCATAGATCAAACATAAAAGGATATGAATCAGGCATGCGAATGGATAAACATGCGGCGAGATCTAACCAATTATGTGATACAAAATCATTGCAAACAACAAATGTTTTTGAAAGTTTAATCAAATTCAGTCATTCTATTGAATTTCAAGAAATCAGATTAAATATTCAAAACACAAATAACGTTAGCGATCAGAACCGTTATCGCAGTGAATTTGATTGATTAAAACACAAATCATTAACACCAATTCGCTAAAATTCATATTCCTTACAAAAAAAATTCTTTTGTTTTTTGTATGAAATGCATAAATTTGTTTGGCGAGTATCAGATTTTCAAGCAATCTTGATATATTATATATACCAATTAAACTCATATTTTTACAAAAATCAAACACATAAGAGATTTGTAATTAGAGATGCAAATAACAGTCATACAAATAACAAATTATTCACTGATATAGTAAAATAATATGAATGTAAAGTTCTGGGTTAGGCCATCCGTAGTCATAAAGCCCCTTGTGGGGCGTTATGCGCAGTGGCGGACCCAGGAATTTTTTCATGGGGGTGCGGAAATTTTTTTAAAATTTTAGCCGTCTGGATATATACATAAAAAAACCGGTTCGGGTCGGGTCAGGTCATGTAAAAAAAGAACATCAAACTTAAATTTATATAATCATTAAAACACGTCAACTCTTTACCTTGAAACGTTGATGTTGGATATTGAATACCCGTTGGTTGACATGGTCCTCTTAGTAGGCATGCCCTTCTAACATCATCTCGTTGATTAACGTTGTATGATGCTATCGCCTTGCGATCATGAGGATCCGAGGGAAGATCATTCACATCAACAAAATCGGAAGATGATCCAGTTTCATCCGCTTTCCTCTTATTGAGAAATCGCGCCATAACATCTTTACTCATTGTGCCTATCACATACAAAATAAACAATATTCCTTAATTTCAATTCCTTAATCACATACACAACTTTAATATTTAATGAAATCAACAATAAATAAAAAATAATGGAATCAATAATAAATAATGAAACACAACTTTAACATTTAATAATGAAATCAAGTTGAACCCAATAAATCAACAGCAACCTTTTTTAATATTTAATCAACAATCCAATAACTTTTTTAATATTTAAACAAGTTGAACCCAATAAATGGCAATTTGCCGACTGCCGTAATTTTACAACAGCAACCTTATCAACAACCCTATCAAAAACCTTATCAAAACTCTTGAAGAATAAAATCAAGGATTGGTACCTGGTCGGCTAGTCTGCACTCTGTCTACGGCGACTCGGCGAGATTTGTGGCTGATCGATCGAAGCCTGTCTGCAGGTTGAATGGTTGATCCTTCAGTTTCTTGGTCGCTGCAGCAAGGGGAGGGCGGGAGAGATGAAAGGTCGATTGGGTTTATTTGGGTAATTGGGTTATGTTTTGTTAATTGATTTAGTTATTTGGGTTGGGTTTTACCATAAACTTATTCAATTGGGCTTGATGTTGGGTTATAGGAATACAAGTTTTATTTAAAGAGATTAGTGGGCTAACTTGTTTACATAATTGGGTCGGGTTTAAATCCGTGTTTACAAATTTTTTTTTTATATAAATTCTAACATTTTTTTCTAAGGGGTGCGGTCAGAATTTTCCAAGGGGTGCGGTCGGGATTTTTCGCGAAAAATAACACTAAAATTTTTTTTTCAAGGGGTGCGCCCGCCCACCCACGGACTTATGTAGGTCCGCCCCTGGTTATGCGACACGTGTCGTGCCACGTCACACAGGGGCTTTATGGGGCGTTATATCACTAGAGCCCGTAGTCATAAAGCCCCTACCCATCAATACCTAATTATTAATTTTTGTTTTTATTAATTAATTATAAAAACACTAACTAATTTTTTATTGGTCCAAACTTTGAAAACATCCCCCATACCGCAGCGATATGCATGGCGCCACCCCCCTTTTTTTGTCTCATAAAGCCCTTCGTAGTGGTGTTTGGGGCTTTATAAGGGCTTTATGGGGGCATATACCGCCCCACTACACACACTCTTATACTACTGACATGTAAAAACAACGGTTTAAGAATATACGAAAATCATAGAAGAAAAGATCATAGAATAATCATATAATAGAAAGAAGTTGAAATTTTACTTTTGATGGCAATGTAAACTGGCGGGGTGATTTGGATTCAAGAATGGAAAATGTGGTGTTAAGATTGGGATTTGGAAATATGAAAGAAATTGGCGAGTCGGCGGAAGCGATTCGTAAGCAACGGTTTATGCGGCATTTAATATTTAATTGATTTGCACTTGCATTTAATTATATTATATTATATAATACTAAAAAAAATAACCTAGAGACACAATAGTTTGAATCACACCCCTTCAAAATACTTTTATATATATCACACCTTTATAAAGAGTCATAATCCTTCATATAATATAATAATAAAATGAAAGGGTGTGACTTTTAAACAAATGGTACATAACTCAAGTTGCTAATTGTATAAGGGTATAATTCTTTTTATTTTAAATAAAAGAGTATAATTACCAAAATACCCTTAGATAGGGTCTATTTAGTCAAATTTAACCACAAAAATTAACTGAGTTAGTGTTAAAGGACATAACTTGCAAGAGTTTGCAAACATCGAGTACGCTTTCTGTAATTATTGAAGACAAAGGTCACAGTTTGCAATAAGTGACATACATAAAGGACGATTTTTGTAATTTACTCATAAATATTTGATGAAACATAAGGGTGAAGGGAGTGGGGCGGCAAAGCCGATTGCCGAGCGGCAACACCGCCGCCACCCCTTTATCCCACGCGGCAAACTAAGGAACTCGGCAAGGCATCACCAATCGACAAAGAGGAGGGGGACAAGACCTTTTGCAGTGATGTGTGTGTGTTTGTTTGACTTTTTAACACATATATATATTTTTTTTAAATGAAAAAAAAAGTTTGCCACTTTCAAGTGTCTACACCACTGCCAACACTTTTCACCAAAGTTTAAACTCTTTACACTTGCTGACATGGCACACTCTGATTGGTCCATTTTAAAGTTTGCCACTTTCACCTGTTTAACCACTCCCTTCACCCTAAAAGCACAACTTTGGTAAAGGTAACTTTGGAGAAAAACTTGCGTTAGCAAGATAAAAGGTATGAATGTTAGTGAAATTACTTTGAACTAATATATATTGAGATAAACATGTTGCAGATTCTATAACATACTTAACAGCCACTGTTTTCTGCATGTGCTATGTTTGACACAAATCAGATAGATCCCGATGCTGCAAGAAGTGACTGCACAAGTCGAAGACATTAAAAATACAAGAAAAGCAACTATACATACAGGGATATAGAAATCAAAGAATGCCTTCAAACCGAACTGAGCAGCGTATCCGAGTGAAAAAAGTTATAGGGCATATCTAAAAGCAATATGTAGAATACTTAGCCTACAAGCTTTTGGTTCTTACAGAACAGATTAGCTGAACCAGTTAGGGTGCATGCATTCAATGCGCACAAGTCAATGTATTCATGTTTCCATCCAAATCAATGTGAGATGGTTAATTAAATATAAAGATGGCACCTCTGATGGGATACGGTACTAGACCCGACCCGAGCGGTTAGACTTCCCGTTACGTATTGCTTTTATATTAATTATTTATTATTGTTGCTACTAACCCAACCGCGAGGCCCAACGCGATGTAGTTTACACTACTTTGGGTCGGGGCTTGTAGAGATAACCCCTAACTGGGCCTGGCCCATTAAGGTTAGGGGAGGCCCATATCCCCCTATATAAAGAGGTATTCACCTCTTGAATAGGGCAGAGCATATGGAGCCGCCACACTTTTTGTTGCTGGAAACAGGAGAATCTTCTCCTACCAGCAATCTCTACAGCTCCACTTTCTTCTCTTCTCCATTGCAGATCTAGGTTCAAGAGGAATAACAAGGTGTGATTCTTCACCCTCATGTAGAGCGCGGTCAAGTCATCCCGGGGTGAATCCGTGTTTCTTCATTGGCGCCCACCGGTTCAAAATCTAAATCAAAGAATCAAAACTCGTTGTTCTCTTCTCCCCATCTCAGATCTGCTATTTTAAGATTTCTAGATCCAGATCTGTTTCCTTCAGATCTGCGTTTTTTTTTTTCAACCAGGTCCACAAGTTTTTGACCAAGAAATCATCAGATCCGAGCTCCATTGAGCTCCAAAAGCAATCTCTCGTTCTCTCCTACAAATTTGAATCTGTGCCACATCTTGCTGTGATTGTCTTTCCAAATTTTCTAGATCTGTGTTTTTCACAAGATCCACACACAGATTAATGGGGTGCAGATCTGTTATTATACAAGGTTCTCTCAAGCTATGCTTTTAGATCCATATTTTGCGTGTTTCTGTACCTAAATTGACGCCATTTACACATGTATCAAGTAAGTTATTTACCTTTCGTCTTTATGCACGTTTAGTCAAAACCAAAGGGATGACAAAGGCCATATGAAATCTCCTGTTGTAAAAAGTTTTTTACAAGAGAAAACAGTGCAAAATGCCACGTCATCTCCTAAAGTCTAAATGCTCATCATGATTCTTGACTTTAAAAGACACAAGGAAGTTAATAAATTTTTTGACCAGGTAAACAACTAAATCTATTTTCTATTATTAAATTTTTAAATAAAAAAGCACTAAAAAGCTTTTACAGCTGTAAACAGCTAAATAAAATAAAGTTCTGACATGACATGTCCTTGCAACTTTTTGTCTTTATCCAAGAACAAGGACATCACCTCTCTGTCTTTATCATTAAAAGAGGGTAATCGTTAATCCCTCAAAAAACCTCTGGCGACCATAATTTACAAGAAGTTCTGGTAAGAAGCGCGATATGGTTAGACATACGCTCCGCCATATGCTCCGCTCAGGGGTAAACTATGGCTCGCGAGTAAGCTCTGCCACTCGCCCATATGCTCCGCATTCCTCGGATAAGCTCCGCGCGCACCGAAAGTGCTCTGTCGCGCGAACAAGCCCCTCCGCGAGAATAACTCTACCTGCACATCACCGGAAGTTGTGCCGCGCAGGGGATGTTTCACATTCGCCGGACAAGCTCGTCGCGCACCAAACGAGTGCTGTCGCGCAAGTAAACTCCCGCCTTTGCGGACAAGCCCCTCCGCGCGAACAAACTCTACCTGCACATCACCGGAAGTTGTGCCGCGCAGGGGATGTTTCACATTCGCCGGACAAGCTCGCCGCGCACCAAACGAGTGCTGTCGCGCAAGTAAACTCCCGCCTTTGCGGACAAGCCCCTCCGCGCGAACAAACTCTACCTGCACATCCACCGGAAGTTGTGTCGCGCAGGGGATGTCCACATTCGCCGGATAAAGCTCCGCCGAGCGCCAACCGAGTTATGTCGCGCAAGTAAACTCCACCCTTTGCGGACAAGCCCCTCCGCGCGAACAAACCCTGCCTACGCCATGTATTCTAGATTAGGCAGTCTTAGTTACACAAGGGTACTCCATCCGCCATGTTTTCTAAAACAATTTGTTGCAACAAGCCCGTGCGACGTCTTGACAAACGATGCACACCACGAAGCATCTTCATATTTAAAAAAAAAAAAAAAAAAAACTTATTACCTCTTGAATCTTGTGCTTGGTGGAAACCAAATTAAGGAAAATTGGTTTTTAATAAACCAACCTTTGCCCCATTGGTAATTAATAATCCTACCTACAGAATTGGTAATTAATAATCATACGTTTCAATATGTTGGTACTCAATAGACCTCCGTTAGTTTTTTTTAACTGAAGTTAGTTTTTAAGTTTTATTTGTTACACAAACAGTCCCTGTAGTTATAATTTACTAGTTTTAAGTTTTATTTATTACACAAACAGTCCCTGTAGTTATAAAAAAAATCATAAAAATAAAAAAAAAAATCTAAAAAATCATAAAAATTCTAAAAAATCATAAAAATTCTAAAAAAATCAAAAAAAATTCTAAAAAAATCAAAAAAATTCAAAAAAATCATAAAAATTCAAAAAAATCAAAAAAATCATAAAAAATCATAAAAATTCAAAAAAAGCAAACGTTTCGACGCGAACCGTTTCGAACCGTACCACCACCACCACCACCACCGCCACCGCCGCCACCACCACCACCATCGCACCGCCGCCACCGCCGCCACCACCGCCACCACCACCACCACCGCCACCACCACCACCACCGCACCGCCGCCACCACCACCACCGCCACCACCACCACCGCCGCCACCACCACCCCCACCACCACCGCCACCACCACCACCACAGCACCGCCACCACCACCACCACCACCACCGTTTTTGAAACGGTCCGGGTCGAAAACGGTCCGGGTCGAAACGGTACGCGTCGAAACGGTACGCGTCGAAACGGTACGGGTCGAAACGGTACGCGTCGAAACGGTACGGGTCGAAACGGTCCGGGTCGAAACGGTCCGGGTCGAAACGGTCCGGGTCGAAAACGGTCCGGGTCGAAACGGTACGGGTCGAAACGGTACGGGTCGAAACGGTACGCGTCGAAACGGTACGGGTCGAAACGGTCCGGGTCGAAACGGTCCGGGTCGAAAACGGTTCGGGTCGAAACGGTACGCGTCGAAACGGTACGCGTCGAAACGGTACGGGTCGAAACGGTCCTGGTCGAAACGTTTGCTTTTTTGAATTTTTTGAATTTTTATGACTTTTTATGATTTTTTTGATTTTTTTTGAATTTCTATGATTTTTTTGAATTTTTTTGATTTTTTTAGAATTTTTTTGATTTTTTTAGAATTTCTATGATTTTTTTGAATTTTTTAGATTTTTTTTTTATTTTTATGATTTTTTTATAACTACAGAGACTGTTTGTGTAATAAATAAAACTTAAAACTAGTAAATTATAACTACAGGGACTGTTTGTGTAACAAATAAAACTTTAAAACTAACTTAAGTTAAAAAAAACTAACGGATGTCTATTGAGTACCAACATATTGAAACGTAGGATTATTAATTACCAATTTTGTTGGTAGGATTATTAATTACCAATGGGGCAAAGGTTGGTTTATTAAAAACCAATTTTCCCCAAATTAAATAAGTCATCTGTGCAAATATTTATTCCAATGTATACCGCATTGGGTGGACCTACTATTCCAAAAGATTATGATCATAATAAAAAAAAGGTCTAAAAGCTATAAAATGCCATATTAATGTTGGGATGGCACGTGTATTTCTAACAATTAGAGATTTTGGCTTTAGCTGTGGATGTTTATTACTAGTCGTCCGGTTTGTAACAAACAAAAAGCATAAAATTAAGATTTTTTGTTACCATACATACATGTAACTTTTTTCGTTTGAGCACTTACTAGACATACACGCTACTTGCGGTACATTTATAGCTTATATATTATTTGTTTACTTGCACTCAACGTTACACTACAATGCTACTAACATCTATTTAGCAGCAATAAATTGATATTCGCATGGTGCAACACCATCGGAAGGGTCAAAATTGCTTCACGTATTACGAAGTGTGGACGTACAGAACAAGCACCTCCTAAGGACATCGTTTCGGTACAATGTTTTCCATACATCAGACTCTTTATTACGACTTACCTTGTCAATTTATTGGCAGGACTGGCAATACATACAATCGGTAAAACGCAACAAGTGATCCTCATGGACACCGATGAAAGCCTAAAAAGCGCCAACCGCGCATGCTCCTTTACAAACGAGCACGTAAGCCGCCATGCGCGCATGCTCCTTTACTTATGAGCACGTAAGTCGCCGGCTGGCGCATGCTCTTTTACATACGAGCACGTAAGTCGCCAAGCGCGCATGCTCCCTTACTTATGAGCACGTAAGTCGCCGGCTGGCGCATGCTCTTCTACATACGAGCACGTAAGTCGCCGGCTGGCGCATGCTCTTCTACATACGAGCACGTAAGTCGCCACGCGCGCATGCTCCTTTACTTATGAGCACGTAAGTCGCCGGCTAGCGCATGCTCTTTTACATACGAGCACGTAAGTCGCCAAGCGCGCATGCTCCCTTACTTATGAGCACGTAAGTCGCCGGCTGGCGCATGCTCTTCTACATACGAGCACGTAAGTCGCCATGCGCGCATGCTCCTTTACTTATGAGCACGTAAGTCACCGGCTGGCGCATGCTCTTTTACATACGAGCACGTAAGTCGCCACGCGCGCATGCTCCTTTACTTACGAGTGAGCACACATGCGCTAGCAATCGCATGCTCTTCTACATACGAGCCCGTTAGTCGTCAAGCGCGCACACTCCATTACTTACGAGCACGTAAGTCGCCATGCGCGCAAGCTCTTTTACATACCAACACGTCGATCTCCATACGAGTCTGTTGTTCTACATATGATCATCTCAGCCTCCATGCGAGCCTTGCCTCTACACATGTAAGCACGCTAATCTCCACGCGACCTTGCTGCCTTACATACGAGCGTGTGTGTCGTCCGCACGCGCATGCTTAGCCATATATGAAAACGCTTACAAAACGTAAACTATGCTACAAATGCACGCACCACTTTGGGTATACGCAAAAACGCATTGGCTGAAATAAAGTTTCGCTTACTCTTACAATCTTCAAGACAAGCCACATCTCCTTGCTTCATGCCACACTGTTGTTATGTCACACCAGAGTATTAGCGCAGGCTCGGGTCTCCACTTCATTATTCATGACGCAACTTTATGCCAATTCTCATTCGCGATAACCTGTTCAAAGTGGATTAACACGTGCAACTATTGTAGATAGCAGTTTACAAAGATTCAAACTCTATAAATATATACGCTTCACGGCTTAAGACACGCGCGCACCTTGCGCTAACCAACAGAAGTCACACCATAGGGTGAATATTTTACAATAGCCAGGCGACTGTGTGCACACCGCTAAAGCTGGGGCACACCCACCTGACAAAGGCGAACCGTCAGTGACAACATAATGATCGCCGTGTCAACAACCAACTCAAGGGTCACCATCAACGACATTTGCGCCAACCTGTCAGAATTTAAAATTCGAAGAAATTTCTCGCCTAAAATTACAACGAAACTGCAAGTTGAAGTTAGCAAGGGTTGCGCCGCATGCTTCATCAACCAATGCTCATGCGCGCCAGCTCTCAAAAGCAACGGGTATCAATTAACAAGCCTGGTAGCCGCGCCGTAGTAATTGACAAACACTTACACGCGCGCCAGCTACCAAGACCTAACAAATGCTTTGAAGACCAACACTTTCTTTTTTCTAAGTCCAGAGCTCCAACCATTTACGTTGCGCATGGAAGCAGCACTGGACTGGGGGGACTTGAGGGGTTATGGTCCCAAAAAGCCGCGCTGACCAATCAGGCCGCACGCAGGACCATACTCCTTATACATTAATCTGACTAATCAAGAAACACCCTAAATGAAGGCCCTCAATGCCTATACCTCGCGCAAGCTGCTTGAACACTCATCAAAGGCCGCGCGGCATAAGAGTAAGCCAATAAACGTCTAACAGGCTGTATTCTGTCTTGCTCCACCATCACCAATCGTGCAGGAGACAGAAGATACACAAGGATGCCTACATGACACCAATCAGGGGGCGGCGACAACTTCCCCATGATTTCCACTCACCGGTTGATGTCGGAGAGACAACAAGGACGACCATCCGGACACATGGCTCCAATCAAGGTGCGCCAACACCGGAGATCTTCTAGAAGACACTAACAGCTACCACAGAAGAGACAAGACGGATATTCCTTGTTGTCGCCTCCAGGCCCAAGGCCCATCAGCCCATCTCCTTCTACACCACGCCGGCTATAAATAGAGACATCCACACACAGGTTAAACTGCTCTGTTCTCTACTCTCTCACTCTAACCACACTCAACCGTCAAAACTCAGCCAATTCCAAGACTCGTACACAAGACCTAACCACATGCACGCAGCCTTGACAAGTTCATGGCAATGCGCCAGTACAAATAGCAACGGCCTGAAACCAGTCAACGTGCGCCAGGTTTGCCCAACCAGTATCATGTAAAATTCAACGCTCCATCATCTCTACTCACAGCGAAAGACAGACACAACAAGCATGGCCAGCCATGTTCCCGCACCCGGGCGACAGGTAAGCCTAAAAACTCAATCTTCACTTTCGAGCACTCCTAACAAGTCTAGTACTCCTACCACGCTTGGACGCGGGAGCAGCACTAGACTGGGGGACTTGATGGGATACGGTACTAGACCCTACCCGAGCGGTTAGACTTCCCGTTACGTATTGCTTTTATATTAATTATTTATAATTGTTGCTACTAACCCAACCGCGAGGCCCAACGCGATGTAGTTTACACTACTTTGGGTCGGGGCTTGTAGAGATAACCCCTAACTGGGCCTGACCCATTGAGGTTAGGGGAGGCCCATATCCCCCTATATAAAGAGGTCTTCACCTCTTGAATAGGGCAGAGCATATGGAGCCGCCACACTTTTTGTTGCTGGAAACAGGAGAATCTTCTCCTACCGACAATCTCTACAGCTCCACTTTCTTCTCTTCTCCATTGCAGATCTAGGTTCAAGAGGAAGAACAAGGTGTGATTCTTCACCCTCATGTAGAGCGCGGTCAAGTCATCCCGGGGTGAATCCGTGTTTCTTCAACCTCTAAAACAAATAAATAAGTTATGATTAAGAAATTGAAGATGTACTTACAAACAGTATCCGTCATCATTGTTACTTCAAAGTTCATGAGCTCATCTTTAGCATTTTCGAAAGAAACGCTACACGTCTCGGGTAAGTCCGATTCACAGTTATATCTACAAGTAAAAACATGAAGGAACAAAGCAAAAGAGTAATCACTTTATAACAATATACCACAATATACAGTTATGTTACAACTTCAAACAGCAAAAGGATACACAAAACACTATCTTGTACAGTCACTATCCCACACATTTTTTTTCATTGCAAATTATGTTTTAAGAGGCACCACACTATCGGTTCCACAGGGATAAGCACTACGCACAGAATGAATTAATATAAGAAACTGCAAAAACTACTGTTCCAATGAAACATAGAGCTAGGAATCAATGGGTGGAGGGTCAAAGTCAACAGCAGTTGGAATAGTCAAAATCATATTGCTGCTAGCCAACATCTGATCTATGTGGCAGGAAACCTTAATATTGATATGGTAAATTCAGGTTATAAGCAAAAGTCAACTAGGAAATCAAATTGGGCTTATTATTTGATTCACAAAAGTCTGGGTTATTCTTTTGTTAGACAAAATGCAAGGCATTGTGTCACCTGCCAGGTTGGCAATCCGGATTATAGGATGTTAATCCACCTCAGTGATCCATGTGATGCAATACACTGTGGCGATCTATGTGCTGTTAAAGCAAAAAGAGTCATCTATCAGTCGTCATCGGTGCCACCACAGCAATAGCCATGCCGCCAACACGACCATCACCACTAACCTCCATAAAAACAAACATAGCATGCGAACCCGCTCTGGCCCAACCTGTTTTGACCCGAATCCATTTGACACATTTTTCTAAGAGCTGCCCATTCAGAGACGAACCCAATTTGATACTTTACCCAACCCAACCCAACCAACCTGTCCTCTTAGTTTTGACCTGTTACACAACCTGACCCAACCCACCATTTTCCAGTCATATTAATGACATTTTAAGACATGTAAAAATGAAATAGACCATTAAATACATATAAAATCCGGACGAACAACTTGGAAATAGCATCCTCCAACTATTTTCTTAGATAATCGGCATGTGACAAATCATAAAATAGCATAGAAACTGATTGAACAACAGTATGAAAATGGGTTTTCATGTTATGCTTTATCTTTAACTGTTTAAGTGATAATATCATCAACAATAACTGTGATATAAAAAAACAAAGAAATAAAAAGGTCGCAGAGGGCTGGTGTGTGTGGCCTCTGTTGAAAGTTAATCCTAAAACTCGTATGAGTTGAAAGTTGAAGGGCCAAAGTGAAGATTGATATAATTAATTTTAATTAAAGTTCGGTTTATTTTAGATAATTATATTGTAATTGGTTTAGGAAAGGTTTAATATCTTGGAGAGCAAGTTTAGTAGTATTATAAATAGGGGTCTAGGTTATTGTTTTATTTGTCCCTTTCTTTGTAAGTTCGTATCTTTGTTTGATTGAATAGAAAGAGTCGCGGGTTTGTCCCCCCAATATCTCGTGTTCTTGTTTGTTGATACGATTGTTTGAACCGTCTGGGCCAACAATTGGTATCAGAGCTTTGGCTCGTTATACACACGGTTGGCATTGAAGAAGCGATTCAGAAAGGTTCGAAGATCTCGTTTTAGAAAATTACAAGTCGGCTAGGATTTTGGAATAAAACCCGTGGAGCCGTGATTAATTCTGGGTGGAATATCAAAGTCGTGCCATCTCCGGTTTAAATCTTTTTGGTGTTTGCAATTGAGTAAAAGAAAGGAAAATTAAGGTTTGATTTTGTCTTGTTATTTACGTTTTGACTTTTGACCAAGAAAGAAGTTTTTTTATTCCTTCTTGATTTGCGCCAATCACAAAAATTAACAAAATATTTTATTTTGTTATACGTCTTTGACGACATTGGGTCTGACGCACAAAACAATATACATGGGGTGTTTTTTTTTAAAGAAAGAAATCCAAGGAATCGGTTTATTATTTTTTTTTTATTGAATTAATTAAGCAAGCAAGTATATAGGTGAATTCTCTCACCATTATTAAAGAGAGAAAATGAAATTCGAAAACGAGGTGATGGATATGTTGGTTGTTTGTTAAGCGACAACCGGAATACTAGCAAGTTCGGGTTCGTTTTGATTCTATGTTTTGAAAGCAAGTTCGTGTTTAGAAAGAAAGAAAGCAAGTAATAAAGAAAGAAATTAAGTAAGAGAAGAAAAGTTTGTGGTGTTTGGTTATTTATTAGATATTACTTTCGGGATCGGGAATCAATTCTAACTAAAAAATAACAAACCGGGAAAGAAAGTAAGGATAAGAAAGACACGATGGTGACTGGAGGACTTCCGGTATTGATGAAATCGAACTACAAGGTATGGTCGACCAAGATGGAAGGATTTCTGAAAGATTATGGCTTTTGGGACGTTATTGAACCTGCAGTCGGCGTAGTTGTAGATGAAAGGAAGATGTACACCGCATTGGGGTACATATGTCAAACCCTACCGGAAGACATCTTGGTACAAGTTGGCATACTCATGAATGCTAAGGAAGTATGGCATGCCTTGAAGATTCGATTTCTTGGAATTGATTATGTAAGAAAGGAAGAACAGGAAAAAGCAGCTCAAGAAGCCGCTGAGAAAGACAGACTAGATAAGATCGCTGAGAAAGAAAGATTGGATACGATTGTTCAAGAAGAACAAGCACGTAAGAAAGAAGCTCAGGAAGCTATAGAGAAAGAAGAAGTTTTGCAAGCTGTTTTGGTAAGTGAAGAAAATGAAAGATTGAATAAAGAAAAGAAAAGACTTGCTTTGGAAGAAGAAGAAGAAGAAGAAGAGAAAAGTGTGAATCTTCAGGTATGTTTTCCTGACTCAATCAACCATGAAGATGAAGAAACTGTTAAGATCAGTTTGCAGCAACGAAGCAAGAAACCTGCTACTGATCATGATAATGAGAGAATAGATCTAGTACCGTATGAAAGGAGGGATGGAGCTAAGAAATCTGCACATTTAGAACCATATGTGAAAGTCAACAGTCGAGCATCTGTTGAAGAAAAATCAGAACCGAATGAAAAGTTTAATGGAATAGTCAGAAGGAAAAGCCCACCAGGGTCTGATAAAGAAAGAAAGGTTGACCCAGCTGAGAGTTTTGGGTCAAAGTCGAATGGCCAAGAATGTTTAGACAAGCAAAGAAAGAAAAGAAGAGTGAAGAAAAAGAACTTGTCAATTGAACAAGTGATGCAACAAATATGTGAAGATAGAAAAGTTAAACAAAAGAAAGTGTTCAATGAAGTTGGATCTGAAATCAATGTGAAAGGATTGAATGATGAGCGTGAAGAACCTGTTAAACAGGTTTGTTACAAACAAATGAAAAGAAAGAATAAAGACGGACCAATAATAGAAACTAAAGAGTTGAGAGTGCTACTTGGGATTCAAGACCTTGGCGGTACGAAGTGAAGAAAGTTTGGGCCGAGTTTTTGGATTAAGGGGGAATGTTGAAAGTTAATCCTAAAACTCGTATGAGTTGAAAGTTGAAGGGCCAAAGTGAAGATTGATATAATTAATTTTAATTAAAGTTCGGTTTATTTTAGATAATTATATTGTAATTGGTTTATGAAAGGTTTAAAATCTTGGAGAGCAAGTTTAGTAGTATTATAAATAGGGGTCTAGGTTATTGTTTTATTTGTCCCTTTCTTTGTAAGTTCGTATCTTTGTTTGATTGAATAGAAAGAGTCGCGGGTTTGTCCCCCCAATATCTCGTGTTCTTGTTTGTTGATACGATTGTTTGAACCGTCTGGGCCAACAGTCTCATCTTGGACATCCATACAGGCCCTATAGCGAAGTGATGAGGGCAATGAAGGACGTGAAGATTGGTGAATGGAAGAATGCAGTGAGGTTGTTCGACGTAATGCCCAACAAAAATAACATCATGTCTTATCATTGGAGGGTTTTTGCAAACTGGGGAATTGTATCAACCACGCAGCAAGGTGTTTGTTGCAGACGACTGACCTTGTGTTGACCTGTTTAGCTAAACATATTCACATAGTTGACACAAGACTAACGCGAACCCGTTTAGGCTTTAGACTAGTCACTACCCGCATATTTTGTAATGGATTCGTATTGTGTTGTGTCAACAAATTGCTGGTCCTAATCTGAAAAACTAAAATGCAAATTTTGCTGAAAAAGTGAACCGAAGTTAGCAACTAACTAGCCCAAAACTAAGTGATTCAGTTCATTTCAAGTCATAATGAGTGGCTGCGCTGCAAGCAAAAAAAAAACAATAATCCAATTTTCAGTAATAAAAAAACAGTAGAAATGTGCCTTGTTTCTCTCTCCCACTATATCTAGGGATGTTCATTGGTTCGGATATCAGTTTATTGGGTTTAGAAACTTTTTCGGGCCTAACTGATAACGAATCGGAACTAGAAATGTGTCCAACCGAACCGAATTCAATTTCAACCGATTAAACCGGTTATTATTTGTTTTACTCGATTGGATAAGCCAGATTTGTGGAGCTGATAAGCAAACCAAAAACCGAACCGAATAAACCAAAAAGATTTCACGGATAATTTGTGCTCCCCTTATTTGTTAATATCAAATACAGCATATATACTATGTTTACATATCATATGACTCCTATAACATGTCAGAACCGTTCCCATAAAAATAATTGTTCAAACGCTGACCAAAACAACAATCATTAGTGTCTAACAATTAAACAAATCTAGAACTTGCATTAACCCATTCAATGAAGGGGAATACATATACGAATTTTCTTTTAATCTTAGATTTAAAGCAAACATTTAAGACAAATTAAAATCGGTAAGATGGATCATCTAATATTCATCATCATCCTCCACATCGTATGCCTCCGGGTTAACCGGCTTGAACTTCTTTCCAACCATACTCACTCCGACATGCTCCTGTTGTTGATTATCATTATCCGCCTCAGCTTCACCGGATTCTCCCTTGTTGCTCTGATCTCGTTCAACAATGGGAGTGAATGTGGGTGCTTTTGCTTCACTAGAAACTTTGCTGGTGACTTCATTTGCAGACATGATATTGTGCACTTCACCTGAACGCCCCGGTGGTTGACCAAAACTGGTTGAATTCAACCCACTGTCACTAAGTTGATTAGCTGACTTCATCGGTTGGCGTACATCTTCTTGTCCCGGAGGCACCAAGCCCTGACTAGTTGTGGTCAACTGAGGTTCGGAGTGTCCATTATGAACAGATGAGGCGGTCGGAGCTGTTGGCTCGGATGCGTAGCTGATGTGCTTCGTGGGATTGATGCTGGGCGAGCGTTCGAATGTAGCCGAGGGAGGTGGAGAGTAGCCGCTGTAACTCATTTTTAGCTGGAGAAGAAGGTTTTCCGGTGATGTGAGGTGTGATGAGTTTAGTTAAGTATGTGTGTGTATACGGGAGTAAAGTAACTATGAGAAGTCAAGGTCAACTTAACGTGAAGTCTTTTTGTATTTGAACAATTGAAGTACTTCTTACAAGAGACTTCCTATATAGTGTAACGCGTATTCTTTTTTATATTTGAACACTCTATTTATTACAAGAAACTTCCTAGTTGCTACATATTTATATAATTGTTTTATGAAAAATAATAATAAGAGAAAACATGTTATAATTATAATTTACATGAATATCTTACTTGCTCTATATACTTTTTTTAGAACAAAAAGAAACTCACTCACTAAATATACTCCTAATTTTTACGCTAATATTTAACACTCCTTGATAACATTAGACTCGTTCTTTTAACCAATGAAAATGATTTGGCATAGCACGGAATTAAATTTCAAGAACTTAAAAGTGTTTAAGAAAAATAAATAAGACCAATTAAATCTCTCAACCACTAATCCTACGTAACATGAAAGCTTCATGGAGCATTATCCCCACTTGAACAAAAGGAACCATAACCTCTTTTTATAAAAACCAACTAGAAATAAAGGATGATAATAATACAATTACAATGTTAATGGTCTATTTGTTAAATGAAAAATATGGATATAATTATAGTATACTTATGCCGGAGGGTATGGAGGGCGCCACCCTACCATCTCACCGCCGATAGTGCCCCCCTGGCGCCACCACCCATACCCTGCAAGTTAAACAAGGGCACCATGGTTCCATCGCCACCATGATAACGAGGAAGAAGGTTATGTGCAGGTAGGGCCCACATCATTTCATCCAATAATTTTTTTTTATTTTGTTTAATAGGGGGCCGTTATCCCACACCCTGCAAGTTAAGGGGAGAGGCTGTCACACCCCCAAAATACCACTTGCGGAAACACCGCAGGACGTGTGACGTATCAGGATCTAGCCACCAATCACATTGAACTCGTAACTATAATTAAATACAAACTTTCATTCATTAACATAAAGTGTTACAAAACGTTAGATGTAATTCATTGTATACAGCGGAAGCATAACTCATTTGTTATATGTTTCATAATCATATATACAAAGACCATTAGACTTGTATTGTGATTCCATGTATCTCGACCCATGACCACTCCAGCCTTCCAGACAGCAAGTCCCAATGATAATAACCTATAGACCTGCAAGCATGCAGACAAGTGTGTCAGACGACGCTGGTGAGTTCAAAGTTTGTTAACGTGTTTAGATACCAGTTACCAGATTAAAACGTTTCACATATTTGATGTTGTTAATCACACGCTTACCGCCGATGGCACCAGATTATTTGCCCGAACCCCAATGCCTCTATCAGAGCAATGGTCAAGACTGGGATCATTAGTTCATCACCGACCTCCCCGGTGCGGTGTGAGGTTGCCAAACCTAAATAGCGTTATTAACTAATACCCCGTTGCCTCCCCGGCAACAATCGGTAGAAGGGACTTAAGTGATAGATATACGTGTATTAACCAACAACCCAGGTTTAACATTCCAGTCAAACCCATTTATCCGACATTCCTCCCCGGAACGTTTACCAGATGTCCCTCCCCGGGACGCATGCTTGGAAAAAGAGCAGTGAACTCACCTTAGATTTGCTCGGTATGTCACGTTACATTACCCGTTCCCAGTTGGTCAACCAAACTCTATCGTGGTGACCAATCAACATCAGTCACATAGTCACAAGTCACGTATTTGTACACAGTGAGTCACGTAGCACATAGTAAGTGTTTAGTTTTCATACGCATTTACATCACAAGTTCATGTTCCCAACAGTAGTCACTGGTGATACCAGTTTCATAATAATCGATTCACGTATTGTTACAGATTGCGTTTGGCTAAGATCATAGTATAACACATATCAAGCACTTAGTTTCCAAACAAGTCTACATCCTGTGTTCATGATACATAACAATGTTTTACAGATACGTTGACTACCCACAACAGTTAAGTCAAGACTCTCACTTCTGGTTATCATTATCATCAAACAACAGACTAAGTTTCACAAACACCAGTGTACAATCATCATAAACAACCCTACTGTTTAGCTCATTTACTTACACGGCGAAACACTCTATGTTTCGCCGAGATGAGGGGTAACGAAACACCTAGTGTTTCGTTGAGAATATGGGTGACGAAAGATCTAAGAGTTGTCAACATGCATGTCGACGAAACCCTAACAGTTTCACACATGCACATGTCGACGAAAGATCTAAGAGAATATGGGCGACGAAAGATCTAAGTGTTTCGTCACATTGGTTATTCCTCACGAGTCTTTCGCCGCTAAACCTAACAGACAGCCTTGCTTCCCACAACAGATCAAACCTTAACAATCAAGTCAGTTACAAATCATGGCTCACACTTTAATAGATTTCAACTAATGATTATGGCAACCACATGCATCTTAAAATTAATCAACCATACAATACTAGTTCTTATTCTGCAATCAGAATTCATTCATGTTACCATTATACCAGCCGATCCGTAACCCATTAATTTTCATCGATTACCCACATGTGCAGCCCCTTATGTATTGGTTAACAATATGTAACCTCATGAACAATAACAAGCCACAACTAATAGTGTTTATTACAATAAGTTCTTCAACTAACATTAACATGTACCCCTACGCATCTATCAGATTTCTGATAACAACCCTAGTCACATGATTTCATAACAACAGACTAGTCACAACACTTCGCACACAATTGAGAATAATCAACCAATATTCACGCATACAGATTCGCACATAGTTAAAGCAATCAATCAGATTTAATACTCGTATAATTGCACTAACCTAGAGATCGTAGAGAGTGGACATGAGCGGATGGGAATGATTCTTCGAATGATCTGGCTGTCGTCGCTGGTTCTAGAGATCCTAGGGTTTGTTAACTATCGCCATACGTATAAGTGTGTGAATATAAGGCAAATATAACTGCTTTGTACTTGGGCCTCACCTGGGCCAAAAGCCCACACGGCGAAACACCACCTGGTGAAACACCTCCTGGTGAAACACTTCCTGGCGAAACACCTCATGGTGAAACTCCTCCTGGTGAAACACCTCCTGGTGAAACACCTCCTGAGATCTCGGGTTGTCACATCTTAAAGCCCCTTGTCTGACGTGGACGTGACGTGGCGTGATAAAGCCCCTAGGGGCTTTATCCCACACCCTCCAGCCTTAACGCTACTACAAGAAATAAGAGTAACAGGGGCAACACTTTTAGACCGTGGGGTGTGGGTTTGGGCTTGGGTTTTGGTTTGGGGCGTGGGAAGCCAACCAACGCCGCTTTAGCCACACCGGGGCAGCTTGGGTAGCGGTGGTGCCCCTCTGGCGTGGCTATGAAGCCTGGCGTGGGGCGGGTTGGGAAGATGATGTGGTTGGCTGGGATTGGCTAGAAAAATCAGGCCGTTACCCTGGGCTAGCCGTTGGCCATGGCGGTTACCGCTATGTAAATACTCACCCCAAACATCAATATTTTTCACATCTACTTTCTTTAAACACAAATCTTCATCCAAAACCAACCCAAAAAACAAAAATGGTTCATTGGACCAAGGAGGAGGAGCTAGCGCTAGTGACCTCAATCGTTGACGCACAACGAACGCTACGTCGTGGTCGAACCGCCTACTGGACACGAACGTTTAAAGAATACCAACAACATGTTGAAAACGCGCGTCACAACTTGAACGCGTGTCAACATAAGTGTCGAGAGCTAAAACCGCACCTAGATTGGTTTAAAACATGCATCGACCGTGTGTCTGCGGGCGACCTAAGCTACGACGATCGAGTGGAGATCGCTAAAATCGAGTATAGGCACGATGGGAACTCGGAATATCGTTTGGTTCCCCACTTTAATATTTATTGTAGTTTGTAATTTTTTTTAGAATTTATTATGAAGTTTTTTTTTGTTTTTTTAGGATTTATTAAGTTGTTTTTATTTTTTATTTTTTAGGTTTTATTAAGTTGTTTTTTTAATTTATTTGGATTTTATGTAACTTTTTTTTTAAATTAATTTAGTGGTGTGTTTTACTTTATAAATGTCAAAATATAAAAAATATATATATATATAAATTTTCACATGTCTACCCACGCCAGCTTGCCCACGCCGCTCCCACACCTTACTTTTTTGGGGTGGCCTGGTGGAGCCCATCTCCACCACATGTCAACCCAAGCCCCCAACCAAGCCTCACTCCCAACAGTCTTAGACCTCCCGTACTGGAGGGTTTTGGGGTGTTTTTTCCAAAACGAAAACGCCCCACAACGCCCAAGGACCGCCCATGGGGGCATTTTTTTCAAAATAATCCTTCAAGGCATGGTTTTATCGACGCCTCTCTTCAAATTGTTTGGCCAATGAAATCATTCCAAATCAAATATCATTAGTTTTAAATTAAAAAAAACAAGAAAATAATAATTGTGTAATTATTGATGTGGCATTATTCGGCATTATCCTATCACGTCCATTTGTAGAAAAACGTCCCACAATGCCCCTTTGCTGACTGAAATGACACGTGTCGAAAAATGCCTATGAATAAAGGCATTATTCATGTGTAGCACTATGGTCTCAGGGCAACATGTAGAAAGTCTCCTCTAAAAATCTGATCTGTGCGTTAAAAAAAAAGTCTGATCCGGGTTATAACATGTGAGTTGAGATTCTGTCCCTTGATTTATAAAACTATCCGACGGTTGGTGTTATGTCTTGACATGTTGCCCCAAAAGTTCAACAAAAACCCTTCGCGGGCTTTGGGGGTGTTTGGGATTCCTATTAAGGGCATGTTTGGCTAAGCTTTTTAAAACAACTTGTTGACTTATTGGCTTTTTGGAAAAGTCAGTATGAAGTAACTTATTGGCTTTCCCCCCTCACATAAACCCTCATTGCCAAACATCATTTTGGAGCTTATGACTTTTCAAAAAGCCAATAAGTCAATAAGTTGTTTCAAAAAGCTTACCCAAACATGCCCTAAAAGTGACTTTTTGGAGCAAAAACGAATTCTGAGAAGAGAAGGAACCCCAAACATCATCTGAGAAGTTCTTCTGAAGCAAAAGGAATTTCAAACATAATGAAAGGGTCAACTTATTCTACAAAGGCTTCTAATTGTAAGAAGTGTAAGAAGGATTTATAGAGTGACAAGTGTCTAATAACCTAAAACTAAACCCACTACATCACCACCAAAAACCTAAATACCCACCCCCACCCCACCCCACCACCACCCAAAAACCTAACCCCCCTACCACCATGCAAAAACCTAACCCCCCTCACCCCACCACCTGGCAAAAAAAAAAAAACAAAAAAAAAACTATACCTCACAAAAAAAAAACCCTGAAAAACCTAACCCCACACCCCCACCTCCCAAAAACCTAAAAAAAACCCTATCCCGGCAATAAAAAAAAAAAAAAAACTATACCTCACCAAAAAACCTAACCCCGGAGCACTATGCCGCCGCCACCTGAGAACCCCAAATTCTCCCCTCCATCAAAGTCTGTGGTCAACAATGAAAGGTGAACAACACAACAGCAGAATTGAATGTTGGAACCACCAACGGACAGGCCGGGCCGCCTCTAAGCCGACGGCTTATACGACCTCTTCCAATTCGGTCATGCTCGTTCTCTTGTGCAGACCAAAAAATCGTAAGCTAGGGTTTCATTACGCAATTTCGTTTGGTGATTTTCAGTTGTTACATTAAACATATGGATCTAGCTTTTGATTGCTTGATGTTGTTGATTTTGATTTGATATTTGTATTGTTTGCCATATGAAATTATGTTAGGGTTTTTAGAAGTTAGAACCCCTCATAAACTTAATAATAAGAACCATTTTTATATGTATAGTACATTGACTTCATGATATAGCTGTGAGGCATTATTTCTGCTAATTTAAACATATGATTGCCTTTGTTAATGTTGTTTTGTTTATTATTTTAACCACATGAAGGAGCACTTGAAAGTTTTAAAGTCAGTTGGTTGTCAAAATCGATCAAAATTATAAGCTTTGCAGAAGAGGTTTTCCCCTAAATTACTGTCCAATTGAAGTGCATATCGAGTCAATCTTTAATTATTCATGATTTGGTTGCTAATGTATTTGTTCGTATTTGAAATCCGAGGGGAGAGGAAATAGGAATTCCTCATAAACTAAACAAGAACTTAGAGGGAGAGGAGAATAGTAAAAGTTTATTCTGTTTTAGTACATTAACTTCATGACATAGTTGTGAAGCATGATTTTTGCTGATATAACTATATGATTGTCATTGTTAATGTTGGTTTGTTTATTATTTTAATCGGGTGAAGGAGTACTAATAAAGTTTTTGTGATGCCTTTTGACGGAGATCAAAAGCAATGGATGTGTGGAAGGACGTGTGTAAATCCAAAGCAAAGGCGACTATTATGCATGAATAAAGTCAATTTTCTGAATTATTATATTTATGTATGATTCTTCAATAATCTATGGTTGCCCTAACCCATGAAAAAACTAAGAAATTAAATGTTTTTCAAGAAACTGTTACATGTCTCTAGTAATTCATGTGATCGTTGAAGCATGATATCTCAAACTTCCTTCAATTTATTTTCATGGAATCCAAACAACTATAAAGTTTTACTGATGTCTATTTTGTGACGTACGCATCACTTTGAAGTAAATTGGTTGTTGGATAATCTTGACGGGTACGAGTCTCGTGGGTTTTCAAAATCGAATAAGTCAGCCGGATAAAAAGCTCAAATAATATTTGCATTGCATGGTCAATGTGACCGTTAGAAGTTTATTTAGCATGTGTTAATTCTTAGCTGGGTCAAACGGATTGGTTGATTAAGCCGATTCCTTAAGAGAATTTAGAGTCATTATTAATTTGAATGAGTCATTGTTTACGTTGCATGTAATTGCCTATATAAGGCTTGGTTTGGTTATGGAATAAACAAGCATTTTTCTCCATTATTTCTTTCTGCAAGTTGATAGTTTTGGTTATCACTTTTCAATAAATACAAAAGCACCAACAGATCTTGGGTCTGAAACCAACATTGGTTACCATAACTTTGTATAACTTTAAATTACAATTAACACAAATAAAAACAATGGATCATGACACTGATTTTGACCCGTGATAAAGATTACTAGCCCCTACTTGAATGTCTTATTTAGTTCAACACCAAGGACACAATGCACCATAGTGACTTGACGCATGCCAGGCTCGCAACTTTTGAAATCTAGTCTAATATGGATATGGAAAATCCGGTTATTGCTCTGGTTAAGTGGCCAGACCGATAACATATGATTGTTGGGGTCAAACCAGGTAAAATCTGAACGCGTTGACCAGAAGTTGGGTGGAGTTTGTATTGGTGCCACTTTGCTTCTATGGGAAGTAAAAAAATAAGCAAAAGTCATTGGCTAGTATGCGGGTTACTACTGGGTCATCCTCAAAGTAGTGAGATTTGCTTTTACTAGCATTTTCAGACACACGTAAGGAACCGTTTTTGTATTCATATAGACTACATAGATTTGCTTCACATGCTTTCGGTTCTCATACACATTTGATGCTTATTGACTTAGGGTGAGCAAAAACCAAACCATAACCGAAATCCGAACCGTCAAAAATTAACCCAAACCAACATAATCAATTGGTTATGCTTAAGTAAATATGATGAACCGACCATGGTTATGGTTGACGTATCTCCGTTAACTGACTTCAAGCGAAACTGAACCGAACCTTGTATTATGTTTATCATTTTCTGGAATAATATATTGTTGTTGGATGCTGTACACATGATATAATCATGTTGCTGCTACAGAGATATACGATATGTGCTTGCTTGCCAGTTATTCAGGAAGCAATCAATAATTTTTGTGTTAAGAGGCTTTTTTACTATATGGGGAATTGTCCCAAAAGGATATTCTGCATTTTGTGCATAAATGTCATGGGTTCTTCGACATTGATTATGTCAACGTGATAACCAGCTATGCACACCATCTGTTTGATGAAATGCTTCAATGAAACCCACTTCTATGAGAGATGAAGTATGGTTTGTATTGTTTTGAACCTGTTTATAATCTGCAAAATGGCAATTAAGCAACAAAGGTAAAATAAGGTCTAGCATAACATGTATACCAGTAAAGAATGTCTGTTTATTCAATGTCTTACAGTCACATATGCTTTTGTTTGATGTAGGGGTTTGTGGATTATAGCAGCAGCTACTTAGGATTTGTTTCTCGGCAAGGCGGTAAGTAAAGAAAATCTAGGACGCTTTTTAATTGTCGGGTATCTTATATACAGCCTCTGTCTGCTTCTATGAACACATATTAGCATCATAATCACTTCATCATTAGAATTGTCCTCTCATTCTCTTCGATTACTCTTGATCTTTTACTGTTTCTGCATATCCATTTCTTGTTAACCATGAATACCGAATCAAGTCTGTCATTAAGTTCCGCTGCATACATGGTTGAATCCCAACAGTAATTAGTTTACTGTGTTGTTGGGGATACAAGTATAAAACCTCAGCCAGTTATCGACACTATTTATCTACATAAAGCAAATAATGATCTTCCACACATTCTATGGTGTTTCGTTAGAACTTATTAGAGAGCTTGCTGGTAATCTTGATTTTCTTTGATAATAAAAAAAAATCCTACCTTTTTGTAATATATATGTAAAAAAGAGTTGCATGGTGTTTTCGAATCTGGGACTTTTAATGTAGCAGTGAAGTAGGATACCTGATACTTTGTTCCAAACTGGACTGGATGGCAAGTTTTGGATAACAGTTTGATTTGATTTGGTAAAAAAATACGTATACAATCATACATCATCTTTCATCTTGTTTTAACATTAACACTGGCAAAGTAATTCTTGTCTTCCTGCCTGATGAAACTGTCTTGTTGATATGCTGGTTTCTACACACCCTTATGGATTCTGTATACTATGGAATTCCGATTTCTTGATTTCTAAATTTAAAAGTTCAAAAAATATATCTTGGAAGCTGCCTCACACTATAGCTGCTTGATTTATTTTTATGAATTATAACCCTCATTTTGTTTTAGTTTCGGCCGGATAAAAGCTGTTAAGAATAAAAATATCAAATTCTTTTGTTAGAAATATGTATTTGCAAAACTAAATCTTACAGATCATACTGTAATTGCTAACAGAACTATTGGAATGCCGAATGACATGGTTTAGTTACTTTTTTAATTACATGTACTGGGCAGTGTAGCACCCCAAGAAACTGATGAGTCTTCTTCATGTTGTTCTAAAATCTGCAATGGTGCTTCAACTCATTTCTCTTATTTTTTTTTTCTGATAGGTAACTAGCAGACGATTTCGTTGTCTTTTTAGGCCAGTTGCCAACATTTTGCCATGTCCTGATGCTCGGAAACAATAATGTAGTCCCCATCCACCGTCATATACATGGTACTAGCCTTATAGGTCATGGTCTGTTTGACTGGCAAGTTATTTGCAATGCCTAGACTGTCGTGCTCATTTCATCGTCTTTTCTTTGTTTCAGATCCTTTTCTACACTATTTATCTGATAAGAGGAGAAAGAGAGAGTTGTTAGGTTATCGGGAAGTGGCGTACCGGTGTGATTTGAGAGCTGTTGGGAGGCTGTTTCAGGACATCTACTGTTATGAAACAGTACCGAGGGATGTTGTATACGGCTGCCAAAACGGGTTAACACGAAAACAACCAAGAGCAAGTTTGAAGCAAGTGACTAAGCAAGAAGCAAGAGCAAGAAACAAGTCGGATCTTTGTGAAACGATCAAGAAAGAGAAGAAGCAAGAAAGAAAGAAGAAACGGGTCAAGATTAAGGGGGTGAGCGTAGGGTTAATCTTGACAGGTTCAAAGCGGGTCATGGATATGGGTCAAAAGTGGCCGGATATTGGTCAGCAAGAAGTTTGTTTATTGAGTCACATATTTATTTGTGATTTTAAGTAGTCATGGGTAGGTTTAGTGGGTCAAGAAAACGTGGCATAAATGTAGGAGTTTTAGGAGATAATGTGTTACACGGTTAGTTTGTTTAGAGTCTATTTAATGTAAATTTGAAATGAATGAAAGGTCTGGGTTTTGAAGCAGTAATAATTTCATTTTAGTGAGGTTTTGATTTCCAGTCTTTGAAGCTTGAGACCATCGAATATTGTTACTGTTTGTGTTATGTTCTTACAAGGACCCTTCAACCTTTTGAAAACAGATCATTTATATTCGTGAGATGAACTTGACGATCTAAACTATGCACTACCTGATCAATAAATTGTGTTAAATATTTTATTATGAAGTCGGTTCTAAGTTATGGCATGTTTATGTTTGAGATTTGGTATTCAAACTGATTTTGTGCTCTATAATATTCTGCATGATACTTGTGGATTTGTAATATAAGAAGTCATAACTTGATATTCTGCATGATACTTGTGGATATGTAATATAAGAAGTCATAACTTGATAGAATTCATCATGTGTCAAGTTGATATCTTGTTTTGGCTTTCAAATTTGTAGTTGCTGTTTTACACTTGGCGAAAGGTGCATCGTCTTTATTGCTTCTCTGGATTATATAAAAAACGTGTGTGATCGTGGTTTTGATGGTCATCAGAATGATTTACAGCGGAAGCATCATGACTCTTTGGATTCATGATTGAATCTTAGTTTGAACAATATGCAGTAATGAGAGTATGGACAATTCGGCAGTTGTAAATTGTCTTGGTACCGGTTATAATTGCCGGCAAGACATATATATACGAATACATAAATGGCAGTTGAGAGCGGTTAAAATTGGAGGGAAAACCACCCTTTAAATCGGTGCCTCCCAACCAACATAACCACTCGAATGTATCGGTCATAATACATACAATTATAAGTCACATTGGCTAAGTTATATATACATAAATATTCGAATATATAAGTATAATTATGTTTATACTATCTAATACACTCCCCTAAACATAATTACGTTTACCAGAGTGCATTATAACGCTGTTGTTGGCATCATCCACGGCAGCTTTTGCCCGATTAAAGTCGAACCTCCTCCTATTATTCAGCCTTTTGATTCCTTGCCAATCGTTGCCGGCAAAAAAACGCATAATGCTCAGCATCTTTTCCAGCAGTGTCTGCACTCTTTGAGTTGCCTTCCGATTGATCTGTATCAGTTCCAAACATCCTGTCTCCTTCACTCCTATTTTGCCTTGGATTAACCACCTTCTTAACTTCCTCTTTCTTGTACACCTTCTCTTGAGTTGACTTATATTTGTAATAGTAGATAAGCACGTCCAAATACATGGCATATAACAGTCTCATATACTCACCTTCATCATAATCGAAACCTATCTCTTTGGCAATCCTTCGGTGTCCACCTTCTCTTTTAACAGCCATGTATAGATCCAATAAACACACTAATAGACAATTGTATAATTTAGGGAAAATATCTGTTATATTTGTCATGTATATCTCTCCTCAATGATAGGAGATTTGATTATACAGTATTTATATGATGTTTACATGAACGAGAAGGCACGATTTACATTCCTTCATGGTATCAGAGCTACACTAGGAGATACCCTAGCCGATCCTCCTCTTTCCCACCTCTCCCTGCGCTGATTTCACCCTCTCTCATCATGTCTTCTTCTTCCCCACACCTTGCAGTCACTGTAACCTCCATAAAAAATCTCATACCCATCACATTGGACATCGAAACCGGTCATTATACTACCTGGTCAGAGATGTTCAAAATCCAATGCAAAGCACATCTCGTCTTCGATCATCTACAACCCAAATCGGCAACGGAAACTTCATCATCTTCTGACACGGCCAAAGATAAAGAAAAAGAAAAGTCTGCTCCTACCGAGACGTGGGAACGTCTCGACTCCATTGTTCTACAATGGATATACATCACCATCTCAACTGACTTGCTACACACGGTTCTTAAACCTGATACAACTGCCTATGACGCCTGGACTACCATCGCCAACATGTTTCAAGACAACAAAGCCACTCGTACGATCGATCTCAACAACAAGTTCGCCAACACTCACCTGGATCAATTCCCAAATATGTCCGCATATTGTCAAGCCCTTAAGGTGATTTTCGATCAATTAACCAATCTTGGTTCTCCAGTCACTAGTCACTGACGAGCAACTCATTCTGCAACTACTATCGGGTCTCAACGAGCAATACGAGAACACAACTTCTGTTATTCAACAGATGAAACCTCTCCCCGACTTCTACGACACACGATCCAGGTTATGTATGGCCGAATCCAGGAAACTCAGTTAAGTCCGACACTCAGTGCAGACGGCTGGCACGGCACTCACAGCCACCGCTGAACCGCAACATAAAGAAACTCAAGAAAAGGCTGACCAGCGGACAGACACTTCTGAACGGGGTCGCGGTCGCGGCCGCAGTCGGGGTAGGGACCGCGGAAGACAGGGCAGCGGACGTGGCAGGGGTGGTTTTGGTCAGTATAGTGGCGGCGGCAAGATGTCCTCAACCGGCGTTCATAATTCTGGTGGTTATTATCCCTGGCCCTTTTTCGCCCCATGGGCCGGTCCTCCTAATGGCATACCCCACTCCCAATGGGCCTCATGGACTACCATGCCCCCTTGTCCCTACCCAACAGTGAACAAGACCAACAACCATTTGGCGGGTATCCTTGGGCCCAGACCAAATCAACCCTTTGCTGCCGGTCACACGCCCATTGATCTTAATCAGGCCATGTATGCAATGTCGCTCAACGACCCCTCTTGGACCATGGATACAGGTGCCACAGGTCATATGACTTCTAACTCTCAACTCTCGTCTGTTTTTAATAATTGCATTAATCGACATATTATTGTGGGAAATGGTCAAACCATTCCCGTGCATGGACAAGGCGACCTTACCCTACCTCATCCCCTCCCACCCTATAAATTGACCCAAGTCCTTTACGCCCCATCTCTCATTAAAAGCTTACTTTCTGTTCGTCGTTTTACTACCGATAATAAATTATCCATTGAATTTGACCCATATGGTTTTTTGGTGAAGGATCTCAAGACTCGGACCCCTATCCTACGATTTAATAGCTCCGAAGGCCTCTACACTTTTGATCCATCCCAAGTCACCAAGATCATATCCCCCACTACCCTCACGGCGATTTCTCAAGACACATGGCATCAACGTCTCGGTCATCCGGGATCTTCTTTATTGCATTCTCTTAAAAACTCTAGTTTTATTAATTGTGGAACTTTGAAAAACCATGTTTGTCAATCTTGCGTGTTTGGTAAACATATTAAATTACCGTTTTTTGCTTCTAACAATGTTACGAACATGCCATTTGATATTGTTCACAGTGATCTTTGGACTTAGCCGATTCTTAGTAAGGGGGGGGGGGGGTCACCGTTACTACATACTTTTTCTTGATGATTTCTCAAATTTCCTATGGACTTACCCCCTCACAAATAATTCTCAAGTTTTCTCCACCTTTACTACATTCTATAATATGATTCACACCCAATTTGAACGCAAACTTAAACAATTTCAATGTGATAATGGCAAGGAATATAACAATAATATGTTCCAACAATTTTGCAAATTAAATGGCATGCATTTTCGTTTCTCCTGCCCATATACCTCATCTCAGAACGGGAAAGCCGAAAGAAAAATCCGTTCCATTAACAATATTATTCGCACAATCTTAGCCCATGCATCTTTACCTAACACATATTGGCATCATGCTTTGGAAGTTGCAACATACCTTCACAACATTTTGCCTAGCAAAATTCTTAACAACTTTTCTCCTACCCAAAAATTATATCGTTGCATACCCTCATACTCACACCTTCGGGTTTTTGGTTGCTTATGCTACCCCCTCATCCCTCACACTAATATTCATAAACTTCAATATCAATCCATGCCATGTATCTTCCTTGGCTACCCTACTAATCATCGGGGATATAAATGCCTCGACTTAAACACTCATAAAATAATCATCAATCGTCACGTTATTTTTGACGAAAACATATTTCCTTTTGCAAATACTTCCACCCACTCCCCACAAACTTATGATTTTTTAAATGACCCTATACACCCACTACACTATTTCTGCTCCCAGCCAAAAACCAACCCCACTAATTCTCATTCCAATACAGCCACATCCATCCAACCCAATACTCCCTCTACCGCCCACTCTACAGCCCACTTCACATCTTCTCCTGGCCCATTATCCACTACACCATTATTCCCCACAACAATTCATAATCCCCCTCACAGCCCACCCTCATCCCCCACAAGTCCACCCCCTTCACATCCCATCGGCCCACCTTCACATTCCCCCAACCCCTCTTTAACATCTCATCTCGGCCCACCTCACTCTCACCACCTTACCAGCCCGCTAACCAGCACCAGCTCTTCCTCTGGTCCAAATTTAACTCCCAATTCCGACTTGTCCTCACCATACACTGCCACCTCTCCTTCACCTCCACCCCCTCCTCCCCCCCCCCCACCACCCACTCGCACCATCCGTACTCGCTCTATGGATGGTATACATAAACCGAAACACATATTTAACCTTACTTCCTCCTCCATCGCCCCCATCCCTAAAAATCCGAAGGATGCCTTGTCCAGCACGGAGTGGCATAACGCCATGACCACCGAATTTAATGCACTTATTAAAAATAAGACCTGGGTGTTAGTTCCCCGGCAACCTCATATGCATGTATTACGCAGCATGTGGCTTTTTCGCCACAAATTCCGGTCGGATGGTACTTTGGAGCGCTATAAGGCTCGTCTTGTTTGTGATGGGAGCAATCAACAAATTGGGGTGGACTGTGGTGAAACATTTAGTCCGGTCGTCAAACCCACTACCATACGTACTGTGTTATCACTTGCCTTGTCATAATCTTGGCCGATTCATCAACTTGATGTCACCAACGCATTTCTTCATGGCAATCTAAATGAGACTGTCTATATGTATCAACCTATGGGGTTCCGCCATCGCCAATATCCCGACCATGTGTGTCTACTACAGAAATCTCTTTATGGCTTAAAGCAGGCTCCCCGTGCGTGGTACCAACGGTTTACTGACTTTGTTTTTACCTTGGGGTTTCAGCAAAGTATATGCGATAATTCTCTTTTTATCTACCGGCTTCACGGAAACACTGCTTATCTTCTCATATATGTCGACGACATAATTCTCACAACCTCGTCCGACTCTCTTCGTGTGCTTCTTATGTCTCGACTTGCAGCAGAATTCGCAATGAAAGACCTCGGGCCACTCAGTCATTTTTTGGGTGTTCATGTTCAGCGGCAAGGTGCCAACATGTTTCTTTCTCAACACGTATATACGAAAGAAATCATTGACAGAGCTTGTATGTCCTCTTGCAAACCTGTGGCCACGCCAGTTGATACCAAACCCAAGCTTGGTTCGAATTCGAGTGCTGATTTTGATGACCCGACCCTGTATCGCAGCCTTGCGGGAGCACTCCAATACTTAACATTCATGAGACCCGACATTTGCTATGCTGTTTAGCAGGTATGCATGTACATGCATGCACCAAAAGTGGATCATTGGAATGCCCTTAAACGAATCATCCGGTATTTGCAAGGCACATCATCTCATGGTCTGAATATTGGTGCCTCTACGGATTTCTCTTTACGAGCTTACACGGATGCCGACTGGGCAGGGTGTCCAGATACGCGGCGGTCTACTTCAGGTTATTGTGTCTACTTAGGTCCGAACATTATCTCATGGTCATCCAAACGTCAGTCGGTTATATCTCGTTCAAGTGTCGAGGCAGAATATAGGGGCGTTGCTAATGTGGTTGTGGAAATATGTTGGCTTCGTAATCTTTTGCTGGAATTACACAAGCCTCTAACCACTGCTAGTCTTGTGTACTGCGATAATATTAGTGCAATTTATCTCTCAGACAACCCAGTTCAGCATCAACGTACAAAACACATTGAGCTGGATATTCATTTTGTTCGTGACCTGGTTCAACGAGGTTCTGTTCGGATTCTTCACATCCCTACGCGTTCTCAAGTAGCTGACATATTCACAAAAGGCTTGCCTAAAGTGTTATTTGACGACTTCCAGTCCAGTCTCAGCATTCGGCCTCCTCTCGCTTCGACTGCGGGGGTGTAATAGACAATTGGGAAAATATCTGTTATATTTATCACGTATATCTCTCCTCAATGATAGGAGATTTGATTGTACAGTATTTATATGATGTTTACATGAATGAGAAGGCACGATTTACATTCCTTCACACACCATTCGGTTGTCCGATGCATATGCAGGTAGAGGTCTTGTGTTTATTTCTAACTTTTCTTTGAGAAACCAATCAATCATATCATTGAACTTGGTTTCGAGATGATACTTGTATTTCATAACATATTCATCATCATCTAGCATATCAAGAAGTGCCTTACAGTCTTGAAACTCTTTGAAAGACATTGCTTGAAGTATTAAAACATTCCAGTCCGGTTCATTTGTTGATACATTCAGACTTTCAAAATAATCGTTCAAAAATTCTGCTTTGAACCTTTCATGATCTGATTCTTTACTAATCACCGATTGCTTTTCTAACATATCAACTTCTTCTTCCTTAGTCATCCCATTTATGTCACTTTTCTTATTAATTAAAGGAACACTAAACGTAGGGAATAACTTACACTTGTCTCCGATGAATTTCATCGTAAAGCCTTGAGTAATTAATTGATCTAAACTTAACACGTTTCTATCGATATCCGGAGTGTAAAACACACTCTGAATACGAACTGTCTCCGACCCAGACATGACTTCGACGACCCCTATACCCCTTATAAAGAAAAATTGATTTTCTCCGGTTTTTGTTTCAACACTAGACATGTTTTTTATTCGTTTAAACATATCTAAATAGCCAGAATAGTGATGTTTGAGGGTTTTACTAACGTACCACATCTCTGACCAGAAACCTCCGTCGGTGCCGACCACAATATACTCCATTCTTTGATCATTTTGATGATCAGAATCTGTGTTCTGTTGTTGCTGTGTTCCGGTGTCGATTGCGAGACGAAGAAGTTGAGTTTCCTCATCATTTTCTTTCATTCTACATGTTGAGATTTGGTGACCGGGTTTGTTGTAGTAATAACACCGCCTCTGCAACCATCTTCGTTCTCTCTTCTCATCTGAACAGTGTTTACATGGCATCATCGTTGAAGTTGGCCTGAGATCATCACCGCTAACGAAACTGGCTCTGATACCACTTTGATGGTCATCAGAATGATTTACAACGGAAGCATCATGACTCTTTGAATTCATGATTGAATCTTAGTTTGAACAATATGCAGTAATGAGAGAATGGACAATTCGGCAGTTGTAAATTGTCTTGGTACCGGTTATAATTGCCGGCAAGACATATATATACGAATACATAAATGGCAGTTGAGAGCGGTTAAAATTGGAGGGAAAACCACCCTTTAAATCGGTGCCTCCCAACCAACATAACCACTCGAATGTATCGGTCATAATACATACAATTATAAGTCACATTGGCTAAGTTATATATACATAAATATTCGAATATATAAGTATAATTATGTTTATACTATCTAATAGGTTTCTACTTGGATTGTTATCAGGAAGCAATATTGGTGAAACAAAGTCATCTTTTATCACCCCTTTCCTCATAAATAGCACTTTACAGGATTCCTCGGTCAAATCAATATGTTTCTGAGATTCTTTTTGAATTCAGAGCAACAACCTGCTCCACTCCACCATTGTGAGGTGTTCTCTTACATACCTCAGGGTCTCGACGGAAAACACATGGGACACTGGTAGGAAGTGAGGAAGATAACTGCTCTATCCAACTCAACTTTAATGTTTTCAAGATCAAGAATCGTCTTATTGAACTTGTTGAGCTGACGCCACCGGGAAGGGGTATAAATGCTTCTTGAGATATATTATACCGGAAAGAAACTTGGCATTGTGCAAGCTTTCAAGCTTTGCTCAATGTTCAAACACTGGTTGTAGTTTTCGCATTCATCATTTCTCTAAGACCTTAATCATCAAGACTAAGAATGATGGCGCTTTTTCCAAGATTTCTGACTTTCTCCATCAGGGAAGTTGTCAAATTAATTTAACCTAAAATTATTCTTGTCATAAAATTTCTCCAAATCATTAGTTAGGTGTTTTTGTGTGAATGTGTTTTCATAATCTATGTGAACTTTAAATCAAAAATACCTCTATATACTTTTTTTAGAACAAAAACCCACCCACTAAATATACTCCTAAATTTTACACTCCTTGATACCATTAAACTAGTGTTGGTTGCTTTAACCAATAAAAATGATTTGGCATAGCATGGAATTAAATTTCAAGAACTTAAAAGTGTTTAAGACCAAACGTAATGGGCGTTTTTTACCCCCAATCCCGCCCAAACACCCGGGGAACCACTCCCTTGGGCGTGTTGGGCTGGTTTTTGTGTTTTGGCGTGTTTAAAATCACGCTTGGAGCAAATTTGAAGGGTCAATCACATTTAATCTTCCTTTTTTTGGCCAATAGCTTTCTTTGTTGGTTTTTTTATTTTTATTTAATTCTCAACACCCTTTAACATAATGCACACATCCTCACTACACCCATTTTAGAAAAACGCCCAATAATGCCCCTTGCTGACTGTACTGCCACATGGTGGAAAATGCCCAAGGGTTGGGGCATTATTCACCCTTACCACTACGTATGGTCTAAGAAAATTAAATAAGACCAATTAAATCTCTCAACCACTAATCCATACGTAATATTTATTTATCTTTTTTAAAAACTAAAATAAACATATATATTTGAAAAAAAGGACTTAATTGTGGGATGACGGGATCATTTTCCCAGTTTGGACTTATTTATTCGATTAAAGTACTATGTATAAAATAGCAAAAGTGAAACAAAATCAATCACCGATTTTGGCAATGGGTGAGATAGCGTGATTGGTGAGATCGAAGACTAAAACTATATGGGTTTCATACTTTATTTGTAGTTTTGTAGAAAGGCTAAACTTGTTGATTAAAGTTTCCTTCAACGAGTTATTTTCACTAAAGATGAGGGCTCAATACATATTATATATTCTTATGTTCCCCTTAATTTGTAATTGCTTTTAGACGCATATTAGCCCTTAGATCAAGTTGAACTGTTTGGGTTATATGGTTTGAATGTAATGTTTAATATTTAGCAATAGAAGATTTCCCATGTGTATTTTTTCATTTCAAATTTTCTATAATTCAAGTTGTGTAAATTATAAATTTTAAATTATGTAAATTTAAAATTTATTTCAAAATTATTATATTGTCTTTTAAATTTCAAAAAAAAAAAGAAATTGAAATTTTCCTGATTACGGGTTGTTTTAAGCAATTTTATGTCATATCCATATTTTTTAGTTACGTGAGTTATTTCCTTTATATAATTTATAGACTTAATTGCCCAGATGGTTCCTATGGTTTGCCATTTTTTCACCTTTAGTCCCCACCTTTTTAAAATAACATCTATGTTCCCTGTGGTTTACTCATTTGTTACTCAGTTAGTCCTTATACTGGATGGGCCGATGGGCGTTAAATTTTTTAGTTAAGTCTGTGTAAAAATACAAATATACCCTTATTAATAAAAACAAAAACTAAATAATAAAGTAGTCAACTAGGCCCACCAAACATATCTCAATCTTCAATAAACCAATCCTCACCAAAACCATCGCCTTCTCCTTCGACATACACCACCACCACCACCCCTCTTAAACCTTCACCGCCGGAGTGGAACGAAAACTCCCACCAACCAATAACCATACCAATCTGCCTCACTCTCACCAAATCAACACCTCCAAACTCCCACCACACGCCCGGAGTCGAACGAAAGCTCGAGCCACTGGCAGTCTCCAGAGCTTCTATTGGCCGAAGATTTAGAGGCGAAGTTGATCTGAATTTCAGTTCTCAAATTGCAGCTATCTACATCTTACCCTCCTCAGACCCTACCTTAGTTTTGCTATTGGTGGGATTTACTGAGTATGATGACAACTTATACAGTTAAGTTTTATAAAAAAAAGGTGGTCTGTTAGGTCGGTTTATATATACTTTAAAAATGATTTAAAAACCAAAAAAAAAAAAAACCCAACCGTTAAAATTGTGAGCTTGCCAAACAATCACAAGCTCTTCACCACCATGATGGGCTTGGTTGCAGCAGTGTTTCACGTGATCACACCCATCACTAAGCCCCTATCACTTATACCCCTCCCCCATATGCTATGACTCAATTTGAAGGGCAGTTCAACAAAACAGAAAGATTTAATTGAATAAACTGGTCAAACTTATCATTATTAGTAAACGAGTCAAACTACATTTATAGAATGCAAATAAAAAAATTGCTATGTCACCATACCATTAATATACCCGTCCAAAAGGGTATAGAACTAGTTACAAATGATGACACCAATTTTTATGTAAATCAACAACAGCAAGTTCATTTAAGTTTCAATAAATAAAAGTCAACAGCAAATTCCAAAAAAATCAATACAAATTCAATATTTATGAACAAGACTATCTAAAGTAGCATGATTTAGTTTTAATGTATGATTTAGTTTAAAAAGAAAAACCAACAGAAATTCAATGATAGGTATTAATAGAAATTGATTTAAGAAACCATCAGTTGAACCAAAAAAAAAAGTTGAACCAATGATTCAATGCAAACAATTGGTTTTTCCTCGAACCCTTATGAAAGATTCATTGATATTTCATTGGAACATAAATTCAGATGGATACGCCCAACAGTGAATCCAGTCACGAATCATGTGACAATCGGCAAAATTCCGGTAATTCCGTACAACCTGAACAACTATTTCAACTATTATTTTCGCGTGTTTGACTTGATTTTAATTAATTAAAGTCTTAAAAGTCTAGGAATTACAAAAATCATAGTGAATTATGATAACAAACCCGTTGCGATTGGAAACAATATCCTAGACTAACAATAGGAACGCGAATAAACGATACTTGTCAGTACTAGACACCGTACAGTCTGACACGATGAAAACAAGACATACAAATATGTCCACAAATATTCCATAAAAGCTTTGTCCAAAAATTAATATGTGCCTTATTATTTACAAAATTCCAATTAAAAACCAAACTGTCCAAGTCCGCAGAAAAATACAGCAATCCTGCGCAAATATACAGCATTCCGCAGAACGAAACAGTAACTGTCCGGAAAACCCAAAAATAAATATTATTTGACATAAATAATATAATGGGTATTAAAAACGACACAAAATTTGCAATCGAATCTTATTGCGTTAAGCTGCACGGCTAGTTCAGTAAACTGCCGGTCAGCAAAGCCGGTACCAGAACCGTGTCAAAAATAGTAAAATTTTTAGTCCAAAAAGTTGGATTAATTACTTGGATAATAAAACAAGTGCAAAAATAATTTTTGATATGTATTTATCTAAACAAAACACGGTGTCAGTATTTAACCCGGTACAGGACCTGAACCGACTTTTTCACCCGAATTACAAACTAAAAATTTTGGTGAACTAGTTTTACCTAGTGTCACACTACTTTAAAATATGAGAGCTTAAAACCTTGTAGATATTTATATATAAAATATCAAAGTTATAAAAATGCTTAAAGTTTATAATTTAAACAAGATTTTTATTAAAAAAATTCAGCAAATTTCCCCCCTTTTTTGGCTGAATTTCGTTCAAGTGGGTCCCCCTCCAAGCCTACTCATTTCTAATATGGTGTGTTGGAAAAATGAGATGATGATTAGTGTTTTTGCAAGGATCAATGTTAACTAAGTCACTTCTACACTCCACCCTTAAACCATTTTCTAAAAAAACCATCAAAACACTACAACTCCTTTGTCTCTCTCTCTCCAAAATCGTGCAAACAAAACACCCCCACTCCATTTTCATTTCAAACTTCAAATTCAAGAGTTCTTGCACATATGGAGATCCATGGATGAAACTAGCTACAAGGGTGTTTAGAAAAGCTATTAGGAGCCTTTTTGGTGGAACTTGAAGCTTTGGTTCAACAAGATTTCTTATCATCATCTTTGTTTCTTTGAAAAAATTGTCAAGAAACGAACCCTGAACAAGGAATCGAATAGAGATTTGCACGGAACGCAAATCTGTGAGTTTATGTTTCCCCTTTTACTTTGAATGTTTATTGTTTTAAACTTTCGGGGATGTATACATGTTACAACTAGTATGATGATACGATGAAACTATTTTGATCACATGCGGATAGGTGTTTAAAATAAAGACCATTAATGAATAAACAAGTACCGAGGAACAAACGAATAGATCTATTTGGGTTTTGGCAAGCCCCACTCTTAACGGCAACGATAACCACGATCGTTAAGAGTGCCTTTGTGTCCAAACTAGTGTCATTGACACACACGATAAATTGTCAAGGTTTGGTTGCCTCCTATTCGGCATACATATTAGTGTCCTTGCAACACACTAATGATCATACAATTTTTTTTTATCATACTATACAAAAACGAATTTTATTACTTCAAATGTTTTGGAGACTCATTTGATGCGAAAACAAAATAACATGAATTCACTCAACTTTTGTTGACTTTTTCAAAATTAACATGTATTACAGGAGATTAGTGGACGCCTTTGGGAAAAAATATGTTCAAGTGGTTATCAAGAACGCAAGCTTTTGAGATGTCATCCGTTATCAGTTGTTATGTTATGTTTAACTGTTTTAAACTTTGAATAATGTTGTTAAAACTATGGTTGTTTTAAATTTTGAACAAGACATATGTAATGTAAATTATGGTTTCGAATCGAATATATGGATGAACATCTTTTATGTTTCAAATATGTTGTTTACTCAATTGATTGTAACGATTGCCGCTCTCGTCACACCTCGCCATACGCTTCCGTATAAACCGAAAATCGGGGTGTGACAGACCTGGTATCAGAGCATCAATTGTAGTGAACTAAGATTCTTTTTTAGTATGGTCTACAATTTCAAAACGGTGTTCTTTACAACAAGCGTTCTACATTATATTTTTACAAAGCGTCCACTAATACAAAACGATGAATTCGAAACGATAATGCAAGGATACTATGTGATAGTATTAAACGATAGTTCGAAACGAGATACCAAAGACTAGTTTATTTAGTACAAGTCTATGGGGTTTAGACACGATAACAATAAGTCGAACTGGAAACGATATACGATATAAACAACCATGAAAACAAAATTACAATTGCCCAAAAATTGATTATCTATAAGTTGTTCACATGTATACGTTGTACGAATTATTTTGCCACGACCATGATATCTTAGTATTCAAATTCGATTATTCTGGATTCTCATACAAGCGTATTGATCTCGCATCTGTTGATGAGCTTATGGTAGGGCGTAGTCCCTAAGTGAAACCCTGAGCTCGACATTCCATAAAAGATGGTTGTTTTCCCTCGGATACGGAAAATGCTTGACCTCGATGATGACAATGAGGCGGAGGTGGTAGCCTTGGACGAACACTCTATTAGTTGGAACGAGGTTCCTATGGTTCATATTAATCATGAGTGGTGACATTCTTGTCAAGATAAGGAAGAAGAAACACTCATCTTGAATTTGCCCATTCAACCATTATTGTTAAGAATCCTCTTTACTTATAATTCTTTACGTCGTGCCATTCCGCGAGCGATGGCAACAAGTATTAACGCGTGGACCATCACGAAGGTCCATTCTATGTTAAAGGTAAATAGACAGTCATTTTCCCCTCTCCGACTGATCGTCTGTTTTGAACGAGGGAACGCTAGGGTGACCATACAAGGCAATTTATTATTACTGGGGCCCACGTAATAATAACTTGCAGTGGATGGGAATCCTGGTGGGCCCTGCGGGTCACACTAATGATCACTACCTGTTCAAAATTCTTGAGTTGTTACTTGAGAATTCAACTTTTCCATTTCTTAGAACGCTAACTAAGGTGATTACTATGACTTCCCACAATACATTAAAAACTACACGTATTGATTTTGTGCCTAGCATCCGATCTATATCACAAGTCAGTTGAGACTAGTCATCTAAGCAAACAAATTAGGAAAACCATCCAGGAAGGATTTTCCTCAAACATTCTAAAACTCCAACATTTGGGTTAATCTCATGGTGCCTATAACACCTTATCATATTTATTGGAGTTATTGCGATAAAATCCGTTATTTGACATTCGTTTTGTCTCAAAGGGTAATATGGCACGAGCCATGGCGCAACTCTCTTACAATATTCCATTCGACATCAATGGAAATCATTACAATTTTTTTTTTGGAACTTGTTGAGCTCAAACAATACCAATGTATTCATCACATAAGTTAATGCGACGAAGGATTTTCCCTACTTTGGACGACCAAGGTCCATGGAATATGGAATACATACTGTAAGGATAGAGGTGACCGCTTGGTTTTTTACCTCCTGAACAGATGGTTGTTCCGCATAGGCATATGGACAACATATACACCCACGACTCTCCACCTTACTATTCCGATGCACATTCTCAACCTCCACCACCGGACATGAGCCCATCTAATCCATATCATGCATGCCATTTTTTGCTTACTACCATAAATTATAGAGTTTTATCTTCCAAGATTCAGTTGGATATTCCCTTCCAACAAGTCCATGATCTTGAGACTCAGATTTCTACTACTCGACCTCCCCCGGAATGCCCCATTACTATCATTTTCCCCCTATCAGTACCTCCACCCTCTACATTCCACAAAGCTCCTCTATCATTTGAGGAACACATTCGTACCCTTGAGAACCACTCGACTGCCACCATTAGGCACATTTTTGGTCTCGAGGAGGAGGTTATGTGCCTTCACGGTCTAATACCAAGCCTATCAAACTTAAAAAATAAAGAAGATAACAATTATTATAGTATTAAAATAATAAAACTAAAAAAAACTGTATATAATATTTTATTATAATATTTACTGTTCATTTCATTCGTTTATTAATATATAGGAGAATTATACTATATATAAAAACTAGCAAAATTCCCCCACGCTACGCAGTGGGTTTTAGATCTGTATTGAATCCTTTCGTTTCATGACGGAAACAATATGATTATGGTGCTCGATATAGCAACCAAAAGGGAAAACCAAAAAAAATAAAGTTGCGTGGTGACTAAACCAATATGTACACAAAACACTAGGGCTGTAAACGAACCGAACGAACAGGAACAAGGCCATGTTCGTGTTCGTTCGTTAAGGAAATTAACATGTTCGTGAACTGTTCACGAACGCTTACCGAACATAAGTTTATGTTCGTGTTCGTTCGTTAAGGAAATTCAATTGTTCACGAACAGTTCGTGCACACTGGTCTCGAACACAAACGAACGCAAACAAATAAAAATGAACGCAAACGAACATTTAACTTGAAAATAAAAAAAATGAAAACATTGTTATCCTTAAACATTGGATATAGGTAGTTAAATACAACCATTAAATGATAAATCAAAACACAAGAAGTCTATCACGCCACCAAACGATAAATACAGTTTAACTAACTTAGACATAATTATCCCCAAAAATGTCTTGGAATGTCCAAATTTTAGCCAACTTAGACAAAAATAGGGTTTCAAGTTTTCAATATGTTTAGATAAAAGGTTTATTATTTATTATTTTTAATATAATTAAATGAACATATTACCGAACGTTCACGAACGCAGTCGAACGAACGAGACCTGTGTTCGTGTTCGTTCGCTAAGCTAACCGAACGAAATTTTTTGTTCGTGTTCGTTCATTAAGCTAATCGAACGAACATAAACGAACTTCCCGCCGAACGGTTCACGAACTGTTTGCTGAACGTTCGGTTCGTTTACAGCCCTACAAAACACACATCACATCTACAAGATTCAACCCACATCATAGAAGGAATCTATGTTAAAAAATGTTATAATTCTTTTAATCAGTTCAATTTTGTTTGACAATTATATTATATATCTTACAATTATCAAGTTTTCCGTTAAAGATGACAGTCAGATGGCTGTTGGCAGCTAATTTTTTGTCTTTTTTTCCAATTACTTTTTTTTTTTTTTTAACGGCCAATTACTTTATTGGTTATAAGTATTTTGTGCAAAGTAATTTAAATAATTTACACAGCTTAGTTGGTTCTACTCCCCTATGTATGTTTTAGACTTCTCCTGTTCGATTCTTAGTAAGACCATGTGTAGTAGTGAAGGAAGATCCTTGGCATTATCCATCATATGGCGGTCCATTCAGCAATGGGGCATTCTATGACGTTTTTCTAAAATGTGTGTAGTGGTATAATGTCTAATAATGCCCCATCCATTGATTACCCAATTATTATTTTTTTTTTGTTTTTTTTAATTATAACTAATGATATTTGACATTGGAATGGTCTAATTGGCCCAAGATTTCTTCACCCGACGTTTAATTTGGAACGCCCCAACCCAATTTCCCAACAAAAACGCCCCTGGGGGCGATGTAAGGACATGGTTGCGTGTTTTTTTTTTTGAGAAAAAACACCAAAAAACTCCACTAATGGTCTAAAAAATGTGTTATTTTTGGTCCTTCCGAGTTACAGAGAGCTGAGCACGGGGCCGTGTCAGTGCAACACGGGGCCGTGTCCAACTCCCCAGTAACAGGGATCCGGAAAACAATCACTGTATCTCCGACCACGGGCCGGGTTCATCTGAGCACGGGGCCGTGGTGAACCTTCTGACCAACGTTCTTTTCTGTTTTTATTGCAGGAATTGGAACCCAGGCGCCACATCTGAACTTTCTACGTAGTGTATGAGATCCAGTTCTAGTAGAGACATAAAAGAACCTCTAGAAGAACCCGAACGCTTTCTCAGAAAAAGACTTAAAGCTAAAAACCAAGAGAAAGTTTCGGGGGACCCACTTCCAATGGCGGACCAACGTACCCTTATGGATTACCTACGACCCATCGTAGGTAATCTCGGCGCCGCTATCAATGCACCGAGCGTCGAAGCCAACAACTTCGAACTTCGGCCACATTTGATACAAATGCTTCAAAACTCCGCAACCTTCCATGGCCTTGCGGACGAGGATCCTCATCTACATATTACTAATTTCTTAGAAATATGTGATACCTTTAGGATCAATGGAGCATCCAACGACGCCATCCGCCTCCGAATGTTTCCATTTTCACTAAAAGACCGAGCTAAGGCTTGGCTCAATGCCCTCCCAGTTGTCTCGGTAAACACATGGGATGAACTAGCCCAAAAGTTTCTATATAAGTATTTCCCTCCTGCTAAAACGGCTAAATTAATGACTGAAATTAATACATATTCACAAGAGGATGGGGAATCCTTATATGAAACTTAGGAAAGGTTCAAGGAGCTACTAAGAAAGTGTCCTCATCACGGTCTTGCGGTGTGGCAACAAGTATCCGCGTTCTACAATGGGTTGTTACCACACACAAGACAAACACTTGACTCTAGCTCCGGGGGACTTTTAGGTAATCGTCGCCCAAATGAAATATATAATCAAATTGAGGAAATTGCTCAAACCAATTTTCAGTGGCACACTCCCCGAGGCAATAAATATATTGCCCCGGGCGCCCATAAGATTGATGAAAGCACCTCTTTACAAGCCCAAATCGAGGCCCTTTCTTCAAAAATCAAAAAACTAGAAATGACAAAAACCGCCTCGGTCATGGCTTGTGAAGGGTGTGGTGGGCCACACGAAAATTGGAGTTGTATGAAAGAGTTAGATGATCAAACAGAGTCGGTAAACTACATTGATAATAGACCTAGGCCGTCGGGTCCTCCAACGGGTACCTACAACCAAGGATGGCGTAACCACCCTAACCTTGGTTGGAGAGAACCCGACAATAGTAGTAACCAACAAAATCTAAACCAACGAACAAACTTTCAACAACCAAGAAACGAGTCACAAAATTTCTCTCAACAACAAGGTGGACGAGAAATGCTTGAAGATACTGTATTTCGCCTCATCTCCGACACCGAAAAGAAAAACTCGGATCGATTTCAACAATTAGAATCAAATTTTAGAAATCAACAAGATAGTATACAAAACATTGAAAAACAATTAAATCAAATAGCTCAGAATTTCTCCGAGAGACCACAAGGCGCGTTACCAAGTAATACCGAAACCAACCTGAAAGCACAAGTCCATCTCATAACATTGAGAAACCGTACCGTGGGTTTCGAAGAAGCTCCACCACCGCCAACTGAAAGAAGCACAACTCCGCCCCAACAAGAGAAGGCTTCTCCACCAATTCAAGAGCCTACTAAGGCTCCTCCGGTTCCATACCCCGGTCGGTTAATTTGTCAAAAGACCGATGAGCAATTCGCAAAATTGGAAAATTTATTAAAACAATTGCATGTTAATATTCCATTTATCGAAGTCCTGACTCAAATGCCTAAATATTCAAAATTTATGAGGGACTTCCTCACTCATAAAAGGAAAATTGAATCATTGCAATTAGTTAACTTAGGCAAAGAATGCTCCGCCTTACTACTCAACAAACTCCCGCAAAAGAAGATTGATCCTGGAAGCTTCACGATTCCTTGCTCAATTGGGAAGTCGCCCATTCGCAATGCACTAGCTGATCTTGGGGCTAGCATAAACCTAATGCCCGCCTCAATGTTCAAACGAGCCCTACAAAGATGAGCATACAACTTGCCGACCGATCCGTCAAATATCCACAAGGTGTCGCTGAAAATCTATTGGTTAAAGTCGACAATTTCGTCTTCCCGGCCGACTTTGTCATACTAGACATGGATGAAGACGCCGAAGTTCCTCTCTTCCTCGGGAGGCCATTTCTTGCCACAGCACAAGCAGTGGTAGACATGAATGACGGAACACTAACATTGAAGTTTGGGGACGAGGAAGTGAAGTTTGGGGTTGGAAAAAGAGTAGAAGACGAAAACCCGATCAACTACATGAAGGTCATCGACTCAAGTGTGGATGATGCTCTCAGACGGTGTAGCATGGGATGCAAAACATCCCACTTGGGTAACATATGACCAGGCTTTGGGTCTAGCCAAGGACCCTTATAAACGTGGCGCACCGCGGAGGCATTCCGCGGAACTATCCTTAGTTTAGTTTAGATTAATTTTACGTTTTCTAGTTTAGTTTTAATTTTCAGGAATAAAACACACTCGGGATGGTGAAGGATAACAAGGGAAACTTGCACCAGCACCCCATGCACGAAAACAGAGCCATCCGACAATTTTTTCTTCGTTACAGCAAGTTCAGCAAGGGCCGTGTCCGCCAAACACGGCCCCGTGCTGCACAATCTGCAGAAAATGCCCAGTTCAGGTAACTGAACACGGGGCGTGCTCACTAAACACGCCCCCGTGTCAAGGCTTCTGTTTCTTTTTACACACTTTTGTTACTGGCACCTGAACACGGGGCCGTGCCCGGACACCACGGGGCCGTGTCCAGACGCCCAGTAACATAAAATTTTGCTTTTTCACACCTGTTTACACATTCAATCAACCTAAAAACTTATTTTTGGGACACATTGAGGACAATGTGTAATTTAAGTGTGGGGGGATGCTAAAACTTTGAATCTTGCAAGTCCTAATTAACAAGCCTTACACAAAACTCTATTGGAACCGCTAATCACCCCAATTTTTTTCAAAAATTTTCATTTTTTTACTTGTCTAGGTTTAATTTGGGAATTTCAAATTCTAAAAAGGTTATATTTTTACAAATTTACAACCGATAGCGTCGTGATAAAAAGAACCAACATAAGAAAATTATGAAACGGCATGACAAGCTTAGTTAAAATTTGATTATATATACTTGATCACATAAAAACCCATTCCCACAAAAGTGAGTTTTGAGCCTTTATTGAGCATACAAATACATATCTTTAAACTAAATGCTCATTTTTCGTTTCTTGTGTGAATAGCCGCTTGGTTCTTACGACTCTAGAACTTGCCACGACAATACATTCCCGGTCCTTACCAACTTAAACCCGAGTAAGTAAATGATGGAGGCATTAGGACTAACCCTTTTTATTTCTACACCATTTTTTTTACCACCTACCCAAAATCCCCCTATTTAACCCCTTTGAGCCTAAACCTTTTCATTTCTTAACCCAAACCAAACACCCTTTTTACCCACCTAAACCCTTTTTCATTTTAAACCCTTTATTTTAGTAACAAAGCTCGGCTTTTCTTATGACTTGGTTATGTTGAAAAAAAAAAAATTTTAAAGAGGAAGAAGCCAAAGAAATAAACAAACAACTTTATCAAAAACAACTTTGTTTGAAAAAAAAATGCTTCATCAAAATAAAAAGTTTTGAAAAATAACGAGTCTTATGAAAACCGACGCTTTTTACGCTTTTTGTCCTTTTACTAACCACTAACCCAACCACCCACCTTTAGCCCAAGCCTAACCCTTCACCCAAAAGTCCTCTTGATATTTACAAATGTGTATAGTTAAAAAGGAGGATGATTGATTGCTTGGCAAGCTTATGGTAGGAGTAAGTTCCATGCCGCTCTCGAGTGATTCACTAAAAATACACCTTCGGCCGAGTGTTGAGTGATCCCCCGTGAGGTATGTGAACTTGTATATAAATGGAATTTTAAAAAGACATGTTATGCCCTAATAAGTAATTTATCTTATGAAACGTTTTTAATAAATCATGACTAATAGGATTGTAAATAAATAAAAATAAAACTTAATAAAGAATCTTGGAAATCCCGACACTCTATGACAAGCCCAAAAACCTTCTCTTCTACCCATTCCATTTGGGAGTGTAAAGCCACATTTTAAAGAGTTTTGCTTTAGGACAAGCAAAGATTCAAGTGTGGGGGTATTTGATGTACACAAAATGCAACATATAAATTACATCAATTGTGGCATAAAACTAACCCTTTTTTAGTACTAATGTTGGAAAAAGTGTGTTTTTGTCTTCCTTTTGTATTTTCAGGATTAAATGAGCTCAAATGAACAAAAGAAGCAAAAGGCAGCTAAATCTAACACAAATACAAGAAAAGGAACTAACGTGGCGTGCCCGACCCCCCGACAGCATCTTCCCAAGCAAAAACAAGATAACAGAAGGCTGAACACGTCCCGTGCTCAATGAGCACGGGGCGTGCCCAAGTGTCTGCAGAAAAGACAAATTTGTAGAAGCTTCTATTGCCCACCACGGGGCCGTGCTCAGCGGACACGGGGCCGTGGTCAACTATAAGATTCGCAGAATCCAGGCAAATCTTGATAGTACAGATACGCTTCTGCACACGGGGTCGTGCCCAGCGGACACGGGAGCGTGGTCAACTAATGCAGACAAACTGCAATAAATGAAGAAAGAGAGAAGGATGGACACGGGGTCGTGCCCAATGGACACGGGGCCGTGCCCGAGCTTCTGTTCAGCCTATAAATAGGAGTGCTTGGATCTCTTGCAACTCATCCCTTGGCACACCACCTCTCTCACACTTCACCCACCACCCACCACCATCACAACACCATCATCCATTGTCCATCATAGAGTGTGTGAGTCGTCTCGGGATCCAAGATTGATCGTAAGAGTTCTTGACAATCAAATGCCATGTTTGCCTAAGTCTCTTACATCACTTGGTGAAGACAAGTGTTTAGTGTAATACGTTTTATTTTTAATCTTTTCGCACTTTTTATTTGGTTATGTATTAATGACTTTAATAACTAGTTTCTTATGTTGAAGGTGATTCTTCCTTATCGTTTATCCGTGGTGTCTTGGCATTATTTTACTGTCTATATAAAATAAAAGATTTTCACCATTCATATCTCCACGGTCTATATGGAGATATGTTGGCTACCTGGTCGGGGGTTAAGGGAACGGTTTGGTAAGAGTCTTGCCATTGTTCAGTGTATAGATCCTGCAAAGGACCTGGGTCAAATTTAGTAGGACCTCCTTCAATACCCACCGGTATTGGATGGCGGGGGTCCAAACTCTTTGATCCCCTCATAAGTTAAACTACTATTAAAACTTTAACCCGGCTACTTAGGACTGTATCCCTGCTTACTCAGACTACTTAGCCGAGGGTAACGTCACCTTCAAAAGAGGGGCCTACCACATTATGCATTAATAACTTAATTAATTATCTTTCAATAATCCGACCCTTTAGGATTGTATCCTTGCTGACTCAAACTACTGGGTTGAGGGTAACGTCACCTTCAAAAGAGGGGCCTACTACAATAACTAAGATAATCTCTTAAAAAGGGCAAAAGTGCGGAAATAATCAAAGGTTACACTACACACGAGTCGGATCCAAGTGATTCATCTTGTCTATCTGTTTTTATTTTTATTTTATTTTTCAGCATTTTAGTTAGTTTTATTTTTCTAGTTTAAAAAACCTTTTTTCTAACTTTTGATTTGATTAGACGTTGAGGATAAACCGGTACTAAAAGCTCTTGTTTCCTTGGACGACCTCGGTATCTTACCAACACTATACTACGTCCACGATGGGTGCACTTGCCCGTATGTGTGTTTAGTGTTAGTGAATATCGTGTTTTATAAATTTAAAACTTGGCTAAAAAGTGTATATAGGGCTTAAAATATACACCTAAAATATATTACACTACGCACGCATCACTTTCTTTGTATGATGTTTTAGATTTCATATTTAAAATACATTTCATTGTGTTATAAATTATTACATTTGGTCTTTTTCTATGTAATATCATATCAAAAGAATCTAAAACATCATGCCTAAAATATAAAACACAACGCCTTCACAGACTTCTCACATTTTGTAGGTAAAATGCCATTTATAGATGGCCTTTACTCTGGTCGTTGACATGTCATCAGTTATACATATTTTTAATATACAATTACCTCCTAATTCTAAATACTTTTATGAATTTTTAGTTGCACATACTACCTAAATTGTTCCTATTTGACAAATGCAGGTTTCTAAGGTCACTGGATGAAAAGAAGTAAAAAAACGAGCATAAACAAAATAAAAATACAAGATTCCAAGGAAATCAACAATTTGCCAGATAGGCATGGCCGTGCATAACACCAGGAGCACAAAGTCAACAAGCCAACCCAAGAAGGGTCAGCAAAAGTACACGATATGCGGAGGCATGACCGTGCACACCCAGGCAGCCTGTGATTAGCTAATGCCAAATTGTATGAGCTTTGAGAACTGACAAGAATGCCACTTGTTCAAGCCCTGTCGGGACACCTATCCATGCAAGACCATGCATTCCCATACACGCCCGTGCCCATAACAGAAATCTCAACTAACGTAGTGGGAAAGGATGAGAAGGACAACAAGCTGTAGGGACCAAGTACTAGGCATGGTCGTACCTCCCAGGCACGCCCGTGCTCTCCTACATCAACTCAGCCTATAAATAGAGGCCATTATTGTCACTATCCCAATTAATCCACTTCTCTTCCACGTTTCACAAACATATTCTTTTCTCTTGAGAGGTCACATAGAAGTTTGGGATCACTCGAAGAAAATACTTGTAATAGCTTAGATTGAGAGAGAGGGAGAGGGAGAGGGAGAGAGAGAGAAGTTGTAATCAACCACCTTTACTTAGTTGTTTGATCTTACACTTGATCCATCATGATCCTTCCTGTGATCATTGCTTGTGGACAAGTTACTATGGCCATTCTTGGCTAAACCCTTTGTGTTTCTTTGGTTATAAATAAAGCTTGGTATGAATTAAATGTTTAACCTTTGGCAAAGTGGTGTGTTGTGTCTTTGATAATTCTTTCTACTCTTCTTCTTCGTTAATGTGGCTTGTGATCGGTTTTGGTCTTTGATCTTGTGGGTGTTCTTGATAACCTTGGGAGGTGAAGCTTCTTAGTACACTCATGGTATCTAACAACCCACATACTAATAAGGGAAATGCGAACTTGAAGAAGTGGTTGACTCATTGGTGGAAACACATCTTGTGATCAACCCTCATTTATCAATGATATCATTGTTTGCCTGCACGGTCTATATGCTAGGTTTCAATGATAAGCCAAAGCTTGGTTATTCGACTTGTCTAACAAATTCGATATATTAGGCTTGGCGCAAACCAAGAGTTGGTGAACCCATGTTAAAATACCATACGTCTTTATATATATTTTATTATTATAACACCTCCCATTAAATAAAGATCAATCACCTCAACTAATCACAAGCGTCATTAAGAACTTATGGGGATCACTTTGATATATCATTGGCGATCTTTAAATGAGATGGAGATTTGCCCTTTAGAGGATCAGAAACCATAGTGATTTATAGAAGAAAGAAGAATAGTTTGATGTCTTTAACCCAAAATTAGGGGATTGCTCCTTAAAAAGAGTCTGCTTCTAAGGTTGGGCAATGAATTATCTTTGCTCTAATTCTATTTTAACCTCAAAGTCATAATTTGTTAATCTAATAATCATTTCTTTATAAATTTAAAACTAGGAAATAATGTCTAAAAGTTATTAAGTTAACCCACCTAATGGTGCTAAGAGTTATAAAATTAACTAAACCAACATGACACACATCAAGTTTTTGGTGTCGTTGCCGGGGATACGACGATTTTAAGAAAGATTTTGGACTACTAACAAGTTTATTTTTGATCTTTTGTGTCCATCTTTTATTTTCTTTTGTAGGTAATGTATGATCTTGCATTCCGGCTCGAGTATAACTAAACCACTTGTCAAACCCAAAAGATTTCTCCGTTAAAGACTTAGAGAAAAATCTCGTCCGAAGATGGCGGCACTTAATCCACCCGATCGTACCATTTATGAATTTGCAAAACCTTCCATGATGCTTTGGGATCTAGTATAGCTAGACCAAACATCAATGCCAAAGTAATCAAGTCTCACGTCATTCACATGATATAATCATCATGCACATTTCATGGCTTACCCGATGAAGATCCTGATTCTAATATTGCAAATTTCTGTGAAATTTGTGGTACCTTCACGCTAGATAATGTCATACCCGATGCTTTCTGTCTTCGCATGTTTCCTTTCTCACTAATTGACCGTGCTAAGGCATGGCTAAATTCACAACAAACGGGTTTCATCTCTACATGGAATGACCTTGCCCAAAAATTTCTTTCAAAATAATTCCTACTCGCCAAAAACGCAAAATTAACAAATGACATAACCACTTTTACCCAAGAAGAAGGTGAATCACTATATGAAGCATGAGCGCCTTTCAAGGACATGCTTCGAAAATGTCCTCCCCATAGACTTGAATCCTTCTACTATGGGTTGACAAACCAATCAAGAAAAACTCTTGACGCAACCGCGGGAGGAATATTTGGAAACAAGAGGCCAAAAGAAGCTTATGATCTCATTGAAGAAATTGCATGAATAGATATTAATCGCATAATACAAGGGCAACCCAAGGACGAAGACAAGGTTTCTATTAAGTGGATTTGGTTACTTCACTTACCGATCAAGTTGAGGCCTTAACAACTCACCTCAACCAATTGAGCAAAGCTTAAGTGAATGTGGTCACCGCCGGCTTTAACAACTCTCCTCAAGATGGCCAAGGTCCACCTTTGGAAGTCGAGCAAGTTAACTTTGTCAACACCAACCGCCAACAAAACAACCCCAGTAGAAACACTTACAATCCGGGTTGGTGAAACCATCCTAACTTCAAACGATAGGTGCACTTGTCCATTGTATGGTAAAAGTTGTATCCTTTGGGTTTGATGTTTGGTTCTCAGATAAACTCTACTACAAACGTTAGGTACGCTTGCCTATTGTGTGTGTTTAGTCTAAGTAATAATCATTTCTTTATTAATTTAAAACTAGGTGAAAGTGTCTAAAAGTTATTAAGTTAACCCACCTAATCATACTAAGAGTATTAAATTAACCAGACCAACACGACACACAACAGCCGTCCAAACTGCTCGCTTGATGCTCGCTTGGAAATTGCTCAGAAAACGATCATTCGATTTGAGGCTCAGTTGTAAATGGGCCGCTCTGCTCAGTTCGGTTTGTAGACGAGCCAAGAATGAGCAAAGGACACGTTTGATAACAATTCTGTTTACACTCATTGACAGCCAACTTTTCTTTTCATTTTTTATTTTCAATCATCCTCTTACCCACTGCCATATACAGGGCCGACTCAACAATTTTAGAGGCCTAAAGCAGAATATAATTTGAGGCTTTTTTTCGAATCAAGTGCTCAACATTTAGGGTATAAACGAGCTTTCTAATAAAATCAATAAAAATCAAGTGTTTACTTTTATAGTATAAATGATTAGCAAAGTTGAAGCTAGAAATAATCACCCAAAAGAAATAGTGTAACTATTTTCAAACAATCAATAATCAAGTAAATTCGTCAATACCAAGCATATAATAAGCAAATATAAACTAAATTCTAAGGGTTCAAACTCTAGTATAGGGGCTTTTTGTAATTTATATCTTTGTGCTTTTCTTCAAATGTTTGTTAACCAAATACAAAACACCCTACGTAACCGAGTATACATAGTATATAATAGAGTTAATTGCCAAAATCATCTCTGAGATTTGGGCACGTTTGCTATTTTCGTTCAAAATGACCTTTTTGTACCATTTTACCCCCCACGTTTGACATTTTTTACCATTTTCATCCAAATGACTAACTTAGTTAAAAAAACACTGTTTAATGAGAAGCATATTTGAAATTTTACATTTATAAGGATTGAACAAACTAAATCTTTATTCGGGAATTTGTATAAATTGATTGCAAACAAATAATTTCAGAAAGAAAAAAAAAGAGTGACAACGAGTTTGTTTCAAGCATGAAAGTGACAGGTTGGGAGGTGGGCTTGTTTTCATCGATTAGGTGTAATCTTTAACCTTTTCTTTGAATTAAATGCATAGTAATGCTCGTCATAGTGTACAACAAATTAAATACTTTGTATGGTTATGATTAAGCTTGAAAAAGGAGTCCTAAGGCTAGTGGGTATGGTTGTCTGGTTGATGGACCATCCTTGAGGATGATCCGCCACGTAGGCGCCACGTCATCATCCTCCCAAGAATGGTCCATCCTCCAAAACTAGAGGGCATGGTTAAGTTGGTCCTAGTCATCATCCTCCACCACTTTTTATGTTTTTTTTATTTTTTTTAGTCTTCTATTTTTTTTTTAACATTTAACAAATATACTAACAAAATATTTTCATTAATATTAAAACCACATTACATAAACATAAAAAAAAACATAAAGTTAATAAAAAAAACATAAAGTTAATAAAAAAACATAAGACTAAAAAAACATAGACTTAAATAATATTATGCTTCTTCATGATGTCGTTTTGAAGTTTTTTCAACATCGAACGTTTCGGCTCGGGTTCGTCCTCGACATTCATCATCATTATTTCCCATTCCTTGAGCCGAATTTTTTCATCGGAAATTCGGATTTTCTCATTCGACAACCGCACCTTCTCGCGTAACTTTTCTTGCTCTACACGAGCTTTTTCTTCCGCGACCCGGTCCTTCGCCTTCGTCTTTTGGGCCGTGACGTCATTGTACACTTTTAAGTGTTCCATAAACTCAACCATGTTCGGGTCCACCTTTTCCTTTTGTTTCCCCTTAGCCCGCTCCTTCTTTGATTTGTCTCGGCCCGGTGGACGCTCCGGCTCATGTACGGCGTACTCCTCTTCGTCGAAGGCGGCGTCATCATTTAAGTTTAAGTTACACCTCGCGTCCGATCCCCCGGCGCTAAAACTACTCGTTTCCGATGTTTTTTGGCGTTTCGCCATCGCCACCTCGTTGGGGATCGGCCTCCATTTTGGTTCGTCTTTTACAACCATCCACGCGCGAACGTGAGCAAAATTGGTATTACCATTGTTCTGCAATTCGGAACACATCGTCGTCGCTCATGCCGCTACGACGGTCAGTTGTATATAGTTTATTATATTCCTCGCAAAACCTATTGATGAGCGTGTTCATTTTCCGCCACTTTGCTGAGACCGAATCGACATCTCGATACGCGCCTTGACCCATATAGTCGAGAAACTTCGCCAAAACCTTTGCCCAAAACCCTTCACCCGATTGGTTATTACCTATAAAAAACACAATATATAGAGTGTTAAGTAAATAAATAAACCTTAAAAAAAAACAAACTTTAAAAGAATTAAAAAAACCCACTGTTAAAGTAAATTAAAAAAACAAATTCTATAAAAAACAAACAAAAAAACCCACTGTTAAAGTACATAAAAAACAAAAAAAACAATTTCTAAAAGAATTAAAAAAAACGAAATGTGAAGTAAAAAAAAAAACAAAACAAATTAAACTTATAAAAAAATACGAACCTCTAATCGGGTTGTCAGACGTGCCAATGTAGGCCTTGGCTAAGGCTTCTTCTTCGATTGGCGTCCACTTTTGCCCCTTTGCTTTGGACGGTTCATCACCCACCACTTTCTTGCCTTTGTTTCGTTTTCCTTTTCCTTTAGGCGGTTGGGTTTCGGGAACAACCTCCACATCGTCGTCGGGTTCGGATTGTTGAAAGGATTGCGTCGGGATCGGTTGGGGTTGAACGGGTGGTGTCGGGTTCGGTTGGAAATTATAAGCACACCGCATCATCATTTGTTGTAGGGCTTGATTTTGAAAAAATTGAGCGAATTCGTTTGGCGAGGGTTGGAATGATGCAAACGCATTTGATGAGTATTGCGAGAATTTGTTCGGTTCTAACGTCGGATAATATCCCGGACCCGAGAAAACATGTGGTTGGGTCGGGTTGATGGGAGTCGTCGGGTTATACGGATTGTTCGGGTTGTTCGGGTCGCTCGGGTTGTTGAAAGGATCCATGCTAAAGTATAAGGTTTATAAAAGTGGAAGAAGATTTATAAAAATTATGTGAGAGAGAGATGAGATGTTGTGGTTAGTTTGGTGAATGAAAGTGAAAATGGAATTGAAATTTATAAATAATAATAATATTACCGTTAGTTTTTGAAAAATAATTGAAAATTTTTTTTATTTAACGGTCACTTTTTGATTGGGACCCACCACTTATGGATCGTCGCAAACGTCTAACATCGAACGGGGAGGACGGGACGCGGGGGGGGGGGGGGGGCACGGTGTTTGGACCGTCGCCGACCCAGGATGATCCGGGGACGAACCCCATGCCGACTAGCCTAATACTCAACATAAAACAATATAATCCGTTTTCAGCAAACATGTTGTACCTTCTTTCACAAATTTAATTGCAGACCATGTTTCTATTTGAAGACATTTTTATATAATATATAAAATGATAAATTCAAAAAACCAAAATACCCCTACTTATAAATGTCAAAATTTCAAACATACCTTTTATTAAACGGTGTTTTTTTAACTAAGTTAGTCATTTGGATGAAAATGGTAAAAAATGTCAAACGTGGGGGGCAAAATGGTACAAAAAGGTCATTGTGGATGATGAGGGTACGTCCCTGACCGGACCGAATCATCTCCATAAGCAGGACCGAACTATGGCAGATCAAGGTCGGACCACGCCTCACGCCATAAACGGAACGGACAGATATGTTGGTACGATATAACTAACTGGGCCCCACTTCCATAACTGCCATGATAATGACTGGTCCGACCCTAACTAACTTGCCACGTCAGCACACCCAAAAGCTATAAATACCCCGCCAAGACTTCCAGCAAGGGGTAATCGCTACTTTCTCTCTCTAACTCTCCTCTCTCGCTCTCCCTGACCCATTTCCACCTCACAAATACTTATTCTCACGCCCGAGCTTGGTCACAGAGAGGCCCCCCCTCCCTGTGACGAGGCTAACGGTGTGCTTGTTTTCCTTGTGATCTTGCAGGTTCTTTGCTAGGTCATCTGAAGCTCTGCTTTAACCAGGTCGGACCAACTGGTTTTGAGTCTTCAGTGGCGCCATCCCCTCGAATTCACATAATTCGTTTCCTTGTTTTTTGAAATCATGGCAGAATCAACGACAGCAGTCTCCACCAGCACTTTCCTATCTTACAATGATATATGGGAAGGAAACGCTGCCTCCACAACTGCTTCAACAGCAGTTGTTGCCTCAGCAGCTTCGATAGGATCCGCGTCGGCTCCCCCAGCTGCAAATTCTGTAGGCGGAAGCTCTATCACCACGCTGTCTGTTACTGCCCCGGTCGCCACGCCATTACCTAACTTCGACAACGCTTTCGTTTTAAGGAATGTCGATCTATTGCGTCAGTTACAGCAGCAACAACAGCAAGACGAGATGCTGCAGAGTCTCCGAGCAAACTTGTTTAACAACGTCTATCCAGGGGGAAACCCCGTCTCCGTTGGAACCTTCGCTTCCGGATATCTGGTAAGTTCTATGATCTCCACTCCTACAACACATGTTACACAATTTTCTTCGATTACAAGTGCTCCGATGAATAACGGTCTAAACGACCTGTTTCTCAAGGGATCTATGGGTTTAAACCCCCAAGATCAAGAGCTGCTCATGCCATACCACCCCACGTCTATGACTTCCCAATCAAAGTTTACGTTACGGATCGTCAATGCCCCACTCCCAGCTAAACTAAAGATGCCCCCCACACTGAAGTTTTACGATGGTACGTCTGATCCAGATGACCATATGTTCGCGTTTGCCGGAGCGGCTAAGGTCGAGCAGTGGCCTATGCCGGCTTGGTGTCTTATGTTCGCCCAAACTCTCACCGGATCGGCAAGGGTTTGGTTTGATGGGCTGCCAGAGGGCTCGATCGACCACTTTGAGGATTTCCGGCGTATTTTCTTGCAAAACTTTTGTCAGCAGCGACGCTGCAAGAAAGACATTACCGAGGTGCACCATATAAAGCGCCGAGACGGAGAGTCCGTAGAAGATTTTATCGATCGTTTCAATCGTGAAAGCATGCAGATAAGTGGAGCGGTTGACCAGCTCCGAGTCTCTGGGTTCTGTCACGGAGTTCGGAATAATCAACTTGTGGAAAAACTACATGAAGATCTTCCAAAAACTATGGAGATACTTATGGAAAGAGCTCGAGCCTTCGTTCGGGGAAAAAGTGCCTGTGGTCAACCGAACGAAACCACAACAAGAAATGCCAAGGCCCGAACCACCTCGTGGAGACGCAACGCGTCGCCACCAAAAGATAGAAGCAACAGTTGGAACAGAAATCGTGGCCCATATCAGAAGTCAGATCGAAGCAGCTTCCGAACAGGAAACGTGCGTTTCAACACCTTTTCCGAGCTCACCAAATCGCCAAGCGAAATTCTCAGTACAGAGACTACTCGGTTCCCTACGCCGTCAAAGCAACGACCCACATCGGATAAGCACTCCAAGAAATATTGTGAATATCACCGAGACAAGGGTCATACAACTGATGAATGTTGGGCTCTGAAGCAAGAAATCGAAAAGGCCGTGCGATCCGGTAAACTCTCTCACCTTGTGAAAGAAGTGAAAGATGGGAAGAAGTCGGCATCAGCAATTGATAATCCGAACACCGAGCCCGGAATCAATATGATCCGGTCAACTGAATCAAGAGGGGTAAAACGGTCGAACCAACATATGGCAGCATGGATGCATCAACCAACATATTTCCCTCCGATCGATCCCGACGATGCTCGGGACGGACCGATTACAATCTCGGCTGTCATCGCCGGACACCTGGTCCGACGAATTTATGTGGACGGAGGGAGCGCCTTTGAAATCATGTATCTACAGTGTTTCCAGCAGCTGAACCCCCAAGTAAAGAAGAGGTTGATTGAAGTCTCCACCCCTCTAATTAGATTTTCCGGAGAGGTGGTTCGTCCGATAGGACAGATTACCCTTCCGACCACATTCAAAGATGGTGATAAAAGCAGGACTGTCCAACTAACCTTCCTGGTTGTTGGTACTCATTCGTCGCATAACATAATACTCGGACGACCCGGGTTACGAGCTCTTGGAGCTATCAGCTCGACAATACATGGAGCTATTAAATTCCCCACTGAGGCCGGAGTTGCCACTATTTCCTCATAATCAAACTCGTTTGTTGCCGAAGTAAGACATGCAGCGGAAACGAGCTCCAAAAAGTCCGAAGTACCTACGGAACTTTGGGCAATCAATCCGGATTTTCCCGAACAGCAAGTAGCTATCAGTGCTCAACTCCCAAAACGAACAAAGAAGCTCCTGTGGGAATTGTTAAGCAATTCGATTGATGTCTTCGCATGGAAGCACTCCGATATGCAAGGAGTCCCCAGATCTATGGCACAACATCACCTGAACGTAAAAGAATCAATCAAACCAATAGCACAAAGGAAAAGGCACATGGCGCCGGACCGGGCCAAAGCAATTGCAAAAGATGTGAAGAGCCTTCTAGACGCCGGAATCATTCGAGAAGTCCGGTACCAAACGTGGGTGTCAAATCCCGTTTTGATACGGAAAAAAGATAATTCATGGAGAATGTGCATTGACTTCACCGATCTAAACGATGCGTACCCGAAAGATTGTTTTCCTCTACCAGAGATCGATGAGAAGATTGATTCCGTCGCCACGTTCAGGTTGAAGTGTTTTTTGGATGCTTACAAGGGATACCATCAGATACAAATGGCAGTCGAAGATGAGGATAAGACATTCTTTGTCACCAATGAAGGAGTGTATTGTTTTACCAAGATGCCGTTCGGTTTGAAAAACGCCGGTGCTACATATCAACGTTTGATGGGCAAAGCTTTCAAAGATCAAACTGAGCGAAACGTAGAAGTGTATGCTGACGATATCGTGATCAAAAGTCACGATGAAGCTACCATGCTAAAAGACATACTGGAAACTTTTACCCGACTCCGAAGCATCAACATGAAGCTAAACCCCAAAAAGTGTACGTTCGGGGTAGAAGAAGGTAAGTTTCTAGGAGTCATGGTCGGGGCAAGAGGCTTGCGAGCCAACCCAGACAAGATTGATGCAGTTCTTACAATGAAGCCTCCGACGTCGATAAAAGAGATTCAGTCCTTAAATGGACGGTTGGCTGCTCTCCACCGATTCTTGTCAAAAGCAGCAGACAGATCGCTCCCGTTCATGGATGTTCTCAGAAAAAGCTTTAGATCGGAGTTTAAATGGACGGAAGAAGCTGCACGAGCTTTCGAAGAACTTAAGGTTTACCTCGGCACTTTGCCAACACTCACCGTCCCGGAAGAAGATGAGGTGCTAACGGTCTACTTAGCTGCGTCGTTTGGAGCTATTAGTGCAGTACTAGTTGCTCACCGAACCGGGGCGCAAATCCCCATTTATTACGTAAGCCGAACGCTAAAAGATTACGAAACAAGATACTCAAACTTGGAAAAGTTAGCCTTGGCACTAGTCCATGCTTCGAGAAGACTTCGCCGATACTTTCAAGCTCATCCGATCGACGTACGAACAGATCAAAAAATTCAGCATGTTCTCCGACGACCTGAAGTTTCAGGTCGAATGGAAAAATGGGCGATCGAGCTGGGCGCGTTCAATATCACCTTCAGAACCAAGGGTCCATTAAAAGGGCAGGTGATAGCCGATTTCCTAGTTGAAATGCCGGAGGATAAAAAAACGGAAGAGGTTGAAAAAGCTCCAGAGAAGCCTTGGTCCTTGTATACATACGGAGCTTCTAGCGCCGAAGGAGCAGGGGCGGGCCTAATTCTCACCGATCCAGAAGGAACGGATATGACGTACGCGCTCCGGCTAGAGTTTAAGAGTTCAAACAATGAAGCCGAATACGAGGCCCTCTTAGCTGGCCTACGTCTAGCGCTGCAAGTCGGAGCAAAAAATGTCGTAGCCCATGTGGATTCATTGCTCGTAGCGAATCAAGTAAACGGAGAATATGAAGCAAGGGAAGCAAACATGATCGAGTATCTCGAGCAAGTAAAGCAAGCTATGGCATCATTCGAGGCATGTAAAGTCGAGCATGTTCCCCGTAGCAAGAACAAGAAGGCGGATGCATTGAGCAAATTGGCATCGGTATCATTCAGTCACCTAGCAAAAGAGGTGAGGGTGGAAGTTTTAGCCGCACCTTCAATTGCAACTCCGCAAGTTATGCAAGTCGAAGCTCCGACACAAACCTGGATGACGCCCATAATAAACTACTTAGTGCATTATGTCTTGCCGACTGATAAAGATCCAAATCAACTCTCTTCAATACCAGATGCAAGAAGGAGGTCTATACCGAAAGACTTTCCTCGGGCCTCTGTTAAAATGTCTGGACCCGTAGCAAGCCAGTTATATCATCAGGGAAATACACTATGTCATTTGCGGCATCCACGCTGGACCTAAGATGATTGTCACAAAGGTAAAATATGCGGGATATTACTGGCCCGGGATGCACGAGAGCGCAGTTAAAGAGCTCCAACAGTGTGACGAGTGTCAAAAGCACGCACCAATCAGCCTCCGAGCAAAAAATGAGATGATACCAGTAACCGCTGCATGACCCTTTCAGAAATGGGGCGTTGATATCGTCGGACCTTTTCCAAGATCAAGCGAAAGCGCTCAGTATCTGCTAGTCGCGGTGGATTATTTCACCAAATGGGTGGAAGCCCGACCATTCACAATTATCTCCGGCTACAATGTGAAGCGTTTCTTCTGGGAACAAATCGTATGCCGTTTCGGCCTTCCACTCTACATTGTAAGCGACAATGCAAAGCAGTTTGCAGAAAACCCATTTAAGCGCTGGTGTGAAAATTTAAAGATTAACCAAGTCTTTTCCTCGGTTGCCCACCCTCAGGGGAACGGGCAGGTCGAACAGATAAATCGACGAATCGTCGATGGGATAAAGAGGAGGCTTGGTTACGAGGGAAAAGGCTGGGCGGACGAATTGCCAAACGTTTTATGGGCTCATCGAACGTTACACAAGACTACAACGGAGAAACACCGTTCAGTCTTACTTACGGCACCGAGGTGGTGATCCCCGCAGAGATCGGACTCCCAAACCAAAGGTGCAAAAATTGGGAGGAAACCGAGCACGAACTTCGGTCCAATCTTGATCTATTAGAAGAACGTCGGAACATCGCGGCGATCAAAGAAGCCCGATACAAAAAGAAGATCGAGAAGTATTACAACGCACGCGCCAAGCTCTACAAGTTCAAGGTTGGAGATTATGTGCTCCGAAACAATGATGCGAGCCGTGTTGAAGTCCCTGGCAAGCTAACCCCTAAGTGGGAGGGGCCGTACCGAGTCAAAGAAGCTAGCGACAAGGGCTCGTACGTGTTGGAAAAAATCGATGGAACTCCCGTACCCCGGACATGGAACGGGGTACATTTAAAGAAATGTTTCATGTGAATAGCCTGTTACGGCTAAAAAAGATCGCTATTTCTTGTTTTTATTTCCAATTTCCATATATAAATCGGGAAGGTAATGCCCCGACAAATTTCCGTTTTCTTTGTAACCGGGAGGGTTTTCCCCGGACCTATGATTAACGAATCAATGAATAAAGCGATCTGTACTTTTATAAGTATAACAAATAGCATGTGTATAAGTTCGAACAATTTCATAAATGTGCACAAACGAGCCTCGACCCATGCCTCGCGCCGATCGAGAAGGCTTAAATAGTTCAAAAATAACAAAATCTATTAAGCAGAACGGCCTGTACTTAAAACAGTCCGATTATAAACAATCGATTAAGCCAAGGAAATCAAAAGAATTTCTTATTATGACCCGGTCACCTAAGATGACCGAACAAAAAACCTGGTCGAACAGTGAAGTTTGGACGCAAACTAAGAACTAAGTAGCCAGGAACGAATGACTATTACTAAAGTCATAATTTCATACCAAACATGTTAGTCGAATACTTCAAGCAAAAAATAAATTGTGTGGGTTACATGCAAAAAGAAACAGAAGTCTAAAATTGTACGGTTACAGTGCCAAGAGAAAAAGTTCAAATTGTATGATTACAGATCACCATGATAGTAAAGTACGGTACGAATATTAAAACCAAACTTCAAATTTCGTCGTTGTCTTTTTGCACGATCGGCAGCTTGCTCTGTTGTTTAATAACGGATAAGGGCATATCCATCAAATCTGAGACCTGGTCAAGCACAGAGATATTGAAATTATCAAAAGCCTTTATGGCAGCTTCTAATACTCCCTGTGCTCTCTCATCATATCCACGAACCTCCTCAGCAGAACGAATCGAATCATGGGCGGCTTTAAAGCCTCGCTTAATGCCCTCATTCACTCCCACCGCTTCAACACTATTGACCAAGTCAGCCACAACCTTCTCCAATTCCGGGCTTTGATGGACCAGCTTAACCACCCAAGCAATCCCCTCTGTAAGGAACCACTGCTTGGTAAGCATGAGCTCCGACACCCGGGAATATAGATCAACCATCTCTCCTTCAGTACGGGTCAACATGCCTTTCGCTTCATCGATGGTCGCAGTATGCGATTCGATCGCCCGGTCGTGGGCTCTCTTGAGTTCTTCGTTATCTAAAGAAAAAATAAGATTTAATTAACAAGGAAATAAACATTGAAAAATAAATTATGGACGCACCACTTATCAGACGGTGATGGTCGGCCAAAAGCTTGTCGTAAGATTGCTGCATTTCCTTCAGCTCAGCTGCATGCCTTTTCTCCGCATCGGATGACCTCTTCTCCAGATCACTAAACCTCAACTTGAGAGCCTCCATGTCTTGAAGGGCTTTGTCTCGAGCTTCATAAGCAGCCGCAGCCGAAGCCTGAGTAGATTTATTAACTTCTTTTGCTTCCAAGGTTTGCTCCCTTTAGACGCTCAATCTGAGATCGGAGAGAAGTTAGCTCCTGTTTCGCCTTCGATCGAACATTATCTTCGTTCTTCAAATTAGCAACTTCGCGCTCAAGCTTGCTGCAATTTGATTCCGATTCAATCCAACGTTTATAAGTCTCCACCACCAAAGAGTTTGATTGAGCTTGATTCAGCATTAGTGCATTTCCAAGCTCCGGACCACTCATCTTTCGATAATATGCATGCTCGGCCGGAGTCCCAAGATGAAACAGAGCCATCTTTGCTGACAATGCGTCCATAATTCTATCTTTATTCACCAGCGACCACTCGGGTAAATACTTTTCCAGAGCTCGAGCTGAGTCCATGTCTCCAACGTCGCCCGAACCTAACTCCCGGGACAAGAAAGCAGCCTTAGTTTTAAACCACAAAGGGGAAGAAGAGGCACTATCCCCACCATCAAATGGTCGTGGACTCGGCCTTGAAACATTAGAAGCAACCCCAGTCGTAAGCTTACCCGAAGGAGAATGATCAATCTTTTTGAAAGACAATGGATCAGGCATATGAGTATCATCGATAACCTTGGTAGCTCCCCCTCCGAAGGACAGGGGGCTCAATGGAATGCTCACCGGACGGTCCCTTGGGGTACGACCTCCGTGAAGATGGGAACCTAAATTCTCCAGTATGCCCCCGGCAGTAGAGTATTCGGTAACCTGGTCATCCTCATCATCTAAAGTGATAGTCTTAAAATCTGTTTTCTTCCTTTTCACCTGCTTGGGTTTCGGACCAGATTTAGTCGAAGCAGCCCGTTTTCTTTTCAAGCTTGCCTGAGGATGCTCCTCTTCATCATCTTCTTCCTCATCACCACCCTTTTGTACACCTTCATCACGCACATCTTCGTCACCAACGGAAAGATGGACTCCTTCATCTTCGATCACAAACTTGGATCCGGACCCTTTCGTTCCGCTCGAGCTAGTTCTCTTACCCTTTGCATCACCAGTCACCGCCACAGTGTGGGTCGAAGCAGTATCCACTATCTGAGCCGCGGGAGCCGAACCTGAGCCTCCTTGACCAGCCGAACCTCCCTGATTATCCGGAGCCTCGGGTTCCCGAATTTGATAAAGATTTTCCTGAACAACGTTTAGGTACGGGGGATTCCTTTCGGTGTCCTAGTGGCCCGGATCTCGAACTCCTTGGACTCAAAGGATTTTAGCCTCAAGGCTTCTTTCAAACCCATAACTGCACAAGAAACAGGCAACAAATAATATCTATAGTCCGTCGCAAAACAAAAAAAAAGCATCAAAAATAAAAAATGAATTCAAGGAACACCGCACAACTAACCCTTGTTGTTCCACCTGAGGGTAGGATACCACTCTGGTTCGGTCCAGATTGTGCTGATCCGCCCCATAACAAGGATGTGTTCCGGATATTTCTGTATGCGTCCGGCTTCTTTAATCAAGTTCGCATATAAATCTTCGTCGTATTCAAAGTCTTCAGGAAGAGGGGGCGGGAGCTTCGACTTCCTTAGTCTCCATGTCATAAACTCTGGAACGCATCGATCATCAACCAAGAAAAAGTTGTCTTTCCAATCTTTTATGCTTGTAGTGATCCACGTATAACAGCAGGAATTCTTATCCCTAACTTCGAAGGTATACCAGTTACCGGACCTATTCAACTTGTAAAAAGCCCGGAACGCATCCAAATCCGGGTCGGATCCCAATCCACGACAAGCCAACTCAAAATGAGACACCTTGGCAAGGCCGAAGGGGTTCATCTGAGTAAGGTGAACCTCGTGAAACAAAAGAACTTCGATCAAAAACTTCGTCAGAGGAAGACGATAGTTGCAATAATCGAAAAGACGGGTATAAATCCCTATTTTCCCCGGTACAAAAGGATAAATGGGTGTATCCTTTTCGGGGAGAACAGGGTGTAATGAGGCAGGAATTGCATAAGTGTCTATATACCACTCCAAACCCTTTTTACTCAAAGTGCTAAAGCAACCGGACAAGTTGCTCTTGTTCGCCATACCAAAGAGAACAACTAACCTGATTTGACGAATAGATTTTTTGTCTCAGAGGAAAGATGAAGAAGATGAAGTAAAAAGTGAAAACAAAAAATCGTTTTTCCTCCTTTTTTATAGAGATATGGAACCGCCTCAAAACCAGCCAATCAGGGCTTGACACGTGATATACGATAAATTATACATGTTTTTACACCCCAAAACACTTCCGTTTTAAGTGTTTTTGACCGAAATAGCAATATTAAGGACTAAAATCAGTAATTATACAATTTCAGGTCTTAAACGGAGCATAGAATGAAAATCTGACGAAAACGGACACTTCCGAAGCATTCCTGATCAAACGGGCCAAAAATCAAGAAATCAGTCAGGCTTACGGACCGTAAGCCTTAAGCTTTACGGTCCGTAAAGATGTGATGTCAGGTCTGATGTCAGGTCCGCAAAGGAGCAATTGGCGGACCTCAATAAGTGTCGGCTTACGGACCGTAAGCCTTGGACCTTACGGTCCGTAAAGGGTTGTCGGCAAGTGCGTTCTGAGTGCGCAGGAGCTAGTGGAGCACTGAAGTTATTGGGCCGGCTTTACGGTCCGTAAAGGATGACCTTTACGGTCCGTAAAGATGAACAGTAAACTCAAAATTTTGTTATAAATAGCCCATTTCGCCACAAGTCCGGGGGTTGGATTTTTACAATGTTTTTAGGCGATTTCTAAGGTCCGAAACAGTTCTAAACAAGCCATTTTGAAGCCTCGAGATCACGTGGAAGCGTAACCGATCCATCCCGTCAATTCAGTGCATGTTTATGGTTCGATTTCTTGCTCTTGAGCATGTATTCTAATCATTGTGCAAGTATTGAGTTGATGTTAGTTTATGTTTATATTAGTTTGTGTAATTGTAATTTTAAGCTTGTTTCTTGAATAATCTTTATGTTGTAATTTTGTTTGTATGAAACTTAAGTACTTTTTCATGTTTGAATCTTCATGATTGTATAATAAATATTTCATTGATGTTGTGTTCTTGATTATATTTGATTATCTTGGGTAATGAATATGTGGTTAGTGGGATGGTAACTATTTCTTGATTAATCACTTATTTGTAGACTTTGTTTACACCATGAAACCGGACCAGGAGATTGGTTTTACACAAGATATATCTTATTTTAATAAAGAATACTTTCTTGCACGTAAGGGTTCTAACGAATTATATGGTGTTGTTTACATGTTCTTGTATGCGGTTTATGATCCTTGCTTAGTAGTTTTTGTCTGAAATTGCTAACTTGGTAGATTTGTGTTCAAGACTTGTAAAGGTGAAATTGTTTATTATATGATCTACATAATTGCTTATCCTCGTGGCTGTATTGTGACCATCGATATTGCTTTCTTTGATAAGTGAGGTTAGGAATCCAGACCCGGTAAATAACCTATCTTTAAAGGTTCACATGAATAAATATCAATAGTTCGCTAATGAATGATTTTAGGTGGTTAACATGTGACCATCGTGTTAACTTTCTGAAGAATCATAATGCTAGAAATCCAGACCCGGTAACTAGTTGTCTTGAAATAGGAAAATTGATAAAGTGCTTTTGTGACATCCATGATAGATAACATGTTTAGATTATTTGTGAAATAAGATATGTGTTATTTTTATAATTTTATTTTTCAGTTAATCTAGTTAAACAACCAATCAATTATTTCTTCCTCTGGTAAAATAATAATAAAGATTCAGTACTTATAACATTTTACCTTTTATTTAAACTTATGTCCATGTCAACTTTTGTCTGACCCTGAACGATACCTGGATCTTACCAATACTTTACTGCATATGTAACGGGATACACTTGTCCTTTGTTGTGTGTGTTTTAATGTTAAGGTATAAACCATGTTTATAAATTTAAAACTTAAAATAGTGCGTAAAATCAACTGTATAAATAACATGCAAACGCACCGCACCAAGTTTTTGGCGCCGTTGCCGGGGAAAGACATAAACATTTTTTTTTAAATAAAAGATAAGGTGTCAATAATGGAACAATCCGAGTTATTATTTTACCAATGTATAAACTGTAAATAACTGTTAATACTTGTAAATTTTTGTAATTATTTATTTCTTTTTATTATTAACCACTAACGACTAACATTTTATTTATTGTTTATCTAACCTTTTATTTATTTATTTATTTATTCATTTTAACCGCTAACCATTTATTTATTGTCTTATTTATTTATTTATTCTACTCATTCTAACTTACTAACATTTTTACCATCCAAATCTCTCATATTTTTCTTTGTGGTGGCAAGTGTTTGGTTGAACCAGCCGAGTTTACCATAATTTTTGTGATAAGATTTGTGTTTTGGTTATACTAACTAAATTAACTTTACTAATTATTTGGACTACTAACTTATGGACTACTAACTTACGGACTACTAACTTTCTAACTTTACTAACAGTGGAGACCTGGGTTAATTCTCAGTAGTCACACACTAACTTTACTAACAATCTAACATTTTATTTATTGTCAACTAACATTTAAATTCTGCAATTTAATTTTCGCAATTTAATTTCTGCACTTTTAATTTCAGTCATTTATTTATTTTTCATTTTAGTTATTTATTTATTTTTGTACAGTTATTACATTACTTCAATTCAGTTATTTTATTTCTGTCATTTTATTTATTTATTTTACTTCTGTACAGTACGTTGACAGCAGTGTTCGAAATCGAACCGCTTACATACGGAATTTTATTTATTTATTTATGTATTTATTCATTTATTTATACTGTTATTTATTCATTTATTAATACACGCATAAGGTAGTTGTCGGACACACAATATTGTGGGAACCGGGTACACTACCGTGCACAAAATCATGGCGTTGCGAACCGCTCTACATAGGTTGATACCGTGTATGACTTTTTAGCAACATTTAAAACCGAAAAAAAAAAAAAATATGCATGAGGCAGCCCCCGAGAATCGAACTCGGGTCTGTGCGCCCACACACTCATTCGCGCCCTTGTCAACCAATTGGACTAGGGCCTGATATTGATTATTTCATAGTTCTCATTTGTTTATATGTACATTTTTTATATATAGAGTAAATATTAATTAGAAATGTATAATAACTTGTATATATTTGTATATTATATTATAGTCTTAGTAATTATATTTTGTACATTATTATTAATTTTCTTTTATCTGTATAATACTTTCCTTTTCACATGCAGGCTAATGTCCACGCCCCCTACGCCAGCCAACGAACCTGTAATTAATCTTAGAAGAAGTAGGCGGCTACACGAAAGAGCACTTGTTGTTGCACAAAGGATTGCGGCAGCAATCGACGAACCAGTGACACTTTCTGACAGCGATAGTTCGGAGGACGACAAAGAAGGCATTATGGCAGACGACGACCAACCTTTGAATGAAACTGACCGTCCTGGAAGAGAAGGTTTATTACCAAGCATTAATCGACCTGAGATAGAAGCACCTAGTTATGAAATTAAATCTAGTATAATTAATATGATACAAAATTCTGTGCAATTTGATGGCAAGGATCACGAAGATCCTGGTCGACACATCGCATCATTTATCGAAGTATGCTCGACATTTAAGATTACAGACGTTTCTGAAGACGCAATTCGTTTGCGCCTGTTTCCATTCTCTTTGCGAGGCAAAGCCCGATCTTGGCTTTTGTCACTTCCAGCAGGATCCATCACGACTTGGAATGGGCTGGCCGAACTTTTTATGCAAAAATATTTTCCGCCAGAAAAGACAGTTAAACTGAAGAACCGTATTGTGACATTCAAACAAGATGAAGGAGAATCTCTACACGCAGCTTGGGAAAGGTTCAAAGATCTTCTGATCGATGTTCCACATCACGGGTTTTCCAAAAGACAACTTGTTTTGAACTTTTACCAAGGACTCAGCTACAATTCACAAGAACGTCTAGATGTTTATGCAGGAGGTGATTTGGGAACAAAAACGCCCAATGAAGCTTATGCAATCATTGAGAAAGCTGCGTTGAAGTCAAGTTCACGTCATAGTGGAGTACGAGCAAAAATTGAATCCAATCCTGGAATTCATCAAGTAGATACGTATACGGCTCTTTCAGCACAGATTGGAGCTTTGGCAGCAAGGTTTGATCAAGCTCAGAACGCCTCGAAAGTACAAAAAGTTCAATCATCATGTGAGCTATGTGGAGTGTCACACGAGCCAGGTACATGTGAGCAGGGTGTTATGTTTACAGGCCACGAAGAGGTGGACTATTTGGGCAATCCAATCAGGCCCCAAAATAACCCCTATAGTAACACGTACAATCCGGGTTGGAGGAATCATCCAAATTTTGGTTGGAAATCCAATTCCAATAACCAAAATCCACTCGGATACGCTCAACGCGCTCCCGCACCACAACAGTCTCAAAATCAATTCTATCAGCCCCAAAATCAATCTTTTCAGCCATCAGGGCAAACCTTTCAGCCACGTTTTAATAATTCAGGTTTAGGAAGCACTTCCCAGTCTCAACAGCCTCAAACCTCTCAAACCAATTCCAAACTAGAGGAAATGATGGCGCAGCTATTAAACAACTCCAACAATGCCAATCAATTATCTGAAAAGCGATATCAACAGCATGAGGAGCGTTTTATGGCACAAGAAGGGGAATTGCGGAACCAGAAGGCATCACTTCAAACCATTGAGAATCAAGTCGGCCAATTGGCAAAGATGCTATCAGAGAGACCACAAGGTAGTCTTCCAAGTAACACGGAACAAAACCCAAGAGGAACATGTAATGCAGTTATGACGAGGAGTGGTAGAACAACAGGACCTGACAAATCGGACTCATCACCGATTACTGAACCTGTTCAAACTGACGCTTCAGACGAGGTGCACGCTAGGCGAGACCCAGCAAGTACAGCACAGTTTCAGGAGCCAGTTAAAGAATTCATCCCTCCTATTCCATATCCAAGCAGATTGAAGAAGCAAAAGAACGAAGAACAACATGGTAAGTTTTTAGAAATGTTTAAACAATTGCACATAAACATACCATTTGTTGAAGCATTGGCTCATATGCCTAAATATGCAAAGTTCTTGAAAGACATCCTCACAAACAAACAGAAACTCGAAAGTTTGTCTTGTGTGTTGATGAACGAAAACTGTTCAGCCGTTCTCCAAAACCGTCTACCTGAAAAGATGGGAGATCCGGGCAGTTTTACTCTTCCATGTCTCATTGGAAACATGACAGTTAGTAACGCATTGGCAGATCTAGGAGCAAGCATAAACCTTATGCCTTATAAAGTTTTTGCTAAGTTAGATCTAGGGGAACCTACACCCACTAGAATGAGCATTCGACTTGCAGATCGATCAATCAAATATCCTCGTGGATTCGTAGAAAACATGCTTGTTAAAATTGATAAATTTGTTTTTCCCGTGGATTTTGTAATTCTTGATATGGACGAAGATTCAAAAGTGCCATTAATACTCGGACGCCCATTCCTCAACACTGCGAGGACAATTGTTAATGTGGCAGCTGGCCAAATCACGCTCCGAGTAGATGACGAGCACGTGACTTTTGATATTAAACGATCAATGCAACATCCGCAAAGTCACGATGATGTACTATACTGTGTTGACATTGTTGATACATGTGTAAGCTCTCATTTTCAAAGCACTGTTGAAGAAATTGATTCGGACATATATCCAAAAATGAAGCAACCATCTGATGTAAATGATTCTCAATGCCCAAATCAATTTGTGGAACTAAATCGTGAAGTTGAAGAAAAATCAAAGCCATCAGTTGAAGAACCACCGTCCTTGGAGTTGAAAGAACTCCCTCCACATCTCGAGTATGCATTCCTAGACGAGGAGTGTCGATTGCCAGTCATCATTTCAGCAACCTTAGAAAAAGAGGAGAAGAGACAGCTTCTTGAGGTTCTAACGCTCCACAAGAAAGCCATGGCGTGGAAGATTATGGATATCAAAGGCATCAATCCATCCTTTTGTACTCATAAGATTCTGATGGAAGACAATTACAAGCCGAGAGCGCAGCATCAAAGGCGCCTGAATCCAAACATGCAAGACGTGGTGAAGAAGGAAGTAATCAAGTTGCTAGACGCAGGTCTGATTTACCCCATATCCGATTCAGTTTGGGTAAGTCCAGTGCAAGTAGTACCTAAAAAAGGTGGTATTACTGTAGTTTCAAATGATCGAGATGAACTTATTCCTTCCCGTACCGTCACAGGATGGCGAGTTTGCATTGATTATCGCAAACTCAACGATGCCACCCGTAAGGACCACTTCCCGCTTCCATTCATGGATCAAATGTTGGAACGACTGTCGGGGAAGTCATACTTCTGTTTTTTGGATGGGTTCTCAGGGTACTTTCAAATTCCTATCGCTCCTGAAGATCAGGAGAAGACTACTTTCACATGTCCTTTCGGCACATTCGCCTACAGGCGTATGCCTTTTGTACTGTGTAATGCACCAGCCACATTCCAGCGTTGCATGGTTGCCATTTTCCATGACATGATTGAAGACTCCATGGAAGTATTCATGGATGATTTTTCTGTATTCGGGAGTTCTTTCGATCAGTGTCTTGGAAATCTGAAAAGAATGTTGATGAGATGTGAGGAAACTAATCTTGTGCTTAACTGGGAGAAATGCCACTTCATGGTGAAAGAAGGGGTAGTTCTTGGCCACAAAATCTCGGAAGCCGGGTTGGAAGTTGATCCAGCAAAAGTGGATACCATTTCGAAACTTCCCCCACCAACCTCGGTAAGAGCAATCAGAAGTTTCCTGGGTCATGCAGGGTTTTACAGGCGATTCATAAAAGACTTTTCAAAAATCGCAAGACCTATGACCCGTTTGTTAGAAAAAGATGCTCCATTTGTATTCTCAGACGAATGCATGAATGCTTTCAAGCAGTTAAAACAAAGGCTTATCGAAGCCCCCATTCTAGTTGCACCAGATTGGACATTGCCATTCGAAATAATGTGTGATGCCAGCGATTATGCAATCGGAGCAGTCTTAGGACAACGAAGGGATAAGCATTTTCACCCTATATACTATGCCAGTAAAACTCTACATGATGCTCAGGAAAATTATACGACTACAGAGAAAGAGCTTTTGGCAGTAGTATATGCATTCGATAAATTCAGATCGTATCTTGTGTTGTCCAAAACAATTGTGTACACGGATCATGCAGCAATCAAATACCTTTTTTAACAAACAGGACGCAAAACCGCGTCTTATTCGATGGATCTTGTTACTACAAGAATTTGACATTGAGATCCAAGACAAAAAGGGTACTTTAAATGTTGCAGCCGACCACCTCTCGAGACTTGATCACGGCAATTCAAATAATTCAGTGGAGGAGCCAATAAACGACAATTTCCCCCACGAATCTCTTTTAAGTATCGAGATGAATGACGAGTCACCATGGTTCGCCGACTTTGCAAACTACCTCGCATGTGGAATCCTTATCAAAGGATTGACATATCAACAAAAGAGGAAGTTCTTTGCAGATCTGAAGTATTACATTTGGGACGAATCATACTTGTTTAAAGTCGGAGCCGATCAAGTGATCCGAAGATGTGTGTTTGGAGAAGAAGCAGCTAGCATTCTGCGCCACTGTCACGAGGGGCCAACCGGAGGTCATCATGGAGCAAACTACACTGCAAAGAAGGTGTTGGATTCCGGGTTTTACTGGCCCACAATTTTCCGTGATGCGCATGAATGGGTTAGATCATGTGATGCTTGTCAGAGGGCAACAAATATTTCTGCACGCAATGAAATGCCTCAGCATCCGATACAAGTCTGTGAAGTCTTTGATATATGGGGTATCGACTTCATGGGACCATTTCCAGCCTCACGAGGTAACAAATACATCCTGGTTGCTGTAGACTATGTCTCAAAATGGGCCGAAGCTCAAGCTTTGCCAACAAACGACGCCAGGGTAGTTGTGAGGTTCTTGAAGAGTTTATTTGCCCGATTTGGTGCTCCAAAAGCACTAATCAGTGACCGAGGAACGCATTTTTGTAATGCGCAGTTAGAACGAGCCTTGTCCCGTTATGGAGTTCATCATAGATTGGCTACACCATATCACCCCCAAACGAGCGGGCAAGTAGAGGTTACGAATCGGGGTTTGAAAAGAATCCTTGAGCGGTCCATTAATAACAACCGCAAGGATTGGTCAGACAAGCTAGATGACGCTCTGTGGGCTTTTAGAACAGCATTCAAGACATCTATCGGGACCACTCCCTTTAGGTTGGTTTACGGAAAAGCCTGTCATCTACCTGTCGAGCTAGAACACAAGGCATTGTGGGCCTTAAGGACGGCAAATATGGATTTAAAAAGCGGAGGTGAAGCCCGTTTTCTGCAAATTCACGAGCTCGAGGAGCTACGAAACCATGCCTACGAAAGTTCATGCAGTTATAAGGAACGAGTCAAGAGGTTTCATGACAAGAGGTTGAGAGACCATAAGGATCTTCGTACAGGAGATCTTGTCTTGTTATATAACTCAAGACTGCGTTTATTCCCTGGGAAGCTGAAATCACGATGGACGGGTCCATACAAAGTTAAAGAAGTGTTTCCATACGGAGCCGTCACGATAGAGGATCAAACCGGGGTGAGTTTCAAAGTCAACGGTCATCGTTTAAAACTCTACATCAATGGACCGACTGATCCGGTGGAGGAAATTCTCGAACTCCACAACCCGCACACTTAAAACAAGTGTGGGGAGAATGAGTCTAGCTATCGACTTGCTGACAAATTTAGCGAGCGTGTTTTCACACGTTAAGGGTATTGTTTGTAAATATTAAATTTATCGCATTTATTTCCATTGTTCCTTATTTGTTTTTACTGTGTGCTTGTTTTTGTTTAAATAATGGATTTGGTTATGGTTTTCTAATCAGCTTGATCAGTAGTATTGTTGTTTTGGTTAGTGGAATACGTGGCAGATATATAGGAATGCACACTGAGTGAAGAAGACTTTTATTCAAAGTTTATTCATACAAGTCTACTTCAACTCTAAAGGGAGTACTTCTATCCTTTTTCACACTTTAGTTTAGCTCTTCATAATCGCTTAACTAAGACGTATTTCACATTGGGGACAATGTGAAGTTCAAGTGTGGGGAGGGGTTTAAGGTTCTTAAACTTTGTTTGTCCTTAATTGCTTTAAATTTTGTACATATTTGATTCTGTACAAACCTAAAAAAAAATTTATTCTTAACTAATAATTTTACAAACCTAAAAAAAAAATTTAAATTGCTTTTATTCTGTACAAACCTAAAAAAAAAAAAAAAAAAAAAAAAAAAAAAAATTTTAGAATGTTTATAATTAGTTTTGTACATATTTGATTTATTCTTAACTAATAATTTTACAAATGAGAAAATGTTAAAGTAATTTTCAGAAATAAATTTTTTTTTTTTTTCGCAATTATTCATAAATTTGCATCTTAAATACACACCCAATTCCAGTGAGTTTTTAAGCCTTTCTGAAAAGCATTCATCTTATGCTTAAGATTTCATTTAATTGAGTGTGCCGCATATAGTATACATTTCAGAACTTGTCTTGAATATACTTGTTGAAATCTGAAAACTGTAAAAATTATATGAAAATGATAGAGGCATTAGGATACACCCATGTGTTTACCCTTTCCTAAAAAAAAAAACCAAAAATATTATCCAGTAGAAAACCAAAGTTGAGCCTTTTCTTTTCCGTTTGATATAAAACCACCATACTAAACCCTTTAAGCCTTTTTGTCTTACCTTTTTAACCCAAGTGTGAAATCCGGTTTAGTATAATTTTCCTTTCTTAGGAATTTAGTTTGGTCTTTTACCGGCAGACCGAAAAGAACTGGACATGCATTCATTCGATTTAAATTTGCTTTGCTGCTTACAATTCGCGAAACCAAGCTTACCGACGGAGATTAGAGAGAAAATATTTCAACAAACTGGAGAAGTTAGAAAAAAGTGGCGACAACAAGAACAAACGCCACCATTTTGTGGGACATCCAAAAGTGCCATGAAAAGAAGAGCAAAACGATACGACAAATGTATGGGATGTGGAAACTGGTCTCACGAAGGAAGATGTAGAAAAAGTCAAACTGAATCCCAATATGAATACACGCTTCTAATCAGGATGGGTGCTATTAGGCTTGATGCTGAACGATCCGTTAGAGTTGGAAGTAATGTTCACTACAGGATACAGGAAGAGTTAAACTACATCAAGGATAAAACCGGTCTTGACAATCTGACCTTAAAAGAGTCACTTGGTTTGTGAATATGTTAAAAAAAAAAAAAAAAAAAAAAAAAAAAAGAGTGAATTTACTTTTGTGTGAGGTTTGATAGGATAATTTGCTAGACCGGATTGAAGCACTTCACCCAGTAAATAACCACAATTTCCTACCTTTAAACCCTAGCCAAATTACAACCCACAATAAAAGTCCTCTTGATTTGTATGATTTTTATATGTTAATTGGTAGAGATGAGATTTCATTACAAGCTTATGAAAATGTTGCTATATGGCCCGGCTTTTGAGTGATCACAGAAAATTACTAGTGCACAATTCACTAGTTTACACCAGTGAGCCGAGGGAAGTACATCAAAGATGCAAGTAAGTGAATAATTGATGTTAAAAACGCTATTTATTTTTGAAAAATTACATTAAATTTTCTCATTGCTATCATTATTAGTTAATTTTAAAACGCTTATGTACATTATTGTGTGTTTAATTTTTATGCCTTAAAATTAATTGTTTGTACAGTTGTTTTGCTTAGGGACAAGCAAAAGTTCAAGTGTGGGGAGGTTTGATATACGATAAATTATACATGTTTTTACACCCCAAAACACTTCCGTTTTAAGTGTTTTTGACCGAAATAGCAATATTAAGGACTAAAATCAGTAATTATACAATTTCAGGTCTTAAACGGAGCATAGAATGAAAATCTGACGAAAACGGACACTTCCGAAGCATTCCTGATCAAACGGGCCAAAAATCAAGAAATCAGTCAGGCTTACGGACCGTAAGCCTTAAGCTTTACGGTCCGTAAAGATGTGATGTCAGGTCCGCAAAGGAGCAATTGGCGGACCTCAATAAGTGTCGGCTTACGGACCGTAAGCCTTGGACCTTACGGTCCGTAAAGGGTTGTCGGCAAGTGCGTTCTGAGTGCGCAGGAGCTAGTGGAGCACTGAAGTTATTGGGCCGGCTTTACGGTCCGTAAAGGATGACCTTTACGGTCCGTAAAGATGAACAGTAAACTCAAAATTTTGTTATAAATAGCCCATTTCGCCACAAGTCCGGGGGTTGGATTTTTACAATGTTTTTAGGCGATTTCTAAGGTCCGAAACAGTTCTAAACAAGCCATTTTGAAGCCTCGAGATCACGTGGAAGCGTAACCGATCCATCCCGTCAATTCAGTGCATGTTTATGGTTCGATTTCTTGCTCTTGAGCATGTATTCTAATCATTGTGCAAGTATTGAGTTGATGTTAGTTTATGTTTATATTAGTTTGTGTAATTGTAATTTTAAGCTTGTTTCTTGAATAATCTTTATGTTGTAATTTTGTTTGTATGAAACTTAAGTACTTTTTCATGTTTGAATCTTCATGATTGTATAATAAATATTTCATTGATGTTGTGTTCTTGATTATATTTGATTATCTTGGGTAATGAATATGTGGTTAGTGGGATGGTAACTATTTCTTGATTAATCACTTATTTGTAGACTTTGTTTACACCATGAAACCGGACCAGGAGATTGGTTTTACACAAGATATATCTTATTTTAATAAAGAATACTTTCTTGCACGTAAGGGTTCTAACGAATTATATGGTGTTGTTTACATGTTCTTGTATGCGGTTTATGATCCTTGCTTAGTAGTTTTTGTCTGAAATTGCTAACTTGGTAGATTTGTGTTCAAGACTTGTAAAGGTGAAATTGTTTATTATATGATCTACATAATTGCTTATCCTCGTGGCTGTATTGTGACCATCGATATTGCTTTCTTTGATAAGTGAGGTTAGGAATCCAGACCCGGTAAATAACCTATCTTTAAAGGTTCACATGAATAAATATCAATAGTTCGCTAATGAATGATTTTAGGTGGTTAACATGTGACCATCGTGTTAACTTTCTGAAGAATCATAATGCTAGAAATCCAGACCCGGTAACTAGTTGTCTTGAAATAGGAAAATTGATAAAGTGCTTTTGTGACATCCATGATAGATAACATGTTTAGATTATTTGTGAAATAAGATATGTGTTATTTTTATAATTTTATTTTTCAGTTAATCTAGTTAAACAACCAATCAATTATTTCTTCCTCTGGTAAAATAATAATAAAGATTCAGTACTTATAACATTTTACCTTTTATTTAAACTTATGTCCATGTCAACTTTTGTCTGACCCTGAACGATACCTGGATCTTACCAATACTTTACTGCATATGTAACGGGATACACTTGTCCTTTGTTGTGTGTGTTTTAATGTTAAGGTATAAACCATGTTTATAAATTTAAAACTTAAAATAGTGCGTAAAATCAACTGTATAAATAACATGCAAACGCACCGCACCAACACGTCATGACAGCTGACGTATATCAAGCGTCACATCAAGCGGAAAAGTTAAAATAACCGACGGTCATCCAGCAATAGGTCACCGCCCAAAGAAAATTTAAAATTCAAAAAACTCAACAAAACGACAAATCCGGGGATTCAGACCGCCAAAATCACGCCGTTATAGTTCAAAGCTTTTACTTAAGAAACGCTACGAACTAGGGGGACTTGATGAGGATACGTCCCTGACCGGACCGAATCATCTCCATAAGCAGGACCGAACTATGGTAGATCAAGGTCGGACCACGCCTCACGCCATAAACGGAACGGACAGATATGTTGGTACGGCATAACTAACTGGGCCCCACTTCCATAACTGCCATGATAATGACTGGTCCGACCCTAACTAACTTGCCACGTCAGCACACCCAAAAGCTATAAATACCCCGCCAAGACTTCCAGCTCAGAAGACGATCATTCGATTTGAGGCTCGGTTGTAAATGGGCCGCTCTGCTCAGTTCGGTTTGTAGACGAGCCAAGAATGAGCAAAGGACACGTTTGATAACAATTCTGTTTACACTCATTGACAGCCAACTTTTCTTTTCATTTTTTATTTTCAATCATCCTCTTACCCACTGCCATATACAGGGCCGACTCAACAATTTTAGAGGCCTAAAAGCAGAATATAATTTGAGGCTTTTTTTCGAATCAAGTGCTCAACATTTAGGGTATAAACGAGCTTTCTAATAAAATCAATAAAAATCAAGTGTTTACTTTTATAGTATAAATGATTAGCAAAGTTGAAGCTAGAAATAATCACCCAAAAGAAATAGTGTAACTATTTTCAAACAATCAATAATCAAGTAAATTCGTCAATACCAAGCATATAATAAGCAAATATAAACTAAATTCTAAGGGTTCAAACTCTAGTATAGGGGCTTTTTGTAATTTATATCTTTGTGCTTTTCTTCTAATGTTAACCAAATACAAAACACCCTACGTAACCGAGTATACATAGTATATAATAGAGTTAATTGCCAAAATCGTCCCTGAGATTTGGGCACGTTTGCTATTTTCGTCCAAAATGACTTTTTTGTACCATTTTGCCCCCCACGTTTGACATTTTTTACCATTTTCATCCAAATGACTAACTTAGTTAAAAAAACACTGTTTAATGAGAGGCATATTTAAAATTTTACATTTATAAGGATTGAACAAACTAAATCTTTATTCGGGAATTTGTATAAATTGATTGCAAACAAATAATTTCAGAAAGAAAAAAAAAAGGAGTGACAACGAGTTTGTTTCAAGCATGAAAGTGACAGGTTGGGAGGTGGGCTTGTTTTCATCGATTAGGTGTAATCTTTAACCTTTTCTTTGAATTAAATGCATAGTAATGCTCGTCATAGTGTACAACAAATTAAATACTTTGTATGGTTATAATTAAGCTTGAAAAAGGAGTCCTAATACTCAACATAAAACAATATAATCCGTTTTCAGCAAACATGTTGTACCTTCTTTCACAAATTTAATTGCAGACCATGTTTCTATTTGAAGACATTTTTATATAATATATAAAATGATAAATAAAAAAACCAAAATACCTCTACTTATAAATGTAAAATTTCAAACATATCCTTTATTAAACAGTGTTTTTTTAACTAAGTTAGTCATTTGGATGAAAATGGTAAAAAATGTCAAACGTGGGGGGCAAAATGGTACAAAAAGGTCATTGTGGATGATGAGGATACGTCCCTGACCGGACCGAATCATCTCCATAAGCAGGACCGAACTATGGCAGATCAAGGTCGGACCACGCCTCACGCCATAAACGGAACGGACATATATGTTGGTACGACATAACTAACTGGGCCCCACTTCCATAACTGCCATGATAATGACTGGTCCGACCCTAACTAACATGCCACGTCAGCACACCCAAAAGCTATAAATACCCCGCCAAGACTTCCCGCAAGGGGTAATCGCTACTTTCTCTCTCTAACTCTCCTCTCTCTCTCCCTGACCCATTTCCACCTCACAAATACTTATTCTCACGCCCGAGCTTGGTCACAGAGAGGCCCCCCTCCCTGTGACGAGGCTAACGGTGTGCTTGTTTTCCTTGTGATCTTGCAGGTTCTTTGCTAGGTCATCTGAAGCTCTGCTTTAACCAGGTCGGACCAACTGGTTTTGAGTCTTCAGTGGACGAAAATGGCAAAGGTGCCCAAATCTCAGAAACGATTTTGGCAATTAACTCTATATAATATTATCTCAATTCTCAAAGATGAGACCCTAAACAATGTGTGGCCCAAAGCGGTTGTTTCATTTAGATTACTCTTAAACATGGCCTGGCCATAAAAGCACCTCCACCAACTACACATCCATTGATTACACTCCACTTGCTTTTGTTGCTACAGAACCGGGCTTCTGCTGCTGCTTCTACTATCTAGATCCCATGCTACTGTCCAGATCTCATCTTCTACGTTAATTATAAATCATTAAAAATAAATCGAAAATATAAGAAAACGGAGAACATAAAATTTAAAATCATATTAAAATTAAAATCAGAAAATTGGAGGAAGGTGCCCCTAGCTCAGTTGGGAGGAGGCCGGGGGTTGGCCATGGCTACCCCGGTTCGAATCCCGGCGCTTACGGTTTGGGGGTGGGACGTCCCGATGATGGATCGTCTCCTACCGAGGCATGGAACGGTTTTGAGGGCAACCCGGTTTTACCCAGCTGTTACCCCAGCGAGTCTCTCGTGTGGGGGCAGTATGGTTTCCGGGCGGAAGTCAGCTCACGCGGCAGGCCGGAGCCCAATCGAACATCGCGTCCGCAGATGCGGGGCTGATGGGGGAATGTCTTTACATAAACCCGGTGACCACTAGTCCAGTACATAGAAAGTCACCTTTCAAAAAAAAAAAGGTACACTACCCTTTCCCTGCAACACTCCAACAGTGTACGTTTGTATTGTCCTATTTACCATCATTTCCACAACTTTTTCATAGACCAACTTTTCCTTTTCCCATCATCCATCCCTTCCCCTCCAATTTCCTCTCACACCCGGCTGCCATTCGATCACTTGCTTGCCACTGCACTTATAGAACCGGCTGGTGCTTGCTTTGCCGCTGCTACTATTATTATCTACATCTCTCACCACCGGTCGCTGCTACTCGTCAGATCTCGTCTGCTGCTGCTCCTTTTCATATCCGTTTCTACTCATCACCAGGTTCGACTGTTCAACCCATTTTAAAAAAAATGTTGATGAGGTGGTTTTGGTAAATCAACCAGACCAGAACCCTGGATTACTAACCCGGTTACAATACTTTCCAAATCTAAAAGAAAAGGACATCATTTTTAACAGAGTTTTTTTGACATCATATTTAATAGTGTTTTTTTTTTCTTAAACAAACTGCTTCAAAAATTTCCATATATAGTGCGGTTGCTTATATGTATAGTTACAATCTCATCCATTTGTAACCCACTGATTTCTACTCTTTTTTTACTTTATAAACAGAAACATGACAACAACAATCCCCAAGTTTGCTCACTTACAAATTCCACTTGAAGACGTAAGAAACGCCACCAATAACTTTCATGATGATAACATCATTGGTCGTGGTGGATTTGGACCAGCATACAAAGGACAACTCCAGCGGTCCGGGAAGTTGATCAAGATTGCTGCAAGGAGGTTAGATCGTACGCATGGTGAAGGAGACGTTGAGTTCTGGACGGAAATTTCAGCGCTTTCAGATCTCAAGCATACAAATCTAGTCTCGATTGTCGGATTTTGCAATGAGAAAGATGAGAAGATAATCATAACCACGTATGCGGCCAACGGAAGTCTCCGGGAGCATCTAAACAACCCAAACCTCACATGGACGCAAAGATTGAGGATAAGTGTTGGTGTGGCTCGAGCGATGAGTTACCTCCATTATGATGAGGGACGTGGTTATGGTTTTATACACCGTAACGTTAACAGCTCCACAATTTTATTAGACGAGAACTGGGAAGCTAAGTTATCCGGTTTTGAAATATCCATCAAACAAGCAGTTAACCGAATGGACCAGATCACCCTTTCTGAACCTATTGGCACACTAGGGTATATGGATCCGGAAATTGGAAAGACCAAAGGTGTAACCTGCAAGTCAGATGTCTACGCATTCGGTGTTGTTTTGTTCGAAATATTGTGTGGAAGGAGAGCATATATTAAGAACGAGGCTAACAGGTTCCTAGCTCGATTTGCCAAATATCATTATGAGAACGAAACGTTACAGGATGTTATCCATCCTGATCTAAGGAATCAAATATTCCCCGGATCACTTAGAAAATACTCAAAAACGGCATATTCTTGCTTAAAGGAAGATAGAGTACAACGCCCGAATATGCTCAATGTTGTTGATGAACTTGAGAGAGTACTGGAGAATTCATTGAAGTTTCAGACGCCACATGAATATTTTGTAAGACCATTTTTATTGGTTTTTTTTTTTTTTGTGTCTATTAATTCTTATCGTTTTAATTTGTTTGCTTTTAAGAATAGCACCTTAAGAAAGAAAAACGAAACTAAAGTTATCATATTACATTTGTTAACTTTTAACAAACTAATATTCAAGGCCGGCCCTAAGAATTCGTGTGCCTTGTTCGAGCTCGAAAAGATGTGCCCTTAGGCCTTAACGTTTTTGCCATCCAGATAATTGTTTCGGAGCCATTAACGCCTAAATAATGGACATAGTTTCTAACAAATTAAATAATCGACAACCAATGCCAAATAACACCTACATAATCAACACTTAACGCCAAATAACGTAGTGTAGTAAAAAATAATGTTTCTCTTTTCTTTTTAGACAATATGACTTCCGTATATAAATAAGAACCAAAATCTAATTATAAATAAAAGGATAGAAATAAGAACCAAAATCTTAATATAGAAAATAATACACGGTAAACTAAATAAAAGGATAGAAAAATAAAATAAAACATATTTAATATAATTTTTATATCAAGTAAAATAAAGAAATGTAAATAAACAGTTGTTTGGTTTGTCTTATTTTACTTTGACCATTGAAAAAAAGTAAAAAACTTCCAATAAGAGTAAGTAAGGTTAAGTTATATCTACACTTTGAATTTAGACTTAAAAGGAGTTAAATAAATTAGGTTTTCCTTTCTTTGTCACATTATCATTTGCAGAGCCCCTTATGCTTCTTTCCTCGCCGGAGCTAGCATCGACCAAAACATCCATTAATTTCAGCTCCATTTTTCTCTCTTCATCTTAATTAATTTTCGTCACTACCCACAATAATTTGTATGGGTATAGTATTCAAAATAAAAAATTATAACATATATATATATCGGATTTTTTTTAAAATGTGCCCTTCGAAATCACGGGTCCTGGCCGGTTGTCCTCCCCGCCCACGCTCAGTGCCGCCCCTGCTAATATTGTTAGTTAATACTTAAAAAATCGTTATTAGTTTCCTTAAACAAAAATGAATTTTGAATTTTGATTTACCGTAAGGTTACATTTAAAAATGAATTTTAATTCTAGTTTACTGTAAACTTTCCATATAACTATTGGTTACTATAAAAAACAATGGTTTCTTTAGTTACCAGTATTGATATAACTTCTAAAAATTGGTTTTTTTTTTTTTCTTTTCTGAATTGCTTCTCTGTATTATGAAAATGTGTTTCGTACCCACCCATATAACAACCACCTCACCACCACCACCACCGCCACTTACCACTACAAACAAATAAAACAAAAACACATTATTTTTAAGACAAAATTTCATTCTATATTTATAAATGTACCTTTTGTTTACTAACTTGAAGAATTATCCTTATTGTCCTTTTACGTTTAGTTTGGTAGATGGACATTTGAAGGGGATGCTAAATGCTTTCCGTAATTTTCACTTAAAATTTCAACAACACTGCTTCCCTTATTGCACCATTTCCCCCTTGCTACAGGCCTACCATTAAAAAAATTATACTTAAGAAACCTCAACCCAATCCAAAAAACTAAACGAAAGTAACACCACCTTCACCATCCATGGAATCACTCATTTCTTTTATATAGATCTTAGCTGAAATTGCCATTTAATATTTGTTAATCTTTGACAAAGTAATATTGTTAATTGTAATTAAAAATTCATTTTTACTTACAACTAAAAGATAATTAATTAAAATGACTTCAAAATTACAAAATAAAACGTTTCTGAGCCCAATATACGGTATAAAAACCGGATTTTAAAACATTGCAAATTTTTAGTTGTTTGAATCAAATCATTCAAACCTTTTTTATTAGTTAAGTACTTAAGTCACTCAAGTTTCAATTGATATGCTAATTCTAGGTTTTCTATCTATTTAATAGACTACCATGCTAGCATGACATTTCTTTTTCATTTTCTTTTTCTTTTTCGGTAAATATGTTGATGTGGATATTAATAATATAATTGATAAATTATAATAAATAAAAGGACATTTGGCACTCACTTAGACTATTAAGTGTCACGTTGCAACCTCTTAATACATTGTTATTGTGTTTAGCTGGGAAAACATAAGGGTTTGATCACAACATATGGTTTAAAGTTTCCTCATTAAATATTGAATATATATTTAAATCTTTCCTTAATTATGAATTAAAATTTGATGTTAAAAACGTAAGGCTAAAGGGTGCGGGGGTCTTGGCTGGGACATAATTCACCACGTAGGAACATGAAAGCTACACCAACCCCTTACACGATCCACCATGGTTTGCATGGATTAAACCATGGCAACCATAGTCCTCCTTTCCATTTTTCAAAAAATCATTTCCTTTTTCTTTACACAAAGATAAATTATAATAAATAAGGGGATAGTGGTTTGGGTCATGACAACACCCTTAGGGTATTGGTTTTGGATGGTGGATTAGAGGTGGGTGACATGACACTTACGTGGAGGTTTATGGTGGTCATGAGGGTCATGACCACACCCTATAATCTAATAGTCTCGTTAACATTAAAAGCAAATATAATAACTTATTGTTTTCCTTAATTTTCAATTTGATTGAATTTAAAATTTTTGAAGTAGTAAATGGTTTCTACTCTAATTCTAATTAAAATTCAAATTCCGTAATTAATCATTTCCTTATTACAGAATTTGATTTAAAATACGTAAGTGTGTCATTAAGATTAAAAACAAATATAATATTTATATCTTTCCTAACTTATCATATATAGTCTAAGGATCCTGTAAAAAGGACACTTTTCGTGAGAAGTGAGAGAAGACATAAGAATTGACATGTAAGCATCATATTTTGGACTTGAGCATAATGTTTTTGGTTGTTTTGGTAAGAAAAACACCAAACATTACAATTTAAGACACAATGCAATGAATTCTAGGTTTAAAACTTAAAACACCATGCCAAGAACGTTAACTAGTGTGTTTTGAGTGTTAAATAGTGTGTTTTTGTTGTGTTTTAAATTTCATGCTCATAATACATTGCATTGTGTTTTAAATTGTTATGTTTGGTGTTTTTCTTGCCAAAACAATCTAAAACATCATGCCTAAGTCCAAAACATGATGCCTACATGTCAATTTCTATGCCTTCTCACACTTCTCACGAAAAAGGACTTTTTTACAGGAACCTCACACATCAAATAATTATATTTTTTTTTGTCAAATTGTATTTAGTATGAAATAATTTTCGAGTTTAGTTTAAATTTAAATTCAGTAACTAATAATAAGTTTAAACCAAATTTGATTTAATTAAATAAGTTTAAACCAAATTTGATTTAATAAGCATAATCATCTCATTAACATTAAAATCAAAATTAGTAATGAAAAATTCTTTCTTTTTTTTCATTTAAAATTTTGTGTAAACGTTTTTCTTCAACATTATTGAGTAATTTAATTTATTCTGAGAACATCCGTATAATACACGAGACTTAGACTAGTAACTATTTTTAAATTAAAAAATAAAACAACTAAAACCCAAACCCTTTTCCTCCAAAGGCCAACCCCCGTCTCCTTCGTTTGAGCACCACAACCGGTTTTCCAGTGAGCTTTTTAACCCTCGAAACCTAAAACCATGTGTAGTGGTTGTAGTGAATAATGCCTCACCCTTGGGCATTGTTTGCCACGTGGCAGTCCAGTCATCCAAGGGGCGTTTCGAAGAAATGGGTGTAGTGGGATAATGCCCCCACCCTCGGGCGTTGTTCGACACGTGGCACTCCCATAATTATCCAATTAATATTTTTTTTTTTAATTTTTAAAACTAATAATGTTCTATTAATTAAATAAAAATTACATAAATAATAAAACAAATACCCATAATATTTTTAAAACAAATAATATTTTATTAATTCTTGTCTTGCGCTTTCACCATTCCCGTCATCTTCGTCTTCTTCGTCATCCGATACAAGCGTACATAGCATCTCTCTTTTTTTTCTTTGCTCCATGCACGACAAGGATTTCTCAAATAGTGCCACCGTTGTTGAAGAACCCCAAAGCATCTCTCAATATCCTTCCTCGAAGACTCTTGAACATTCTTAAAGTAAGCTCTTTTTTCATCGTACGAGTCCCTGAACGTCTTCACGACAATTGAATTCCTAGGATAAATTTCATCGCACAAATAATATCCATGCGGGTAGTAGTTCCCGTTTGCATAAAAAGATGCTCTCACATCTAGACCAGAAATATAGTCCTCTACCAATGGAGACTGCTCGAAAACGTTTAAAAAACCCGGTTTTTCTAATACCCGGGTTTAGATTTTTCTTTCGGGTTCGGGTTTTTTGTGCACCTCTAGTCCCTGGTACTCTGATACAATATTTTGGTGGTCTTTTTAATTTTATGGTTGGATGTTAAGCATTTTTGACTTATTCATATGATTACTCATTTCTTGTAGGCCTTTAGGTCTGGGCTTAAATATAAACACTTTATTTTTATGGTTGGATGTTAAGCATTTATGACTTATTCGTATGGTTACTCATTTCTTGTAGGCCTTTAGGTCTGGGCTTGAATATGAACACTTTATTTTTATGGTTGGATGTTAAGCATTTATGACTTATTCGTATGGTTACTCATTTCTTGTAGGCCTTTAGGTCTGGGCTTGAATATAGACACAACAAAAGCCCAATAGCGAGCCCATTACCTCTTTCAATATATATCCATTTTTACTTTCTTTTATTTAAATGTTTTCCTAAAACCACCACAATTTATTAACCATCAAATGGTTTACGAAATCATTTTCCAAAACCATCTTAAAACCACCAGACTTTATAATCCATCTAACATGTTCTAGTGGTTTACAAAAACCATTGTCCAAAAACCATTGTCCAAAAACCACCAACTTAAATACGTAAAAGAAAGAGAGGGGTGCGAAGCAAGGTTAACCCATCCTAACATACTCCAATATTGCTAATACAGAATAAAAATATTTGGGTTTTCTATTATGACGCAACCACTCTTTCTCTCAACTCTTTTTGTTTGACAAATTGCGTTTATCTATTTTAAGTTTATTAATTACAATTACATGTATAATTTCCTTTTCAATACTAAATATACCCATGGCTTTATAGCCTAGTGGTATCTTAGGGGTGAGATAAGACTTTGTACCAATAGGTCGTGGTTTCGATTCTCACAAGGAGGTTTTTCCCATATTTATTGGGTTTCCTCCAGAATTGTTGTATAGGCATTATGCCTAGTGGAGATGGATATGATCGGGTGGTTTCGCTGATGGCACGCTGATACTCCAGTGGTCCGCCAGTGATCCAAATTTGCCGTTCAAAAAAAAATTACTAAATATAAATCTCAAACATCAACTCGGGAAAGTTTTTATAACAACACATTTACTTTTATTTGATAATTTTTTTTTATTATTGGAAAAAGTGATTGAAAAATAAAACATTTATCAAACAGAAAACAAACATAAACACAAAATACTGGAGCAAGACATATTTATGGAGAATACAAGCGATCAAGAGTTCATTAACCATAAACATTCGTTCTCATATTTCTAATTAAGCAGTATATAAGGTTTCATAGTATGTAATTCTCTTTTCTCCTTGTCATATGTTTGTAGGGAAAGAACTTGGAACGGTTGAAAATTCGGCTCGATGATATAAAGTTAGCAACCCATAATTTTTCAGACACGTATAAAATTGAATTTAGCAATCACTATATTTGGTACACTGCCGAACTCGGCCGTTTTGATAAAGAAAAACCTTCCTCTGTAGATGAGAAAAGTAAAAGTAAACAATCCAAGACACACGCATTTATTAAACGTTTCCTTCCAAGAGGTGATGACGAGGACGAAGTAGAATTATATTTTACAGCACTTGAAATGCTTACTAGCATTAAGCATCACAACATAGTCACTCTAATAGGATTTTGTGTTGAAGATTTTGAGATGATTCTTGTCATGGAGAAATTTTCTAATGGATTCCTTCCAGATTATTTGGGTAATGTAACAAAGATGCGAACTTTTACTTGGGAAAAGCGTTTAAAAATCTGCATTGATGTCGCACATGCTTTGGATTACCTTCACTCTCAAATGGAAGACAAAAAAATGATAATACATGGTAATATAGCTAGCTTCATAATTGGGTTTGATGAAAACTGGGGAGCAAAGATTGACGACTTTGAGAGGGCGGTATTCCTGCCTCCAAATCAAAAGGAGGAAGCTTTTCGTAAACAGATATATTTTGAGTCAACGTACCACGTGGATCCAGAATATAGGGCGACCGGTAGGCTGAAAAAGGAGTCAGATGTGTATAGCTTTGGTGTAGTTATGTTTGAAATTCTATGTGGAAGAAAAGCTTGGGACCAAAATTACCTTAGGGAGAGTAAGAAAGGGCTCGTCCATGTTGCAAGACAAAACTTCTACAATGGAACAATAGAGGACATGGTAGATCCTACACTAAAGGAAGAAACCAGTACACAGAGTTATATTCCAAATAGAGTAGTCAACAAGGATTCTTTGCACACATTTTTAAAAGTTGCACACGAGTGTGTGGCAGAGTCGCAAGGCCAACGCCCAACAATGAAAGTTGTTCTCAACGAACTTGAGAAAGCAATGGCCTTTCAAGTAAGTCAGGTGTGTTTGTGTGTGTGTGGGTTATGTATTTATCTATTTATCTATGGTCTTAATCATAGGGTGCATATTTACTTAATGCATAAGGAATACATATTATGCAATTCAATGCTACGATTTTTGGCTATATTATTACACAGAAAGGATATTATTACACAGAAAGGATCTTGAAAATATCCAAATGAAGGCATAACTGAAGAGAAGAACCCTTTCGTTTAAACACAAAAACTTTCAAATAATAAAAGCCATAGCCTATGATATTGGTATTGAAACTTAAGCTAGACTTGACATAAAGATATCAATGTTGATCCACAACTAAAACTATTTTAGTTTTTTCAAATAAGTAAAATTCTACTTGTAGGAAACCGAATCTCCACATTAAAGAACCTGTTTGGGAGACTGGGTCTTTGGCTGAAGCTTATGGGATTCGGATGGCGGACATCCTTTGATGAAGTTAGTTACAATGGAACATCAAATTTCTTTGATAGAATGTATCTGCATATTTCATTTTAATAGGACAAACCATACAATATTGACCTCTAATTTATTGTTAAATTCCTTTGATGAATTTTGAGGTATCATCTTTGAACACAAGCTTTCGTCAACATCTTATCATTTGTTATATTATCAGTTCGTCCATTGTTTTATAGTTTTTTTCTAATTAGTAAATAGTTTTTCATCACTAGTTTGTAGTTTTATCACAATTTTATGTTTTTGAGCATTAACTTATTTTTTATTATCTGATATTATGCCTTAAAGGAGGAGCCAGTACAACAGCTGGGTAAGGACCAAGTTGTCAACGAATCTAAGAAAGCAACACATGAAATTCCTGTAAGACATTTTTTTTTTACTTCATCTTTTTTGTTAGTAAAATGTTTTAAAAAAAACGAGATCTATAAACTAAATTAGAGTTCGAGTGAATTGCATTTTTTTTCCTTTATCTCTATACCAAATTTCAGGCGGTGTTCTTTGTCTTTAAAATTAATGAGTTTTGTACTTAACGTTTTAAAATCTTACACGTTACGTCCTTTGGCTCTAACTCTGTTAATTTTAGTCGTTAAATGAAGGGTACATTGGTCTTTTTACCTGTTTTTAAAAAAAACCCTTTACTAATTAAAACAAAAAGAATTATACATACATAAATAATTAAAAAAACCTTTCATTTAAAAAACTCTTTTACTAATTTAAAAAACCTTACAGTTTAGAAGCCTCATCCTCTCAATTAAAACCATTTCTTTTCATTTAATGTCACTCTTCCTATTCAAAATCAAAAGTGCCCCTAAAATAAGAAGTCAGAGGATGGATCTGAATACCTTTGAAAAGATATAAAAGAAGCCACAAAAAACGTCACCACTGTTATCAAGAAGAGTGAACATGTCTTTGTTTACAAAGGGGATATGTCACTTGCTGGTATACCTCAAAATCAGTGCATTTGACGGTAATTAGTTGCTAAATCACTACAAAGGGGATCTATCACATTCTGTTAGCTTTTGAACCATTTTGGTTCAAATTGGTGCATTTGACGGTAATTTTGGGGGGAAATTGATGTTGTTCTCGATCTAGTGTTACTGAGGTGGTGTGTTGGTGGAAAATTGATGGCCATGGTGGTATGAGGGTGGTGCGGTGGTAGTGGTGCTTGTGTGGGGCAGTGGCGGATCTTGCCCGTTGAACCTGCCAGGGCCGAAAGACACGGGCACTAAAATTAGCACTACGGCCGAAAAACTTGCCAGGGCCGTGACCTTGCCACGGCTCTACTAAGATCCGCCAATGGTGTGGGGTGGGTGGTGGCAGGTGGTGGTGTAGAGGTGGTGCGGTGGCGATGGTGCTGGTGTGAGGGCAGGTGGTGGAATGGTGGCAGCAGGTGGTTGTGAGGGTGTAGGATTGCCCTAGAGAGAGAAAGAGAAAGATAAAGTCTGTATATACATATAATATAATATATAATTTATTTTGTTTTATATATTAAAAGGATTAAAATGGTTTTGTTAAATAATAAATTGGTTAAAAAGACCAATTTGTCCTTCATTTAATGGTTCAAATTAACAGAGTTAGCGGCAAAGGACGTAACGTGTAATATTTTAAATCATTAAGTGCAAAACCTATCAATTTTAAAAACAAAGGACACCGTCTGAAATTTGGTATAAAGATAAATGACAAAATTTGTAAATCACGAGTTTGATAAAACTTAAATATGATAAATATGGAACACTAACATTTATGTGTTACTATTTATATAACAATAGAGATGATGAATTGTTATAAATATAGTTTTTGAATACAACAATATACACGAATAATAATATAAATAACTAACTATAATAATGGTAGTAAAATGATTTAATTTTAAGTTATTCATGACCTTTTGTTTGAATTCTGTAAAAATATTTAGAAATTAATAATAGTAAAAACATGTTATAATAAATTTATATGTGAATGATAATATATAATTATTTATTTTATATTAGAAATCATCATTGTATACTATTGTATACTATTGATAAAGAAACTAAATGAACAGTAATTATACTATTAATAAAGAAACTAAATAAACAGTAATTATTTGTTTTAAAGGTTTTTTTATGTGTTGTTTAGTGGTTTTTATATGTATTATTTGATGTTTTAAAGGTTTTTTATGTGTTGTTTAGTGGTTTTTATATGTATTATTTGATTTTTTATATATTTTATATAACTTGCTTTTGTTTTTATCCATGTAAATCACGTGTCCGTATTCTTTGGTCGTATCAAGATTTTTCTCTATGGGTTGTTGTAACGAGTGTAGGTGGCGTAAAAAAACAAACCAATACCGATCAAATTCCCGCTGTGTTGGTATATTTTTGGTCATATCATGATTTTTTTTAGTTTTTTTCTCTATTGGTTGCTATAACAAGTGTCAGTACCGAAGTTAAACGAACTAATACCACCCACGACGCAACGCGCGGATTTAATAGCACTAGTTTTAGTTAATATACCTTCTTAATCTTTAAAAGTAACAATTAGTGTCATTTGTGTTTATTTTTTGTTTCATGATACATGGTATCGTTTAGTACAAAACCAACTAAATATTAGGGTTAGGTGATATCGCTTTACATGTAACAACCCTTCTCTATGTATGATTCAAACTTGTGTACTTTATAAGACTTTTGTAGGGTTAAGAGCAACCTGCTCCATCCTTTAGACTGCCTAGTAAGCATACTACGGTGGTGTTTATTTTTTTAGAAAAGTACTTCACAACCTCTTTTGTCTTCCCCACGCAGACCACGCGTAGACGTAGGGGTCTGCAGCGTGTTTGTTTTTTAGAAGACAAATCATTCAAAAAGCTCTGCCTGACCACTTTTTGGTGCAGACATGGACTACCATCTTCTCAACTCTTCTAACTTCTTCACAAAACACACATAACCCTAACCCCTCCTCCACCTCCCTTCTTCTTCCCTGCCGCCGCCACCACCTCTCCTCCCATAGCCCCGTCGTGCTGCCGCCACCACCACTCCTCCCCCAAACCGCCGCTGCCACCACCTCTCCTCCCACACCCCCGTCGCGCCGCCGTTCGTCTCCTCCTAAAGGTCCCAGCCGCCACCACCTCTCCTCTCCATAGATATCTTGCACCGGACAGTTGGCACAATCGTTATTCAGGCTAGTGGCGGTGCTTGTGGTAGATCCAGCGGCATCGATGACAACCATGCTCTACCGTAGCGGTATTCTTCCTCAATATACCATTCTTGAGAGATTGGTTCATCATGGTGTGTTTTTTGATGACAACCCTTTCTTTAATTTTATTGTTAATTTATTGAGATTCAACATGTTGGGTGTAATTCAGATGCTAAACTTCAACTTTTGTTTTTTGATTTCATGATTTGGGTTCTCTGTTTCTGTCACTAGTTTGACAATGGTGGTAATTTTTGTTTATTCATTCAGATGCTAAAGTTCATTTTTTGTTGAATTAGCATCTGGGTTTTACTCACTTGTGATTTGATTATATGGGTTTTTATTATGTTAATAAGTTGATTATAGGTGTTGAAATTCTGAATTTTGATTATGTTAATAACTTGATTATAGGTGTTTAAATTCTGAATTTTGATTATGTTATTGTTAATAGCTTGCAGAAGTTATAAAACAAGCAGTCTTCTTCTTGCAGACTACAGAGGTTTGGTCCACCTCTTCAGCTACAGATGTCTGCAGATGTGGTCCGCAGACTGCAGACGTTTTACCTCTCAAAAAGCAAACACCACCTACATCATCATTTCAACCCATCACCACTCCAATTCTCACTTTTTCCTCCAACAATAAACAACTATAAACATCCACCTCATCCTTTACTTTTCATTTTATTTAAACTATATATATATATATATATTGTATAAACTAATTTTATTTTATTTAATTAATAATTATGATTATCTTTAATACAACAACCGAACCCAGTTAGTCCCACAAATAGCAAAGCTATTAGTGGGGTCAGGGGAGGGTGGGATGTAGGCAAACCTTACCTCTATCCATATGGATAAAAGGCTGCTTCCAAAAAGATCACCGGTTCGAAACCAAACATCAAATCAACAATGCGAACTACAGATATAGCAATAGGACTCCACCAATCACAGAATAAGTGGTAATCGACTAACATAATAGAATTGACACAACTATAACCCCTACAACAATATATATATACACACACACACACATACACACACAAGATGATAAACATATGTAAAGTCCACTTGAAAAGTAGGGAACATTAACCCCTAACCTAAAAATCTCAGGCACCTCATCACCCTCTCCTAAAAATCCTTAACCTTAATCCTACGTCTTCAGGAACTCCTATCCTGGACCATGTCCTAAAAAAGGTGCAACTATAGCAAATCTTGCCTAATCCGCTCCTCCCAAGTCAGTTTGGGCCTTCCTCTGCTCCTCCTACCCTCCACACAAAGGGCGTCCACTACTCTAATCGGTGTCATCATCTGCCTCCTCTTCACGTGCCTAAACCATCTCAATTTCCCATCCTTAATCTTACTCGATATACTAGCCACCCCTAGCATTTCCCTTAAAACCTCATTTCTCATACGCTCTAGCCTTGTGTGCCCACACATCCATCGTAACATCCTCATTTCTGCCACATCCATCTTGCGTGTTTGCGTCTTTTTGATAGCCCAACAGTCCGTTCCATATAACATAGCAGGTCTAATTGCAACCTTATAAAATTTTCCCTTTAATTTAGTTGGGAACCTTGTCATACCCTGACCGATGGCGGAAACATCGGGGCGTGGCACTGAGCGAAACAGATTGTCCAAGAGATTCCACAACAACTATTAGTGACAATATATTTAACGTTCACGTCCCATACCAAAAACATATAAAGCATAAATAATTATTACAGACATTGTTCTCAAAGACAAATAATTGTTCCGACAACTCAGATTTTATTGAATGACGTTTCTAGACCACCTAACTTGATTCAACAAGCAAAGCATAGCATAGCATCTTAAACACCTGTCACATACGTTAAAATAAAGTCAATACACATAGTGTAAAAGTGAGTACACAAGTTTATTAGCATATAGTATAGCGAAAGCGTTTACGCGTAACCAGCATGTAACACGTAGAAATGTGAAGTAAGTAAGCTATCGACAATGACATATGCAACCGACATGACTGCGGGTGTAGAATGCGCAACACATTATCACCACTGTGACCATGTGAAGTAAAACCCTTAACAACCCCTGTCCACGACAGGTGCTGAGTCCAAACTATAGTACTATCGTTGCTAAGGTGTCTGGCAACAATCACTGTGTAAACATAACATACAAGTATTCATCGAAAACACGTATAACATGCAATAGCGGTTAGCATATAGGAGTGTTTGCGTTGTGTGTCGATGTGATTTGATATAGGTAACGTATGTAACACCCAAAAGTGCGTTAAGCGAAAAAGGGTTCGAGTATACTCACAGTTCGTGTTTAGTAAATAAACACAATCTTGGATTAAAGGGAGTGCGTGAGAGATTAGCCTAATCACAGAACGATAGTGTAAGCGTTGAACAGCGTGTAACAGTGCGTCGAGTGAGATGAGCGATCAGATGGTGGTTCGATCGGATGACCGTCCGGACGGATGACCATTCGGTCGGTTGGTCATTCGATTGAGGAGGTGTGTTTGTAAAATGTTTGAACTTTTGAAGTTTTCGTTGTAGTATGAATAAAGTCATTCGATCGGATGGTCATTCGGACGGATGGCTATTCGATTGAAAGTTGATATTCTTTGAAGTTTTGAAAAAAAATTGTTTAAGTGTTGAACTTGCAAGTCACCTGGTCGAATAGTCATTCGATCGGATGGTCATCCGATCGGATGGCTATTTGATCGAGCAACCTTGTCGTTTGAAAACTTTGCAAAATCAGTTAACTCAAGAAGTTTTGCGGTTTAACGGAGACGACGTGTTAAACAACGGAAACCATACCAAGTCCAACTCAGTCGATCGGATGGGAACCACCCCTTTCGATCAGGCGTAAATGTTCTTGACGGAGTTTCATGTTCAACCCGAGAATCGATCGTCTCTTTGGTAGAAATCCGTTCTCAGACCGGTTCTCCACTAGAGAACGAGTAGAGAGCCTGAACGAGTTCAGATTCTAACGGTTTTGAGTAAAAAGTGGAAGATGTTGAAGAAAAGTTTGAATCGGTTGTTAAATGTTTAGATCTTGTCGAAATTAGTGTGAAATGATGTGGAAATCCTTTAGATCTGGACTAACTTTAATGAGATGATGTCACACTTCAGTGTTCATAAGAATCCCGAGGTGTCTTCACCTTAAAGTAGCCCAAATCCGGTGATTTCAAGGTGAAAATGTAAGATTTGATGGAGAAGATGGTGAGAAAGTGTGTGCCGATGATGAAAGTACAAGATTTAGAGTGAAAAATTACGAGAATCGCGTGGAATCGAGAGAAAAGAGCCTGAGAGTGCATGGGTCGGATAGAGCTGTCACATCACTGAACAGTTGATGTGACAGGGGGTATTTATAGTGTGAGAGGGTGAAAGGCGGTGCAGGTTAGTGGGTCGGATGGCCAATCGGTCGGATGGCCATCCGATCGGATGGTCATCCGGTCAGATAATCATTCGATCTGTTGATCTTTCGATCAGTTGGCTTGTGCGAGTTGGTTTTCCGACTTTCCTTTCGTGCATTAAGTGTTGCGTTTAAGCGAGGTGCGAGTAAGCGATGCGATAGTATTAAACAATAGTTACACAAATAACATAACTCATAAAAGGTATAAAAGTAAATCTTAATTTCGAGTTCGCGATGAGATTGCGTTGCGATGTAGTTGCGATTGCGTTTGCGATTAACATCCCAAAATACATACAAGGCACACACAAGTAAGCACACAATAACACACAGAACAAATACCAATAGTTGCGATGAGATTGCGATGCGATAGCGATGTGATAGCGTTTAGTAATAATAGCGTTTAGTTGTGTTTATCGAATTGTTACTTCACATAATAATAAATCGCAGTCTATAATAGCGTTAACCAATATATCGATTATCGAATCTCGAGAGTACAAGCAATAATTAAGCAAGAAAAGACAGATCTGAATAACAACCTGACTTTTCCTTTTGACTTTGACTTTGTCTTGTACTTTGACTTTGACTTTGACTTCGGAAAGTCGGGTTGTTACAAACCTCCTGTCACACTATACCCCAGCGGCTGCTCTCCACCTACACCAGCCAGCTTGGATACGATGGAGAACGTCACTATCTATCTCCCCATCCTTTTGTACAAACGATCCTAAATATTTAAACCTAGTAACCTGTGGCACCGCTTGACCACCAATGGTGATTTGAGTATCTTCGCGGTCGACTATTCCACTAAAATCATAGTGAAGGTACTCGGTCTTTGAACGACTAATTCTTAAACCTTTTCCTTCTAAAGTAACTCGCCACTCTTCTAACCTCTCGTTTAGTCGCTGTTTAGTCTCCACAACTAACACAATATCATCTGCAAAAAGCATGCACCACGGAACCGGCTCCTGTATCGACTTTGACAACTCATCTAGCACAACTCCGAATAGAAACGGGCTCAACGCCAACCCTTGGTGGAGTCCTATCTCCACTGGGAAAAAATCAGTATCCCCTACTAGTGCACGAACACTAGTTTCGGTCCCAACATACATATCCTTAATTTTGTCTATATATTTCCCAGGTAACCCTCTACCCTCCAAACTATCCCAAATCAGTCCACGTGGTACACTGTCATATGCTTTTTCTAGGTCAATGAACACCATATGTAGATCTCGTTTTTTCTCCCTATACTTTTCTATCAATTTCCTTAGAATGTGTATCGTTTTTGTAGTTGACCTCCGTGGCATAAAACCAAATTGGTCTACCATAACTTGCGTTTCTCTTCTAATCCTAGTCTCAATTATCCTCTCCCATAATTTCATAGTATGACTTAACAGCTTAATCCCTCTGTAGTTCTCGCAACAATGAGCGTTGCCTTTATTCTTATATAAGGGCACTACAACACTACGCTTCCACTGATCTGACTTTTTTCTCGAACTGAAAATAAGGTTGAATACGGACGTTAGCCATTGAACTCCTTCCTCTCCCAAACACAACCACGCCTCAATTGGTATGTTGTCAAGACCAACCGCCTTAGCCCTTCCCATCTTCCTAAGTGTTGTCCTAACTTCCCCATGTGTGATACTCTGATCGTAACTGCTATTACGTTGTCGCCTTTGGATAGTAGGATTTTCACTTTGTTGTTGGTAGTCCATCCTACCATTGAAAAGATTATGAAAGTAGTTTTGCCATCTCATCCTAATGTCAAGTTCATTTACTAAAACACGTTCATCCTCTCCCTTTATAAACTTCACTACCCTTAGATCTTGCCTCCTACGCTCCCTAGCTTTAGCGATCTTGAACATATGATGCTCGCCCTCCTTTGTTTCCAGGTTCTCATACATCTGTCTGTAAGCCGTGTTCTTTGCCTCTATTACAGCCTTCTTCGCCTCCCTCTTGGCCGTTTTGTATTTCTCCCTCAACCTCACTTGTTCTTCGTTGTTTGAGCAACTCAAAAGGTCCCTAAAACACTTTTGCTTATCCCTTATTTTGGTATACACATCCTCACACCACCACCAAGATTCCTTATGTGTACCTACCGTTCCTGCTGTGACCCCTAGAATGTCTTTTGCTACATGTATAATGTTAGTTGCCATAACCTCCCAAATCTGGTTTGTTTCCCCACCTAGTCGCATTGATGTCATGGAGATGACTTTATCTTTAAACACGGTAATCTTTTCCCCCTTCAAATCTCCCCATCGTATCCTAGGTCGAATATACGTCTTCGCGTCTGCAAGCTTATGTTTTAGGACTATATTTGCCACCAGTAAACCTTAACACCATAATCCTATCATTGTATCGTATCAGCTCAATCACATTCTTGTGCAATTCTATATCCACTAGAAATCCTACTCCATTTTGACCCCATCAGTTCCCGAATATAACAATTTATACCCATTGCGCTCATCCCCTCTATGCCCCCTCCACCTAATCTCATGAAGGCATGTTATCTGTATCCTACGTCTTTTAAGTGCATCTACCACCTCTAACAATTTACTATTTAAAGTTCCTACATTCCAAGAGGCTACTCGCAAACTATACCCATTTTCCTTTCTTGCACCCCTCATCCTTGGACACGATCTCAAGGTAAAATCGTGACTCCTATTGTCTATGGTTGCAACATAACACTAGATAGGTCAATGACACACGCGCACCCAATAAGTCAAACAAACAAACACCCAATAAGTTAATATGTAAGCATGATACAAACGTACACAGGCAACAAGAAGCACTCAATGAGAAACCAAAAGCATACAATGCCAATAAGCAATCAAGAACAAATGATCAATGAACATCCAGAAGCATACAATGCCCATAATCAACAGAAGGGGTATGGTCCCAAAAACCTTGTGCAAGCGCATAGGACCATACCATAACCTTGCTCCAAAAGCATCTTGAATAAGACCCTGCGCGGCGGTGCAGCGGTTCCGAACAAATTTAGGAAGATCAGTCTTCGATGACCATGCACCGGAGAAAGGAAAGACAAATATTCAACTAACACCCTTGCGCGAGCTCGCGCAAGGGAACGGTTAAGCTTGAAGATAAAGTCCTAAACATCTCCGCGCGCCTGAAATCAAGACTTGAACAAAAGGAATCTTTTCTGTTACAACAGAATGGACACATGGCAAAGGTACAGTAGTTTACAGTTGTAAATCTTCTAGAAGGCCCTAAATGCTCATCGTGCATGGCTTCATTCGGTTGCAACCGAATGTGACGTGGCACAATCCTAGACACTCATCTAAATCATGATGATGGCAACAACTTAAAGAAAGATCCACACAAAACCACTTTCCACGTGGCATCTCCCCAACCGTTGATCAGACCCACGATCCGTGTGCATGGATGTGGAGTTAACTAATTGACGGGAAGAGAGATAACCGCTAACGGAAAAGTGATCTTCATTACACCTTTTGGCGCCAAATTCCGGTTATAAATATGAGACTTCAGGTATGATCTTAGAAGCTACTTTCAGATACTTTCACTCTTACTACTTCATCTTTCCCTTTGAGATCGCGGTAATTATTCTCACACCGGAGGGTGGTCATGGAGAGAACCCCCATTCTCCCCGTGGCGAGTCTAACGGCTTTCTGTTTTGCAGTGTTCTCCGGTGGAGTAGTTCCCGACCAGCAGTCGACGAGAAGGTTAATCTTTTTATGCAGAAACTAAACCCCAAATCTGGTTGATTCCAATCAATTTGGGTTGCTGTTTCTTCATTGGCGCCCACCGATTTTCTATTTTTATCTTCTCAATCGATTCGTTTCTTCCTCTCTTCCGTTTTCAATGGCAGAAGGTCCGTCAAATTACCCACCAGCCCCTCGACCAGAGAACAGGGGCAATTTTGCTCATGCTTCCAGCGTCGAAGGAATCGTAAAAGAAGCGTCTGACGACAACGATGTTCAGAACAACGATAATCATGTGAACGACCCTGTTACCCCAGGAGTACAACCTGAAATTCCGATCAGCTCAATTTTACCTCTTGGCGAAACCCCAATCTCTTGGTATGTTAAGTCCCAAGGTGCGTTGAACGCCGTTTATGCACAGCTTTGTGCACAAACTGCTCAACCAGCACCACAGACACGTAGATCTGCAGCTCAAGTGCGAGCTCCATCTGCACCTTGAGTGTTACGTTATGATTCACCATCATACACGTCGGTCGGCGACACAGAAGTTTACTCTCTGTCCAGCACCAGATTTGAGTCTACTCATTCTGGATCTAGACGACGAGATCATCGTGAGGAGAAATACTCTTAGAAACGTCAATCGGTCCATTCACGATTGGGCCCACGTTTCTCACAAAAGCGGGACACTCAAACTGATGAATACGATAGAACATACAATGAAGACGACAACACAAGTGTTTTCAATCGGCTACAGAAGGATCATGCAAATTACAAGCCAAAAATTCATGCGGTTTATAATCCAAAAGCAGAGTATGATTACAACTTAATCTATCGACCGGCGGAAGCTGCTGAGAATTCCAAGTTTGTCAGAGAGATTGCACTGGCTCCCCTCGAGCGGGCAAACTTACCTTCAAACATTGCGAAGTTCAATGGATTGTCAGATCCTGATCACCAGCGCGGGGCTAATCGGTGGATGGACACTACCTATGTGGTGTCACTTGTTTGTCCAAACCCTCACAGGCGTCGCGCGCCTTTGGTTTTGACAATCTACCAGTAGGTACGTTAACATCCTGGGTTGATCTTAAAGAGAAATTTTTTATCCATTTTAGTCAGCAGCGGCGCTCTATTCGAGACTCCGTGGATGTCATGAACATCTGGCGGAAAGACGATTTAAGTTTGGAGGACTTCATCACGCGGTATAACAAAGAAGTGTTGGAGATTGGTGATGTGCACGAACACCTAATTCATGTACAGTTCAAGTATGAGGTGAGATGCGATGACATGATCAAGTTGTTGTCGGGAACTGAGGGTTTACCGAAGAGCTGGGAGAAGTTGATGGCAGCAGCTAAGGTTTATGCCCAAACCGAGCGCAATTTAAACTCCAACTAACCACCTCTACCCCAAAATTGTCCTCAAGACATGAGCGGAAATAGCGGTAAGAAGTTCAAGAAAAATTGGAAAGATTCAACTTCAAGCACGTACTCTTCAGAGGATGCCCACGCAACAATCAACAAAATCGCAGCTCAGAAAGAAACCAAACAAGAAAACCGTGAAAGGCAATGGACACCCCTCACTAAAACACCTGCGGAGGTACTCAGCACTGAAAATTACCAGTTCAAAACACCACCGCAGATGAAAAACAAGAGGGGACAAGATCCGAACCTCTATTGCGAGTATCACAAGGATATTGATCACACCACGGACAACTGTATTAGCCAACACACTGAAATAATAAAAGCACTCAAGAGCGGAGAGCTTACTCACCTAGTTCAGAATGTGCGCAAAGAGATTAGACAAATTACCAGCGGAGATGAAGGGCGAAGCAACAAAAAAGCAAAGCAAACTTAAGGGTCCAAGGTAGTCCACCGCGCATGTAATCTTAGTTTCCTTCATATTCGGCAGGTTCCTCATAACTTGTCAACATATGACACAAAGACTACTTACATGCGCATTAATTTAAGTATCTTATTTATCCTAAGAATAGCAACGTTGTACTAAATGGACTCTACGCCTTATCCAAATCAAAACAAAGTCTGTTACTTACATTACGCCTTTATGCTTTATTACAAATGCATGCAATTTATTTTCGTAAGCACAAAAACACTATGGTAATCTAATACAAGTCTCATGAACGGTCCGCGATCACAGATACTGCGCAAGGTCCAGCCCTACGTTCACACATGAGCTTTATACCATCTTTATTTGTCTTACCTAAACAAAGTAATTGTACTCATGCAAATATTGTAATTAAAACGTACCATACATTCATAAAGTTACTTGTGCAACAGCGCATTAACAAAACATTCCAAAACGGGATTCCACATCCCAAACATGTCCAATAAACTATCACAAGTACAACCAACCTATTCTAGGTCTTCTTCATCCGAAGCATCCGCTTCATCCGGGAATATCTCCTTCAGTTGAATAACAAAGTCTTCAGACTGCAGCGCAGTGGTTACCAGATCCATCACTGGATGGCGCAAGTTGTTGTATTCTGCTTTAGCAGCAGCATGGGCAGAACTAGTATCAACTCCGTGCGAGGCAGATCTACTGGTATCCCAATCAACCCTTAGAGCATCAGTGACACGTTGGATACATTCCGCATACGTATATCCATCATTGCGCGCGGTCACCATCAAGTTGGCAACAGTCTGATCTAAATCAATCGAGTTCAAGATTGAATTTGCAACCTGCGCAGACAAAAATCTCAATGAGTCAATACACAAACTCATCCAAAATATTACAAGGGATTGACACACTTACATTGATAATCCCATCGTGTTGCATCCACAACATATCATTCTTCAAAGGTCCAACCAAACTTTCTGCCGACACCCGGGCAGTCTCAGAACTTTCTAGTTTCTCTTCTGTTTCGGCAAGACGGCGCGAAGCTTCAGCTTTCTCAACTCTTTCGAGTTGCAAGTCTTTTCTGGAAGACTCAAGCTCAGCCTTGGTTTGTTCCTGATCAGTTAATAAAGAAGTAAGTTCTTTAATCTCCTTATTTCTAAGGGCAAGGGTTGCGCAAGTTTGTACCTCTCTCTGCTCACTCCTTTCCCTATGAGAACGAGCTTCATCATGGGAGGCTTTTGCATCAGCCTTCTCTTTCTTTAACTTTTCAATCTCCGCCCTGAGATTGTTCACATCATTACAAAGAGCCCTCTTCTCATTATTATCTTTTTCACAAATTTCTTTCCACCGCTTGCGAGCCTTCGCAAGTTGAGCGGCTTCAGCTTCTGCCTTTTTCTTCCATCCCATAGCAGACCACTCTTCTGTCTTCTGCTCACTTTCAAACTTGGCTTGATCAGCCTCAAGCTTAGCTCTTAACTCAGCAACCATCGCCTTTTCTTCAGCAACCTCTTTTTTGGAAGCTTCAAAAGCATCCCACTCCTTGTGCATACTGCGCCATTTGCGCACTATTCAATGAGTAGTGGAGGTTGAACTGGCAGTCACTTCAAGATACGAGTGGTAGGTACGCTCATGGGACTGTACTTCTTGGAATTTAATTTCAGCAGGAGGAAAAATACCCTACAGCCAATCACGGCAGACTTGCCAATCAGAGAATGTGTCGCCTTGTTTAAGTTTCCACACAGGCACATGGATGTTGGAAGCTCTCTTCTCCGAATAAGTCCTATAATAATAATCCCCCGGAGTCTCATCTGGGCAGATAGGAGAATCCTCCTCATCATGTACCACGAAGCCCTGATCAACCTGATCTGGGTTCTCTTCAACATTATCTCGGGGAGGATCGGAAGGGGCCGCAGAAGAAGGAACAGTTGTCACAGGAACCTCTTCTTCAAGAATGGATTTTCCCTTTTCTGGCACATGCGCCACAACCTCAGGAGACTTGGGCTTGGTAACACTAGCATCAGCCGTCTCCGCCTCCACATTTTTCTCTGTTTCCACCACAATTTCCACCGGCTTCTCCACTTCCACAGTCTTCTTCACCTCCGCCTCCACAGTCTTGGCACCCTCCAACTGTTCTTTAATAGACGCGCGGGGTGGTGACGGAGGAAGGTCATCGTTAAAAACAGATGATGATTCCGCACGAACGGATGGAATAGGCCTCTCTGCAAAGAAAATTTGAGGTTATCTTACAACATGGTAAAGACAGAAACTAAGAAGATACTCACCTAGAGAAAGCTTCGCAGCAAGAGCATCTAGGTTGCCCTTCTTACTGATCTTCTTCCTTGTGATCTTCTTTGTGGGCTGCGCCGCAGCTTCACCTTCCGGTTGTTTCCTTTTTACCGCCTTAGTCCTCAACAATGGCTCAGGACTTGATTCTAGATCTATGGGATCCTCAGGGTTTGATACCGGAATATTCGCGGAGTCTTAAGGCTCTGGTTTTGGTTTTTTCACAGCTACAGGCGCAAGACCCTCTAACGTGTCAGACACCACTACATAATCACACCAAGGATCAGAAACAAGGCGCGTACCTTTCTTCTTCTCTTCCTTGAGAACGTCTGCCTTCAGCGTATCAAGTTTCTTAGGCGCAGCAGTGGCAGCCGGCGCACGTTTTCTCTTCTTCGATTCCGGGCCTACGCCTAGATTCGTCAACTCACCTATTCAAAAGAAGAAATATTGCAATATTACCCAAAGCGCAACATCAGCAAAGAGTAATATTGCAATATCGCCTAAGGAATGTAAAAGAGAGACGTACCAACATCAGTAGAAGGTTGCGCATTCAGATCCACATCCTTTGGAAGCGCAAAGTTCTTCGCTATTTTATGATACCACGTATCCTCATTAGCACCCTTCTGCACAGTTGTCATCTTCCCATTCTCTCTCTTATACACCACAACGTACAAGGCAACAACTACAAAGAAAAGTTAACAACAATTTTACATAACATAAAAAAATTCCATGACTTACCCTTGTCATCTTCTACATACACTGGCTTGTCATGACGCTCCGCCTTCCAGTGCAGACTCATCCCTGCAGCAACTAAAGCCCTCTCAGTCTGTTCAATAGAAGGAACATCCTTCATATCCTGATACCATATCTCTGCCTCCGGAGTCTTCAGGGTCTCTACCACAATGTCCTCTGCACCTTGGAAGGTTATCTTCACCGGAATGACTCCTCGTTTGATATAAAAGAATTCGTATTTCCATTCATGGAAAGACTTTGGAGGTGAAAGCAGAATCTTTTTGGCTGTTGGACGTTGAGCAAACGAGTAAAAGCCTTGAGAACAATGGAGTTGATAGAAAACTCGAAAACGATCAACCGAGGGCTCAATATGCATCGATCGACAAAGAAACTCAAAATGTCGGATCCGAACTGTTCCCATGGGATTCAACTGAGATATGTGGAATTGATAAAAATTAAGAATGTCGAGCACAAATCTTGTTACTGGCAACAGGAAGTTACCCTCAGCAAAATAATCCCAAAAAAGGGTAATGTAACCGGCCGGAGCTTGTGCCGCCGTCTGCCCGTCTTTTGGATACGTCACACCCCAACTCTTTGGGAACTTGAAGTTTTTAACAAGACCATCAAAGATCTCTTTCGACCATTTTAACGGAGGTAAAGAAGAAGATATCTCCTTTGCAGAATCTTCCGGATGATCGCCGGTAGACATAATGGGTACAAGGCACAGTTGCAGGTTTCTTTTTAAGGAAAAATTGGAGAAGATGAAAGGGTTCGAAGTTAAGTAACGAAAAAAGAAGCCACTTGAAGGTATATATACTCATCGCCATTAATGCTCTTGAAAACCGTAAAACCCCTTTTTCGGGAAAACACGGTTACCAAGGCAATAAGGGCGAGTGGGGAACAAGAAAGAGCTTCACACGCGCGTAAAAACCACGTTTGACGACGCCCAATTAATGTTTAATGTTTGACAAGTGACAGCCTGTCACCTAACCGTCACATGTCAACATCTGTCAAAATCAGCATAGTACCTTTTAACAACATGCCTGGCATGGACCAAGTTTTTCAAAATTTGAAATCATGAAAACCTCAGCATGAAGAAACAAGAAATATCTTCTGCAAGAAGTTTCTTCATACCTTGCGCCGAACAAATCTTGCTACTTCTCAACAGCAAAAGCGCACACTTCATTTTTATAGTCCAGTGCTCCACCTACTTGCCATTGGTACATAGGAGCAACACTGGACTGGGGGGGGGGGGGGGGGTTTGAAGGGGTATGGTCCCAAAAACCTTGCGCAAGCGCATAGGACCATACCATAACCTTGCTCCAAAAGCATTTTGAATAAGACCATGCGCGGCCGCGCAGCGGTTCTGAACAATATTTAGGAAGATCAGTCTTCGATGACCATGCGCAGGAGAAAGGAAAGACAAATATTCAACTAACACCCTTGCGCTAGTTAAGCTTGATGATAAAGTCCAAAACATCTCTGCGCGCTTGAAATCAAGACTTGAACAAAATGATTCTTTTCTGTTACAATAGAATGGACACGTGGCAAAGGTACAAGTGTAAATCTTCTAGAAGGCCCTAAATGCTCATCGTGCATGGCTTCATTCGGTTGCAACCGAATGTGACGTGGCACAATCTTAGACACTCATCTAAATCATGATGATGGCAAAAACTTAAAGAAAGATCCACAGAAAACCACTTTCCACGTGGCATCTCCCCAACCGTTGATCAGACCCACGATCCTGATGTGTTTAGAATTATACACATCTTTTATATCAGATAACCCCTGTTTCAGAAAGATTGTGCGCGTTTATCCGTTGTTTTCGATACTGATTCGATAAAATTATGAATCTGCAGGAATCGGTGAATTATCTGTAGATTATGCGAGAAAACCGTACATGATCGAAGAAGGAATCGATGCCTCGGGAAGCGTGCCAAAGAAAAGTCAAAATTTGACCTCAGTCAACGGTAGCGCACCGCTACAGTTAAAGTGTAACGGTGCGCTAGGGGTACACGGCTTGTCCTTTACTGTCGGCAAGTGGGGCAGATTATAAAGTGGTAGCGCACCGCTACCACAAAAGTGTAGCGGTGCGCTAGGGGTGAACAGTGGCCAAAAATCTTACCTATAAATACCCATGCATGTTTACTCGAAAATCACACCATTCACAACACGAAATCTCAGTTCTAAGTTCGTTCTAAGGCGAGTTTTAGCACCCGGAAGTGCCGGTGAAGTCCCTCGGAGCTCTCGAGACGTCTGGAGGCCGTCGGTTCTAATCCTAATCGACCCGGTTCGGTTAATACTCGTAATTTCCATTCCAGTAAGTATTGTTATTATGTTTTCAGTAGTTGTAATGCTTGTTGTAAGTGTGTTAATGTTTAATATGTGTAGCTAAACTTATAAACTACCTGGGTTATGATGAAATAAAGGATTGTAATGCTGTTTGATGTAATTTCAGTTATTTTATGTGATTTACAGAATTTTATCTTTGAAGTTAATCTTGATATTGCATGTTGTTATAATTTTGATTTAATTATTTGTCGATAAATTCACCAAGTTTATAACATGAAGAAATTCCCTTTAAACTTAGAATTTAATTTAATTCGTTTACGGGTTAAATATTGTGTTGAGAAATTAACCAAGTCTAATAATAATTCAAGTCAAAATAATAAAACATGCATCATTACCTCATGAATAGAAATATGATTAGGGTAAGCCAGGTTATTAGCTAATCATTGGTGGGTAATTTGGGTAATCGATAACTCGAACTCTTTTATTACATCGTGATTAAGGTTTCTTGGGATTTTAATTTTCAAAGATTTGTTCGCTTTGCGTGTTTAAAAGATCGTCTCACAACATAGTCTCTGAGGTTCCAACGGTTGGATTCACGTAGGATTTGGTTTCGATAACTCGTGCCGGTTTGTTCTAGCATTTCACATTTTGTCTTTATCTATTGTTTAAGTAGCGTCTCTAACGGGGGATTAATCAATTGAAAAAGATACTTAACTGTTATTATTATCAAATCAGCATTGCATGATTTTATGGATTCTAAAACCCAGGTAGTCCGTTTAATATATATATTTGTAATCCAAATTAAATTATATTTATAATACTTTGTCTCAGTAATTGTTACTTGTTGTTTGTATAATTGTTAAATTGTGTTTGTGTTTATTTTCTTTAATTCGACGCTTCTCGTCTTATTTTCCCGAATTTTGTATATTGTTAATGTTTGTTTTAATTTAATACAAATTCATTTTAAATTAATATTTTTATAAAACTAAAAATCACAAATCCAATTTCAAATCAATTTAGCTAAATATTCGATAAAGGTTATTTTCAATATTTCTCGCCATAGTGTCCACGGATTGATATCCGGTCTTGCCAACAAAACTACACCGCGACCGGTGCACTTGCCGATTATGTGTGGTTTAGTTAGCGATTCCATTTTTAAAACTTGTAAGCAATTCAATCAATGATGTAATTATATCACGCTTTCCAACGCTTAAAACATATTTTGGAAATTATAATTACACTAAAATTGCAACACGCTGTACGCACATCAAGTTTTTGGCGCCGTTGCCGGGGACACTAAGAAAATTTTTGAAAACAACCCAAATCGTTTATTTAGTTGTTTATTTGCTTTCTTAGTTTAATTGCTTTATTAGAATTTTATTTGCCTTTAGGTGCCTTTTTGCTTGAAATTTGTGCCTTTAGTGTTAGATTTGCTTTAGTAATTTTAGTACTTGTATGCACAACACTCGTTCAAAAGGGTTAGCTTTAATTGCAATTTCACCTGAGCCCGAGCGAGACTTACACGAGCGCCTACGAAATTCTCAAGACAGTAAAGAACACATGGCTGACAACAATCCCCCTGTTAGGAGAGTTGTTGCGGACTACGCCAGACCGAATGCGGGAATTGGTCAATCCAGTATCTCTCGACCCGCTATTGAAGCTCGAAGGTGGCAAATTCCACCTCAAATCATCTCAATGGTTACAAATACAATCCAATTCCATGGATTGCCTTCCGAGGACCCCAATGTCCATCTTTCTCGCTTTTCAGCTATCTGCGATACGTTTCAAGAACAAGATGTTAGCGAGGACGCATGTAAACTGCGCCTTTTTCCATTCTCACTTGCCGATCGAGCTCATGCTTGGTTAGAATCCCTCCCTGCGGGATCAATCACCACTTGGGCTGGTATGAAAGAAAAATTCTTAGGAAAATACTTTCCTCCTTCTAAAACTGCTCGTCTGAGGAGCATGATTCAAGAATTTCGCCAAAGAGAAGGAGAATCTTTCTACGAGACATGGGAACGATTCAAGGAGCTGTTACTCAAGTGTCCACACCACGGATTCGAGGACTGGGCCTTAGTAGAGAAGTTCTACCACGGAGCGACGCCTGCCACAAGGAACATGCTAAACATCACTGCTGGAGGAAATCTTATGACCGCCAAAACGCCCGAAGAATGCACTGAGATGTTCGAAGATATAGCAATGAGTAGCTACGAATTTCCTGATTCTAGAAACTCATCCGCTACACATAGAGGAGTGCATAAAGTGGATGATACCACTTTGATGCAATCACAGATCGATGCACTGAACAAGAAGCTGAACGATATGGAGCTAAAGAAGGAACAATTGTGCGAGATATGCACTGGGAGGCATGACACGACCGCGTGTCCCATTGCCCCTACGGAGTCAACAGAGCAGGTGGATTTCATAGCCAACCGAAATCAGACCAATTTCGGAGGTGGTTACAATACGAATTGGAGGAACCACCCAAACTTTGGCTGGAGGAATAACAACCCACCTGGTTTTCAGCCACGTCAGAGTTTATTTCAAGACGCAGGAGAAGGATCGAGTTCAGGAACGAAGAACCCAACCATAGAGGAGATGCTAAGACAAAACAATGAGGCCTTATCAAAGCAAACGCAGTTACTTACACAATTCGTTACACAACAGGAAACTCGACATCAGGAGACACAGACGAGGTTCATGGAGCATGAGGCCTTCATGAAAAATCAGAGCACTGCACTGCAGAACCTGGAGAGGACAGTCGGTTCGCTGGCCGATCAGCTGAACCAGAGACCTCAAGGGAGTCTCCCCAGTAACACCACTCCAAATCCAAAGGCCACTGCAATGGCAATTACTACGAGAAGTGGACGAAGAACTGCAGAAGACCAGCCGGTACTTGAAAAGGAGCCTGTCAACGAAGAAATTGAAATAGAAAAACCGTCTGACAAAGCGCATTCCAAGCCAATCCAGGAAAGAACAGCACAGAACTCCGAGCCTCCAAGAAATAAGGAGAAGGAGCCACTGAGAGTGTACAAACCAACACCGCCTTATCCTGGAAGATTGATAGCAGCAAAAGATGCAGAGCAATATGGTCGTTTCGCGGAAATGTTAAAGAAATTACATATAACCATCCCATTAGTCGAAGCTTTGATCAAAATACCAAAGTATGCAAAGTTTCTGAAAGATCTTCTTACCAATAAGAAGAAATTAGAGGATATTCCGACTATCGCTCTAAGTGAGGAATGTTCTGCTATCCTGCAGAATAAACTACCAAAGAAAGAAAAAGATCCTGGTAGCTTTACCATTCCTTGCTCAATTGGGAATCTTACGGTTAAAAATGCTCTTGCTGACCTAGGTGCTAGTATAAATCTCATGCCTTATTCCGTCTTTACTAAGCTCAACCTAGGGGAACCATCACCTACTCTCATGAGTATCAAATTTGCTGATCGATCGGAAAAATTTCCAAGGGGTATTGCAGAGAATATCTTGGTTAAAGTGGACAAATTCACCTTTCCTGTTGACTTTGTTATACTCGACATGGATGAAGACTCTGAGATCCCGCTGATCTTAGGTCGTCCATTCCTTGCTACTGCACAAGCAATCATCAATGTTCGTGATGGCAAATTGACTCTTTGTGTCGATAATGAAGAAGTCACTTTCAATAATCAACGTTCTATGAGCAATAACAATACTGCTTACTCTATCAACACTCTCGAAAACAACTTTCCTAGCGAAATATGTGAGAAAGAGTTTGACACACAACTTCTGGGCAAGGATGATCAACAGAGTGATATCAATCTCGAACAAACAAGTGAACTTCCCCAAAAATCTGAGAGTTGTGAGAAAGAAAGTCCAAAAGAGATGCCATCAATTGAAGAGCGGGAGGAATTGAGAGAAAAATCTTATACGCGGAATACAGGATATAAAGAGAAGCTGAAGGAAATGCATAATGCTAAGCTTAAAGGAAATAAGGATTTTAAACCGGGTGATAAGGTTCAGTTGTTAAATTCTAAATTTAAATTATACCCGGGAAAACTGAAGACGAGAGGGTCGAATCCTTACGAGGTTGTTCATGTAAATCCATACGGTATGGTTGAATTGAAGTGTGGGGAAGGAAGGAAGTTCAAGGTAAAAGGTCACCGAATCAAGCATTACATTGAAGGACCAAATCTTGAACTGGTGGAGGAGTTGTACCTCCCTGAAACAGGAACGTAGACATAGATAGTGAGTGGTAGGTAGTGTAAATATTAGGTTTGATTGTGTGTATTGTGTGAAAGTGTGGATTGTCTTAGATAGTTGGTATTTTAAATCAATTTTACGCTGGGTTTCTTTGTTTTTGTGTATGCAGGTTTGGATCGTACCACCCGTACTCAATCTCCATTCGGGTGATTTGGAGCTGCTACAATCTCAGAAACATTATCCTAAGTGTAATTTAGGTTTAAAATGCATCCGTTTGATCTTAATTTTCTTTGTTGTTTAGAATTTGCAAAGCCAGGTTTACCAACGGAACTTAAGGAGAAAATCTTTCTCCTCAGTGCTGGGGTAAGAAAAGAATACCGTCGTCAAGAACAGGTAACACCATTCTGTGGAACATCCAGAAGTGCAATGAAGCGTAGAGCAAAACGCTACGATAGATGCAGAGGATGTGGGAACTGGACACATACCGGAAAATGTAAACAAAGTCAGACTGAATCTCAAAGTGAGTACGTTCAATTAATGAGGGTGGGTGCGATTAGGCTGGATGCCGAGCGCTCCACTAGGGTTGGAAGTTACGTACATTACAGGATTAAGGATGACATTGTGCACATTTTCGATAAAACTGGTCTTGACAAGAAAACGTTACGGAAATCCCTTGGTTTGTAAATAAGTTTAGAATTTTTGTATATATTTACATTCAGTTTGGTGTGTTTTAATTTATGTGTGTTATTTTATTTCTTGTTGATGTGTTACTTATTACTTTGCAAGCGTTGTATACAGGAATTGAGCCATACGATGTTATCACGACGAGGCAATTCAGGCAACACATCAGGGAAGTAACATTTTTAATTTTCAGCAAGTGTGTTTATTTTCAAGTGTGTTTAATTATTTTTCTCATTTTCACACATTGAGGACAATGTGTCTTTCAAGTGTGGGGATGAGGAGTATTTTTATAAAAAAAAATAAATAAATAAATAAATAAAAATTAAAAAAAAAAAATAAATAAAATAAACTTGTCCCGATCCTTTAAACACATTGAAAACTTAAAAAATTTTTCGAAAACGTCTGTTTTTAACAATTTAAATGTGTAATTTATAAAATTTGAAAATATATGTTTCTTTAAGTTGCGGGATAGTAGGTTTTTAAATCAAGTTTTTGTGAAAATTTTTACGAGATACTTAAGACAATTTTTCTAACTTTAAAGTAAATTAACTATGCAATAACAAACTTTAACCCTTACATTACCACATGATAGTAAAGATTTGAGCCTAAAAGTGTTTAATACATAAACACTACTTTCGTTTCATGTGTGTATAACCGATGTGTTGCATTACTTTAGAACTTGTACGTTTTGATACATTTCAAGACCTTGGTTTAGTTATTAATACAAGTATAAATGAGGCCTTAGAATCACCTTTTCTGTAAAAATTCACCATTACCATTCGTTACCACTTTGAGCTTAAAACCATTCGTTTGTTATCCGAAATTGATCTTATACGAGAAGATGTAAAAAAGTCAACTACACGCTTCTAATATAGGTAGGGTCTATTAGGCTCAATGCCGAACGATCTATCAAAATTAGAAGTAACATTCGCTACATTGAAAAAGACTTGATTTACTTCTTCGATAAAATGGTCTTGACGATCTGACCGTAAAAAGAGTCATTAGGATGAAAGTGGTGTGAAAAAAAAAAAAAAAAAAAAATTATTACTATTTGCAATCACGCCCCACTAGTCTCATATTGTAACGGTGCGCTAGATAAATTCGGGCATAAAAATAGCATGGAAGCAGCCCCCTAGATTCGAACTCGGGTCTGTGCTCCCACACTCTTTCGCGCACTTGTCGAACCATTGGACTAAGGCCTGATCTTGTTCATTTCATAGTTTCCATTTGTATATATATCCAATAAACTAACTATGAAACTCTTTAGTTAGTCACATCTTTGTACATAAACATCCTACCTTTAAACCCCATCTACCCATTTTAAGTCCTCTTTATCTGTATTAATTTCTAACAATTAGGTGGAGATTTGATTGACGTACAAGCTTATAGTGGTAATGTTTCACAGTCTGGTTTTGAGAGTTCACTAAAAATTACATACATATTATCCGAGAGAAGAGTGAATTCAGTGAGTGGTATTGTTTTTGCATAATTAATTACTTAAAAGTAAGAAAATTTTGATTAAGTATTCTCGGTTGCTCGTTTCATTTTCTTGATTTATTAACCTTTTGAACGTTGTAAGTCTTGTGAAACCTCTGTATTCAACAATTTTGTAATTCATATTTAGATTTGTTTAAAACATACGTTTCTGTTTAATAATTTAAGTTTGATATGTGTTTAAGATTTTGCTTAGGGACAAGCAAAAGGTTAAGTGTGGGGATATTTGATGTGTTTAGAATTATACACATCTTTTATATCAGATAACCCCTGTTTCAGAAAGATTGTGCGCGTTTATCCGTTGTTTTCGATACTGATTCGATAAAATTATGAATCTGCAGGAATCGGTGAATTATCTGTAGATTATGCGAGAAAACCGTACATGATCGAAGAAGGAATCGATGCCTCGGGAAGCGTGCCAAAGAAAAGTCAAAATTTGACCTCAGTCAACGGTAGCGCACCGCTACAGTTAAAGTGTAACGGTGCGCTAGGGGTACACGGCTTGTCCTTTACTGTCGGCAAGTGGGGCAGATTATAAAGTGGTAGCGCACCGCTACCACAAAAGTGTAACGGTGCGCTAGCCCGTCTCTGTCGGCAAGTGGGGCAGATTATAAAGTGGTAGCGCACCGCTACCACAAAAGTGTAGCGGTGCGCTAGGGGTGAACAGTGGCCAAAAATCTTACCTATAAATACCCATGCATGTTTACTCGAAAATCACACCATTCACAACACGAAATCTCAGTTCTAAGTTCGTTCTAAGGCGAGTTTTAGCACCCGGAAGTGCCGGTGAAGTCCCTCGGAGCTCTCGAGACGTCTAGAGGCCGTCGGTTCTAATCCTAATCGACCCGGTTCGGTTAATACTCGTAATTTCCATTCCAGTAAGTATTGTTATTATGTTTTCAGTAGTTGTAATGCTTGTTGTAAGTGTGTTAATGTTTAATATGTGTAGCTAAACTTATAAACTACCTGGGTTATGATGAAATAAAGGATTGTAATGCTGTTTGATGTAATTTCAGTTATTTTATGTGATTTACAGAATTTTATCTTTGAAGTTAATCTTGATATTGCATGTTGTTATAATTTTGATTTAATTATTTGTCGATAAATTCACCAAGTTTATAACATGAAGAAATTCCCTTTAAACTTAGAATTTAATTTAATTCGTTTACGGGTTAAATATTGTGTTGAGAAATTAACCAAGTCTAATAATAATTCAAGTCAAAATAATAAAACATGCATCATTACCTCATGAATAGAAATATGATTAGGGTAAGCCAGGTTATTAGCTAATCATTGGTGGGTAATTTGGGTAATCGATAACTCGAACTCTTTTATTACATCGTGATTAAGGTTTCTTGGGATTTTAATTTTCAAAGATTTGTTCGCTTTGCGTGTTTAAAAGATCGTCTCACAACATAGTCTCTGAGGTTCCAACGGTTGGATTCACGTAGGATTTGGTTTCGATAACTCGTGCCGGTTTGTTCTAGCATTTCACATTTTGTCTTTATCTATTGTTTAAGTAGCGTCTCTAACGGGGGATTAATCAATTGAAAAAGATACTTAACTGTTATTATTATCAAATCAGCATTGCATGATTTTATGGATTCTAAAACCCAGGTAGTCCGTTTAATATATATATTTGTAATCCAAATTAAATTATATTTATAATACTTTGTCTCAGTAATTGTTACTTGTTGTTTGTATAATTGTTAAATTGTGTTTGTGTTTATTTTCTTTAATTCGACGCTTCTCGTCTTATTTTCCCGAATTTTGTATATTGTTAATGTTTGTTTTAATTTAATACAAATTCATTTTAAATTAATATTTTTATAAAACTAAAAATCACAAATCCAATTTCAAATCAATTTAGCTAAATATTCGATAAAGGTTATTTTCAATATTTCTCGCCATAGTGTCCACGGATTGATATCCGGTCTTGCCAACAAAACTACACCGCGACCGGTGCACTTGCCGATTATGTGTGGTTTAGTTAGCGATTCCATTTTTAAAACTTGTAAGCAATTCAATCAATGATGTAATTATATCACGCTTTCCAACGCTTAAAACATATTTTGGAAATTATAATTACACTAAAATTGCAACACGCTGTACGCACATCAGATCCATGGGCATGGATGTGGAGTTAACTAATTGACGGGAAGAGAGATAACCGCCAACGGAAAAGTGATCTCCGTTACTATCTCCGTTACACCTTTTAGCTCCAAATTGCGGTTATAAATATGAGACTTCAGGTATGATCTCAGAAGCTACTTTCAGATACTTTCACTCTTACTACTTCATCTTTCCCTTTGATATCGCAATACGTATTCTCATGCCGGATGGTGGTCACAGAGAGAAACCCCATTCTCCCCGTGGTGAGTCTAACGGCTTTCTGTTTTGTAGTGTTATCTGGTGATGTAGTTCCCGACCAGCAGTCGACGAGAAGATTAATCCTTTTATGCAGAAACTAAACCCCAGATCTGGTTGATTCCGATCAATTTAGGTCGCTGTTTCTTCATCAACCATGAAGAACACACGGAGCAACGATGAGCATACAATATATCATATATAATATCCCAATATCAAGGAGCAAAATGAGTATACAATATATAGTTTAAAGTAAGCACCGAGTAACATAAATGGGTGTACATTATAACTTCTACGGTGAGCATTAAGTATCCTACAGAACTCAAAACACAGCTAGAGAACTCAAAACACAGCAATTTCAAAATCTCCAAGTATTTCAAACCTAATTACAACTAGTACACAAACAACAGTGGGGGCACAAGCAAATAAAATTGGAAGGTTTATATTATAACAGACACAATACTGTGATATATCAAGATAGATGCAAAGATAATATATGTAATTTATCTGGGGTCTACCCTTTATATATGCTTGTATATAAGAAAGAAAGAACCTGGATGTCATATATTATTTATCGCCGGAAAGGATGAACTGGCCCGGTGAAGACTCGGAGATCTCTTACCTCGGAGCTGCTCTGTTCCGCCGGAGAAGATGCACTGCAAAAGACGATTGTGACCGGAGTCTCGCCGGCGTTGAGAGGGATTTTTCGGTGGAAAAGACCCGTTATCCCGGAGAAGATCAGAAGCTCTGTTTCGTATGGAGATTATGTACAGTCCTGCAAAAGACGAGCGTGGACGGAGTCTCGCCGGCGCTAAAAGGGATTTTCCAGTGGCGGAACGTTAGGTGGCGGAGAGAAACGTATGGAGAGAAACATTAGGGATTTTCTGGCGTACGGAGAGAACGATGTACGGGATTTTCCGGAGTTGAAAAAGATTTTCCAGTGGCGCGTTAGGCGGCGGAGAGAAACGTACGGAGAGAAACGTTAGGGATTTTCCGGCGTACGGAGAGAACGATGTACAGTCCTGCAAAAGACGTACGTGGACGGAGTCTCGCCGGCGTTGAAAAGGATTTTCCGGTGGCGGAACGTTAGGTGCAAGGGGGTGCACCCGCCCCTCCAATGTTTCGGTTAGAAGTATAAAATTTCCGATTTTTCATCCGAAAATTGTAAAATTATATAGGATTGTCCCCCCAATTATTTTGTCTAAATATTTATACAATATATAAATTGGGTCCCATGACTTTCAGCCCCCTCGAAACTTTTGGTCAAGCTCTGCCATTAATTAGGTGGCGGAACGTTAGGTGGCGGAGAGATGTACGGAGAGAAACGTTAGGTGGCGGAACGATGTACGGAGAGATGTACTAAGAGAAACAGAGAGATGGCCAGAGTACGAAGAGAAACGTTAGATGGTCGGAGTCTCACCGGTGGCAGAACGTTAGATGTACGGAAATAAATTAAAAAAATAAACCTCATTATAATTAATTTTTTATTAAATAAATTAAACTCGTAAATCATAAATTATTTTTATTATTTACTTAATTTTAATAACCGGTTACTGTTCCAACTACTCTTTTTCCAACTAGTTACTGTTCCAACGGATCTTTTCCAAACGCTTACTGTTCCAAAGGCTCTTTTCCAACGCAATTTTCAAACAACTAGTTCTCTAGTCCCTATAAATACAAGTAACAAATCACTAGAGCTACTACGTTTACATCTCTCAATTCACAACTCAGTGCAAGTACCAAACTAATTTGAAGATATGGGTGGTGGTACCGAACAATAACACCTTAGGCGATCTTCGCGTCGACGTTCTAACCCTCAACCCACTCCACCTTCAGCAGTCTAATGGGAGATTCAACTCTTAGACTTATCGGGGGGGGGGGGGGTATTGGGACCTTATGTGATATGTGGTATCATCAAAGAGCCTCCCCGCCCCCCATCCACACCAAGCCTGTCACACCCTCACCCGTAACGCATTAGGTGATCGGGGCATAATTATTCACAACTCATGACAACTATTAAAGTTTAAATATTAATTTCATGTCATTAATTAAAATGTCACATAAACAAATATAATTCAAATAATCCATACAATAATTTCAATAAAACATAGAACAATAGATGATATCTTGTTTATTTGAATAAGGCATTTCCTATGTGTCTTTATCCTCACCTCGTCAAACCCGATTTCATGCATCATGTGTAAAAGTATTTTTGGGTCAACATAAGCTGGTGAGTAAATCTAAATATTTAAATAAAACTGTTTTTATATATTTGTTTTAAGAGTAAAAATTAACATGCGATTCACAGTAACTAAGTGATAAAAATACATACAACCAACAATTAATGAATACTGTAAATATGAGACTCAAGCCCACTGATGAGCGAATCTAAATGTGCTGGCGATACTAGACTACAACCCATGGCCGTGGGGAATCTAGTCAGCCGATAGATACTCTGAATTACTGGTTAGCAATACTGATTAGCGACAATGGTTAGCATAACTAACAATGAACAAATCACAACAACCACATAATTACACTTTAAACTTTGCATATATTTGAATAATGGAAATTTGAAGTAACGAAAAAATGCACATAATACACCCCAAAACGTTTAAATGGAAAAATGGGAATTGGGAAAGATCTACTCACGGGTTACGTTTTGTGATTCTTTGAAATAAGCGCACGAACGAGAATCAAAACTCCAAAGAACGAAACTACCCTAAAATATTAAATACGAAGTACTAAAACACAAATAAAAAATACAAACAATACTAACTCTATGAATTTGGGGATTTTTTGTATAAAACAATTTAAATGGAATATTTAATTAACCGATTCGTTTTATTCGTAAAGTACTTCTTGTTTCACGATGGTTTCCTAGATCTTGGATGATCAGGATGAGATCAAAGATCAACATCACTTGGAAGGTTAGGAGCTTACCCGAGAATAAACTCTTACAAATAAAAAAACCGATTTCTTTTGATTGTTAAAACATGAATTAAATATATTTAGAATTTTAATAAAATAAGTTTATAAATTTATATTTTCTGCAAAATAACAAGTGAAGTTTATAAGGCTTATTTTTAACTAGTTTATTTTTAAAGTCGCGCGTTGTGTCGAAACCGAGCAAATGATATTGTAAAACAAACGTGATTCGAAAATAAAGCATGCTGTTTAGAAAGCCAAACTGTTAGAACGGTTTAGTTTATCATAGTTACCATTTTATGATACCAAATAAATACTTTATTTTGAGTACAACTTCGATTTTAATAAAACTTATAAGGGAATGTCAGGAAAAAATAAAGCACTACTATGAACTTAAGTTTTTAGAAAAAAAAAAGTTATAACGTAATTTATTAAAAAAGTATCAAATTAATCGATAAATTAACATATGTTCTAAAGAAGAATTATTAAAAAAAATGTTAAAAGAAATATATGATTTAAAAAAGGAAAAAAATTAAAAAATGTGTTTTTAAAAGTAGATATCGTTATAAATTATTATAATATATTAAATAAAAAATAATAAAAAGCTATATTATTATTATAAAAATAAAGTTACTATTCATCCTCATTCATCAACCATATATATATATATATATATAGGAGAAGGATCCATTAGGAACCACCCTTTATTGTGAGAACCGTGAGAACCAATGTGAACACAACCAAAAAAATACCTAAAAATATCTAAAAAACACCCAATTTTTTTTTTACTATTTTTTGGAAAAATCGCTATATTTCATCAATAATAAAAAAAAGTTTTTTTCAAAAAAAAAAAATCGAGTAACAGTTATCCATACACATGTGCATTTGTATCGTTTCTTTGACAAATTTCGTAATTCATTACAAATATCAGAAAATTGCACTTTCATTTACACTACCATTCATAATACACTACTTTTTACATTAATAGTAATAGAAATGCACATGTGCATCTATATGCACATTAGCATCCATAACTGTTACTCGAAAAAAAAACGTTTTTTTTTTGTAACAAAATATAGCGATTTTTATTAGAAAAATATTAAAAAAAAAAAGATTTTTTGTGGGTTTTTTTTGGGATTTTTTTAGGTATTTTTTTGCGTTCACATTGGTTCTCGCAGTTCTCGCAATAAGGGTGGTTCTCAAATGAACCTTACCCTATATATATATATATATATATATATAGCGGACCGCTAAAATGAAAACCACCTCCAGTTGTAAGAACCGCGAGAACCAGTTCCTAGCCATTAGATTAAAAAGATGGATGGATGAGATTACAAGTAACTAAAATGAATATTAAATACATTTTGTCTTATTATGTCTTTAACATTTTAATCCAAAAGGATAGTTTAGTAAAATTACTCTATTTTGTCTTTTTGTCTTTTTGTCTTTATTATTTTTTTATTACCTTTTTGTTTTATTATATTACTTTTTATTTTTTAAAAAGAATTTTTTATTAAAAGAATTTTTAAATTCAATTTTTTTTTAAAAGACAATTTTTTTTGCGCGCCGGTTTTGCACGCCAGGCTTTTTTCGAACGTCGTTTTATTAACGCGCCGTTTTTACGCCAGGCTTTTTCAAGCGTCATTTTTTAAGGCGCCGTTTTTTACGCACCGTTTTTTCAAGCGTCGTTTTTTACACGTTTATTTACCGCGCAGTTTTTTACACGTTTTTTTACACGCCGTTTTTTACACTTTTTTTACACGCTTTTTTACACGTCGTTTTTTTCACGTTTTTTAACGCGCCATTTTTGTACACTTTTTACGTTTTACGTAAAAAAAATTACGTTTTACGTTAAAATTTTTACGTTTTAAGTTTTACGTAAAACTTTTTATGTTTTACGTAAAACTTTTTACGTTTTACGTTAAAATTTTTACGTTTTACGTTTTACGTAAAACTTTTTACGTTTTACGTTAAAAAGTTTAGGGTTTACGTTAAAAAGTTTACGGTTTAACTTTTTTTTTACAAAAACTTTTTTACGCAAAAACGAACGCACCCAGAAATCGCAAACTCGGGAGGTGTCTCAGATATATTGTTATCATCATCGACTAGGGGGGAAAAATAAAAAAACTAACAACATCATAACAAAGTGTATATCGAAAAAAAACGGGGTTTGGCTCAGATTATCTGATAATCAAAAGGCTGCAAAAGTGGGGTTGCAGGTTTAAAAAACCTACCCTCCGCCGTCCTTGCCGCGCCATCGTCATCAAAATCTACGTTTTTTTTGCATCATCGCCACCCAATCGATCGTATCAAAACCGACAACATATCAAAAAACCATCAGATTCAAGAATACAAATAAAAAACCCCCAAACAAGATTAAACAAAAACAATAAAAAAACACAGAAACTATGTGCTGCAAATCAATCAATAAACAAAAGAACCTTCACAACCTGCATTAATGGAAGCCATTTCTTCAAAGTCACCAAAGCTGAACCTTTACCCACCATTCACCGCAACCACAGCCTTTGACACACGCCCCTAACCCACCACAAACAACCATCCCTTCACCCACCCCCTTCACCCATCTTTCACCGACACCACCGCCTCCGAAAACCGTCGAAAAACACAAATCCGGCACCACCGGAATCTAGTAATTCATAAAAAAACTCCTTGCAGGTGCTCATCATGACATCAACCACCGCACAAAACGGGTCGGGTCAGGTCTCGGATCTGGTTGAACAAAACAACTTGATCCATTCACCCATTTGCTTATCCTGTTGGTGAAGTGGGTTCCTCTCAAGGAGGGCCGGATCCTGTTTCCGGCGATGAGAGGTGGAGGGTGGTGGTGCGGGTGGTGGTGGTGGTGGGGAGGAGAGAGAAAGCGGCGGGTGTTGCGGTGGAAGCCATTGCCGGAGAATGCAGAGGTGAAAGATGGACATTGCCGGAGAATGCAGAGGTGAAAGGGAAGGTGAGATGTGGGTGACAGGCATGTTGTTTTATTTTTCTGCTTGGTCAAAAGAAGATGGACATTGTTTTATTTTCCTTGTGCAGAACATTTCGAAGAAGAAGAAAATATGGTGGTGAAGCATTTCAATAGAGAGAGAGATGAGAGATAAAAGGTGAGTTGAGAAGATGATGGGGACTGACAAATGAAAGAGGAGAGAGGAGAAAACTTTAAATGAAGAGAGAGAAGGGGGGATTTGACATTTGGGGTAAAAGGCCAAAATACCCTTTTAGTTGGCATAATTTGATTGGTTGAGAGTGGTTCTCGCGGTTCTTACAACTGGAGGTGGTTTTTATTTTAGCGGCTCCCTATATATATATAATTAACATACTTTAAATTAATTCAAAATATGACCGAAAATCCCCAAAATTTGCAAATGTTATACTTTCATGAATGATAAACTGAATGATAAACAATCACCAATTTAATCAAAACACAACATCTATATCAAAAGCCCAAATCTCAATAAACTAAGAACACTAAGGGTGAGAGGGGTAATCATCTATTGGGGAATGGTAAACTCTCCACCCATCCAATCACCTCATGCATGTCAAGCCCCCTCCAACTCCCCCTTTGCACTCAAACATAAGGGGTGGTTCCCACGTGGGGAATTCATTTTTTTTTTCTATAAATTATGCATTAAATAATTAAAACAATTTTAAACCAAATAAAATCACATTAAATTTTAAAAAAAGCAATACATTAAATTAAAATTTAAAAAACATTACATTAAATTAAAATTAAAAAAGACAATACATAAAATTAAAACTAGGAAAATAAAACTAAAAATTATAAACTGCATGGCCAGTTATATTTTTTGACGATCTCGCGTTTTCGGGATAAAGTGATTGGCAACATCTCTGGTGGAACATTGTCCCGTGGCTTAGTAAACGTCCCCAAATCCTGATCATACAAAAGTGTTCTCACCACATCGCGTTGTTCCGCCATCAACGTGATAGTGTCTTCCGCTAGTTTCCTTCTTATGTCCACCAACTCCAACTCTTTTATTTGTTTTGCTTCTTTCATAAGTTTGTATTGTTCAAACTTCTCAGACAACCCGTTGAGCTATCGAACGTCACTCCGGGTATTTTATCTTTCTTTTGTAGTCTTTTTGGTGAGGGGTCTTCGTTTATGTTGGGTATAGAACTAGTGAATTCAGCTCCGGCATGGTAGTTACCCGAATCTAATGACTTTCTTTTCTGGCTCAAACTACTACTATCTTCCCCCAACAATGGTACCGGGGCCCATTTTTCATGTTTTCTAACCACCTCCCACACCTCAACATGATGAAAACCATCCGGATTTTTTTTATTAGTAATCTTTTAAGGCTTGTTTCATGATCGCCGCATCTTGACTCCCGCTAGAACGTAAATGATCCTACAAAAATAAAAATTATATAAAGGTAACAATAAAAATGTTATATTAATTTAAAAAATAAAATTATGTAAAGTTTAAAATTAAAAAATTTACTGCTTGATGTCAAAGACCGTTGAATTAGTTTAACTTAGTCATTATTGGTTTCCATTTTGAACGTACTTGATTAGTGGTTCGGGTACTTCCGCCAACCATTTCGTTGTAATTTTTTAGAATTTTCTCAAACCCAGGGGCGTAGCTTATTAAGTGCCCGGGGGTGCACCCGCCCCCTCCAATGTTTCGGTTAGAAGTGTATAATTTCCGATTTTTCATCCGAAAATTTTAAAATTATATAGGATCACCCCTCCAATTATTTTGCCTAAATATTTATACAATATATAAATCAAAGTAAAGTTTGTTACCACTTTAAATCTTAAAGGTCGTCAGGCTGAGTTGTAATTTTTCGTCCAGGTTTCATTTATCCCGTACCATTATATATATATTGGTCTTTTGTTTGTTAAACAATATTTAGTTTTTTATATGTAAGAACGGGTCCTTTGAATAAATGAATTTTTTTTAGTTTTATTTGGAACTATTATTATTTGACCCGACCCGAATCGAATAGCCAGCCTGACCCAGAACATAACGATAGGAAAAAAAATTTGGGTCCATGACTTTACGCCCCCTTGAAACTTTTGCTCAAGCTCCGCCACTGCTCAAACCCTCCTGTTTTTGTTGGTTGCCTTGTTTCTTGTTTACCAAACAATGAACCTATGCCTTTGCTAAGGCCTCTTCTTGTTTTTTTTGTCCAAGTTTAGCGCTCCGCCTTTCCTTTCGGGTCACTTGCTTCACCATCATCTTCGTCTTCCATTTCAAACTCTTCTTCGTCTTCGCCAAGATCTTCATCTTCATCCAAGTTTTGCGTCTCTAGGACAAAATCTTTGTCTTCATTATCATTGTAGATCGGAAGCATGCGTTCAACACTCTGTCTTGGTGATTAAATTGGTGGGCTTCTATACGTAAACGCGTCGAACGAGTTTTGGGCTTCCGTGGAATATTTATACCGGCCTGGTGCGACCAATGTGGGACCTTGTGGGAGTGAAAACAATTGTGGCGGATAATTAGGTTGTGGTTGGGTGTTGTAAAAACTCGGTTGTGGAGTTTGGGAGTAAAAAAGTGGAGGTTGAGAGTGTGGTGAATAACCGAGTGTGGGTTGAAATGGTGCACTCCGACCGCTCGAACTGCCTTGCCTACTTTGCGAGCCGCATCCCCTCGGCTTCGAACCGGATCCCGAACCTTTTTTCTTGTCATCAACCTTGTTTTTTTATCTATGCTGTATGAGAGGTTTTTTGTTTGTAGTTTTGAGTTGTGAGAAAAATGGAAAGTAAATGTGGTATTTAAATAAGAAATCATTTTTTTAATAATCAATGGCATTATAGCAGTTACCACCTCCATCATTAAAAAAAAAAAAAGCATGCAACGGTCAAGTAACACAAGTGGTAAGTAGTCACCGGGTTTTATGGTTCACCGCGGGGAATGGGGGGTCGGCGGTGATGTTACCGTGTGGTGACTCCACTCAACCCACTCACTCCCCGCTTCCACCCCACTCACCCTAAGATTATGAACAAATCTAAGATGCCCTTTATCACATAAATTGATAAAGGGGTTTTGTAGATGTGGAAATTCTAATGAGAATGGAAACAAGAATTACGTCGTTTGGGTGAGAATTGAGAGAGAAATCGTAGAAAGAAGTTCCAAGCCCTAGAATAAGTTCTTGCTTGAATCCACAACTTGAAGAGAGGTTTGCACGAATTGAAGGCTAGGGTTTACGTTTTAGAGATAAAGAAACCGTTTGAGAGTGGCTAGGGTTAATGTGGTATACCAAATTTAATTATAAAGATATCAGGTATGTTAACGGAGAATTGATTTTTAAAAGAAATTAGGCAACTATATAAAATATGGGGACATGTTATTGATGTATATTAGTGTTTAGACTCATTTGGTTAATTACTTGAAAAAAGGGCATCACGATTTGTAGAAGAAAAGAAATTTGCAGATCCCTGTGGTTTGGGATGGGGGATTCCAGATGATGGACTATTGTTTGGATTTTGTTTCAAACGACACATGACTGTGGTTTAGTTTGAAAGCAAAGTTTTTGATATTATTATATTTCTGTTTTATATATATAATTAATTCAGCTATTTAACTCGTTTTTCTCATAACTCTATGACATTTTATAAAACTACAAATATACTGTTAGGACTTAGGACGAGCATATTTTTCTCTATCATACGACCTAAGTTTCATAAAAATCGGAGTAGGGTCAAATATAGTATATTCTGTTTATAACGGTTCGAAATATAATATAATATATTTTATTTATAAAGGTTCGAAATATAATATATTTTATTTATAACGGTTCAAACCGGTTTACAAATGGTTTGGATTCGATTTTTAAAATGGTTCGTGTTTTCTAAGATCCATTTTTGACGGATGGTACAAAGCGCGTCCCCACCAAGCGCGCCCACCCGTCGCAATGTTCGTGCCCCTCTTGTAACTAATATGACACACCCCATAACACATATTCTATGTATCTCTCTTCAAACATCCCTAGTCTACCTTGAAAACAAACAAAAATGGGTATATTAAACTAACCTATAAGTTCTCTTATTCTTATTAAGTTGTCTTTCAAAATTCTTGTTCCTATGTGTTATCATCTAATTAGTTATAACCTCTAATTTTTCAATTGATTTATGAATCAAGTTAAATACGTTGTATAATTTCAAGTGTTACAATAGATACTTCCTCAACTTCCCTTTTACAGTTTATTATTTAATTTTATTTAAACTACATAAAGATTAACATATATAATCTTCTTTCTATACCAACAATTAACTTAATTAGTTGGCCTAGGAACTTATTTCAATTCAATAACACTATGGTGACACATATTATTAACTACAATTTAAAATTTAGCAAATCTATTATAAATATTAGGCCTGTTATAGGCAACAAACAAACAATTAATTTGACTAAGCTAACTAGAAGATTTAGAATGGTTTCAAATTACCACTCAACGTATTTGGGCCTTATTTAGTTATTGAGCTAACTATAACTGGTTTGTGGGCTTGGAAAAATGTGGTGGGCTGGACTTTGTAAGCCAAGCATGTAAAAGTAGGGCACATCAAACAGAAGCAGGGGCGTCTGGTTTCAGGGTCGAGTGACGGACATGTGCTTACCACAAATCTTGCTGGAACTTTCACTGTGGTGCGAAGAGCGTGGAATTAGATGGATATTAACTACTCAATTTCTTTCAATTCCCTTCTCGTTTTTCTACCTTAGCTGTAACTCCCTTGTCACGTATTTAATTTGCAGGTGGGGAAGAACTTGGAACACTTGAAGATTCCTCTCACTCATATTCAATCAGCAACCCATTATTTCTCATACAAATACATAATTGCAGATTTCTTAGATGGCTATGCTTTCTACAGAGCAGAACTGGAGCATTATGATAAAGAGAATCCATCATCCAAGAGACACAACACTGTACTTATCAAACGCTACCCCCCTTCTGGAAAGAAGCGATATGGAGAAAAAGAGTTTCTCACAGAAATAGAAATTCTTTCTGGTGCAGTTAAGCATCCCAACATAGTCAATCTGCTTGGATTTTGTTTTGAAGATTCTGAGATGATCCTTATCATTGAAAATTTTTCTAATGGATTCCTTGATGATTTTTTGGGAAACTTCAAAGACAAACGTCTTTTGACTTGGGAAAAACGTTTGAAAATATGCATTGATGTTGCACACGCATTGAAGTACATTCACTATGAGATGGAAGACCAAAAGACAATAATAAACCGTGATATAAGCTGCTTCAACATTGGGTTGGACGAGAATTTTGGGGCAAAGATTATTGACTTTTGGTGGTCCGTATTTTTGCCTCCAAATCAAGAAGACGAAGCTCTCTATCTCGAATATATTGGCCATCCTTGCTATGCAGATCTGGAATATAAGATGACGGGTAAGTTAAAAAGACAATCAGATGTTTATAGTTTTGGAGTAGTCTTGTTTGCAATTCTATGTGGGAGGTTAGCCAATGACCCAATTTACAAGAAGGAGAGTGACATAGGGCTGGCCCATGTAGCAAGACAAAGCTTCAGCACAGGATCACTAGAGGAGATGATAGATCCTATAATAAAGGAAGAAATTGGTGAAAACAAATTTGTTCTAAATAGGGGACCCAACAAGGATTCTTTGCACACGTTTATTATAATTGCACACCAGTGTGTGGCAAAAACTCAAGACGAACGCCCAACAATTAATGTCGTAGTCAAGGAACTTGAAAAAGCATTATTCTTTCAAGTAAGTTACTGTTCTAAATTCATTTCATCAACGCCTAGAAGTAATCTGTGTGATGGTTCCCTGTTATATAGTAAGCAAAAATTAGAATGCTTTATGAGGTTGGGTTCAAATTATATAAAATTCATTGTTAAAAATCCTTTCCACTTTATAATGTCTAGCATCAACCTATCAAGTTTACTTTTTAGACATTGTAGGAATTTATCAATCCTACCTTTTAGACTATCAAGTTAGGACTTTGCTAGAATTGCTTATACGGAAATAAAACGGTTAATATGAATTCAATCCAAAATCTTTAGAAAACACAGTACGGTGCATATTTAATTCGTAAGGGACAATTATCATCGTATTAAAATCATGTTGTTCAATGTTTGTGATCAATGATATGACACAATTATCAATTTACTCATCATTTATAGTTTTTCATAATATTTAGAAAAAATAATACCAATTTAGTTTTCTATTACCACTTTATTACAGTTACCAATATATTTATTTTATTTGGTGTGTCATGGTTAACAGAACAACAACAAGGATAACCCCAAAATGTCACTTGAAGACATAAAACGGGTGACACAAAACTTTCATGATGACAATTTTATCGGTGGGGGAGGATTTGGCAAAGTCTATAAAGGAAACCTTCAAGATGGAGATGGATTTAAAACCATTGTTGCAAAGCGATTGGATACAAGGTTTGGTCAAGGAGAACACCAATTCTTTAGTGAGCTCCAAATTCTTTTGGATTATAAACATGAGAATGTCATTGGTCTTGTAGGCTACTGTGATGAAAATGATGAAAAAGTCCTTATCTATGAGTATTTGTCCAGGGGAAGTCTTGATAGGTATTTGAATGATACTTCTCTTACATGGGTGAAACGACTTAGTATATGCATTGATGTTGCAAGAGCGTTGGATTTCCTACACGGAGGAGTAGGAAAACAAGCAAAGGTGATACATAGGGACATCAAAACTGAAAACATCCTGTTAAACAATGATTGGAAAGCAAAACTGGCTGATTTTGGGCTTTCGCTAATATGTTCAATAAATCAGGAAACAGACTATATCATCGATCATGCGTGTGGCACAAGAGGATACGTGGACCCACTTTATAGACAATCGGGATTCCTAACCATAGAATCCGATATTTACTCGTTTGGTGTTGTTTTATTTGAGATTTTGTGCGGGAGATCAACGTTTGCAATCCACAAACATGAGGGTCACTATCTACCGGATTTCATTAAAAACAAATTTGAAGAAGGAAAGCATGCTGATGTGGTGTTCGAACAAATCAGGGAACAAATCGTGCCGCAATCGTTGACTACATTTCAAGAGATTGCCTACCAATGCTTACATCTTGAAAGAGAAAAACGACCGACCACAAAAAAAGTTTTGGTAGAACTTAAGATGGCATTGGAATTTCAAGTAAGATAATGATCATAGTTATTATGTAATCTAGCCATGTTTGTTTAATGCATAAACCAAAGCTTTAACTTCTGTTCATTTAATACAATAAAAATTATGTCTAGTAACTTTTTATACCATTATCCAAATTGAATTAGAAAGCCCAGGCACAGTTTCCTGGGGCTGCCAATCCTATTCTGTCATTTTCTAATCTCGATTTTAATTTTCGTTTGGCTTTCTCATTGCACCAGTTGAATTCGGAGGTTTCCATAACTGAGACACAAGTAGTTGAGCTATCCAGTGAATTGAACGATATGAACATGACTGGTATATCTGAAAATTCTGAAATACGTTGCAGACACAAGATGTTACTTGACCAAACCGATGACTAAGCTGAATCTGACTGTTGTAAGTTTGGTTTGTTATAAATATTTAAAATGATATTATCATGTGGAGTTTTAAGCTGCTGACAACATTGATATGTGACTTCAGGAAAGTAAAGATTATCAGGAAGACTGCTATACCTTCTCGGCTGAATGTCTCATAAACAAATGCACGAATATGAAATATGAAAAGGAGGCTTAGTTGCAGGTACTTTTGGTCGGTGTATTAGGTGGGGTGGGTTGAATAATAGATTCGCGTTCATATGGGTCTTGTTTCATATAGGTTTAAACAGGCAAGTTGGATTGAGTTGCACTGTTTTTTTTTTTTTTTTTTTGCATATAACTTAATTTGTTTGTATAAATGAATGTCATGTTGATGCTTCTTTAGCTATAATAAAGGCATCAAATTGCTTATACTGAATTTCTCCTTATTTTTAGGCCTTAAACGTGTTGAGCCCAACATGAAACCCCATCTACTATTCTCATCCATCTTCAGTTACTTTACTCTTTACTGGCTCAACACGTTTTCAAGCCCAAATACAAGGGGTGCGTAGTAGCCAACATGTGTAAAATATCTTCTGAATGATACACTTCTTATCACCATTGTAAAGTATGATTTGGTTTATTCATGTTTAATTTTAAAATATTTCATTAATTTACAATCATGCACTGATGAACACCTCCTGTTTGATTAAATGCCTCTGTGAGTTCTTGCTTCCCATTTGGTTCTACTTTTCACCTGTTTTCTTTTGAACGGGTCATATAAAAGTTAAATTATTAAGGGATGAGAACAGTGATGAGATGGATTCAAAGTTCAAAAGTTGGTTGTTACACTTTGGGAAGTCAAACAGGTTTCATACCATGTTATTAACTTTAGGTGAATTGTTTGTTATCAAGTCAACTGTTAGAGAGTCTTTTGATTTTGTTTCCTGATTATATTGGTAATTTTGTGACATGGATGTGGTTAAGGATGAAGCGACAAATAATGTCGTGGGTCTAATATACAATAAACTTGGATTACAACTTCATAGGAGAGATAATCATCCCCTCAATAATGTAATATATAAGTATTTTGAATCCAACTATAACAATAGTTGTCATAAGTTTGATGATTTGTGCCCTATTGTTACCACTAAACAGGTATGCCCTTAAAGTTGCTACAAAGATAATTTATACTTTTTGAGATTATTGGACTATGATCACTTAAATGATACACATGTATCCAATTTTTTTATCTCACCTGATCAACCTTTTTAATGTGATATGCAATTCTTGAAGAACCAAGTTGCAGTAACAATTGAAATTAGTGATCAATCACAGGTAAAACACAATCTGCGAGAATTGAGAGAACCATTGATTTGCAAAAGATTTGGGATCCTTTATAAAGTTATAAATTTTACCAGGGGTACTTCCCCCTTTACCCAAAAAAATGTAGATACACTAATTTGCTAAAGATTTGAGATCCTTTATTTCAAGCATTGCGAGGCCTTGATGCATTAGTGTCTTTGTGGTCCTGATTGATGCCTAAGACTTCAAATGCTCTATGTTTCTAACATTCTTTTGTCTTTTTTCAGATGATTAGATTGGCTTTTGTGCATTTTGTGTTTAAATGGCATGGGTTCTTTGATATTGATTATGTCAAAGTGATAATCTGCTATGCACACCATCTGTTTGATGAAATGCTTGAATGAAACCCACTTCAATGAGATATGAAGTATCGATTGTTTTGTTTCGAACCTGTTCTAAATCTGCAAAATGTAAAATTCTTGATTTTCTGTGTAAGTGATTTTAGGAACCCAGAAATGTTTTGTAGGTTAATTTCAATTTTTTCATATCATATAGCAGAATATACATATATGCTGAAGTTTGAGGTATGGGTTTTGTGGATTTTAACAGCAACTACTTAGGAATTGTTTATCGGTAGGGCAGTAAATACAGAAAACCTAGGGCACTTGTAAATCGCCGGGTATCTTGTATACAGCCTCAATCTGCCTCTGTGAACATACATTAGCAATCAAACAAGTTGGGATTATGGCTTAATTGGCAACTTCATGACTTTTTATCTGATTGCCCATGAGTCGATCTGTGTGACACTTGCCTTGCTGGCAATCAAACACAAACAAATCTTTAATCCGAGTCGTGCGCTCGTTAGTGAGGTGGTTATCGATACGTGATGCTGGATGGGATGTTAGAGATGGTTATAATAGATGTCGTTTGTAACTAACTTGTCGGGTTGAGAGGAGACAAAATTGACAACAGCAACCATCAAGATAATGAAGACTTGCTGAATATAAACTCTGCAAAAAAATTAAAGTTAACTTTTGTACAAAGTTAACTTGACTTCGACCAAAAAAAGTCAATATAGTTAACAGCAGCAAAAGATGTTTTGATAATATGCTACAAGCACCCACGTCTCCATTACCACTACGTGCAACTTTATTCCATTTTTATTTAAGCATGTTTAATGCAGTTGATTTTAAAGCTTTCATAGTTGTACTTTCAGTTCTTAAAGGTGTTTTACTAGAACATGAGCAGTCAAGCAAAGTTGTGACGACCCTTATTGGTGAGAACTTTAAACTTCCATGCAAGGATTCTCTATAAACAAATTCTAAAGTTGATGACATGGTAAACTTCCAAGCAAGGCCCTATAGCGAAGTGATGATTGGAAGAATGCAGTGAAGTTGTTCGACGTAATGCCCAACAAAAATAACATCATGTCTTGTCAATGGAGGGTTTCTGCAAACTCGGGAATTGGATCAACCACGCAGCAAGGTGTTTGTTGCAGACGACTGGGTCAACACAACCTGGTGTTTGTTGGTTCAGGCCCCAAAATCACACACTTAAACTCACAAGTAAATTGCTCTCAAATATAAAGAAAAGAACTCTACGAGAACTTGCAGAAATGAAAAGCTTCTTTATTGTGAAAGATGGATACATCACAATTGAGATAATACTACTATTTATAATATAAATATAACCATCAAATGCAAAAACTAAGTCCACCTTCTCCTTAAAACCAGCTAACAACTCAAATGTTCAGCTTTCTTCACACGTGCACATATGTTTTACTCGGTCCAGCTACACCAATTTTGCAACAACCTAACCGACCCGTTAATGCTAAACTCGGTTTCGACCCGTACCCATTCACCCAACTTTGACCCGATCATGATTATACCCAACAGTGTTGACCCGTTTAGCTAAACGTATTCACATAGTTGACACAAGACTAACCCGAACCAGTTTAGACTTTAAACTAGTCACTAACCCACCTATTTTGTAATGGATTCGTATTTTGTTGTTTTGTGTCAAGAAATTGTTGGCCTTAATCTGAAAAAATAAAATGCAAATTTTGTTGAAAAAAGTGAACCAAAGTCGGCAACTAAGTAGCCCAAAACTGAGTGATTCGGTTCATTTCAAGTCAAAATGAGTGGCTGCTGCAAAAAAATAGTTTTCCATCACTTCTTTATTTCTCTTCCTTCATATGCATTGTTGACATTGGTCAACGTTGGGAACTACATTTGACTTCCCACGGTTCACTTTTTTTTTTTTTGGACGGCAAAAAAATACTTTATTCAATCACCATAACATCATCATCATCATCATCATCATCATACTCAGTAAATCCCACCAATAGCAAAGCAAAGGTAGGGTCTGAGGAGGGTAAGATGTAGACAACCTTACCTCTACCCCGTAGGAATAGAGAGGCTGCTTCCAGCAAGGTGCTAGCACAAAGTTGCAGAACACCCATTACATCAGATGCACTTTACATCTAAATTTTGCAAGTTAAATAGTCACCAATTTGCCCAGCTTAAGCCTTGTTCTTTCGCCCCGTGCTTCATCCACATAAATGGCATCGCCTGCGTTTCCCCGAAAATCCGATCGATTGATGCCCGCTTGCCTAAGAATATTAACTCATTACGTGTTTTCCATATCGCCCAACATGACGCTATAAAAATCAGTCTTAGCAGACAACTTTTGTGACCCGAAACATCGCCGGCCTTGTATAAATTGAGCAGATCCCTTGCATTAGAAATTGGATTCCAAGGGACCTTGCACCAGGTGCACACCTTATGTCTCACCACTGTAGCAACGTAGCAAGATACCAAAAGATGGTCCGCATCTTCTTCCGCTTCACCGCAAAATCTGCATAACGTCGAGCCACAATGAACATTACGTCTTTGCAAACCTTTAAGTGTCGCCAATCGGTTTTGTTCAGCCCGCCATGCAAATATGTTGACTTTCTTCGGGGCCCATTTAACCCAATCGAAGGGGGCAAACGAAACCGAAAACCTGCACATCAAATCTCTGCACGACGAAACCGAGAACATACCATCTGAAGCCCTTTCCCACACCCAGCGGTCCTTATTATTGGTAAGTAAAACAGATCCCAAAACAGTGTTGAGCTGGCCAAACTGATCCACTTCCACAACAGTCAAAGGCGCCCGCTTCCAATCCCAGTGAGACTTTCTCACAGTTGACTTTTGTTATCTTTTCTTTTTGGTGCCACTGGTGTCATAAATGATGTAGGCTAGAAAATGTCAGATGTTGCTACATTTGACTTCCCACAGTTGACTTTTGACTTTTTTTTGTCAATTGTAAAGTTTCGCCATCAATTGAAGCTATAGTGAGCACTGAAACAAACATATACATATAAACAAGATTATGGCTGTTGTTGACTTTTGGTTGTATAATTTGATGTTTTGAGCATTTTTTTCCAACTTGTGTGCACCAAGATCCTCCTTTTCACTCCAAACTGAATCAGCTTCTTCAACAATGGATTTGGATGCACCAATATCCTCTTTTTCAGTCAAAACTGTGTCAGGTTCGTTCAGTCTTTCCTACAACTTCATGGGTGTGATCGATTGATTGTTTTTCTCAAACTGGGGTCCCCCAAGATCCTCCTTTTCAATCAAAACTGCAATGTGTTCGTCACAGCTTCTTCGAACCTGCTCTCTGGAGCCTTTTCTCTAATTCGGGTGCTTCAAGATCCTTTTTTTTTTTTGGTCAAAACTGCAACAGGTTCCTAGACAGCTTCAGGAATCTGTTCACTTGGTGCACAAAGATCCACATTTTCATTTAAAACTGAAACGGTTTTATCACCAACTTAAATAAACCACATGACCCGTATCCTGCAAACATCAAGAAACCAACAAAATCAACAAACGGTAGTTTTTGTGACATAGAAAACCAAGAAATAAAAACTGGGGATGGTGTGTGTGGTCCGATCTTGGACATCCATACAGGCCCTATAACGAAGTGACGAGGGCAATGAAGGACGTGAAGATTGGTGAATGCAAGAATGCAGTGAAGTTGTTCGACGTAATCCCAACAAAAATAACATCATGTCTTGTCAATGGAGGGTTTCTGCAAACTGAGGAATTGGATCAACCACGCAGCAAGGTGTTTGTTGCAGACGACTGGGTCAACACAACCTGGTGTTGACCCGTTTAGCTAAACGTATTCACATGGTTTACACAAGACTAACGCGAACCCGTTTAGGCTTTAGACTAGTCACTAACCCGCATATTTTGTAACGGATTCGTATTTTGTTGTTGTGTTGTGTCAACAAATTGCCGGTACTCATCTGAAAAACTAAAATGCAAATTTTGTTGAAAAAAGTGAACCCAAGTTAGCAACTAACTAAAGGTGCCTTATTTCTCTCTCCCACTATATCTAGGGATGTTCATTCGTTCAAATATCAGTTTATTGGGTTTAGAAACTTTTACGGGCCTAACTGATAACGAATCGGAACTAGAAATTTGTCCAACCTAACCGAATTCAATTTCAACCTATTAAACCGGTTATTATTTGTTTTACTCGATTGGATAAGCAAGATTTGTGAAGCTGATAAGCAAACCAACAACCAAATAAGCAATTCGGCTACGGTTACAATCCAAACCGAATAAACCAAGAAGATTTCGGTTAGTTTTTTTAGATACGGTTTCGGATTTAGGTACTTTTCGATTACGGATAATTTTGCACGCCCCAACAGAGTAAGTTATGAGCTTCAATGTCTTTGTAATGCATAAGATATGAGCTTCGATTGCGGTAACAAAAAAATCCACCAGCCATGCATCTACCCTTCCATCTCCAGCCATATACCCCAACCACCACCACCCGCCATCACAACCCGCATTATAAAGCCCCGAAACCATATCTCGATTATTCGTGCATCCCCTAATGTGTTAATATCAGATACAACATATATACTATGTTTACATACCATATGACTCCTACAACATGTCAGAATCGTTCCCATAAAAATAATTGTTCAAATGCTGACCAAAACAACAATTATTAGTGTCTAACAATTAAACAAATCTAGAACTTACATTAACCCATTCACTGAAGAGATACAAATACGAATTTTTTTTTTATCTCAGATTAAAAGCAAACATTTAACAGAAATTAAAATCAGTAAGATGGATCATCTAATATTCATCATCATCATCCTCCACATAGTATGCCTCCGGGTTAACCGGCTTGAACTTCTTTCCAACCATACTCACTCTGACATGCTCCTGTTGATTATCATTATCGGCCTCAGCTTCATCGGATTCTCCCTTGTTACTCTGATCTCGTTCAACAATAGGGGTGAATGTGGGCGCTAATGCTTCACTAGCAACTTTTCCGGTGACTTCATTTGCAGACATATTATTGTGCACTTCACCTGAACGCCCCGGTGGTTGACCAAAACTGGTTGAATTCAACCCACTGTCACTAAGTTGATTAGCTGACTTCATGGGTTGGCGTACATCTTCTTGTCCCGGAGGCACCAAGCTCTGACTAGTTGCGGTCAACTGAGGTTCGGAGCGTCCATTATGAACAGATGAGGCAGTCGGAGCTGTTGGCTCGGATGCGTAGCTGACGTGCTTCGTGGGATCGATGCTGGGCGAGCGTTCGAAGGTAGCCGAGGGAGCTGGAGAGTAGCCGCTGTAACTCATTTTTAGCCGGAGAAGAAGGTTTTCCGGTGATGTGGGTGTGATGAGTTTAGATAAGTATGTGTGTGTATATATGGGGAGTAAACTATGAGAAGTCAAGGTCAACTTAACGTGTATTCATATTATATTTGAACAATTGAAGTATTTACAGGAAACTTCCTACATATTTATGTAATCGGTTATGATAATAAGAGAAAACACCTTATATTGTACATAAATATTTTACTTGGATACATGCCATAGTTTATAATATTTTCTTGATCCTCTAAACACCTCTTAATTTTGTCAATTAAGATTTCTACGTTAGTGTCTTGCTAATTTCATGATGTGCATAAAGTACTACTATAATATATTATGATTATGTCGCCTTGTGTTGAGATATATGTTTATGGATGCAAAAACACGAGTTTCATTAGTTTTTATATGGATAGTCAATGAGCTCGGTGTTGAGACTCGAGAGTAGGGATGAGCAAATCAGACTCGGTACTGGTACCGAACCGGTACCGAATTTACCGAACCGGGTACTTTTTCGGTACCGATTCGGTACCGACTTTTGACATTTTCGGTACCGGTCTGGTACGGTACCGGTTCGGTACCGAACCGGATATATTCTGTACCGGTACCCACTTTTGGGGATTTTCGGTACAGGTTCTTTCGATACTGGTACCGGTTCGGTATCGGACGGTACCGAGCTCATCCCTACTCGAGAGGGCCTCTTACCCGATGGAATTGGCACAATTTCACCAATTCTACAAATAATAAATAAATAAATAAATCCAGATTTATAGACCAAACTTAGTTATGAGTTATCCTAGAATTGAAACAAGTAAATACTTAAAAAATTAATTAAAATGTTAAAGACACAAAGTAGGGGTGTGCAAAGTCGGTTAACCGAAGGTCGCTGATTCGGTTAATCTAAAAGTGTTAACCGTAACCATAACCGATAGGCAGTTAACCATGGTTCGGTTAATTGGCAGTTATGGTTCGATTATGGTTATTTCAGTTATTAACCGATATTTTTTGGTGGTTTTAGATAAAAATATGGTTGTATTCTTGTATATAATTTATTGATGTTTTAATAAATAAAATCTGATTATGGTCTTATACGAGCTATTTTAGCTTATCGAGCGTATACCGTATACTGAAAAATGAACTACTTAGTTCATAAGCAACTAATATAACCATATTTTGGATATAGATATTTAGTTTGCACGCAATAAATAAAAAAAAAAGACAAATAAATAGAGACAAGAAACTAAGAGAAAGATGATAAAAAAATATTTTGAAAGGTAACTATTATTCACAACGGCACACCCTCGAAACAAGGGCAGCCAACGAACAAGACAAAGCCGATTACATCAAAGAAAAAGAAACCCAATTCTCCCACGAAACATCTTTACATTTAGATCTACTACTATACCACAAATAACCCAACGACTTAACGTCCTGCACGATTTTTTCCGCCAATTTATGAGAATCCGAAAATCTTCTTTCGTTCCTAGCTCTCCAAATACACCACCGGCCGATCATAATTACACCTTTAAGAATATCTTTCGCTTTATTACCTAATCCGGAGAACTCATGGACTTCGAGCAAGTCATTCAGTTGGAATTTGTTTTCATTATATATCATTTAAATTTTGATAATTTTAGCATTCTTCGATATTTCTCAACCAGTGTGATCTCTAGCCAACTCTAAACTTGTTAATAATGACACGTTACTATTTAATGAATAGCTAGGCTATCGATCATTTGCTCAAGAGGCTTTATAATATTTTACTTACGTACACATTTAATAATTAAAAGTTGTTCATAGTAGACTTAATAAAGTGAACACTTCAACTTAATTTTAGTCAGAGCATCATTATCCCCGACTTAAAACTTGCTAATAGTCACATGTTGCCGTTTTATAATTACTTGCTAGCTAGACTACACGGTATCATGTGCCCAATCAATTAAAAAAAGACTACTATAATTTTGCTATGAAAAAAAACGTTGATAAGACTGTAGTTTTTAGCTCAGGGCAAAACTGTAATTTTTCAGGACTAATGAGCCAGTGTTAGGTAGCTAGAGTTATGCGCTGCCAGCGTTGCGGGGCATGAAACCGAGTATTTCTTAGGTTAATAACATGTAAGCCTTTATGTCAGTTAGTTATACATGCTACCTATAACACGATATCAAAAAAGACACATCAAGTTAACCAATTAAAGAAAAACAGTACCATAGTTATGATTAAAAAAATTAACTAAAACGATGACAAGCGTGTAACTTAGAGTTGGGGGCAAAATAATAATTTGTCAGGACCAATTAGCGAGTGCTAGGCAGCTGTTTGGCATGAATAAAAAAAAATTAAGTCAACAAAGAAAAATAAAACACTACCATGGTTTTGCCAAAGAAAAAAAACGATGGCAAGATTGTAATTTTTAGCGGAGGTAAAATCGTAATTTTAAAATGGAGGTAAAATAATATTTTGAACCGAGGGCAAAACCAAATTTTTTTATTTTGAAATGGGGGCAAAATCGTAATATTTTAGCTGCGGGCAAAATCGTAATTTTTAGCTGGGGGCAAAATCGTAATTTTAAACCGGGAACCAAATCGTAATTTGGCAGGACTCTAGCTGAGGGCAAAATCATATTTTTATTTTTAACTGGGGGCAAAATTGTATTTTTTAACTGAGGGCAAAATCGTAAATTTAAGCAAGGGGCAAAAGCAAAATTTTATTTTGAATAGAGGGCGAAATCGTAATTTTACACCTGGGATAAAATTGTAATTTGGCATCACCTATAAATAACTATTATATGAAAAAAGGAAAAAAAAAAACAAAAGTCAAAAGTGGCCGCCAAAATGGCCAACCACTAAACAATACTATTCCCCGATGACGTAAGCAACTTGTAAATGTATATGTTGAAAATTTCTCAACCAGTGTGATCTTTCTGTGTAGACTATGGACCATAGTAGTTAACTGTAGTTGTTGAAATATCATTATCTCTAGCAAACTCTAAACTTGTTAATAATGACACGTTACTATTTAATGAGTAGCTAGGCTATCGATCATTTGCTTAAGAGGCTTTATAATATGTTACTTACGTACACATTTAATAATTAAAAGTTGTTCACAGTAGACTTAATAAACTGAACACTTCAACTTAATTTTAGTCAGAGCATCATTAACTCCTACTCAAAACATGTTAATAATTACATGTTGCCATTTTATAATTACATGCTAGCTAGACTACACGATATCATGTGCCCAACTTCAATATGTATAAAAATATATGTCAGTGTTAGATATAACCTTAATCAGCATCGTCAAAAAATGAACTTATTCATCTCCTGTCACATTTAATCATATTTTGACATTTTTAATTGAACAATTCATTAGTTTATTAAGAAAGCTAGTTATATATTGATGACACTAACAAACAACTTGATCATCATCATCATCATCATATTAAATTTATGGGGAGATCACTTGTAGCAATAAGTCAATATAGGGCCACCTACTAATCCATACGTGATATAAATTCAAAATTGATAATGCCTTAGAAGGTTTTTGTTAATCTATATAGTTCATACACACCAAATAGTTGTGTAAATATGATTTAATTATGTATTAAATCATCCAAATAAACATTTACAAAAAACTTAAAATCATAAACGTTGACTTTGAGATCCAATCAAATGAAGACATGCGGGTGTAATTTTCATAGGATAAGTGCCAAAAAAGCATGGAAAAGAGACCATTTTTCACGGTGAATGCGGATTTTTCATTCACTCTTTCGTAAGAAGCCAAGATCACAGTGGTGCTTGTAGGTGGTTTAGGGTGGTTGAGGAAGGAGGGTAACAATGTGTTGTGGAATAACTAAAACAAAAAAAATGATATGATCGACTTGAGAATGATGAACCAACCAAGTATGCTAAGTTTCTTATTTGTTTATCGACCCTAATATACTTGTAAATAATATATTTTATATTACTTTTCATATATGCATGCTAAATTTTCAACTGGATGCTCTATATTTGTTGTTATATAAACTTAAAACCCTATGTTTGGGAGCATCGAATTGAGCATATTCTATAAAAATCCATACATGTGCACAAATTTATTTTTAAGATTTTATAAATTCAGTTTGTTTTTTAATATCTTTTGAAACTTATTTTTTTAATGCTTTAAAATCAAATACACCCACTACACTTGTATAACTAGTTCTATACCCGTCCGGTGGACGGGTAATTTTAATGTCATAATGACATATTCATTTTTTTTCATTCTAAACAAAATCATTCTTCGTTAACAATTTTCATAGTTGGTTTTTGTTTGTAAGTTCAAGCAGGACACTTTTTAAATCTAAATTTAAATCTAATCTAAGTACAAAATATCTAAATTTTAATGTATTTGATATTTTCTTAATTATCAACTACAGATATAATTTGTTTTTATACATATTGGGCCAGTGTATTGCAAAATGGGTAAATAGCAACGGGTCCTTTGTGAGTTAATTATACCCGGGTCAGTGAAATTTTTCATCTTCATCGGTTGTGATGAACAAATCTGATGATTTTGTTCATTTTTTGGTAAGCAGTACTTAATTTTGCCGCTCTTGTATTTGCTGGACCAATAAACGGGTCTTTTGAAAATTATTTTCAAATTGTGTAACAAATAAGAATTAAAAGGATGTTGTGCTATACAAATGCAATTAATTTTCTAAATTAAAAGGATGTTGTGCTATCATAGATTGCTTTTTGTATATTCATGGAAGACTCCGTTGTGGTGGTGTGAATTTTATTCTAATTTATGTGCATGTTTTAGTTGTGTTAATCTTAAACATATGTAAGGGTTTTCGAGTGTCCTCTCCCTGTACGTTTGGAAAAAAAAATTAAGTATATTTGATCTTTTGTTACTCAAGGAAATGTCAAAAAAGGTAATATGAACCCATCTAACAGACTTAAAATAAAATAAACCCAGTAAGATTCAAACTCGTGGAAATCGGTTTTGGCTGTGGGCTAAAACTTGAAGAATCCTGCATCTTTTTTAGAAAACAGAAACTGAATCTCCCTTGTCAGATAAGGAATTTTTTTCTGGTCGTCAACGAAACTGTTGACACTGATAACCTCGTCCCACTTTCAACGGAGTTCTTCATGGTTTGTTATGTTTTTAAGCTCGGGAACCTAAATAAAAAAAATGATTAGTGTAGTGTGTTTATCTAATGATACAGAAACACATAGTATCGTATTAAAGTTTATAAATAGCAGGCCTCATCACTAATTTTAATGTGCAGGTGCGATTTGCAAGGACTGAAATGGTGGCTACACTTCATGCTCTCAACACTGTCATCGTGTGCTGCAGGTTTTTAAAAATATATTACAGATAAATATAAAAAGGAAGTAATGAAAGAAAAGGTATGCCATTGAACTACTGAAGTGAAATTTACCAGCTTGTAATTGTTTTTCTTCATTGCATCATGCCTCTGTTTTATTTTACGCTGGCAACCTTTTATAATCAAACATAAAACAAAAACATGGTTTGTATATACAGGCTATTTGGAAGTTTACGAATAGATGCATCAAAAATATATATAGGATTAAATACAAAGATGAGATTACCTGTGCATCAGAATTGGTTTCTGCAAACACGCTTTGCTTCATCTCAGTAAACTGTGTTCGGACACATTTTAGTGTCTGAAAGTTTTTTGCATACATGCTGCATTTAAATAGGCTACATTGCAACCACCACACCCCACCTTTTTCGCATACCACGTTAGATGATACTCACGTCCCAACTTTTTCGCATATGTTTTTATCACATGTTTTAGTTCTAGTTTCAAGGTAACCGTATTTTCATTTTCATTATACTTAGAATCCGGTTAGGGTTTTGCAGAACGAATACGGAAGTTCATAAAAATGAATTGATAATCATAATGGACATGATACATGGTTTATATACATATACATCATTAGCGATAACCGCCATCACTCTAACACAGGTTTAGTAAATAATAATAATAATACGAATAACATATGTTATATTATCTAGCTTATAGTTATGGGTATACATATCTAACACAACTCAACTTCCCAACAACTATTTTATCACATATGTGTTTTAAAATTTTATTCTTTTTTTTTAAATTAGCCATTATAGTTTATACCTGTTTTATAATAACTAAATTTCATTTTTCTAACAACATAGATGTAACCAAAAATAAAATTGTTTATAATATAAGTTTTTTTATTTGTCAAAGCAGGAAAGAATTCATAATGGCAAGGTTGTGGGCCAAAAAATGTCTAATTCAAGGTACATTCAAATTTTTTTCTTTTAATATTTAGTTCCATGTTTTAGTGACGTATGTTATTATATAAATTTATTATTTATATAAATTTCTTTGTTGAGTAAATTACAAGTTTTGTCCTTTATGTATGTCCCAAATTGCAGACGTTGTCCTTTAAACCAAAACTTGACAGGCGGTGTCCTTTGTGTTTTCAAAATCTTGTACGTTTTGTCCTTTAGGCCAAACTTAGTTAGATTTGTTAGTTAAATCTGGTATCAAAGGGCTATTTTGTAAAAAAAAATATTCAGGGACTAAATTGTACAAAACTTAAAAATATAAAACCCCCAAATTAGGTCTTCTTCCCCATTTATCCCCATTCACCACAGCCCCCAAACACGTGCAACCACCACCGCCATTACCACCACACCCACCGCCCTCCGCCGCTCAACCATCACCTTCCCTCCTCAGCCACTGCCACCGCCGTTTCAACCCCCACCCCACCCCCTTCTCCCTTTCGTTCTCTCTGCTTCTTCCTTCTCTCTCGTTCACCGGAGAACCACCACCACTCTCAGATTGTCTTCAAATATTGGTCTCCGACCTCCATTCTCAAACATCAACACCACCTCCACCGTCAACCTTCCCGGCGAGTGTCCAGCAGAAGTGGCAACTCCGTTTAGATCGGTCCTTCGTTTGGACCTTTGCGAGAGTCTCCGGTTGCGAAATGCAGATCTGAACACGCATTTACTTTTGATTCTATTCAGATCCAAGCGTTTTTGCTTCCTCATGTTTAATTGATGAGAAAAGTTTCGATGAGATTGTTAAGGATTTAGTGTTGATTTAGCTTATTGTTTGTTAATTCTTGAATTTTGTTTGGAATGTTTAAATTGTGTCTGTTCAAGATTTTTAATTCAGGGTTTCATTTACATTGATGAAATTGTTGATTATTTAGTGTTGATATAGCTTCTTGTTTGTTAAATCTTGAATCTTGTTTAGGCTCGGAAATTGTTGATTATTTAGACTCGGAAAACCATATTTAAGCAGTTGGAATTTCTTATCATTCCATTGAGGATATTTGAACCCGAAATCAATAAGACATCCCCTCACCATCACTGCCTTCTCATGACTGAAACATTCAAACGAGTATTTTCCATGGTACCTCCGAACCCGCTGCCACCAACTCCTCCAAATGGCAGCGTATCAGCGGCATACTGAACGACTGCGTCTTTGAATGTAATGCTTTCTGATGAGGTTTCACGAATCATCTTCTGTTTCAATTTCTCATTGTTTGTGAAGCCAGAGATGGTTAGTGGTTTTTGTTATCAAATTGTACAAGTAAATTGATTTGTTTTAAAGGTCAAGTTTATGGAACTTTCATGCGAAGAATGGTGACCGAAGAGAGATGACACCGGATGAGTTTAAGAACAAAGATGGTGGCGGTAGTGGTGGTGGTGGCGGTGGTGGTGGTGGCGGCGGTGGAGGGTGGTGGTGATGGTGGTTAGTAATTTACTCAATAATAATAATAATATTAAGTTTTGTACAATTTAGTCCCTGAATAAATTTTTTTTACAAAATAGCCCCTTGATACCAGATTTAACTAACAAATCTAACTAAGTTTGGCCTAAAGGACAAAACGTGCAAGATTTTGAAAACACAAAGGACACCGCCTGTCAAGTTTTGGTTTAAAGGACAGCGCCTGCAATTTGGGACATACATAAAGGACAAAACTTGTAATTTACTCTTCTTTGTTTCTTCAGTTAGGCTCTATATTTTAGTGGTGAAAAATAAAATAGATCTCTTTTTAATTTACAGTAGTACATATTTATGAGTTACTTGGTTTTCCATGTTTTAGAAAACATAACCCATTGCAACAATTTTATCAACAATCCATTAGATTTTTGCATATGATAGATTTTTCTTGGTAGAATGTAACCAAAACATTAAGCACTGTAGCTAGAAAATCGTTAGAATTGGTCTAAAATTTTTATGTAGCTAATATGCTTGTTATCTGTTTTTTGCAGGTGTTCTCGTTCCAGTAGACTAACACAATCTATACCTTTTAATGAAGTTTTATATTTTTGTTGGTTTTATAATAAATCAGAACGTGGGCTATAAAAAGAGGTAGAACCTTTTGTTGTAAATTAGAACGTGGGTTGTGATAGCAGCCCAAAATTTCGCATGGTCAAAAGCAAAACTGGAAACCAATCATGTAACTTCTCCTTCTAGAAGGAATTCTCTATTTTGAACGGATGAGATTTGATCTCAGGTTGATCCAATGGCTCAAATTGTATATTGTTCCCATTGACTTTAATGGGAACATAAGAATATATAATATCTTGGGACTTTATAAACTCCAAAAAGTTATTCTTCGACTTCGTTTAAAACTACAATTTATGTCAAACTTTTGGGTTATGTGGGATATTAGGATTCAGGATTGGGATGAAGATAAGTGGGTTGTAACGTGTTGGTTCAGGACCCACTCAATTCTCACTCAACAAACTTACAATTATGTACGTAACTTTGTAGAGGAACACAATAACTTCAGAACTCTTTATACTGCTTATATTATTATATTGAAAGAGTACAATACTAAAAGAACAAAACCAAACCTATTTATTTAGAAAAAAACAAAGCACATGCAAAAAGAATATTCCAATCGAAATCCTTTTATTCAATAGCCACAATGTCCATCTTTTTAAAGTTCCTCATGTAAACCCGGCCAACCTTTGACAGCTTCTTACCCATGACCCATTAGCTGATGGATGAACCATTTACCCATTGACCAGTGACCCGTTAAACCAACCTGAAGAGGTATGGTCCCAATTCCTTGCCCACATGGCAAGGACCACACCACTTCTCCATCCTACGTGGCACCGACGTTAGCAAGACCACCCAGAAGCTTCCAGAAGCTTCTGGAAAATACGAAGGTGGCACCAAAGATGCTTCATCCGACACAAAGGACAATACGTGTCACCAATCATCGAGCGCCAGGTAGGCCTGCGACAAATCCAGGAGCAGCCCGACAACGCCAGTACGACGTCTCCAGAATAGGCGAATGCAGGCGCGCCACGTGTACCACTACACTGACCACAGCAGAGGAGACCAAGAGGATATTCCCCTTGGTCGGACAGCTGGCGCGCGCCTACAGCTGGCACCACTGCTCCTCCCTTTTTCACCCTCTGGCTATAAATAGAACCCTTCATCATTCAGGTTAAACCTCCTCGCTCTCTATACTCTCACACTCAACACACACTGATTATTCTTCCTCGGAACAGTACTTATTCTCACGCCGGAGCCTGGTTAAGAGGGAAACCCCCATATTCCCCTCTTAACGAGTCTAACGGGGTTGCTGTTTTGCAGGACCTAAGTCATTCAGCGAGTAGGAGGAGAGATTGAACCCACCAAAGGAACACCCACGCAGATTGACCCTGGTGTTAACCTGTGTTTCATCATTGGCGCCATCCGCTTTTAGCAAAAAACCATCCTCATCTCTTTTCCTTTCGAAAAATACTCGTCAAAATGGCAGAAACGAACCCTTCCCACCAAGTGGACGGAGACGTTTCTTTTTTGAACTCGTTTCGGACAACATACGCGTCCAAAGGAGTCAAAGGAACGAAGTTATCCAAGAAGGGCCGACGAACAACGATTTTCCTAGTCTTTTTGGAAGTGCATCCAGGGTTGTCACCCAACACACAAGCGGCGCCACTTTCCAAACGCCACCTAGGATCATCACCCAAACCACAAACGGAGCCACTTTCCAACCTCCACCGGAGGTCGTCCAACAAATAACCCCACCAGTGCCGACACAGAGCCATGGAGCTGGTCCCTCAGCTCCATCGGACCAAACACAGCTGAACTTCTCTGCATTACTAGGGCTACCGGAAGGGAAATCCCTGGCCTCCTGGTACGCCGAACAAGTGGCATCCATAAACCTTGTTTACACACAGCTCAGCGCACAACAAGCTATACTCCAAGCACAGGCCAATCAATCCGCGTTTGTCACCCCACTGCAACGGCCTTTGAGTGCACCCGCGCCTCACCAGACCAATGCATTCAATTTACGCCCCGAGTCAGTACCCCCGCCACACGTCAGAAGGCCGAGTGTACACGACACACGTGACACTTATGGCAAAACGGAAAGCATTTACGTGCAATACTCTCACCAACCAAAAAAGCCAATACAGAGTCGTTTAGGCCCGCGCAACATAAACGACGAATTTGAAGACGAAGAAGAGACACACAGAGAAAACACGGTGTTCAGCAGGCTGCCACCAGAGCATGAAGCATACAAACCTCGCAAGCGCGCAGGTTATGACCCAAAAGCAGAGCACGATTACACCTTGAGCTATCGTCCAGACGACATGGCTGAGAATTCAAAATTCATCAGAGAGATTGCCACGGCTGCCATTGACAAGACAAAATTGCCGCACAACGTGGGCAAATACAACGGGTTGACAGACCCAGACGATCACCTTCAAGTTTTCAACGGTGCAGGAGCCACAGGCGGGTGGAACTTACCGACATGGTGCCATCTCTTTGCTCAAACCTTCGTAGGCGCAGCGCGCGTCTGGTTTGATAGTTTACCAGCAGGCAAAATCAAGTCATGGGTTGATTTTCGAGAGAAATTCCTTGCACATTTCTCTCAACAACGACGACACACCAGAGATCCAGCTGATTGTTTAAATATATGGCGCAGAGACCACGAGAGCGTGGAAGATTTCATTACAAGATATAACAAAGAATGTTTGGAGATTGGCGATGTTGGCGAAAAAATGATGCGCGCACATTTCATGAGGGCGGTCAAGTGCGACGATCTAATCAAACGTATAAAAGGAAGAGACGGATGACCCAAGGACTGGGACACCTTCATAGAGGCGGCCAAAACCATTGCGCAGTCCGACAGACAGTTGACCGGTGACGATCACCGTCAGCGCGGATACAACCACAGCGACCGGCATAGCAAGAAGGGCAGAAGCCAACCATGGAAAGCAGCCGGCCACAGAGAAAGAAGCCCAGTAAGAGAGGATGCGCGCCACACGATCAATCAAATAGCTCACCGAAAGGAGGTAAAACGCGAGAACAGGGAGAAACAGTGGACACCCCTAACAAAAACTCCTTCAGAAGTCTTGGCAACTGAAAACCATCAGTTCAAGCCACCCCTACAAATGCGGAACAAAAGAGGCCAAGATCCTAATCTTTTCTGCGAATTCCACAAAGACACGGGGCACTTAACTGACGATTGTTTCAGTTTAAAACAAGAAATCGAAAGGTCCTTACGGGATGGAAAGCTCACTCACTTGGTGAAGGGCGGCAAACGAGACTACCGCCAGATTCAAAGAAGAGAAGAAGGACCAGACAACAAAAAACTCCGGAAATTGGAAACCCACATGATCCAAGGAGGTCCACGAAGACCAAGGAAAAATTACAACAAGCGCGCGCAAGATGACTCATGGCGTGAGAAGCAAGTTGTCTTTCCGGTTGTAAGAGGAGGCCCAAGAGAAAGACGACCCATAGTCATCTCGGGGGTAATTGGGCACTACCAAATGGATTACATTTTCATCGATCCGGGGAGCACTGCGGACATCATATATGAGCAGTGTTTTAATCAATTTGATCAAGAGGATAAGGCGCGCTTGGAACCGGTTGACTACCCGCTCACCGGTTTCTGCAACGAAGCCGTCTTTCCTCTAGGACAAATATCATTCCCAGTGTTGCTCTCAGATGGAAGAAACTCACGAACAGAAGAAGTCACGTTCATGGTGCTGCCAGCACATTCAAGACACGATATTCTGCTGGGAAGAGAATCCCAAGGTGACTTCAGCATGATCTGCTCCAGCCCACATTCCGCTGTGGGATTCCCAACAGAATCGGGGATAGCCATCATATATGCAAGCAAAGAAGTATTAGCAACTGACGAGCTCAGACCTGCTAAAGCAAGAAAACCAGAACCACGTCAAGAACCAGAAAAATGGGTGCTAAACAGCGCATATCCGGAACAGACAGTAACCTTAGGACCTGCAATGTCCGATTTAACGCGCGCGGCGCTTAAAAAACTGTTGTTCCAAAACATGGATGTTTTCGCCTGGACGCCAGCAGACATGGTGGGTGTTCCACGGCACATAACTGAGCATCGCTTGAACATCTCGGAAGACGCAAAGCCGGTGGTGCATGCCAAACGCCACTTGGGAGATACAAAGCACGAAGCCATGAAAGAACAAGTGATGGAATTGTTGAATGCAGGGATCATACGAGAGGTCAGGTACCAAACATGGGTAGCAAGCCCAGTAATGGTTCAGAAGAACAATGGTAGCTGGAGGATGTGTGTCGATTATAAAGATCTGAATAAGGCATGTCCACGCGACTGTTACGCCTTACCAGACATTGACGAAAAGATTGATTCACTTGCCACATTCCGATGGAAATGCTTCCTCGATTGCTACAAAGGGTACCACCAGGTACAAATGGCCGTGCAGGATGAAGACAAGACCGCGTTCCGCACACCAACAGGGCTATACTGCTATACCAAAATGCCTTTTGGTTTAAAAAACGCGGGCGCGACTTATCAGAGGCTCATGAATGAAACCTTCCACGACACCATCGGCAAATACATAGAAGTGTATATGGATGATCTGGTTATTATGAGCAAAGAAGAGAGTACAATGTTGCTGAACATCCAAAAGACGTTTGACACCTTGCGCGGAGTCAGTATCAAATTAAACCCAGCGAAATGCTCCTTTGGCATGGAAGAGGGGAAATTCCTGGGTTTCATCGTCATGAAAGATGGTTTCAAGGTGAACCCCGATAAGATACAAGGGATTGAACGCATGCCTTCACCTTCAACGATCAAAGAAATGCAAAAACTGGCAGGGCGGTTGGCAGCCCTCAACCGTTTCCTGGCCAACCATGCTGCCAAATCTTTTCCATTCATCAAAACACTGCGCAACTGCATGAAGAAGAGCCAATTTCAGTGGACGCCGGAAGCCGAGAGTGTGTTTCGAGAAATGAAGGATTGCCTCATCAAACTGCCAACGTTAACCGCACCAATCAAGGGAGAGCCTCTGGTGCTCTACATATCAGCCTCTGACAAAGCAGTAGGAGCGGTACTACTTGTTGATCGACAGGGTGTCCAAACGCCAGTCTATTACGTGTCACGAACCCTGACTGATCCAGAAACTCGATACGCCATCATGGAAAAGTTGGTACTTGCATTGATCCATGCGTCGAGGCGTTTGCGCAGATATTTCGCCAACCATGTTATTCACGTACTAACAAACTACAACATTGGCAACATACTCGCAAGGCCAGAGATTTCAGGGAGACTAGCAAAATGGGCAATAGAGCTCGGGGGCCATAACGTAGTATTCAGACCAAGACCGGCGATCAAGGGCCAAGTACTTGCAGACTTCATGACGGAGGTACCGGACGACAAAGTTTGAGAATGCAAGGCGATGGAAAAAGCCGAGAAACAGCAAGTGGAAGAACCTTGGTTATTATACACAGATGGCGCATCTAACGAAGATGGCGCAGGCGTTGGTCTCCGGCTGATAAGCCCTGACAAACATGAGTTCACTTACGCTATACGCCTGGATTTTAAAAGCACAAACAATGAAGCTGAATATGAAGCTTTCCTTGCTGGTCTAAGGTTAGCAATCAAAATGGGAGTACGACACATCGAAGCGTACGTGGACTCCATGTTGGTAGCAGGACAAATCAACGGGCAATATGAAGCTAAAGGAGATACAATGGCACTTTACTTGAGTCAAGCAAAGATGCTGTTACAAACCTTCTATTCCTACAAAGTGCACCACATCAATAGGAGCGAGAACAAGCCAGCAGACGCGCTGAGTAAACTCGCCTCTACAAGCTTCCAACATCTAGCAAAGGATGTACGCATAGAGGTTTTAAGCAATCCGTCAGTACCACTGCGAGAAGTAAGCGTCGTTCAACTGGGAACAACGTCCTGGATGACTCCGATAATCGCGTACCTCCAATCGGGAATCCTCCCGGAGAACAAGGCAGAAGCGAGGAAAATCCAGTACAAATCCGAACATTATCAGATGGCTGATGGGATTTTGTACAGAAAATCATATCTCGGGCCTCTGTTAAGATGTGTTGATCCTGAAGACGCAAACTACTTGATTAGAGAAGTGCACGAGGGAATCTGTGGTATACATGCAGGGCCAAGAATGGTGGTGGCAAAAGTCATGAATGCGGGGTATTATTGGCCCGGGATGCATTTTGACGCGGTAAAAGAATTGAGAAAATGCAGCGGATGCCAAAGGCACGCCCCCAAAACGATGCGCCCCAAGAATGAACTGGTGCCAGTCACAACAGCATGGCCTTTCCAACAATGGGGAATAGACATGGTCGGACCTTTCCCCGAAGCCCCAGGAGCTGTCAAATTCATAATAGTCGCAGTCGACTATTTCACCAAATGGGTAGAGGCAAAGGCTCTCGCATCGACCACAGCCACCGTTGTCAAAAAATTCATCTGGGAACAAATCATATGCCATTTCGGACTACCACTCAAGATCATCACAGACAACGGAACCAACTTTGCCGAAGACAATCTCCAACAGTGGTTCAAAGAATTACACATTGAGCACACCTTCTCCTCGGTCGTGCACCCACAGGGGAATGGTCAAGTTGAAGCTGTCAACAAGAGTATTATCGATGGAATCAAGGCAAGGTTGGGAGAAAAAAGAAGAGGTTGGGTAGACGAACTGCCAAGCATATTGTGGGCCCACAGGACGATGCCCAAGACAAGCAACGGAGAAACACCATTTAGCTTGGTCTACGGGTCAGAGGCAGTAATACCAGCAGAGATAGGATTGCCGTCACCACAAATGCTCTCAATGAACCTAATCAACAATGAAGAAGAGCGGAGGATCGACCTTGACCTCCTGGAAGAGAGGAGAGAAATGGCGGCAATAAACGAAGCAAAGTACAAAACAAAGCTGGAGAAATATTACAACTCTAAAGTCCGGGTCTGCGCCTTCAACCCGGGAGAATACGTCCTCAGAGACAACGAGGCCTCAAATGCTGAAAAACCCGGGAAGCTGGCCCCCAAGTGGGAAGGCCCATATGTCATGGACACTGTACTCGGAAAGGGAGCCTACAAGCTACACACCATCGATAACAAAGAGGTTCCACGAACTTGGAACGCTCAGCAGCTGAGAAAATGTTACTTCTAAAAAGCTTATGTAACTGCAACGGCTGATTTGCCAAAACACATGTACAGTAATACAAGAAGTGTTTGGCTATCTTTCTTTCATGCAAATTTCTTTGTCACAACTGCATATATTACTTCGGGCATACACGAAAACATCAATGGCTCGACCATTAGGAAACGTTGTAGACCTCCAAGGCCTGTCGCGAACACGTGCACAGCCGGGTCAGACACAACTAAAGCCTAACGAACGCCAAACATATACTTCGTGCCCACATAAACACGAATACATCGAACACAGGACAAACAAACATTATAAGCACCCCCAAGGCTGAGAACACAGCTGGGTCCACACAATAACCTGTAGTTCGATCACTTCGTATCCACGATCCAACCTGCGCACATATACGACAGAATAAAACGTTGTAGTAAACACAACGCAACCTGTCAGCGCCACCATTAATTCGTGATACCTAAATCAAAGTAATTGTACATGCACATATTATGACGATAACAAAATCCGCATAAAAACAAATCACTATTAGCATAACAACCATTAAGACAGCAAATGTCGTAACACAACCAAATATCCACAAGCATGACAGGAGGAAAGTAAAAGTTGTTCATAAAATTGTCAAATACAGGACCAACCAAGGTCATACGCGGCGCGCAGGCCGGAACCCTCATTCAGGACGACTAGGCCCAACATCTCCACCTACACCACCTTCATCGCCAAGAGCTTTCTTGAGCAGGGTAACTCCATCAGTTTTTCGCGCCAACTTCTGAGCAGCTTTAACCACAACAAACTCTAACGTCGCGAACTCTCGCCTTTTCGCGGTGTAAGCTGCACTGCAGTCTTCCTTCCACAGCTCGAAGTGGTGCTCCTTCTCCTTGTTAAGAGCCGCAACTCTGCCTTCGTTGTACCCATCCTTGCGCCCACTGCTATAACCAGCTTGTCCCAACTCGTACATATAATTTGCGAGCTCGCGGGAATTTACTATCCGATCAGCAATCTACGAAAAGCATACAAGTAAGGATAACAGCTGACAAAAATCATAAAGTAAACGAAGGGACGTTACCAGAGGCACTGCGCGTGAGAGCAACCACTTGCAATCAGCTGACGCTTCCTCAGCTAAGACCTCAGAAGCCTGGCATTCAACGGTTTTCTCGTGAAGGAGACGTTCAGCAGTCTCATATTGCCTAGCAAGATCCTCTAGCTTGGCGATACGAGCAATGTATTCCTTCTCTTTCTTCTCGGACGCGACTCGCGCCTGCTGAGCCTCCTTAGCCATCTCCGCTTTCTCCCCAGACAAACGCACAATAGCGTCACGCTGACCTTTCAACTCCGCATTAACACGCTCACAAGCAGCCTCCCAATTCTTTTGCTTGTCAACATTAGCTTATTTCTCCTGAGCAAGTTTCTCTTCCGCATCAGCCACTCTCCACATTAACCCCTTCTTCTCAGCATTGAATTTCTCTCTCTCCTCAGCGAATAGCCTGTAACACCCCAAAAATGGGTTTGGTAATTTAAACCCGGTTAATATAAAGGAACGGGTAAAAATACCGTTAGGGGTAAAAGTGAACCCGTAAATGAATATTAACTAGGTAATGATTAACTTAGTTTAATGTTAGTAGAGTTGGTATTAAACGAAGGGTTGTAGCCTTATTTAATTAAAACGAAACATGAGGGACCAAAGTAAACAACTTGAAAGTTGTTTTATTAAAAGAAAACAACACACACATACACACACATCGTGTGTGTGTTCATCATCGAGCAGGGAAGGCTCCCATGGAGCCAAAACCCTAGTTCTTGAAGAATCTCCAAATTGGAAGGCTAAACGAAGCCCAAATTCACAACCGAACATGAATTAATGATCACCTTCACAAGGGGATCATAAGGTATGTCTTAAAACTTAGATTTGATGATCTTGTTTGAAGTGGGTTATGATCAATCCATGAATTTGTATGAAATTAAGGATGTAGAGGTGTTAGAAACACCAAATAGAACTTTTGTTATGAATAATTTCAAGTAATTTGGTGATTTAGAATGAAACCCATTGCATGAGTGTGAAGATGATGAACATGATGAACTTGTAGATGTTATAGTGTGATCTTGTAATGTATAAGGTGTTATATGGTAGACTGAGATAGATAAACTTGATGTGGAAATTATGATTATGAGATTTTGCTTGAATGTGATGGTTCATAAGATGAAATAGGGAAGAAAATGCTTAAAGCACTTGTACCTTATGCTTAGAAAATGATATGCACACCAAGTGTTTGATGAAATGCTTAGGAGAAAAATGATAAGTGAGATTGTATGCTAATCATGTTATGATGAATGTGATGACATGTACGGATAGGAGTCATGTCAACATGGACACAAGCATGGAAGGGCAACGGGCCAAGGATAAACACGGAAGCTATGCTTGAACTCGGATGCACGAGGTAAGTGCACTCCGAACTTACCCTTTTTGTTTGGTACGGTAGTTATGATATATGGTATTTATTGAATGTAGTGTGAGAAGATATGAATCGATGTTATTACTAAGTTAAGTTCAGGTACAAATGAGTTGGGAGTGGTTAAGAAAGAGATTCGATTAAGTTTGGGGTAAGAAAGGGAACTTACATAATGAATTAGGAATAAAGATGAGTTATGGGTAAATCGAGAATATGTTCATATGAAGGGAAGTTAATGGTACTAACCGTTTCTATTGAAGAGTTAATGTAAAGTATAGGCATGTTAACAATGAAAGTGAAGGTTAGCTGCGCAATCCGATGCTAGAGAAGGAATGGATGCATGAAGGGGCTGGTATAAAAGAAAGCAGGATATGTTAACGCCTTACTATGCATGTGTTAAGATTTATTTTTTTTATGCCACCTGTTGATATTGATTTGATTGAATGTGGTGACTGCAGGCCGTACAGGGTTTTGGATGTTTCATCAAGAAGTGTACGCGGTTGAAGATCGAGTCAATACATGGATTGTACGTGGGTGTGTTTGTCGTCACTTAAATTGATATAAGTATGTTAGTTTTTGATTAATTTATAAGAAAGGGATTAATGTATTTAATTGAAAGAAAGATTATTATGAAAGAAATTTTAGGTATGTACTTTCCACTGCGATAAATTGGGTTAAAACATTTTAGGGCGTCACATAGCCTCTTCTCATTCTCAAATTCAAGGGTGTCCTCCCCCATCAACTTCCATTCACGGACAATCTCTTGAGAAGTGGACCAGAAGTTAACCCCGGCCTGAACATGGTCATCTAACAGCTCTAGCCGGCGGCGCCTCTTCTGGAACAACCGTTCAGCTGGGGGGAGAGACAGAGAGAAAAACTCATGACAGTTGTCCAGATCATTCATCCTGGAACCTTGGGTTAGATTCCAACGGGGGACGTGAGGAAGATCGTCACAAGCAGGGTTCTGCGTGTCAAAAGGTCCACTATGCACCTTCTCAAAGTGAGGGCTGCGGACAGCACCTGAAGTTTCACCATCACCATCACCCGGTGGGCGTTTGGTATATATCGTGTGGCGCGGCGTGGTCTCACTCGTCTCTACTTGGATTTCCACGTTTTTACCACGACCACCATCACCACCACCAACACCTCCAACATCACCTGCAACATTACCACCACCCTCACCAACTTGCTCAACTGTCACCGCATCTTCTTTCTTCTTCTCACTCGGGGTCTCGCGTGGAGGAGACAACCCAAACGTCCTCGACGGCGGAGACTCCGGAGGAGTAATCTTGGAAATATCAACCCTGTGTCCTGTCTTGGCTGGTTTAACACCTGCCCCAAGACGAGCAAAACATTTTAGACAATAACGGAGAGCAAACAAAAAGAAAGGACACATAGGGAAACCAGTAAAGTGAATACCAGAAGCCTCAAAGATTTTCTCCAACAAATCTCCCGTCTTCTCGGTAAAAATGCCCATGTCAACCTCCGACTCAGACGGGGCGGGAGGATTCTCCTTTTGAAGTTTAATCTTCTTCGACGCCAGCGCAGCAGCAGCCTGCTCGTCCAGTTTTCTTTTCCTTTCTTCAAAAGCTTTCTTCTGCATCATCTCTGTCAAAGTGGCACGGTCTTCAGGGTCCGATTCAGGACGTTTCTCTCCAGCCCCTAAACCGGATAACGTATCAGAAACTACAACGTAACCTAGGACACGAGGGGTATGAGGTGGCTTACACGGAGTCTCCGTGGCAGTCTCCTCAGCCTTTTTCCCTTTTCCTCCTGTTTTGTCAGCTTTTGCTTTCTTCCGGGTTTCCAACAGCGCATCAGTTTCCACCGGCATCTCTACATCATCACCAACGGGCTCGTTCACCGGCTCATGCGCAACCCCCGCCGCCGTACCTGCACGCGCGGAACGAGAGGTTAGATCTCCACAAGATCTGCTAGACCCACCACTCGAGAGAACGATAACTTCCTCTCGAATGGAATCAACTGCATCATCATCATTCTTACTATCTTCACCTAAGATAGTGTTGGCATAAGTGGTAAAACTCTCATTGCTAGGATGCAGAAAACGGCCACGAATCTGCTCCAACCACGGTCGTTTGTCAGGTTTCTGAAGCGCCTCTACCATGGCACCACCGGCCTTCAAATCCAAAGCATTCAACAAAGTGTACCCCACTGCAAAGACATGAAGATGGAGAGCACTGTCAAAACGCAACACGATATACAAATACAAAAACAATAAATATAAAAAGAAAAAAGCATCGGAGAGACACATACATTTACCATCATAACCATAAACTGGAACCCCCAACGGATGCTTGGGGACCCACCTCATACTCATGCCGGCACCCACCAAGGCCATCTCTTCCAGCTGAACAATCGGAGTGGCTTTACGAGTCAACTTCTTGTACCAGTCCTGTTCAGCAAAATTTCCAACCACATCAAACTTGGGGATCCCCTCGCTCCCCGCCCGGTAGTGCATATCTATCGGGATGACCCCTCGGCGAAGATAGAAAAATTTTGCCTTCCAGTCATGAAGACTCTTTAAGGGCACAGAACAAACGGGAGCAACGCCGGCACGAGCATTAAACGAATAAAACCCATTCGTATACGACACAGTATAAAAAACGTTGAACATGTCAAACGTCGGATCCAACCGGTGAGCCATCCAAATATACTCAAAGTGAGTAACACGGGGAAGCCCGATAGCATTTATTTGTGAAATATGGAGACCATAGTTCCTCAACACCTCGCCGGTAAATCTGGTCATGGGGAGCCTGAAATTCCCCTCCCGAAAGAAAGCAGCATACAAGGTAATGTAACCCGGTGGGGCATCCATGGCAGTAGATCCCGGGGTTGGGAACTGAGCACCCCATTCCGGCAGAAAACCCATATCCCTCACAAGGTTGTGGAATTCCTCCTCCTTCCACCCTATGACCGCCTGGTCAGGACCCGGAGGAGCCCTGCCCTTATTCCTCTTCTTCTTTGACGATGGATTTGCACCGGACATCTTGAGAAAAATAGAGCAAGAAGGTGGATGAACTCCAGAGAAGAAGAAGGAAGATAAAAGGAAGAAGAGAGAAATCTGGAATTCAAATTTTGAAAAGTGGTGAAGAAAGAGAAGATCACCGGATATTTATACCCATCGCATTTAATGCGATGGGTAGTGGACCGTCAGAAGACAAAAATGCAACCAACAGGGAGGAGACACGTCAGAGGAGAGAGAAGACGCCATCTCCTTTTTCGGAAGCGTGCAGAACTGGCGACTGTCATAAAGTAACTGACGTGACTGAAAAGGCGCCTGTTCAACTGACACCAGACAGTCACATCAGTCACCCTTTCACAAGATAACAAAGCTTCCTCCTGAAGACAAGTCTTTCTAAAAAAGAAGTCAAAACCCATGCGCGGTGCGCCATGCGTCCATTTGGCTCAAGTTTATGAAGCAGTCAAAACCCATGCGCGGTACGCCATGCGTCCATTTGGCCCAACTTTATAAAGCAGTCAAAACCCATGCGCGGTACGCCATGCGTCCATTTGGCTCAACTTTAAAAGTGCCAAAACCCATGCGCGGTACGCCATGCGTCCATTTGGCTCAACTTTTATAAAGCACCAGAACCCATGCGCGGCACGCCATGCGTCCATTTGGCTCAACTTTTATAAAGCACCAGAACCCATGCGCGGTACGCCATGCGTCCATTTGGCTCAACTTTTATAAAGCACCAAAACCCATGCGCGGTGCGCCATGCGTCCATTTGGCTCAACTTTTATAAAGCACCAGAACCCATGCGCGGCACGCCATGCGTCCATTTGGCTCAACTTTTATAAAGCACCAGAACCCACGTGCAGTACGCCCAACGGGTGCAGATTTCTTAGGGATCCCACAAAAATCCAACGCCATAGCAAATACCACATTTATAAGTCCAGAATCCCTCCTAGACGATCAACTCAACTAGAAGGCTCACTGGACTGGGGGGACTTGAAGAGGTATGGTCCCAATTCCTTGCCCACATGGCAAGGACCACACCACTTCTCCATCCTACGTGGCACCGACGTTAGCAAGACCACCCAGAAGCTTCCAGAAGCTTCTGGAAAATACGAAGGTGGCACCAAAGATGCTTCATCCGACACAAAGGACAATACGTGTCACCAATCGTCGAGCGCCAGGTAGGCCTGCGACAAATCCAGGAGCAGCCCGACAACGCCAGTACGACGTCTCCAGAATAGGCGAATGCAGGCGCGCCACGTGTACCACTACACTGACCACAGCAGAGGAGACCAAGAGGATATTCCCCTTGGTCGGACAGCTGGCGCGCGCCTACAGCTGGCACCACTGCTCATCCCTTTTTCACCCTCCGGCTATAAATAGAACCCTTCATCATTCAGGTTAAACCTCCTCGCTCTCTATACTCTCACACTCAACACACACTGATTATTCTTCCTCGGAACAGTACTTATTCTCACGCCGGAGCCTGGTTAAGAGGGAAACCCCCATATTCCCCTCTTAACGAGTCTAACGGTGTTGCTGTTTTGCAGGACCTAAGTCATTCAGCGAGTAGGAGGAGAGATTGAACCCACCGAAGGAACACCCACGCAGATTGACCCTGGTGTTAACCTATGTTTCATCACAACCGATTAACCCAACAAACCATGTATCGGCCAATATTATCTAGTGTTGGATGATGCAGGTGGCAGTTGGTGCCAATATTATTTGCAGTTGACTCATTTGCATTATGTTGGGTGTTCTTGGATGGGGGCTGTTTATTCTGAATCGGGTGTTATTCAACAAATTTTGGGATAATGATGGCAATTGGGATAGTCTTGACAGCCTGCAACTCATTATTTTGTGGGGAAAATATGGCCAAATTTTGATAAAGGTCAAAGCTGGTCAAAGTAGCATAATGACTGTGATTGACCGTATTTTGTTGTTTATTAATAGGGCTGCAAATAATCTATTTCTGGGAAAAAAAAATCAAAGAAAGTCAAAGTCAGCATTTGGGATGTCAAAGTTGTGATCTTGAGGATAAAAGTCAACGGCTCGATCTGACCTGTTGAAAATTAATTCTGCAATATAAGTCAAAGTTGATTTTTGTACAAAGTTAACATAACAAAAACATACGTGTCTCAATGGGTTGAAGAATATTTGTTTACCATCTGCATTTTACACATTACTATTTAACATACATATAACAAACTAAATACAAATTACATAAGAATAGCAGGTAGACGAGCAACAAACTGCGCCGCCATCCCTTTCTGAATAGAAAACCCTAATCTACTAAAAACAAAGCCTCGCCCCTGAGGGGTCGAAAAGTTGCTGTGGACTACACGCTGAACCCTGGACAAGAAACGAACTGCCTCTTGCGCCAAAGAGCCAAACGTGTCAAACGCTAGGGGGACAAAGGCATGCTGATTATCCTCACAAGCTTTCGCGTGCTTTTCCACCTTCTTCGACTCTGCTTTCAGAACCGCTTGCCCCGCCACAAACCCATTTTCCCGAAACCCAGCTAGGGGGGATACACCTGTGAGATCGACACAAGCATGTTTCCCGCCCTCCCAACCAAAAACTAGCACGTCAGCCGGGCGTAGAGTGGATCTCCCCTCCGACGGGTCTGTGAGAAAATTCACTGGTGCCTCTTTCTTTGCCGAGATCCCTGCTCGCCTGAGAATATCCATTAACGCGTCTCGAACAAAGTCATGGCGATACTTAAACCCCGGCAACTCTCTACAGTGTAACGCATGCTCCCCGTATTTATCCAGGCATGCTTTACGGCAGACTGGGCAAGTTTCATCATTCGGGAACATGGGGATCATCAAACGGTACTTAAGGATTGACCGGTACTCCACCGCTGACATACGTTGACCCAAACCTTCAATAGGAATAACAGTTAAGAAATCTTGAGCGTGAGGTCTCTGTAGGCATTCAATGACGGCTTTCTGGCGGGGGGACAAATGAAGATCTTCTACCAAACTTTGTGCGATTCGACAAAAAAGGGCATTCGCCAAAGTTTTCTGTGGGTTTTTGGGGGCGGTGTCCTTGTTAGAGAAATCGCCGAGATCAAAGTCAGGTAGAGATTCATGCAAGCGTTCCAAGGCGCTGGTATAATCCGGATCAATGTTAGCAACCTCGCTGTTACGTAATATGTGGTCCTGCAACCTCGTTGACTTCGACCAAAAGAGTCAAAATAGTAAACAGCACCATGAGATCTGTTGATAGATATGGGTCAACAGGTTGTTTCGATTCAAAATAGCTCACACTTTTATTTAAGAATGCTTTCATAGTTGTACCTTTAGCTTCTTTTGTAGTACTTTAATTAGTTTCAATTCGTAAACGTGTTTTACTACGTGAACAGTCAAGATCTCCTATATGTACTAAGCAAAGTTGTGACAAGCCTTATTGGTGACAACTTTAAACTTCCAAACAAGGATTCTCAGTAAACAAATTCTAAAGTTGATGAAATGATAAATGTAGCATTCGCTGATACAATCGGAAGTAGGCTTTTAAACGAACCGAACGTTCATGCAGGGGCGCAGCATGTAAGGGGCGGGGAGGGGGCGCCCGCCCCCCGAACTTTTCGGTTAGTAGTGTTACGTATGTGTTTTTCGTATAGAAATTTTTAGGGATATACGTTTTCACCCCCCCGAATTTAAAAAAAAATTATGTATATACGTGTTCGACCCCCTCGGTTTTATAATTTTTTTTTTTTGTATATACGTATTCGACCCCCGGTTTTCTATTATGTAGCCCAAATAAAATACTTAATTAGCCCAAATCAATTTATTATACACCAAAATCATACAAGCCCAAAATAAAAGCCCACCATCCAAAAAGAAAAATAAACCCAAATTCGGTCCTGGTGGAATACGAGCATAACCAGTCGCACGCACAGAACAGAAGGGGGAAAGAAACCCCAAATCGCTGCTGACCTGCTGTTGTTGTTCGAGTCCGAGGGCAGGGGTCTTGAACTTGCTCGATTTCTTCACGAATCACGGCTCATCCTCAGGTATGTGTGGTCTTGTACTTGTTCGACTTCTTCAATTATCTTTAGGTTTAATCTAGGACTTCAATTTATATGATTTAGGTTGAAATTGGGGGTGAATTTTAGCCCTAAACTTGTTGAAATTGTCAATCTTCGACGGATTCTTCTTGAATCTTCATAAAGTATGTGTTTTTAATCTTTAGGTTTAATTTAGGGTTGCAATATATGTGATTTTGGTTGACATTTGGGGTGAAATTAGGGCCGAATTTTTGCCCTAAACTTGTTAAATCTTTATGTTAACTTGAAATTTGGGGTGATTTGTTAATTTGTTATTAGATTATGCTATGGGATTGACCGGCTGCTGCTGTGCCTGCTCTTGTTCGACTGCAAGCTGCTGTGCTACTTGTTGTGGTCTTGTTTGACTTCTTCAATCTTCATAAGGTTAAAGGTATGTGTTTTTCTATCTTTAGGTTTAATTTAGGGCTACAATTTATGTGATTTAGGTTGAAATTAGGGGAGAATTTTAACCCTAAACTTGTTGAAATTAGGGGTAGAACTATAATTCTTCAGGCAGAAATTAGGGCAGAACTGAATTTTAGCCCTAAACTTGTTGAAATTAGAGGTGAATTTTAGCCCTAAACTTGTGATTTAGGTAGAAATTAGGGGCAGAACTGAAATTAGGGCTGCAATTTATGTGATTTAGGTTGAAATTAGGGACAGAACTATAATTCTTCATCCAAGTGAACCGGGTACCCCACCTTCCTCTTCTTTTTAATGTTTTGGTGTCTTTGTTCAATTGTTTGTTAAACAATGTTTAAGTTTTAATGTTTGAGAACATTTTTTATTTGATATTAGCGTTTGACCCGACCCGAATCGAATCACCGACGTCCGACCCGAACATAGAAATTTTTTTTAGGTCCGGTGCCTTCCGCCCCCCCGAACTTTTTTTCCAAGCTTCGCCACTGCGTTCATGAACCGTTCATGAACTTGTTCGGCGGAAAGTTCGTTTATGTTTGTTTATTTAATAAACGAACAAACACGAACAAAAAAATTTGTTCGTTTAATTAAATGAACGAACATGAACACACATTGTGTTCATTCATTTATGTTCGTGAACATTCTTTTATGTTTGTTCATTTATGTTCGTGAACGTTCGTTTATTTACATTCGTTTAAATTTTAATAAATACATAAAGTCGTTAATAGTAATTATTCGTCGCTAAAGGTTTCAAACTTTGTATTTAGTAGAATTGGTTTTTCTATTCAAAAGGGGGTGGCGGCGCAACTTGTTGCCCGACTACCTGCCATTGCTTTGTAATTGCCCTTTTTCGTGTGGAATGATAAAAAAAAAGTTACGATCTATTGTGAATGCACATAAGGGATGTATTAATATAAATAGTTATATTTATATAAATATTAGGTTTTCTAACTACTTATATAAATGTAACTAATTAGTATATCTATGAACCCTTATTTACATGTGTTTTCGGATGAAATGTAATATATTAGACTTGTTTCTTCAATCATGTTAATTTATGTTTATTCAAATATGTTAAGTTAATTTTTTTATGTTCATTTATGTTCGTGAACTGTTCATTTAGGTTTTAAACGAACGAACATAAACGAACATGAACATGCCCGATTTCTTAATGAACGAACACGAACAAAAAAATGTGTTCGATTATATGTTCGTGTTCGGTTAAAGTTAAATGAACGATATGTTCGTGTTCGTTCGGTTCGTTTACAGGCCTAATTGGAAGTCTAATGGTATGCATAAGGCCAAATAAAAGCTATGTTAAGTGGATCCTTATATACTTAAATGGTACTAAGGATGTTGGACTAATATCAAAACTTATTAATACATGTTACCATTTTATAAATAGTTGTGCTCAGCAGCTTCATCAAATGTTCCATACATGCATATAATAATACTTATAGATACCTTGTTCATAGTAGACTTTGTATTAAAACATCAAGTTAATTGTAGTTTAATCTAACGTGTCGTCATGTGAGTTGTGACAACTAATTAATAAAATCAAAAACAAAAAAAATCAATAAACGAGCATAAAAGAAAGAACCTATCGCCATGTCATCTTTTATCCAACATACCACTAGCCCAAGTAATGGGGTAGAGCCGGCCCATTAGCAAAAGAAAAACAGGAGGGTTAGGCCAGTATATTTTTTAGGGCCTGGCCCAATAAACATCCGTGAGGTCAGTATATGTTATTCTTGAAAGTTGAAACCACAGAAGACTGAATATGAAACGCGAACAATTTGAGATCGAGGCTTCAAATGCTTTATTTTTCCAAGATTCTTTTATATTTTGTTCATATTACTATATTAAATTCTGTGCATATTGTGTTTAACTGGCATGGATTCTTAGAGATTGATTATGTCAAGATGATAACATGCTATGCACACCACCTGTTTGCTGAAATGCTTGAATGAAGCCCACTTCAATGAATTATGAAGTATCAGTTGTATTGTTCTGACCCTGATTTAAATCTGCAAAATGCCAACTAAGAGAATATGTAAAATAAGGTCTAGATTTTTAAATCTCGGTGTAAGTGATTTTAGGCATCCAGGGAAGTTTTGAAGTTTAATTTTACGTTTTCCATCTTGTGTAGCAGAAAATATATACCAGTAAAGCTTTATTACATTCACATATGCTTCTGTTTTAATGCTGGGTTTTGTGGATTTTAACAGAGTCTTACCACATATAAAGATACCGGAGAAGATTTTGTGCAAGTATATTGTATGGTAAATTTCATATCTGGATGAAGTGATCAACATCATCAGATTTGCATGTTACTTTTTACAGTGTAAGAGTCGATCTTATGATATGTTGCTATTTGTGTGATGTTCTTACAAGGACGGTTCAACCTTCTGAATTGGATTTTTTCAGTTTCATGAGATGATATAAAATGTGTTTTAGATTTTGCATTGTCCTTTTAAGTTTAATAGTTGAGTTGAAACTGATTCTTAGATTTAACTCGATCATCAAGACTAAGAATAATGGCACGCTACGCTTTTTATTAAGATTTCTGACTTCTCTAGATTTGACAAAGTTGTCCAGGAAGGTATAACTTTAAAGGTCTCATAGAAGTGTATGTGTTTTAAACAGAAATCATTCATGTGATGTCATCAAATCACAACAAATCAAACCTCTTTAACCTCACATCATCTTTGAATGCGATTTGACAAAGTTGTCTTGAATGGTGTCTTATAGATTTGACAAAGTTGTCCAGGAAGGTATAACTTTAAAGGTCTCATAGAAGTGTCTTATAGTTTTGAATGGTGTTGTCATTTATTAGTGACATTTATTTTGTGATATATGAAAGTATATTTAGGATTTGCCACTTCAATGGTTAATCTCTCTAATTCACATGTTAAAAAAGTATTATACACAATATTGAAGCGATACATATCTATGATTATATATTAGAGAGATTAGACCACTCATCATGATTCCCACTTTTAGACCACTCATCTATGATTATACTCTTGAAATAAAAATTACTAGAAACCCTTAGCCCACTCATCATGATTCCCACTTTTACACCAAAGGAAGAAAACAACAAAATGTAAGCATCACTAAAATATAAATATTTATGGATTGTGACCCATGAAGACATTGGTTATGAAGACTAATTTATCCTATAGATGTAAGCATCAATGAATGATAAACTATTTATGCATTGATTATGACTTGTAATATTATATTACTTGATTGTTTGTCCATGACTGACTTGTTTGTTTTGTTAATTTCAACACCAAGGGCATGGTGCTAGTTGATCAAGTGGGAGACAAAGTTACAGCTTTTGAACATAGGGTTAGTGTGCATATAAAAATTCGGGTTTGTGTTCCACTTATCACCCGGACAGATATCAAACGATTGTTAAGAAAATCTATTTGAGATCTGGAATGTGTGGACCAAAAGATTATGCAATCGAGAGGAGTATTCCACTAGCAATGGTTTCATGGATGGAATTTACATGACATGTGCGAGGCTAACTTTAAGAATTATGTTTAATGGAATAAACAAAACTAACAAAATTTAAATAAAACGTATACTTTTTGACACATTTCATCCGTCACAGTTAAGAGAATTGTTGTAGCTCAAATAAAATAGTAAACGTAACTGCCTATTTTTAGTGATGGATATGTGATACCACTAACCATTTATTGTGTAAAAATCATCACTACTTGATCGATAGGAATCTCCGGTCGATTATATATGCTCTTTTACTTTCATCTTATTTTTTATTATTTAGGTGATAAAAGACTAGACTGGTTTCCACTACGGATCCATGAAAGATCACGAGAATACAGTTTGAAGACAAAAGTTCTGGATGACTTTCTTTTGAAATGTCTACGTATTTCTTAAAATTATAAACCAATAAAACGAATCACAAAACAATATTCTTTAAAAACTAATATAAATAAACTCACAAGTCATAAAAAATTTAATACTTTTTAGTTTCTAATTACGTACTACACGGAAAACATTAAAACAAATAATGTAATAAAAAATCATGAAAAAACATTGAACTTTTCAATGGTTTCACAAATAAAAGAAAGTGACCGGTAATGCTCAATTTATAATATTTCTGAAAGAAAAAAATAGAAAGACTTTTTGGTGGTCGATTAAGACTTAAGCCATTTATAATATTACCCTGATAGGTTGAGCCAAAAAAGCAGATGTGCCTGAAAGTGTCTTATGATAGATTAATGATATCAACTCACAGCATATAAAATTATAATTCCAAAGAAACAAAGAGGAAAATTCTTCATAGCTTCAAATTCATATATATATATTAATTCAACACATAACTGAGAAACAGTATCTTAACACTAACGGCGTCATCTTATCAACTTGTAAACCCTAATACCCAAATCAGACTTTCCTCTTCACTTCTTCCTCACCACATTCCTGAACCAACCTCCATCTCCATCACCACATCGACCACCGCCCTTCAACCCCAAACGCCGTCGCACCCCGCCACCCACTCCGTCGCACACCTGTTTTCGTTCAAAACGCGATTGGATAAACAGAAGTTGCAGAGTGTGCTTCTGGAGTCTGGATCTAAACCTAGAGTGAAGGAAGGTTCTAGAAGCGAGAAGGTTGAAGAACGTGATGTGTTGAAGGCGATTAGTTCGTTGTTACGTGACGGTTTGTGTTCCGAGGGTTTGGATTGTTCGGTTAATGAGATTGAGGCTTCTGTTGATGGAATCAGTGGTGGATTGTTTCCTCATGGAGTTGCTATGATGATTCCTTCCGTTGTAAGTTGTTTTTGATTGATGTTTTGTTGAAATGAGTTTTTTAGGTTGTGGATAACTGTTTTTTAGGGTTTAGATGAGGTTTTAGGGTGAAATTTCCGACCACCACGGCCTCACCCGTCTTCTCCAACCACACCGGAACCACCACGCACCACCGTTCGCCCTCACCTTCGCCTCCGGTCTCCGACATCAGGGAAGCTTCTGGAAGATTAAGCTTCGGGAAGATGCAAAGTCAGCAAACATAAGAAAATGTTTTCTTTTGGTGATTTGCAGATGGAAGTGTATACAGGAGACTGAACATAGGGTTTCTTCCAAAGGTAATGTTATCGTTATTACTATTTATTCCATTCTGTTTTTAATATATAGGTAAAGGTAATTCATTGGTATAAGGTATGTATGATTGTTAATTCCCATTCCTGATCTATCGTGGAGTTTGGAATAGAGCCATCTATTTTTGCTTGATGCCTAATAATACTGAGATTATTCCATTCTCTTTTTTGAAAAAGAAAGTGAGTAACCAAGAATCTACTCGAATTTGTCCAGATTGTTGTTAGGTAACTTTGTCTTGCTTCTAGATTTCTAAGAATTTATTACTTGGAAATTGAAAAGAATTGTGTTATAATTAATCGTAGGTGTGATGGTGATCGGTGGAGACACCGAGAAGGGCCCGAAGCTTCTCAACTAATAATAACATCACGGAGCTTTTTAATTCGCCACACACCTTAGTTATCACACTATCTCAGGTTAATTTTCTCTCTTTTTTTCCCTAATTTTGTGCATAATATGCTTTGTTAGATAATAGAGATGTTATTTGGTAGTCGTGATTGATTTGTGTTTCACCCAAACAGTCATGCAGCATGCTCATATCTTTAGGATCATTTATGGTCTGTGTTGTGAGGTGTGTGTTTTCTGATGAATAACAATAATATAGGCACATCATAGAGGTGGTTATAAGTACTCAGTTTTGGAATTGCTTCCAAACATTACAAATTGGAGTAGAAACATAAGACATAAAAAAGTGATGGTCTTCAGGAGATAAACATATTCACGGACGCAAAACTGAAAAAAGAAGTCGGAGTAAGCTTTGTAAGATTAAGATTTTATGTTCGTTTTAGTTGATCCTTTATTCTTTTGAGTCCAAAAGAAAAGGTAATGATAATCTTTCTTATAATTCTACGTTTAGTTACTTATATTTTTAAACTTGGTATTTCTTTTAGGCGTACTTTTAGCACGTGGTGGTACGTTTAGTTACTTATAGTTTTAAACTTGGTATTTCTTTTAGGCGTACTTTTAGCACGTGGTGAAGAATACTGGAGCGCTTATACTTCTTGACAAGGGACACCAGATGGGGCACAGTACTACAGTAGAGATGTCTTTTAAGGTACACAAGCTTAAACATGGGCTTCCTTTAGTTTGTACTTAGCTTGGTGTTTATTTTTTAATTCTAATTGTGAGTGCACTTTCTAGGGTCAAATTTCTCTACTTGTATATATATTAATTCAACACATAACTGAGAAACAGTAATATAACGGTAACGGCGTTATTCTAACAAAAACACTAAAACCCTAATTTCACTAAACTCATCCGCACACCCCCAAAGCTCCTCCCTCTCCTGTCCGATCGGAATTCAGGCGACCATCTCCGGCTACCATACACATACCTAAAACCCCCCTCATCCTACGCATACCTCAACCACCTCAAAGCCCCTCCCCCTCGATGACTGACCGGCGAACGGCCGACATCACCACCACCGCCGTCTGTGGCGGCGTGGAGACGAGGCAGAGATTAGATCGAGAAGTGAGCGGAGGAAGGAACAGGGGCCGCGACGGCGCCGTCCGGCGAAGCAACGGCCGCCGTGGCGGTGGTTTTAACGACGTTCCGACGAAGTTCGCCGGGGTGGAGCTTATGCGGATTCTGTTTCGGCTCAGTCAACAACTCAGCAGCTTCATTAGGTATGAATTTTACCCACTTTTGTTATTTATTGTGGTTTACAATGTTGTTTGCCTTTGGCAGTATATTTTGTTATTGTAAGCAAGTCTAGGTTTGTTGAAAATTAGGGTTACATAGTTTAATTTGGTGATTTATAGAAGCATTTGTAGTGAAATTTGAGTAAAATTAGGAACAAAATCTATGTTTCAAGCTCTCAATTTTGATTGAAACTGATAAGAGATTTATTGCAGCTTCATATGATGGTTTAGTGGTGGCTATGTATAGTTTTTCAAAGAAGGATAATTTATATTTGATAAATTGTGTGCTTCACATATTCAGTATGTTTCAACTGATTCAAATTTTGAGTTCACATATACTTGCAAACATAGTTATCAAAGGCGGGAAGCGAACTCAAGGCGCTAAGGCTCCGCCTAGGGCCTAGGCGAAAGGCGCAAATAAAGCGTGGGCTTGAGAAAATAAAAGCGCACTTAATGTATTTAGGATAAGAGTAACTTGCTATCCCACTAAATCAAAGAACAAAAAATGTTGCTAATGTATTTAGGGTAAGAGTAACTTGCTAGCCCCTGTTGTATTTGTTTGCTGGATTCTAATGAAAGTTTTTTAGCCGTGCAAAAAAAAGGATAAAAGTATCTAGCCATGCATTTAGGAGGTTCTGTGAGTAGTAATGACTAATTCAGCATATCCGAATTCAACATTTAGTGATATAATCTGTTGTCAATAGTCCTATAAATACTGGAATTTACAAATTAAAAAAAAAGGATTAATTATCATTTATCACGCATGGAATTAGGCTGCGCTCAAAATACCTAGGAAGTAGGAGCGCATTCAACACGCTTCGCCCAGAAAAATCGCCTTGGCGCCAAAATCGACCTCTTTTGAAAACTATGCTTGCAAAACTGGAAGAATATGGTTCATCACTGGAATAATAGTAATTGGGTCAAAATAACCTAACGTATGTTGTATTAATCTTGAAAGCTCATCGTATAAAGCTATGTTTGATAGATCAATATACTTCGAGTCAATTTCGTGGCCCGCGGCGCAACGCGCGCGGCCGATCCATTTTCTAGTTGATATAAAACATTACAGTAAATTAAAGACTTAAAAGTATACTAATTTAATTTTGGTTTCCTATGAGTGTATTCCTTTTAACGCATAATAATCATCGGTAGTGATCTTGAATGCAATTTCAAGCCTTATAGTCCTCGGTATTGCCAATTAAAAGTGATGTTTATTTTGTGATATATGCAATTATATGTATGTTTTAACCTCACTTGTATGGTTAGTCTTTCTAATCTACACATGTTAATCAAATTATTATACACAATATTAAAGTTATTACATATCTAAAATTATATGTTTAGCCTGAGAGGTACTTTCCCAAGAAAATTATTGGAAGCCCACTTACCATAATCCCTTCATAGACCAAACCAAAAATCCCTTCATAGACCAAACCAAAGAAAGAAAGAAAAACAACCAAAACGTAAGCATCGTTAAAGTATAACATAATTATGGATTATGACCATTAATATACTTCACATATAACACTAAAATTAAAAGTCTTATTATAAATCATAATAAACTCATGGACTTGTAAGCGGTTTCACAATAAAACAATGGAGAGGTCAATGCTTGAGACTTTGTCTATTTATAATATTATAGAGAAAAAAAAAGATAACTTTTTAGTGTTGATGGCGGATTTTGGAGTGCAATGATAAACGACTTTTGGATTTAGGTAATGAGCATCTTTTGTAGTTGTTAGTTTTTTGTTTTACTTGGGATTTTACTTTATATTTTCCTTATTCTCGGACTGGTAAATAAATAATATTGAGTTTGACGTTTAAACAACTTTTTTAGACTTATTACGTGTCACAATGATACAATACTATATAGGTATCATCATTTTTTAAAAGAGTTAAGAAAAATTTGTCTCTCTATAGTTTGGGAAAAAATCACTTTGCCTCCTTATTTCAAAAATTTTTGGTTTGCCACCCTGTGTTTTCTATACGTTGCAACTTGTCTCCCAATCGTCAACTTCTGTTAATTTGCCGTCCATGTTGAAGGGTAGAATCGTAATCTCGCCATTTTTATACACCTTTACCCTAAAAAACCCCAATTTCACTAAAATAGACTCCACATAGGAAATTTTCAATCTTTTGCTATCATCTTCAAGTCCTCAACTTCAACTACCAATCCCAGTTCTAATTCACCCTAATTCCAACTGGATATCCCTCCAATTCATGATTCTTTAATGAGTTCAGATGAGATAGAATGATAATCCGTTTCCACAAGTGGTAGTGTCGATTCATTGTCGACCCGGGGTGAGTTGTAGCAGGATTTTTTATGGATTTAGGATCTGCAAGTCATCTAGGGAACTTGGTTTTATGGAGGATTGCAATTTGGAAGGTTATAGTTGCATCTGCATGTCTTTTTGGGTATGCACATTGATATGAGCTAAAATGCACATGTGTTTTATATCAAATTATTACCCATTTTTAATATGTTTTGTTAACGAAATGTTCAAAATAAGCTTAAATTGGTTTATATTGAATTTTCAGGTTAAAAATAACCCAAGAATAACAAAGAAAGCAAGACCAGGAGAAAAACAAAGAAAAATAGAAGAAAATGTCCAGACACTCCCCATGCCTTGCCATATACACCCCATGCCTCGGATTCGAAACCCACCAGACATCTCTAGAAGCCCAACATCTGAAGATCAAGACAAAGAAAGTCAGGCACGCCCCGTGCCTCAGCAATACAAGACAAAAGAAAAGCAATACAAGACGAAAGAAAAGCTTCTGGAACATTTGGAATATCATGTTGGGCCCATAAAGTTGACCACGACCCGTGCTGACGAGACACGGCCTCGTCATGCCCTGTCTTGATAATCAGGATTAGCTCAAACTTGCCTATAACTATAAGCTCAAACCAACCATTTTTTGCTCATTTATCTCCCCTCTTCTCCAATACATACTTCTCTTCTACCCCACCCTCTCTAATTATTGTATTCATTAGGAAAACTCAAGAATCATTAGTGTAATCAAGGTTTATAAGATTTCTATAATCTTTTCAAGTTTTATCATATCTTCTTCCATGGCCATTCTTGGCTAGATTCTTGAAGGTGTTTGGGGGAAACTTACCCCCTTAATGATGAGCTAACTAAGTGTCACACCCCAACCGATGGCGGAATCATCGGGACGTGGCACTGAGCGAAACAGATTGTCCAAGAGAATCCATAACAACTATTAATTACAATATATTTAACATTAATATCCCATACTACTAACATATAAAGTAATAACAGTCATTACAGATAGCGTGTCTCAAAAACAATTACTATTCCGACAACTCAGATTTTTATTCGGTGGGTTTCTAGACTTCCTACTTGATTCATCACAGCATAGCATAACATCCTATCAACCTGTCACATACGTTAAAATAAGGTCAATACATAAAATGTAAAGGTGAGTACACAAGTTTGCATAGCATATAGTATGAAAAGCGTTTACGCATAACCAGCATGTAACATGTAACGGGCGAAGCATATAACTATCAAACAATGATTACAACTTAACCATGAGACTGCGTTGTAGAGTATGCGCGACACATGTTCAGCGAACACGTGAAGTAAAGTAATGTGATCCCTAGCAACCCCTGTCCACGACAGGTGGTGAGTCCAAACTATAGTACTGTCGTTTCTAGAGGCGGTATAGTGTAACACTGTATAAGCATAGTACAAGCATTCATAGATCACGTATAGCATGCGGGGAAGGTTAGCGTTTAAAGTGTTTGCGTTGTGCGTTGTGTTTTGTGTTTTGATATAGAACGTATGTAACACCTAAAAGTGCGTTAAAATGAAAATGGTTCGAGTATACTCACAGTGCGTGTTTAGCTAGTAAACACAGACTTGATTGGATTGAAGGGAGCGCATTGGAGTTAGCCTGAGCATAGAACAGTAGCATAAGCGTTGAATGGTGCGTAACAGATTGTCGAATGGTAGGGCGTTCGGATGGCGATCCGAACGGATGAGTATCCATTCGAGCGGATGGTCATCTGAGCGGATGGCCATTCGAACGGATGGCCATTCGAATGAGATGTGATTGTTTGTAAAATTGTTTAAGTTCAAAGTTTAATCAAATCATTTAACAGGGAATTGTAAAGGGACAGTTCACCTGGTCGAATGGTCATTCGATCGGATGGTCATCCAATCGGATGGCCACTCGAGTGGGAGATCTGTTGTTTGAAAACTTGTAAAATTTTCAAAGTTAAAAAGTTTGAGGTTTAACGGAGTTAACGGAGACGGCGTGACGACGTGTCAACAACGGAAACACACCAAGGCCCAGCTCATTCAATCGGATGGGAATCACCCCATTCGATCAGATTCACTGTTCTTGACGAAGTTTCATGTCTGACCCGTTAATCGGTCATCTCTCTGATGGAAATCCGTTTTCAAGCCGGCTCTCAACTAAGGAATGAGTAGAGAGTCAGAGTGAGTCCAGATTCCATCGGGTTTGAGTAAAAAGTTGAAGAAAAGTTGAAAACAGTTGAAAAGTGTTGAGATCTTGTTGAGTTTGAGTTGAAAAGTGTGGAAATCCTTTAGATATGAACCAATCTTGATGAATAAGATGATCTTTAGCCGTTTTCCGGAGCAAAACAGTAGAAACCACCTTCAAGAGGTCCAAATCAGCGATTTCAGAGAAAAAGTAAGTGTTTGTGTGTGATCTTGATGGTGAATATGATGTAGAAGTGATTAGTGATGATGATTGTACAAGATTTGAGGAGAAATACTTACGAAATAACCTTGAATCTCGATGAAAAGTGACTGAGAGTGACTTGAGAGCGAGTGGTCGGATGGAGATGTCAAATCAGTGAAAGGGACATTTACGGTTACTATTTATAGGGTGAGAGGAGAGTTAAGTCGGTAGGAGATGCGAGGTGTCGGATGGCCTTTCGGTCGGATGGCCATCCGGTCGGATGGTCATCCGAGCGAATGTCCATTCGATCGGGTGTCCATTCGATCAGCCGAGTTGTGCGAGTTAGTTTTCCAACTTTCGTTTCGTGTGTTAAGCGTTGCGTTTAAGCGAGTTGCGAGTGAGCGTTGAGCGTATAAGCGTTGCGCTGAGATAACCACATAACATTAAACAAGTAATCACATAATTAACACACATAATAACTAAGATGCATAAAAGTAAATCCGCGTTTTGAGTTGCGTTGCGTTGGCGTTGCGATAGCGTTTAGTCTAAACAAGCCATAAAAGGCGTTTAAATAGTAAGCGTTGTAAATAGCGTTTAGTTGTGATAACTGCGTTTTGAATAAGCGTTGTAATATGCGTTGTAAAATATAGTTTAAACCCTTTGCGATAATCGAAATCTCGGGAGTACAAACAATTAAGCAAGAAATGAAAGTTTCCAAGTAATGACTCGGAAAGTCGGGTTGTTACAGCCTCCCCTACTTTAGGGAATTTCATCCCGAAATTAAGTCACAGGCGTAACAAAGAGATGTGGGTATTTAGCTTTCATATCACTCTCGAGTTCCCAAGTGAACTCGGCGCCGCGTTTTCCTTCCCAGGGAACCTTCACTATAGGAATGCGAGAGCGTCGAAGTTTCTTGGTCTTTCGATCCATGATTTCTACTGGCTTTTCCACAAAGTGTAGAGTTTCGTCAACTTGCAAATCCTCGAGAGGGACATGCAGGTTTCCTTCAGCTAGGCACTTCTTGAGGTTCGAGACGTGGAAAGTCGGATGCACGTTGCTGAGTTCCTCTGGTAATTCGAGTCGGCAGGCCACTTTGCTGATTCTTTCCAGAATCTTAAAGGGTCCCAGAATCGGATCACCCCATCCCAAAGCGAAACCTTTAGGAGTACGTGATCACCAACTTCAAACTCAAGGGGATTGCGGCATTTATCAGCGTAACTCTTTTGACGACTCTGAGCTTTCAAGAGATTGTCTCGAATTTGGAGGATCTTGTCAGTCGTTTCTTGTAATAACTCAGGACCGGTAATTTGCGCGTCTCCGATCTCGTGCCATACAATAGGCGATCGACATTTTCTTCCATATAATGCCTCAAAGCGTGCCATTTGAATACTAGCGTGATAACTGTTGTTGTACGAGAATTCGACTAAAGGCAAATGCGAATCCCAATTACCACCAAAATCTATAACGCACAAACGAAGCATGTCTTCAAGGGTGCGGATCGTGCGCTCAGTCTGACCGTCGGTCTGGGGATGGAATGCGGTACTGAGGTTAAGAGTAGTATCGAGAGCGGATTAGAATGTCTCCCAGAGACGCGAAGTAAATCGACCATCGCGGTCAGAGATGATGTCACGAGGTGTCTTGTTAGGAAACTTTATATGTAAGTATTGAAGAAAAACTTATTCAGCCTGATCTAAAGAAGAAGATAAAGTCCTGAAGATCAAACAACAAGAAGAAAACAGATAGGACGATTGAAAAGAACAGCACATCTTCTTCAAAGTATCAGAAGTTGATCAAGAACAAGAGAAGATTATCAGAAAAGGCCATTCTGATGGATCTGATGATATTTCTGATGAAATATCATCAGTGTCTGGCAAATCTGAACATTAGACTTTCTAATGATTTGTTCATCATAATTTCTGATGAAGTGGTTATCAGAAATTCTAATAAACCCCACTTGTCTGAACGAGTTCTACCCTGCCACAATAACTGAAGCAACTTGACATAATTGGATCTCATGATGACCAAGGCAACTTGATAATTGGATTCAATGAATATGTCAAGAAGCTACTTTTTGCAGGACATATACATGAATAAACAAATGTTTATTCATGCCTCTGGGCACTGGGCTTTCTATAAATAGAAAGCTCTTCAAGCAAAGGACGATAAGTTTACAAAGATTTTTATTTTTTGGTGTCTAATCCGCATATATATCACCATTGCTCTTGATTTTCTTGACTGTATATCTCTTAAATGTCAACATATACACGTGTAATTTAGTTTACGAAGATTTTTCAATGCCGAGAACCTCGATCAGAGAGTAAAAAATGCGTAAGGTTCACAATGGTGTAAAACTAAAATTGGATATACCGGGCTAGGTTTCGAGTTACAGGAACAAGGGCCAAACCAACCACCCAAGAATGGAAACGTTGAGCGAAAATACTTGACAACCTCCTGGAAGCAGCTTTTCTCGCCACCATACCTTTCTGCATCAGTTAGGAATCTGATTCCTTCACTAAACACATACCTTAAATTGTAGCTATTTTTTGATTGTTTATTTTTTGGTGTCTAATCCGCATATATATCACCATTGCTCTTGATTTTCTTGACTGTATATCTCTTAAATGTCAACATATACATGTGTGATTTAGTTTACGAAGATTTTTCAATGCCGAGAACCTCGAGCAGAGAGTAAAAAAAGGCGTAAGATTCACAATGGTGTAAAACTAAAATGGGATATGTCGGGCTAGGATTCGAGTTACAGGAACAAGGGCCAAACCACCCACCCAAGAATGGAATCGTCAAGCGAAAACACTTGACAACCTCCTGGAAGCAGCTTTTCTTGCCACCAGACCTTTCTCCATAAATTAGGAATCTGATGCCGTCACTAAACACATACCTTAAATTGTAGCTATTTTTTGAGTGTTTATTTTTTGGTTTCTAATCTGCATATATATCACCATTGCTCTTGATTTTCTTGACTGTATATCTCTTAAATGTCAACATATACACGCGTGATTTAGTTTACGAAGAGTTTTCAATGCAGAGAACCTCGATCAGAGAGTAAAAAAGGCGTAAGGTTCACAATGGTGTAAAACTAAAATGGGATATACCGGGCTAGGATTCAAGTTACAGGAACAAGGGCCAAACCACCCACCCAAGAATGGAATAGTCGAGCCAAAACACTTGACAACCTCCTGGAAGCAGCTTTTCTTGCCACCAGACCTTTTTTCATCAATTAGGAATCTGATGCCGTCACTAAACACATACCTAGCTATTTTTTGAGTGTTTATTTTTTGGTGTCTAATCCGCATATATATCTCCATTGATCTTGATTTTATTGACTGTATATCTTTTAAATGTCAACATATACACGTGTCATTTAGTTTCTGAAGACTTTTCAATGCCGAGAACCTCAATCAGAGAGTGAAAAAGGCGTAAGGTTCACAATGGTGTAAAACTAAAATGGGATATGCCGGGCTAGGATTCGAGTTACAGGAACAAGGGCCAAACCACCCACCTAAGAATGGAATCATCGAGCGAAAACACTTGACAACCTCCTGGAAGCAGCTTTTCTTGCCAACAGACCTTTCTCCATCAACTAGGAATCTGATGCCGTCACTAAACACATACCTTAAATTGTAGCTATTTTTTGAGTGTTTATTTTTTGGTGTCTAATCCGCATATATATCACTATTGCTCTTGATTTTCTTGACTGTATATCTCCTAAATGTCAACATATACACGTGTGATTTAGTTTACGAAGACTTTTCAATGACGAGAACCTCGATCAGAGAGAGAAAAAGGCGTAAGGTTCACAATGGTGTAAAACTAAAATGGGATATGCCGGGCTATGCTTCGAGTTACAGGAATAAGGGCCAAACCACCCACCCAAGAATGGAATCATCAAGCGAAAACACTTGACAAACTCCAGGAAGCAGCTTTTCTTGCCACCAGACCTTTCTCCATCAATTTGGAATCTGATGCCATCACTAAACACATACTTTAATTTGTAGCTATTTTTTGAGTGTTTATTTTTTGGTGTCTAATCCGCATATATATCACCATTGCTCTTGATTTTCTTGACTGTATATCTCTTAATTGTCAACATATACACGTCTGATTTAGTTTACGAAGACTTTTCAATGCCGAGAACCTCGATCAGAGAATGAAAAAAACGTAAGTTTCACAATGGTGTAAAACTAAAATGAGATTTGCCGGGCTAGGATTCGAGTTACAAGAACAAGGGCCAAACCACCCACCAAAGAATTGAATCGTCGAGCGAAAACACATGACAACCTCCTGGAAGCAGGTTTTCTTGCCACCAGACCTTCCTCCATCAATAAGTAATCTGATGCCGTCACTAAACACATACCTTCAATTGTAGCTATTTTTTGAGTGTTTATTTTTTGGTGTCTAATCCGCATATATATCATCATTGCTCTTGATTTTCTTAACTGTATATCTCTTAAATATCAACATATACACGTGTGATTTAGTTTACGAAGACTTTTCAATGCCGAGAACATCTATCAGAGAGTGAAAAAGGCGTAAGGTTCACAATGGTGCAAAACTAAAATGGGATATGCCGGATTAGGATTCGAGTTACAGGAACAAGGGCCAAACCACCCACCAAAGAATGGAATCATCGAGCGAAAACACTTGACAACCTCGTGGAAGCAGCTTTTCTTGCCACCAGACCTTTTTCCATCAATTAGGAATCTCATGTCGTCACTAAACACATACCTTAAACTATAGCTATTTTTTGAGTGTTTATTTTTTGGTGTCTAATCCGCATATATATCACCATTGCTCTTGATTTTCTTGACTGTATATCTCTTAAATCTCAACATATACACGTGTGATTTAGTTTACGAAGACTTTTCAATGCCGTGAACCTTGATCAGAGAGTGAAAAAGACATAAGGTTCACAATGGTATAAAACTAAAATGGGATATGCCGGGCTAGGATTCGAGTTACAGGAGCCAGGGCCAAACCCCCCACCCAAGAATGGAATTGTCGAGCCAAAACACTTGACAACCTCCTGGAAGCAGCTTTTCTTGCCACCAGACCTTTCTCCATCAATTAGGAATCTGATGTCGTCACTAAACACATACGTTAAATTGTAGGTATTTTTTGAGTGTTTATTTTTTGGTGTCTAATCAGCATATATATCACCATTGATCTTGATTTTCTTGACTGTATATCTCTTAAATGTCAACATATACACATGTCATTTAGTTTACGAAGACTTTTCAATGCCGAGAACCTTGATCAGAGAGTGAAAAAGACATAAGGTTCACAATGGTATAAAACTAAAATGGGATATGCCGGGCTAGGATTCGAGTTACAGGAGCAAGGGCCAAACCCCCCACCCAAGAATGGAATCGTCGAGCCAAAACACTTGACAACCTCGTGGAAGCAGCTTTTCTTTCCACCAGACCTTTCTCCATCAATTAGGAATCTGATGCCGTCACTAAACACATACCTTAAATTGTAGCTATTTTTTGAGTGTTTACTTTTTGGTGTCTAATCCGCATATATATCACCATTGCTCTTGATTTTCTTGACTGTATATCTTTTAAATGTCAACATATACACGTGTGATTTAGTTTACGAAGACTTTTCAATGCCGGGAACCTTGATCAGAGAGTGAAAAAGACATAAGGTTCACAATGGAATAAAACTAAAATGGGATATGCCGGGCTAGGATTCGAGTTACAGGAGCCAGGGCCAAACCCCCCACCCAAGAATGGAATTGTCGAGCCAAAACACTTGACAACCTCCTGGAAGCTGCTTTTCTTGCCATCAGACTTTTCTCCATCAATTAGGAATCTGATGCCGTCACTAAACACATACCTTAAATTGTAGCTATTTTTTGAGTGTTTATTTTTTGGTGTCTAATCCGCATATATATCACCATTGATCTTGATTTTTTTGACAGTATATCTCTTAAATGTTAACATATACACATGTCATTTAGTTTACGAAGACTTTTCAATGCCGGGAACCTTGATCAGAGAGTGAAAAAGACATAAGGTTCACAATGGTATAAAACTAAAATGGGATATGTCGGGCTAGGATTCGAGTTACAAGAGCGAGGGCCAAACCCCCCACCCAAGAATGGAATCGTCGAGCCAAAACACTTGACAACCTCCTGGAAGCAGCTTTTCTTGCCACCAGACCTTTCTCCATCAATTAGGAATCTGATGCCGTCACTAAACATATACCTTAAATTGTAACTATTTTTTGAGTGTTTATTTTTTGGTGTCTAATCCGCATATATATCACCATTGCTCTTGATTTTTTTTGACTGTATATCTTTTAAATGTCAACATATACACGTGTGATTTAGTTTACGAAGACTTTTCAATGCCGGGAACCTTGATCAGAGAGTGAAAAAGACATAAGGTTCACAATGGTATAAAACTGAAATGGGATATACTGGGCTAGGATTCAAGTTACAGGAAAAGGGCCAAATCACCCACCCAAGAATGGAATAGTCGAGCCAAAACACTTGACAACCTCCTGGAAGCAGCTTTTCTTGCCACTAGACCTTTCTCCATCAATTAGTAATCTGATGCCGTCACTAAACCAATACCTTAAATTGTAGCTATTTTTTGAGTGTATATTTTTTGGTGTCTAATCCACATAAATATCACCATTGATCTTCATTTTCTTGACTGTATATCTCTTAAATGTCTACATATACACGTGTCATTTAGTTTACGAAGACTTTTCAATGCCAAGAACCTCAATCAGAGAGTGAGAAAGGCGTAAGGTTCACAATGGTGTAAAACTAAAATGGGATATGCCGGGCTAGGATTCGAGTTACAGGAACAAGGGCCAAACCACCCACCTAAGAATGGAATCATCGAGCGAAAACACTTGACAACCTCCTGGAAGCAGCTTTTCTTGCCAGCAGATGTTTCTCCGTCAACTAGGAATCTGATGCCGTCACTAAACACATACCTTAAATTGTAGCTATTTTTTTAGTGTTTATTTTTTTGTGTCTAATCCGCATATATATCACCATTGCTCTTGATTTTCTTGACTGTATATCTCTTAAATGTCAACATATACACGTGTGATTTAGTTTACGAAGACTTTTCAATGACGAGAACCTCGATCAGAAAGAGAAAAAGGCGTAAGATTCACAATAGTGTAAAACTGAAATGGGATATGCCGGGCTATGATTCGAGTTACAGGAATAAGGGCCAAACCACCCACTCAAGAATGGAATCATCGAGCGAAAACACGTGACAACCTCCAGGAAGCAGCTTTTCTTGCCACCAGACCTTTCTCCATCAATTAGGAATCTGATGCCGTCACTAAACACATACCTTAATTTGTAGCTATTTTTTTAGTGTTTATTTTTTGGTGTCTAATCCGCATATATATCTGCATTGCTCTTGATTTTCTTGACTGTATATCTCTTAAATGTCAACATATACACGTGTGATTTAGTTTACGAAGACTTTTAAATGCCGAGAACCTCGATCAGAGAGTGAAAAAAGCGTAAGGTTCACAATGGTGTAAAACTATAATGGGATATGCCGGGATAGGATTCGAGTTACAGGACAAGGGCTAAACCACCCACCCATGAATGGAATCGTCGAGCGAAAACAATTGACAACCTCCTTGAAGTAGCTTTTCTTGCCACCAGAGCTTTCTCCATCAATTAGGAATCTGATGCCGTCACTAAACACATACCTTAAATTGTAGCTATTTCTTGAGTGTTTATTTTTTGGTGTCTAATCCGCATATATATCACCATTGCTCTTGATTTTCTTGACTATATATCTCTTAAATGTCAACATGTACACATGTGATTTAGTTTTCGAAGACTTTTTCAACGCCGAGAACCTCGATTAGAGAGTTAGAAAAGCGTAAGGTTCACAATGGTGTAAAACTAAAATAGGATTTGTCCGGCTAGGATTCGAGTTACAATAACAAGGGCCAAACCACCCACCTAAGAATGGAATCATCGAGCGAAAACACTTAACAACCTCCTTGAAGCAGCTTTTCTCGCCACCAGACCTTTCTCCATCAATTAGGAATCTGATGCCGTCACTAAACACATACCTTAAATTGTAGCTATTTTTTGAGTGTTTATTTTTTGGTGTCTAATCCGCATATATATCACCATTGCTCTTGATTTTCTTGACTGTATATCTCTTAAATGTCAACATATACACGTGTGATTTAGTTTATGAAGACTTTTCAATGCCGAGAACCTCAATCAGAGAGTGAAAAAGGCGTAAGGTTCACAATGGTGTAAAAGTAAAATGGGATATGCCGGGCTAGGATTCGAGTTACAGGAACAAGGGCCAGACCACCCTCCCAAGAATTGAATCGTTGAGAGAAAACACTTGACAACCTCCTGGAAGCAGCTTTTCTTGCCACCAGACCTTTCTCCATCAATTAAGAATCTGATGCCATCACAGAACACATACCTTAAATTGTAGCTATTTTTTGAGTGTTTATTTTTTGGTGTCTAATCCGCATATATATCACCATTTCTCTTGATTTTCTTGACTGTATATATCTCTTAAATGTCAACATATACACGTGTGATTTAATTTACGAAGACTTTTCAATGCCAAGAAACTCGATCAGAGAGTAAAAAAGGCGTTAGGTTCACAATGGTGTAAAACTAAAATGGGAAATGCCGGGCTAGGATTTGAGTTACAGCAACAAGGGCCAAACAACCCACCCAAGAATGGAATCGTCGAGCGAAAACATTTGACAACCTCCTGGAAGCAGCTTTTCTTGCCACCAGACCTTTCTCCATCTATTAGGAATCTGATGCCGTCACTAAACACATACCTTAAATTGTAGCCATTTTTGAGTGTTTTTTTTTTGTGTCTAACCCGCATATATATCACCATTGCTCTTGATTTTCTTGCCTGCATATCTCTTAAATGTCAACATAAACACGTGTGATTTAGTTTTCGAATATTTTTCAATGCCGAGAACCTCGATCATAGAGTAAAAAAGGCATAAGGTTCACAATGCTGTAAAACAAAAATGGAATATACCAGGCTAGGATTCGAGTTACAGGAACATGGGCCAAACCACCCACCCAAGAATGGAATCATCGAGCGAAAACACTTGACAGCCTCCTGGAAGCAGCTTTTCTTGCAACCAGACCTTTCTTCATCAGTTAGGAATCTGATGCCATCACTGAACACATACCTTAAATTGTAGCTATTTTTTGAGTGTTTATTTTTTGGTGTCTAATCCGCATATATATCACCATTGCTCTTGATTTTCTTGACTGTATATCTCTTAAATGTCAACATATACACGTGTGATTTAGTTTACGTAGATTTTTCAATGCCGAGAACCTCGATCAGAGAGTAAAAAAGGCGTAAGGTTCACAATGTTGTAAAACTAAAATGAGATATACCGGGCTAGGATTCGAGTTATAGGAACAAGGGCCAAACCACCTACCCAAGAATGGAATCGTCGAGCGAAAACACTTGACAACCTCCTGAAATCAGCTTTTCTTGCCAACAAACCTTTCTACATCAATTAGGAATCTGATGCCGTCACTAAACACTACCTTAAATTGTAGCTATTTTTTGAGTGTTTATTTTTTGGTGTCTAAGCCGCATATATATCACCAATGCTCTTGATTTTATTGACTGTATTTCTCTTAAATGTCAACATATACACGTGTAATTTTGTTTACGAAGATTTTTCAGTGCCGAGAACCTCGGTCATGGAGTAAAAAAGGCGTAAGGTTCATAATGGTGTAAAACTAAAATCGGATATACCAGGCTAGGATTCGAGTTACAGAAACTGTTGGTCCCAGTTTGGACTTAAAAAACTTCTTTTCACGTAATATGGCAAGTGATTTCAACAAATATGAAAATAGTGTGCGGAAATAGAAATCAGACTTTCAAGAAACAAGACCTACAGAATTTTCAAGTTTATATAACTTTGAAACAAAATGGTTTACAAGGTGATTGTAAGATTATTATCTATTACAAATGAATACTTGTCTAATTCTGTGGTGAAAGGACAATGGAGTTTTGTTGTATGTATTGAATGTTTGGCTTAACTCATTATTCTTTTCTTTGTGAGCCTTCTATTTATAGAGAGCCCGGATACATGAATAAACATTTGTTTATTCATGTATATGTTCTGTAAAAAGTAGCTTCTTAACATATTCATTGATTCCAATAATCAAGTTGCCTTTGTCATCATGATATCCAACAATGTCAAGTTGCTTCAGTTTTTTGTGGCAGGGTAGAACTCATTTTTAGACAAGTGGGGTTTTATCAGAATTTCTGATAACCACTTCATCATAAATTCTGGTGAACAAATCATCAGAAAGTCTGATGATCAGAATTGCAAGAAACTGATGATATTATGATAATTCATCAGAAATATCATCAGATCCATCAGAATAGCCTTTTGGATAATCTTCTTTAGTTCTTGATCAACTACTGAATCTTTGAAGTAGATGTTGTTCTTTTCAGTTGCCCTATCCAGTCTTCTTCTTTTTGTTTGATCTTCAGGACTTTATCTTCTTCATGGATCAGGCTGAATTTGTTTTTCTTCAATACTTACAAATAATGTTTCCTAACATGAACAAGGGCCAAACCACCCACCCAAGAATGGAATCGTCGAGCGAAAACACTTGACATCCTCCTGGAAGCAGCTTTTCTTGCCACCAGACATTTCTCCATCAATTAAGAATCTGATGCCGTCACTAAACACATACCTTAAATTATAGCCATTTTTTGAGTGTTTATCTTTTGGTGTCTAACCCACATATATATCACCATTGCTCTTGATTTTCTTGCCTGCATATCTCTTAAATGTCAACATAAACACGTGTGACTTAGTTTTCGAAGATTTTTCAATGCCAAGAACCTCGATCATAGAGTAAAAAAGGCATAAGGTTCACAATGGTGTAAAACTAAAATGGAATATACCAGGCTAGGATTCGAGTTACAGGAACAAGAACCAAACCAACAACCCAAGAATGGAATCGTCGAGCGAAAACACTTGACAGCCTCCTGGAAGTAGCTTTTCTTGCCACCAGACCTTTCTCCATCAATTAGGAATCAGATGCCGTCACTAAACACATAACTTAAATTGTAGCTATTTATTGAGCGTTTATTTTTTGGTGTCTAATCCGCATATATATCACCATTGCTCTTGATTTTCTTCACTGTATATCTCTTAAATGTCAACATATACACGTGTGGTTTAGTTGACGAAGATTTTTCAATGCCGAGAACCTCGATCAGAGAGTAAAAAAGGCGTAAGGTTCACAATGGTGTAAAACTAAAATGGGATATACCGGGCTAGGATTCGAGTTACATGAACAACGGCCAAACCAACCACCCAAGAATAGAATCATCGAGCGAAAACACATGACAACCTCTTTGTAGCAGCTTTTCTTGCCACCAGACGTTTCTCCATAAATTAGGGATCTGATGCCGTCACTAAACACATACCTTAAATTTTAGCTATTTTTTGAGTGTTTATTTTTTGGTATTTAATCCGCATATATATCACTATTGCTCTTGATTTTCTTGACTGAATATCTCTTAAATGTCAACACATACACGTGTGATTTAGTTTACGAAGATTTTTCAATTCCGAGAACCTCGATTGAGAGTAAAAATGGCGTAAGGTTCACAATGGTGTAAAACTAAAATGGGATATACCGGGCTAGGATTCGAGTTACAGGAACAAGGGCCAAACCAACCACCCAAGAATGGAATCGTCGAGCGAAAACACTTGACAACCTCCTAGAAGTAGCTTTTCTTGCCACCAGACCTTTCTACATCAATTAGGAATCTGATGCCGTCACTAAACACATACATTAAATTGTAGCTATTTTTTGGTGTCTAATCCGTATGTATATCACTATTGCTCTTGATTTTCATAACTGTATATCTCCTAAACGTCAACATATACACATGTGATTTAGTTTACGGAGATTTTTTGCCGAGGACCTCTATCAGAGTGTAAAAAAGGCATAAGGTTCACAATGGTGTAAAACTAAAATGGGATATACCGGGCTAGGATTCAAGTTACAGGAACATGGGCCAAACTAACCACCCAAGAATGGAAGCGTCGAACGAAATCACTTGACAACCTCCTGGAAGCAGTTTTTCTTGCCACAAGACCTTTCTCCATCAATTAGGAATCCGATGCCGTCACTAATCACATACCTTAAATTGTAGCTATTTTTTGAGTGTTTATTTTTTGGTTTCTAATCCGCATATATATCACCATTGCTCTTGATTTTCTTGACTGTATATCTCTTAAATGTGAACATATACACGTGTATTTTAGATTACGAAGATTTTTCAACGCCGAGAACCTTGATCAGAGTTTAAAAAAGGCGTAAGATTCACAATGGTGTAAAATTAAAATGGGATATACCGGGCTAGTATTCGAGTTATAAGAACTTGGGCCAAACCAACCACCCAAGAATGGAATCGTCGAGCGAAATCACTTGACAACCTCCTGGAAGCAGCTTTTCTTGCCACCAGACCATTCTCCATCAATTAGGAATCTGATGCCGTCACTAAACACATACCTTAAATTGTAGCTGTTTTTTGAGTGTTTATTTTTTGGTGTCCAATCCGCATATAAATCACCATTGCTCTTGATTTTCTTGACTGTATATCTCTTAAATGTCAACATATACACGTGTGATTTAGTTTACGGTGATTTTTCAATGCCGAGAACCTCGATTAGAGAGTAAAAATGGCGTAAGGTTCACAATGGTGTAAAACTAAAATGGGATATACCGGGCTAGGATTCAAGTTACAGGAACAAGGGCAAAACCAACCAACTAAGAATGGAATCGTCGAGCGAAAACACTTGACAACCTCCTAGAAGCAGCTTTTCTTGCCACCAGATATTTCTCCATCAATTAGGAATCTGATGCCGTTACTAAACACATACCTTAAATTGTAGCTATTTTTTGAGTGTTTATTTTTTGGTGTCTAATCCGTATATATATATCACCATTTTTCTTGATTTTGTTGACTGTATATCTCTTAAATGTCAACATATACACGTGTGATTTAGTTTACGGAGATTTTTCGATGCCGAGAATTGCTATCAGAGTGTAAAAAAGGCATAAGGTTCACAATAGTGTAAAACTAAAATGGGATATACCGGGCTAGGATTCAAGTTACAGGAACATGGGCCAAACTAACCACCCAAGAATGGAATCGCCAAGCGAAATCACTTGACAACCTCCTGGAAGCAGTTTTTCTTGCCACAAGACCTTTCTCCATTAATTAGGAATCCGATGCCGTCACTAATCACTTACCTTAAATTCTAGCTATTTTTTGAGTGTTTATTTTTTGGTTTCTAATCCGCATATATATCACCATTGCTCTTGATTTTCTTGACTGTATATCTCTTAAATGTCAACATATACACGTGTGTTTTAGTTTACGAAGATTTTTCAATGCCGAGAACCCCGATCAGAGTGTAAAAAAGGCATAAGGTTCACAATGGTGTAAAACTAAAATGGGATATACCGGGCTATGATTCGAGTTACAAGAACAAGGGCCAAACCAAACACCCAAGAATGGAATCGTCGAGCGAAATCACTTGACAACCTCCTGGAAGCAGCTTTTCTTGCCACCAGACCTTTCTCCATCAATTAGGAATCTGATGCCGTCCCTAAACACATACCTTAAATTGTAGCTGTTTTTTGAGTGTTTATTTTTTGGTGTCCAATCCGCATATATATCACCATTGCTCTTGATTTTCTTGACTGCATATGTTTTAAATGTCAACATATACACGTGTGATTTAGTTTACGAAGATTTTTCAATGCCGATAACCTCGATCAGAGAGTAAAAAATGCAGAAGGTTCACAATGGTGTAAAACTAAAATGGGATATACCGGGCTTGGATTCGAGTTACAGGAACAAGGGCTAAACCAACCACCCAAGAATGGAATCGTCGAGCGCAATCACTGGATAACCACCTGGAAACAGCTTTTCTTGCCACCAGACCTTTCTCCATCAATTAGGAATCTGATGTCGTCACTAAACACATACATTAAATTGTAGCTATTTTTTAAGATTTTATTTTTTGGTGTCTAATCCGCATATATATCACCACTGTCAACATATACACGTGTGATTTTGTTTTCGAAGATTTTTTAATGCCGAGAACCTCGATCAGGGAGTAAAAAAGGCGTAAGGTTCACAATGGTGTAAAACTAAAATGGGATATACCGGGCTAGGATTCGAGTTACAGGAACAAGGGACAAACCAACCACCCCAGAATGGAATCGTCGAGCGAAAACACTTGAGAACCTCCTGGAAGCAGCTTTTCTTGCCACCAGACCTTTCTCCATCAATTAGGAATCTGATACCATCACTAAACACATACCTTAAGTTGTAGCTATTTTTTGAGTGTTTATTTTTTGATATCTAATCTGCATATATATCACCATTGCTCTTGATTTTCTTTACTGTATATCTCTTAAATGTCAACATATACACGTGTGATTTAGTTTACGAAGAATTTTCAATGCCGAGAACCTCGATCAGAGAGTAAAAAAGGCGTAAGGTTCACAATGGTGTAAAACTTAAATGGGATATACCAGGCTAGGATTCTAGTTACAAGAACAAGGGCCAAACCAACTACCCAAGAATGGAATCGTCGAGCGAAAACACTTGACAACCTCCTGTAAGCAGCTTTTCTTGCCCCTAGACCTTTCTCCATCAATTAGGTATCTGATGCCGTCGCTAAACACATACCTTAAATTGTAGCTATTTTTTGAGAGTTTATTTTTTGGTGTGTAATCCGCATATATATCACCATTGCTCTTGATTTTCTTGACTGTATATCTCTTAAATGTCAACATATACACGTGTGATTTAGTTTACAAAGATTTTTCAATGCCGAGAACCTCGATCAGAGAGTAAAAAAGGCGTAAGGTTCACAATGGTGTAAAACTAAAATTGGATATATCGGGATAGGTTACAGGAACAAGGGCCAAACACACCACCCAAGAATGGAATCGTCGAGCGAAAACACTTGACAACCTCCTGGAAGCAGGTTTTCTTGCCACCAGACCTTTCTCCATCAATTAGGAATCTGATGCCGTCACTAAACACATACCTTAAATTGTAGCTATTTTTTGAGTGTTTATTTTTTGGTGTCTAATCCACATATATACCCATTGCACTTGATTTTCTTGACTGTATGTCTCTTAAATGTCAACATATACACGTGTGATTTACTTTACGAAGATTTGTCAATGCCGAGAACCTCGATCAGAGAGTAAAAAAGGCGTAAGGTTCACAATGGTGTAAAAATAAAATGGGATATACCGGGCTAGGATTCGAGTTACAGGAACAAGGGCCAAACCAACCACCCAAGAATGGAATCTTTGAGCGAAAACACTTGACAACCTCCTGGAAGCAGTTTTTCTTGCCGCCAGACCTTTCTCCATCAATTAGGAATCTGATGCCGTCACTATACACATACCTTAAATTGTAGCTATTTTTTGAGTGTTTATTTTTTGTTGTCTAATCTGCATATATATCACCATTGTTCTTGATTTTCTTGACTGTATATCTCTTAAATGTCAACATATACACGTGTGATTTAGTTTACGAAGATTTTTCAATGCCGAGAACCTCGATCAGAGTGTAAAAAATGTAACGCCCTACTTTTTCACACTTTCCATAAATAGAAAGCTCGCCTTGTAATGCTATTTTTTGAAATCTTGTATTCTTGTAATCGTCTTTTCTTTGTAATCTTCGTAAAATCCAAGACTTGGATCATAAATAAAATTCGTATTTCTTTTCACATTCTACATATTCATACATACTCATGCGTTCGAATTCATTGTACATCGAATCCTTATTCGTAATTCATACGCATATGGTACTTATTTACGATACATGTCCATGCTTGTCCTTAAATTATTGATACTTAAAAACCCCTAATAATATGCGTATTTACACAACAATTAATATATGTGACATATACCTGTCACTTACAAACATATTACATACTTATACATCACACTTTTTACCTAGTTAAATCATGTTTTATTTCATATTATACCTTGTTACAAGTTAGGGGAAACATTGTTGCATATTATTACACAACTTAATTAACAAAATTACTCATTATAATGTTTAAAAGAAAAAAAAATAAAGAAATATGGCAGCCCCAAATCAACAAAATTCAGCCCCATATGGTTGGGTTTTGTGGGCTTGTTTAAAGGTTTAACCCCTTCTAAACACTTTCAAAGCCCAACCCATTGAAACCCTAATCCCTTCCCTTTATAATAAACACTTCCCCACTCCTTATTCCACTTTTACAAGCCTCCAAACACTTCAAAAACTCTCCACAACTCAGCTGAGTTTCAGCCACGTTTTTGAAAGTTCCAACCATAAAAAGTGAGTTTTAACTCACTTCCACTTCAATTTTCTTCTTGTTTCTTCTTCTACAACACTTGTATAACCTCTAGGAAGGTTCTCACAAGTTTGCTTGGGCAAAATAAGGTGAAACCTCACCATTTTTTAGGTCCAAAGTGCACCTAAATTCTGCTCATTTTTATCTTCATGTTTTGGAAGAAAACTCATTTTTTCTTCATACATTCCTATGTCCTTATGCTCATAATCAAGTCTATGATTAGTTGAGCTTAAAAACAAGGTTGTGACATGTAAAATCCAGAGGATTAATCCTCATAAACATTCTGTTTTGATAGGGTTTTAACCCACAAGTGATGAACAAGCTTAAGGCTTGAAGAATTGTGTGATTATAAGGATAGCTTGGGCTATCCTATTTAAAAATCCACACATCACTTGATGTTTTCTTAGATTAGTTGTAATTATTTCTTTCTTTATTGTATGTTCATGACCCTCCTTGTTGTCTATGACAACAAGTGTAGTGGTGAACACCAAAGAGGTACCTAAATGGAAGACTTATCTTTCCTACCTCATGCATGACTTATATGATACAAAAGAGGTTCCTAAATGAAGGATTTATCCTCCTACCTCATGCTTGACTTATATGACATTATGATATCTATATATGACTTATATAATATTCAAGAAACCAAACTTTTGATGATGAACTAGTGGTCATTTGTCAAAGATGAAGTTACATCATCTAAGACTTTAATAACTTGTTATGATTCTAATGGGTATTTTGACCCATGAAAACATTCTAACCCTTTTGGGCTTCATAATGTCAAACAAGTATTATATGACTAGATGATTATTTTCCTTATATGTCTACTTTCATGTACATCAAACTCCGAATCCTTTAACCCGAATATAAACTTTCCCTTAAACTCCAAACCAAACACATTCAACTTTCTAGTCTCAACAACTTCGTCACATTGGATTATTGGAAAGCATATGCAATTTTGTGAGTATACTCGAACCCATTTTACTTTTAAACACTTTTGGGTGCAACATGTATTCTATGAAAAACACGAAAACACTTGAAACTATTTGAATCACACTCTATCCATATTGAAACATGTTAATCTCCCGCTAGACTATTGGGAGTGAAACTTTGAACAATTTGATGCTTGTTAATCTTGTATGCTACGTAAACTATTTGTGTTGATATATGCTCATTAACTTTGCTAGCCCACCTTAACAGTTATAGCGCTATAGGAGTAATGCACCGCCCACGATTCTTGGGGTATTGTTAAGTCAAACATGTTAACCTCCCTTTATTCTATCCGGGGATAGGCTATTTTAACGCATTGGATTCTTGGGTTTGAACATATTGTTACATAATCTCAGCGTACTAGTAACTTGAATATTGTTGTTCATGTTGGATACGAGCACATTAAACAATTTTATTCTATGTTATACTATGTATCAAACTTGTATACTCGCCCTTGCTTTTGCATTGAACTCTATTTTAATACATGTTGCAGGTTCGATAGACAAGATGATGATAAGTAAAGGAACAAGATTAAGGTGGACTTAGAAACACATTTAGATTAATATATTTTGTCAATGTATCTTTGAAACAATGTTGTCTTATTTGATTTTTGTATGACATTTTTAGCAATTTTATGAAATTTGAATTTAATCTATATTGTCACATAGTGTTATGAAGTTTTAAGCAATTTGTTCGTCTCATCCCGATGTTTCCGCCATCGGTTGGGGTGTGACAAAAAAGGCGTAAGGTACACAGTGGTGCAAAACTAAAATTGGATTTACCAGGCTAGGATTCGAGTTACAGGAACAAGGGCCAAACAAACCACCCAAGAATGGAATCGTCGAGGGAAAACACTTGACAACCTCCTGGGAGCAGCTTTTCTTGCCACCAGACCTTTCTCCATCAATTAGGAATCTGATGCCGTCTCTAAACACATACCTTAAATTGTAGCTATTTTTTGAGTGTTTATTTTTTGGTGTCTAATCCGCATATATATCACCACAGCTCTTGATTTCTTGACTGTATATCTCTTAAATGTCAACATATACACGTGTGATTTAGTTTACGAAGATTTTTTAATGCTGAGAACCTCGATCAGAGAGTAAAAACGGCATAAGGTTCACAATGGTGTAAAACTAAAATGGGATATACCGGGCTAGGGTTTGAGTTACAGGAAGGGCCAAACAAACCACCTAAGAATGGAATCATCGAGCGAAAACACTTGACAACCTCATGGAAGCAGCTTTTCTTGCTACCAGAAATTTCTCCATCAATTAGGAATCTGCTGCCGTCACTAAACACATGCCTTAAATTGTAGCTATTTTTTGAGTGTTTATTTTTTGGTGTCTAATCCTCATATATATCACCACTGCTCTTGATTTTCTTGATTATATATCTTTTAAATGTTAACATATACATCTGTGAATTATTTTACGAAGATTTTTCGTTGCCGAGAACCTCAATCAGAGAGTAAAAAAGGCATAAGGTACTCAATGGTGTAAAACTAAAATGGGATATACCGAGCTAGGATTCGAGTTACAGGAACTAGGGCCAAACCAACCACCCAAGAATGGAATCGTCGAGCGAAAACACTTGACAACCTCATGGAAGCAGCTTTTCTTACCACCAGACCTTTCTTCATCAATTAGGAATCTGATGCCGTCACTAAACACATGCCTTAAATTGTAGCTATTATGTGAGTGTTTATTTTTTGGTGTCTAATCCGCATATATATCACCAATGCTCTTGATTTTCTTGACTGTATATTTCTTTAATTTCAACATATACACGTGTGATTTAGTTTACAAAAATTTTTCAATGCCGAGAACCTCGATCAGAGAGTAAAAAAAGTCATAAGGTTCACAATGGTGTAAAACTAAAATGGGATATACCGGGCTAGGATTCGAGTTACAGGAACAAGGGCCAAACAAACCCCCCAAGAATGGAATCGTCGAGCGAAAACACTTGACAACCTCCTGGAAGCAGCTTTTTTTGCCACCAGACCTTTCTCCATCAATTAGGAATCTGTTGCCGTCACTAAACATATACCTTAAATTGTAGCTATTTTTTGAGTGTTTATTTTTTGGTGTCTAATGTAACAACTGGCACAAACCGGTAATTTCCGTACACTGTAATTATTGCTTAATGACTGCAATTATGTGCTTAATTGTCAGCAATGCCTGATTACATATTAAACAAGTGAATTCATGCACGTTGTATACTACATAATATTGCGTTATGCATAAACGAGAGCGTTGCGTCAGAAATAATAGTAAACTCACCGGTAAGACACAAAGTGTCAACAGAACTGCAGAAAGCAGTCAGACAATAAAATTGGAGCCTAGGTGTAGGTCCGACAACAAGAATGCATTAAAACCCAAGAGTACATACAAGGGTTTAATATATATGCAATACGAAAACAAAAATAAGCACTAAAAAACACCCGAAACGCACTTTAAGTGCAGAATTTATATAATTCAGCAATAAATCAGCGTATAAACATGTGAATATTATGCAGAAATGTCGTTTTATCATCCAGAATATTTTCGTAAGTGTTGGGAATCGAAAGGGTACAAGAAAGGTACTTAAAAGACACTAAAAAGTGTAATTTAGCACTTTAACGAATCAGTGTCTAGCCGAACCACCGGACTATACCCGGAACACCAAAATAATGCTAGAAGCATTGTTTTTATTTTCTGAGCTAGTTAGGGTCCCCGAACACCCTAACACACTGTATATTACTCAACACACTTAACACTAAATCTATCATGTAACATGTAACTAGATTATGTAACAAGTTCCATTGCATCACAACTAAGCAACCCCCCCCCCCCCCCAACCGGATTTGGACTAGTGGGACATCCCACTTGATTTTCTTGATTAAATTAGTGGATATGCATGGTACTTAAGGAACATGTAATCCAAAGGGTAATGGTTTGTTGGAAAACTTGTAGTTTATAACCCTTAGACCACCCATAGACCACCCACATTCTCACCAATCACCACCCAACTTCACAAAACTCTTCTCCTCCCTTCCTCTTGGCTACGACCCAAACCATGCACACCCTCACATCCATTGCAAGCTTCATATCAAGCAATCTAAGGTGACTCCAAGGTGTAAGAAGCTAAGTTAGGAGGTGTGGAAGCAACGGAACTTGAAGGACCTTCACCAATTGCTTTTATCCACCTCATTTGCACTCTTGAACTTCCCTAGCCTTGTGCTAGTAGTAAGTGCTCTAAAACACCATCTTGTTCTTGTTTAGAGTGGTTAATAAGATATTCGTCGGTTAAAACTCATGAACTTACAAGATGAAGTGTTAAAAGTCTACTAAAATGTTAAAAATGATGGTTAAAAACTATGATGTTGTGTAAAACTTGTAAGGCTTGTTTTGTGTAACTATTTAGTGCCGATCTATGTTGTGGTAGCTCAGATTATCATCTAACCCGGATTGGTCATGTTCATGAAACATGACATAGAGTATGTTCAAGTGTAAAAAGGGTTAAATGATGAAACCCTACCACACACTAACCATGAACTTGTGCAAAAACGATTTTTCTTATGAAATATTGTTCAAAATTAGTAGATCTACGGATCTACAAGTGGTATTGTTGAATAACCAAGTGTATGATGAAACCATGTTTTAAAACCGGATCTTTCATGAACTAGAGGTGTTTTTGTGAACAAACAAGTGTGTGGACACTTGTGTAACAAAAGTTTTAACAAAGAAATAATTTTCGTAAAAACCGACTAGAAGTTGTGAAACTTCATATTCTTTAAAAATAAAGTTTTTAAGAAACTAAACTTATTTTTAAAGATAACAAGACTTACTAAATGTGCTAGTGAGTTACTACACATTTTTGTAAATACTCAAGTTCATGAAATGGAGAAATTAGTGATTATTGTTGATGATTATTGTTGATAATTGATGTTGATGATTGTTGACAATTTAAAAGAAAATAAACACATGTTTTGAAAACATGGGAAACGTCCATTTTTAGGGGAAACTCTGTCAAAATTTTTATAAATTTTGACACTTAGAAAAAATATAAGTTTTTGAGAAACTTATTCCCTAAAAATGTATTTAAAAGTATTACCAAGGTTTCCCTAAGTTTTGGTGACAAGAACTGGTGATTTCTTCAAAAATAAAATGGATATTATGTATATATATTTTGAGAGAAAAATATATATTATTTTATCACCAACTTTTGTGCTAAGTGTATATAGTATGTGTTATACGTGCTAGTGTATTAAGACTTAAAAATACACATACAACATACAAGATACATAATTCAGGTGCAAAGTGCAAAACATAAAAGACTTATATTTATTTTTGGAGAAAATAATATAAGTAAGATACGTAGTTAAAAATATAGAATATTTTTAACACAAGAATATATACAAAAGAGAGTGACTGTACTTGTGCGACGCAAGTCTAGTGACTAACGTTAAGAAAACGCGTATAGGTTACGACGTTAATTAAGCAAATCCGGTGGAGTTTACGACGCTAGGAACGCAAAGTTGTGAGTTCATGCTCCCCCTTTTCTCTTTAACTGTTTTCAGTTTTTATAACATCGGGGGTGAAATACATGTACAAATGTACAAAATTTATAATTGGTATGATATAAATACGAGAAGTACACTTGGTGAGAACGAGAACCAAGTGTGACGAAATATAAGAATACAAGAAGTACACTTGGTGAGAACGAGAACCAAATGTGACGAAATATAAGAATATGAGAAGCGCACTTGGTGAGAACGAGAACCAAGTAGGAGGCGCTATGAGAAATGATAACCAGAAACGCGCTTGGTGAGGACGAGAACCAAGTAGGATGCGTTATGAGAAATAGTGTCACGAATAGGGTACAGAAGCACCATTAATCGTGTACATACTTAGACCGCAGAACAAAAGGTTAGATCTAACGGGTGCCTGGCAGCCACACTCTCGATGAGGGCGAGAATCGAGTAGTGCTTTTGTGTCTCAGAATATACCAATTAAATGCCTTAGGTTTGGTGGCTTCCTATGTCGTGTCACATGTTAATGGCTTTGCAACCCATTAACAATCCTGATACTTACAGGAATACTTTATTTACATAAAATTCATACCATACTAAAACTTGATGAATACTTGAGTACGTGGGGTACTCAAGAAAAGCTTGAATTATACTTGAGTACGTGGGGTACTCAAGAAGAATTTGAATTATACATGAGTACGTGGTGTACACATGAAACTGGATTTATATATGAAAACTTGATTTATACACAAACTATGTTTTCATACAAAGTATACAAACTAAACTACATGAATTCACACCAACATTATGTTGATGTTTTTCCAAAACTCACATGTATTTCAGGTAACTAGGATGGATGTGCGCGTGGTCTTGCTTATGCTCGTGGATGTCGCTTGTGTTTAACTTTAAATAAAGTTGTAAACTTTTAAGACAATGTTTTATGCTGTCTAGCGATATAAACGCTAAACTTATGTTTTCAAATTATGGTATGTGATGTTATTTTACAAGCATGTAGCATGTTTACTCTTCGTATGCAATGAGAACCTTTCATGATCACACCTCGTGCTTCCGCCATAGAAAGGGGTGTGACATCTAATCCGCATATATATCACCATTGTTCTTGATTTTCTTGACTCTCTACAGCTTAAATGTCAACATATACACGTGTGACTTAGTTTACCAAGATTTTTCAATGCCGAGAACCTCGATCAGAGAGTAAAAAAGGCGTAAGGTTCACAATGGTGTAAAAGTAAAATGGGATGTAACGGGCTAGGATTCGAGTTACAGGTACAGAGGCCAAACCACCCACCCAAGAATGGAATCGTCGAGCGAAAACACTTGACAACCTCCTGGAAGCAGCTTTTCTTGCAACCATACATTTCTCCATCAGTTAGGAATCTGATGTCGTCACTAAACACATACCTTAAATTGTAGCTATTTTTTGAGTGTTTATTTTTTGGTGTCTAATCCTGATCAGGTTATATAGTTCAAAATACTTTATTTATTATATGAAATCAGCAGCAATTGGATTGGTGTCAAAATACTATGTAAAACTCATTTTATACGCAAAAAGGGTATATTCGGTAGTTACCGAATCAAGGCCATAACCTTGGGTTATGATCAGGTTAAAAATAATTAAAAATCTTCAAAAATCCCAAAATATTATATTACATCAGTGGGTAAAAGGTTTGATGTCAAAAATCGGGTTTAGATAGGCTTTATGCTAATGATGCCGTTTAATTAACAAAAGCGTTCTAATTACGCCATTGAGCATAACTCCTAATCTAGACCTCCAACTGATGTGGAATTTTAGGGACATGTTTATAAATCAGTAATAAAGAATATTGTCCTTTCACATTTCCAAAATTCTTGTTTTATGGTCAAAAGGGCATTATGGTCAACATTAAGCAATTAACGAAAACGAGTAAACGAATCGGACAATCAACGATCCAACCACAGAGGGTTATACTATCATATAACCTGGTCCTAAGGAAGCTCTAAGGCATTTCCCACAATTCTTACATTCGGGTTTAGCCTCCTTTGGCTTGGACTGGTTATAGTTTGAACCGGTCTTACCCTTTTTACAACCTTTATTTGGGGTGTTATCATACTTTCGCTTATGATCCTTCAACACACGGTCCACAGCGTTGTTTACGGCTGTATCTATCATAGCCTGTAACTCGGTGCTTGTTAAGCTCAGTCTTGCATCATCATTCTGATCAACTGGATGATTGTGAGCTTTAGAGGAGTCAGCCATGGTGAAGCTTTGAAGGCTACAAACCAAGTAGTAATAACTGGTTTAATTATATGGTGAATTGTCGAATTTGATGATTAAATAGCCATGGTAAAAATAAACCATATAGGCGAATAGATAGTATTAAATTTATTTGATTATGTTTTGCCTAGGTTTCTAAATAAACCATCATTGGCGTGTAAACAGAATATAATCCTTCATATTTATTAGACAGGGGACATAAATCACGACTGTCAATGTCGTACCGACATTTTATATAGCACAAGAGCTTGTTCCAAAGGACTCTTGATGGCACAGGGGCCTCGTCACTAGGGAAAAATTTAAAACATAATCAATGATTCCTTTGGATTGGAAAATTTCATAGTTCATTGTCATGACAATAAGTTATGAAATAAAACTATCTTTTTCATGTATACATCTTTGCCCATAGGTATACATCCCAATGGATGTTTTGATGTGTTCATCATGTTCGACGTTTATTAGCCATGATTCCTCTTGATCATTTATGCTACATAAGGGGTTTGGAAAATTCCTAATATGAAGATGACAAGTGTGATTTTATCGCATCACTGTTGTCGGGAGTGTTAACATGTTTTCAGATGTTAACAAGGATCTGAATCTCTTTTTAAACAGGTTTTACCATCTTTGCTAGGTCTTTAATGACATTCAAGCTAGGTTATACCTTTTAAGATTCTTTTATATACTGGCAGGAAAGGAATGATATTTATCTCATTCAATATTTTTATTATAATTATCCTGGATTTAATTAAAATATAACTATAGCACAAAAAGGTCAAGTCACAAGGGAAACTTTAAATTATAAACCATAATTTTGTAGAATCAAGGTATTTAGGCTTGAACGTGTTCACGCCTTTTCTTGACAGGGAGTTGTAGGCTACGACTGTCTTTTGTCTTACATGACAATGAATATGGCCCGTAAGTATTTTATCCCTGATGTATGCTTAATTCACAAAGTAAGAAAAGATTTCGGGAGAATCCAGTATAAGGATGATTTATGTGACTTTATCGAACCACGTCTGCCAGGAAAGTTAATATGTTACAGATGTTAACAAGGATTTGAATCTTTTGAATAGGTTCTACCATCTTGGCCTTGTCATATCGGCTAGGTTTACCTTTAAGATTCTTTTTAATATTTAACGCAGAACAATCCTAAATTGAGATGTTAATAAGGATCTGAATCTAATTGAGGAATTACCATCTTGGCCCTGTCTTAAAATGACACATGGGCTAGGCCTTGTCCCTTTTTAGATTTTGCCATTTTATTACAATGGTAGATCTTTTAGAAGGAATGTTATTTTAATTTATTTCATATATATTATTCATATACAATGATATAAAAGATGTACAGAATTGCCCTAAACGGGTCTTGAAAGAAATGATGTTGTCCATGAAGGAACTGAAAGATAAGTATGCCCTTATAAGGACTTACTAAGGAAACGAATTTTTGTAAAAGTAGTTTCTTCTTCATATTATTTCTGAATGTTTTCTCCTTGGTTGCACGTTTATCCTAGTCGCAGCACGAAGCTCGGCCTTCCCTAGGCTCCAATTGGGGAGAAATTTCACTATGGCTTCTTTGCTTAGCGACGTATTAAAAATATAAAATTTAAAGCAAAAAAAATTCTCCGAATAGAGATGAGGGTATTCCTATGTTAAGTCTAGACTCAGAAAGTCAAGGAATCTGCTAATGTGAAAGGCTAGTATTTAATTCACTCAATGTTGGCTCTGATACCAACCTGTCACACCCCGATATTTCCACGTATTACCGGTGGGCCTGGTGGGGAGTATCGTGACAAAGTTGATATCATCATAGTCAAACAACACAAATTTAAATGCACAGCGGAAGCAAAAGATAGATATATTTCAACCGAATAAAATTGTAATATCAAGTATCACAAGACAATTGAAAATAATCCACAGGTGGATCAAACAAAAAGAAACTTTGTTCAACAGACTGAAATGCATCCAAGCTTGCGAGACTCTTATTGATGCTAAGGAGAAAGCCAGCCTATTTCGAGTAGTACCTGCACTTAATCTTTTTGGGAAAATACGTCAGTTTACACTGGTAAATACAATCAACTGACTCATTTTGAAAAGGTTTAATAAAATTGATTTGAATGCACGTGGCACAAAATATTTTATAACTTGGGATAATTATTTGAATATAATACTTGTAAAAGAATTACATGTTCGTTATGCGTTCAGTAGCCCGGTCCGCAGACCGGGTTAAAGATTAATAGACACACCACAGGTATAGTGCCCACAAGGCTGATTCCTTTAAGTGGGATACCAGTTTTTACATATGCAGCTGTCAGGTGTACGCCTACACCCCGTGCTTAGGTCGTGGCCATTTCATGAATGATGCCAAGGATATCCGGGACATGGTCATTAACCCCCCAAAGGCTTTAAGCAAACAAAACAAATTAAATGGAACATTTCAATGATTTAACCTTCATACGATTAAAGATTCAATGCCCCACCAAGCGGTATTTGTATATACCGTACCCCCAGCCCGTATAAGGGAAAATAAGTTAAAAGTATTTACATGAGCTAAATATAAATTCAATCCCAGCCGTATATCAATTCAGCAAGTACAGATAGCTTTTACTGGGCTCCTAAATCTGGAACGAAGGTTTTTAATAACCTATTAGAATCCTAACGGGTCTTTAATTAAGCCTTGACTTAGACCGGTTAGTTTTCAATAAAGATACGGTTCGCGTGCACGATTAAGCGAAGACCGGAATAGAATGTGATTTAGGCCCGACAAGTTTGAAGGCTTGTATAATATGGGTAATCTAAACACATTCTAGATTTTGAGATAATAACGATAAGGTTTGACCCGTTTCGGCTAATTTATGCAAACTAGTTACATAAACCGAACCGAATGCGCAAGAAGCGTAACGGGTAACCATAAGAGTCATATACAGGTTTCCTAAGTTAATATGCCTTAAATATGTTGTGATATCAGTAGGATACCTTCCATTATGCCCAAAACGAGTTTAATCTCAATTTAAGCCCCGTAGGGGTATTTTGGTCATTTTAAAGATTATAAAAAAGATTAATTATACTTCTGAGACTTGGGTCTGAGATAATCAGTAAAACAACTTATTTTAACAGGTTATATCAGTTGGTGATGAGTCTTATATGACAAAATGGTTTTAAACCCATACTAGGTGTTTAATATGCGTAAAAAGCCGTTTTAAGCGATTTCCGGGTTAAACCAGAAATCTGAGTTTTCTGATCAGGTTATATAGTTCAAAATACTTTATTTATTATATGAAATCAACAGCAATTGGATTGGTGTCAAAATACTATGTAAAACTCATTTTATACGCAAAAAGGGTATATTCGGTATTTACCGAATCAAGGCCATAACCTTGGGTTATGATCAGGTTAAAAATAATTAAAAATATTCAAAAATCCCAAAATATTATATTACATCAGTGGGTAAAAGGTTTGATGTCAAAAATCGGGTTTAGATAGGCTTTATGCTAATGATGCCGTTTAATTAACAAAAGCGTTCTAATTACGCCATTGAGCATAACTCCTAATCTAGACCTCCAACTGATGTGGAATTTTAGGGACATGTTTATAAATCAGTAATAAAGATTATTGTCCTTTCACATTTCCAAAATTCTCGTTTTATGGTTAAAAGGGCATTATGGTCAACATTAAGCAATTAACGGAAACGAGTAAACGAATCGGACAATCAACGATCCAACCACAGAGGGTTATACTATCATATAACCTGGTCCTAAGGAAGCTCTAAGGCATTTCCAAACCCATCTAAATCGGGTCAGAACTGAAGTCAAAGAAAAAGTCAAAGTTTTGCGACTTTCGGTTCCGAACCGAGCCTAAACAGAAAATTGTCGGATCAAACAAGCTTAGACCAGTTCTTATACTTATTACCAAGTTATATGAGTGATAAAATAGGTTACACGCCTTCTACATTGCTAAGTATGCGTTAATTAAAAAATTAGGATCCTGTTGACTTTTTATAATAAACTTTGACCCGACAATTGATCTAGTTAGAGTGGGAATCAGAGGGTGCCCTTTTAAGGGTTTAATGCCCACATAATTACCAACTTATAACTACCTTAAGTTTGACTAATCACTGGACCATTAGTGATTAATCGATAAGTCAAACCTTAATTACGACGGTTTGACTTTTAAGCTAATAACTAAGCAAAACTCAATTAAGGAAGGTCAAGGGTACTTACCAAGGTCTAATGCACGATTAGAGATGCTTAGGGAAGGGCCTTGAGCTCCAGAAATGATCAGAAGTTGAGTTGAGAATGAATCATCAAAAATGGCAAATAATGGGGCTTTATATAGTGTTCTTGATCCATCAAGATCATGACAAACAATGCTATACATGTTCCCAGATGATTAACAAGTGTCCCTAGTGACTAAAAATCAGTAGGGGTCGCTCATGGAAGTGAAAAGGGCAATATAAGTCAGTTACATGGGCTGAACAGCCATTAAACGAGTTTCTGCATCTGGGAGTCGCTTACGGACCGTAAGGGTACTAGCATACGGTCCATAAGGACCAGGCCAGCATGACAGAACTTTCAAAAGTTGACAGTTTGGCCCCTGAACTTCCAAATCTTGATTTTTAGATGCTTTCTTGCACTTGTAACCCCCAAACTTGACTTTTAAGGGCTCCAAGTCATAAACCAACTTTGTTAGGTCCCCGGTTATTCATACGATCACCGAAAAGTCTTAAATTTCAACGTTGACGCTTTTAGCCCCTCGTATACGAATATTGTCATAACTTTCTCATACTTTATCGGAACCTTGTGAAATTTTAATCACTTATTCTAGTGAGCATAATTAATCACTACAAAGCTTCGGGTTTGCTAAAAGGTCATTCAGAGGTATACTTTAAACATGTTGACACATTTAACCCCTATAGTTTGTAATCTCTCACTTTCTTCCACAATTAGCTTCGTATGATCCATGATATACTCGTTTAAGGGTATAAACATCATGTAGGGCTATTGTAAAGTATATTTATCCATTGTTGACATTTTGAACCCTTATATTCATATACTTTCCTTGTTTGTCAACTCTAGTCCTTCTAAGGTAATCCTTTACACGTTCAAAGCATATGACACGTGTCAATACATTATAGGACGTGAATTTTCGAGGTGTTACAAATCCGCATATATATCACCATTGCTCTTGATTTTCTTGACTGTATAACTCTTAAATGTCAACATATACACGTGTGATTTAGTTTACGAAGATTTTACAATGCCGAGAACCTCGATCAGAGAGTAAAAAAAGGCCTAAGGTTCACAATGGTGTAAAACTAAAATGAGATATACCGGGTTAGGATTTGAGTTACAGGAACAAGGGCCAAACCAACCACCCAAGAATGGAATCGTCGAGCGAAAACACTTGACAACCACCTGGAAGCAGCTTTTCTTGCAACCATATCTTTCTCCATCAATTAGGAATCTGATGCCGTCACTAACCACATACCTTAAATTGTAGCTATTTATTGAGTGTTTATTTTTTGGTGTCTAATCCGCATATATATCACCATTTCTCATGATTTTCTTGACTGTATATCTCATAAATGTCAACATATACACGTGTGATTTAGTTTACGAAGATTTTTCAATGCCGAGAACCTCGATCAGAGAGTAAAAAAGGCATAAGGTTCATAATGGTGTAAAACTAAAATGGGATATACCGGGCTAGTATTCGAGATACAGGAACAAGGGCCAAACCAACCACTCAAGAATGGAATCATCAAGCGAAAACACTTAACAACCTCCTGAAGCAGCTTTTCTTGCCACCCGACTAGGGCTGTTCACGAACCGATCCGATCCGAGCGAGGGTCTGCTCGAGATCGGTTCGAATTACAACCGATCGGATCGGTTCGGTTCGAATTTATAAAATCGAGCATAAAAGTGGTGCTCGAGATCGGTTCGAATTTAAATCAATCGGATCGATTTCGATCGGTTTCGCTCGGTTTATCTCAACACCTAAATTAACAAATGTGCATCAACAACAAAAACTGAATCAAAAGCAATACATAATTGAAATACATAAGTAAAACATGTCCAACCTTAATTGAAATCAAAAGCAATACATAATTGAAATCAAGATCCTAAAAATGTTCTTAACAATATCGAATCCAAAGCATAAAATATAGTGCGAAACACAAATTGAAATCTAGCTCAAAAGCCATGAACATCTTCTTAAAGCTTGGTCATCTCCAATCTCCATGCACATACATCGGTATACTCATGTTCTTCCGAATAATTTTTTCTCTTTTTTGAACCAGCACCTCCGGTCGCTGTATCATCCATATCGGCAACACCCGATTCATCATTTATTGGGTCGTCCTCTCCATCAGTCAAGTCAACATGAGCAGCCGGATTCTCGTTTGATTCTTTACAAGAAGACATCCTACCAAAACAGAAACAGATTAAACAGCTTATAAACAGAAACAGATTAAACAGCTTATTAAACAGAAACTTCTTAAACAGAAACAGATTAAACAGTTGAGTAACCGTTGGGTGTCTACACTCTAGATTTATCAACTGACACTTCTTAATTTTTTTTTATTCAGTTAATATTAGCATACTCAATTTCAATTCAAAACTAATTCCAAAATTAACATAGTTCTAAAACATTACAAGTCAGAAAATCCATACAACAATAACAACATCAAATCACAACTAACAACAGTTAATATCAAAAAAAAAAAAAAAAACTAACAACTGAGTGAACTGACCTTAGGTTTGTTAGAATCACTAAACTCCCAAGGAAGATCCGGATTATTATCAGGAGAATCAAGGTGCTACAATCACAAACAAACACACACAATCAAAATAGAATAATGCATATCGAAACAGATCAATCAACACTTACATAATTTAGGGCAGTGGATATTGAACAACCATGAATACGTTTTCAATATGCAGAAACAAGTCCGAAACAGAAACAGATATTGAACAACCATGAATACCTCTGCTTCTACGTGTTAATAAGCAATTCCCCTGTTACGGACCTGTTTGGGATTGAAGATATGCAGAAACATTAACAACAGAAACAAGTCCGAAATAGAATGAAGATGCAGAAACAGATACGCAGAAACATTAACAACATACCGATTGACGCCTGAAACACGCCTGGATTGTCATACCGATTAATTAACAGAAACATACCGATTAATTAACAGATTAATTAACATACCGATTGATTAACAGAAACAGTTGTTTGAAGACTGGATTGTCACCGCCTGTGACTGGATTGAGAGCGGCGACTTGAGAGTTGAGACCAGTTGAGACTTGAGTGAGAGCGGAGACGGGAGAGTCGAGAGTGAGAGCGGCGAGTAATTTTTAGGGTTAGATAAGATTTGTTTATTAAATATAGATTAGGTTTCATATTAATTATTAAGATTAAGATGGGCTATATTATTTGGGCTTTTAAATTTCTTTGGGCTATATATTAATTAATTTTTTTGGGCTATATATATATTAATTAATTATTAATAAAAATAATTCGAGCGAAATCGAGCGATCGTCGAGCGAGCGGAGCCTTGCTCATGTTTGGTTTGATTTTGAATCGAACCGATCCGATCGGCTCATTTACAAACTGATCGGGAATCGAACGAGCATTTTTCGAGCATTTTTCGAGCGATCTTCGATCGTCGAGCAGTTTGCACAGCCCTACACCCGACCTTTCTCCATCAATTAGGAATCTGATGCCGTCACTAAACACATACCTTAAATTGTAGCTATTTTTTTAGTGTTTATTTTTTGGTGTCTAATCCGCATATATATCACAATTTCTCTTGATTTTCTTGACTGTATATCTCTTAAATGTCAACATATACACGTGTGATTTAGTTTACGAAGATTTTTCAATACCGAGAACCTCGATCAGAGTGTAAAAAAGGAGTAGGGTTCACAATGGTGTAAAACTAAAATGGGATATACCGAGCTAGGATTCGAGTTACAAGAACAAGGGCCAAACCAACCACCTAAGAATGGAATCGTCGAGCGAAATCACTTGACAACCTCCTGGAAGCAGCTTTTCTTGCCATCAGACCTTTCTCCATCAATTAGGAATCGGATGCCGTTACTAAACACATACCTTAAATTGTAGCTGTTTTTTGAGTGTTTATTTTTTGGTGTCCAATCCGCATATATATCACCATTGGTCTTGATTTTCTTAACTGTATATCTCTTAAATGTCAATATATACACGTGTGTTTTAGTTTACGAAGATTTTTCAATGCCGAGAACCTCGATCAGAGAGTAAAAAAGGCAGAAGGTTCACAAGGGCTAAACCAACCACCCAAGAATGGAATCATCGAGCGCAATCACTTGACAACCTCCTGTAAGCAGCTTTTCTTGCCACCAGACATTTCTCCATCAATTAGGAATCTGATGCCATCACTAAACACATACCTTAAATTGTAGCTATTTTTTGAGATTTTATTTTTGGTGTCTAATCCGCATATATATCACCACTGTTAACATATACACGTGTGATTTTGTTATAGCTCTTAATCTGATGCCATCACTAAACACATACCTTAGTTATAGCTCTTAATCCGAGTCTTTTGACTTTTAATCTGGTTCACCGTCTCTTGGTTTACGCATATATCCGTAGTCCTACCCATCTATCGGTTATTTTACCGAAGTCATTATTAGAGTCATCATTCTGACATCACTACAAAAAAAAAGCCATTTAGTGACATACAAAAAGTGCCATAAAAAAACAAAAAAGTGCCACTAAAGACCCTTGTAGGAATGGGCGGCACACAAAAAAAGTGACGCTAAAGCCTTTTAGCGGCACTTTTTGAATCTGCCGCACAAAGTTTTTGAGCTTTTAGTGGCACTTAAACTTTTGCCACAATATAGTAAAAAGACTTTTGTGGCACAATTTTTGTGCCTTTAAAAAATAAGCATAGTCACATATCTATACTAGTTTTAGTGGCACTTTTTTTTGCCACGATATAAAAAACCTTTTATGGCACAAGTAGTAGCACATAATTTTGCCATAAAAACTACATTATTTACAATATAAAATATAAAATAAAAGATAAAATTGTAAATGTATAATTCATAATATCATAATATCATAACTTCAATAATAAGTTCGATTCAAAACATATTTCAAATGTTAAGAATACATCGTGAACAGTTAACATATTCCAAATTCTAAATATTTAAACAAAGAGTCTAAACGTTCTTTTGGGTGAAAATTCCAGTATCATAAAACTTAGCTCCAAAGTTTCTCATGATATCTACCCTGCGATCATCAACCATATAAACAAGTATTAGTATTGATTCAAAAAAATTCTAGAAGTTCTTTAAACTCATTGCTCTTGATTCACTACAAGAAATTAACCTTATAGAGACGAAATTTTTAAGGTCTGTAGGGAGGACATGTCGTCTCTATAAGATGTCTCTATAGCCTCGTCCCTATAAGTCACAAAAGTCGTCCCTATAGGTGTCGTCGCTATAGATGCATTTGTAGAGATGACATGTCCTCTCTACAAGTCTATGATAAAAAATAATTAAAAAATAAATTAATATTTACTAAATAAAAAACATTTATTAAAATATTTTTAAGTCACAAAAGCCGTCCCTATAGGTGTCATCAATGACTAGCCTAACCTCCAACCATTTAACATAACTAACATACGTAGATTGAAGGAAAACTGACAAAAGAGAAACAAAGTCCCATTTAAGTGATTCAAAATTACATATAGTGGGTTTACCTTGAACAAGAAGCAGATAAATCTCTAGTCTAAACTCAACAGTCTGCATCAAAACAACAAAACCTTAATAGTGACCAAGTATGTTCCAATATTAGCACATAATTGTCGAATTACTAAGGGAAAACTCATTTGCTATAAGTTAATGAGAATAGAATAAAATAAAATAACAACTAGCACCCTTTTGCTAGTAGTCAAATACTGGGAAAAAAAAGGTGCAGTATTAACCTCATAATGCTTTGTCGTTTCTCTCTTTTCATTTCAATTATTTTCCTTTCCTTTGCTACATAGTTTCACCCATTCTGCAGAGTGAAAACCAACAAAAACATATTTGCTGCTCACATAATTTCAGGAGAAGAAATATATACACAAAATTAACCTTCTAACACTAACCTTCCCATCGGTTCGAACAACACCAGCCATCTACATTCGCCTACCATGAGTACAAAATAGTCGTTAATATACTTTAATATATATGTATTGAAAATAGATAGGTATGTTGACTTGGGATAAGGATTTAGGCTATAAAAGTGAAAAAGGGCTATTTCATTCCACAATCCACACAATCCACATTCACATACATAAAAATTACTGATATATTTTGCAATTGCATCATTGGATGACACAGATCATGGTGAATTCCACTATGAGGTCCATTATGATAGATAAAATTTAGATCATTGGCAAGCTATGGAAAATGCAACAAAATACCTTTAGCTAAATCTTGAGGATGACGTGTCACTGAAGAATTACCTGAGAAAAATTTAGATAATTCACACTTCAGTTAGTATACATGTTTTACCATCTTATTTGCAAGACCAATACAGTAACTTATATTTCTTGATCATAACATAGAGCTGCTATTTCATATATACCTTTATATGTAAGCAATCTACAACCAAGTGAAACTTCCATTAGTAAATCAGAAGCACGTTTTGACTTTTTTTTTGGTCAACACATTAGCGGTAAGAGAATCATTAGCCGGTAACAATGGCCGCCAGCAATCCATTCATAAATGAGGTGAAAAGTTCCGGTCTGGAGAAGATACCATATACATATACAAAAAATTACCTTTTGGGACGAACAATGGTGGTTGTTGCGAGCGGTCGTGGTGGCTGCGAACGGGGGTGGTGGTTGCAATTGGGGTCTCCGATAAAAAAAAGGGTGGGACGATTGCGGTGGAATTCCTTTTTCCCAAATTAATCCAACTCTTATCAATTGTCATAACTATATAATAAAGAAGATCAGTTATATAAGAAACAAACAAAAAATATACCAAAAGAAAGAGCGTAATGCAAATATTGCCTATAATTTGTATTAGTGATACCATTCAAACCAGGCTATCAAAGACAGTAAACTCAACCAACTGCCTAGTAAAAAATTAAAAATAATCCTTTCCAAAAAATTAAAATCATGGCTGAAATTGTTTGTAATAACTACAAATTCACTACTTAGACAATCACCTTCAGAAAATCACCTTCAGATATTAATAACAAGACCAATATGTAAAAGGGTATATTAGGAACCTTTAACTTCATGGTTTAATAGCAGCCAGCAGGACAAGAGAAAACACACATTCAAATTTGCTACATGGCAAGGTTTAATATCTACTGTAAATCTTGAATTTCATTGTCTCAAACATCCATTTAAGGTCATTCAGAAAGTAGATCACATTTACAATATACATATAAAAGAGAAAATTACGAATGTAGCCAGTTTTCTGTGAGTGTTACCTAGGGGTGCATACGAGCCGAACTACTCGCGAGCTACTCGAGCTCGGCTCGAAAAAAAGCTCGAACGAGCCGAGCTTAAACGAGCTCGAGCTCGAGCCCGAGCCCGAGTTCGCTTATCGAGCTCGAGCCGGCTCGCGAGCCTAAACAAATTTTTGTTTATATATTTTTTATTAATATATTAAACATATATTTATATAATAATAATTACCATTTATATAAATATAAAAAATAACTAAATTATATGTATAATAATAATTATAATTAATATAAATTAATTAATAAATGCTAAACGAGTCGAGCCCGAGCTCGAAAAACTACCTTCGAGCCTAGCTCGAGCTTTAGAAATAAGCTCGAATCGAGCCGAGCTTGAGCTCAAGCTTTCATATGTTAAACGAGCTCGAGCTCGAGCCTGGTCGAGCTCGGGCTCGGCTCGTTTGCACCCCTACAGTGTTACCCATATACCCATGATCAGTTGAAATACAATAAAGACAACAGTTTTGTACATGCACTATCAACATCTCTTGTCAAAACAGATGATGAAAGAAATCTGACAGTTCCCCTAGTTGATGAAAAAAAGTTAGTTACATGAAAGAAATCTGACAGAGGATGAAAATTTTATAAAACTAATTTTTCCGGCAAGAAATTCACGGCAGGCTTACATAAAAAGCATATTTTTCTTTCTTTACTGGCATATAATCCTTTGAAAAAACCATAGCAAAACACGCGTAATACGTTGCAGTATAGAGTTAGTTCTCGGTTCCTCCAAAACAAACACTATATAGACCAATGTTCCTACTGTCAGTCTTGCATTTCTACTATTGCCACTTCCTAGATGCTAGGTATACGATTGACCGTAAATACATAGATGAACCTCATTTCTCACTAAACTAGCCGCAAACAAGTAATCAAACTCTAAAACTGAAACAAACAATATAACTGCATGCTAGAAAACTACCTCATCAGCATGGCGTTTACCACTAATCCATTCTGCTTGAACAGAATCAACCGTATGCACTCCATCATCACGAACAGACTCACCGTTATCCCTCACTTCTCGTATAACATCAGTACCATAACCACTACTAACACTACCACCACTACTACCTCTCTCACCGGCATAACCACTGCTGCTAGGGCTCGACAATCCTCCATCCACTTCCGCCTCAACCTCCACCTCCATATTATTATTCATCCACACTCTCGATCCACTCGCATGACTACTCTCACCAACCGAATTGTTGTTATCTATCCGAATCTCGCCAACAGTTTCGTAACTTCCGTTCAACGATGAATCGTTGATTTCCGATACGGATTCGTGCTCGGCAGAAACTACTGCTAATGTTTCGTCCATTGGAGAGGTGAATGAGATCGATGAGAGTTGATTCTCGATTGCGTCTAACGAGTTATCGATCGAATTGGAATTAGGTTTTTGGACGGTTGAATTTGCTTCTTGTTCTTCTTCTTCGTCGGATGATGGTGGTTGTGAGGTTGAATTGGACGCCATTATTGGTGATGTGATGAGATTTGAAGATTGATAGTGTGAGATTTGGGGATGAATTGGATTGTTAGGGTTTTTGATTTTGGGATTTAGGGGAAATGAATGAGAAGGTGGTTGGTTGGTGGTGTTGTGTTCCTCCCTCTATGAAGACTTTGTTATGAACAATAGGTGATGGATACATCAGACAAAAGGTTTAATTTTAAGTTATTAGTTATTTGTTTGTTTATTTTTTCATATTATAAGTTATAAGTTACAAGTTATATGTTTATTTCAGCAGCCTGAAGTTAAAAAATAAATATTCTTTTTTTTCTTGCACACTGTAAAGTTTTGGTCCATCTCTTCTGCTATAAATGTCTGTAGATGTGGTCTGCAGATTTTAGAATTTTAATAAGAATTTTGGTGAAACGTGATTGAAAAATTAATGTTGGAGGGAGATGTAAAGAGGAAAAATTAATATTAGGAGGGAAAATATTTCAAGCGACATTTTATTAAAGTGTTTCAAGGATGGATATAGAAGATTTTAGAATTTAGAAGCACTTAAAAAATAGTGGCACACGTAAAGTACCATTAAAAGTTATCAAATATTTTAGTGGCATATGGAAAGTATCACTAAAAATCTAAATTAGTGGCATAAGGACTAAATGCCACTAAAAACGTGTGCTAAGCAAATGTGGCACACGTAAAATGCCACTAAAACCTAAATAAGTGGCACAAAAGCTAAATGCCACTAGAAGTGTGTGCCACTAAATGGACTTTTTTTTTTTGTAGTGCATGCATTAAGATTTCGTTTTGAGTTATTCGGGGGTATTAGCGTAACCTGTCGCCTTTATTCCACCGATTCCTTAATTCTTCCATTTATTTTGTTTGACTTGTTCTGATGAACTTTATTACTTATAATGGTCAAACATTTATCCTTGTGCCTTAACATTCTTGTTTGTTAGTTTATAATTTTAATTACCTTGATTCTTATCCCTTCCCTTGGGCTTATTACCTTAATGTAATATGCTCCCATTATCCGGCTTCCGTTTACCTTTATTATCAAGCATTTTGCTTATTTGATTCGAACACCACCTTTCTGTTGTTAGCGACCCTTAGGTCTATTTCTTTTGCTAATGTTCCGAAGGCCCATTTCTCAAGTCTTATTTGGTAAAACCACTGTCATGGTTATACGGCTTTTGGGGTTTACCCGTTCTTATTCTAACACTTTCATAAAGTTTATTTTACTAGGCTTTTATATAATCACATCCGTTACTGCGGTCACTGTTCTTCCTCATGAGGGTTCGATTAATAATGTATTACTTGGATGGTTATACCTACCCAAGTTTCTAAATTTGTATTTATTGACACTTTATTATTCATAATAGCGAATAATACGTATCATTCATTTAACTTCTTTTTCGCGGATATTCTCGGTCCGAGTCTTAATTTCTTATCTTTAACCTTAATCCTAAAATTAATTCATTTAATTTTATTATTGTTTATCGTTGCATGAAATTTATCCACATCATTTGTTGATGCAAATGATGCTCCTACGCGTTTTATTTAGTTCAGCCAAGTCTATAACCTTGTCTTCGCCATTTATTATTATTGCAATTTCCGGGTTCGAGTGTAATTACACTCCTTCCCAACACAAGGTTTATTCACTTCATTAATTTCCCGGGTTCGAGTGTACACGCACTCCTTCCCATTGCAATATCTATCGAGATTACTTTTACCTCGATGCTCAACGTACAGTTTCAGCACTTCTTATAAACAATAGAACTTTTATTATTATCTATTTCTATTTTTCAAAGCCTTGGTAATTTCGTTAACACTAGTGTAGGATGTTAAATAAATCGGTATAAAACAAACGATTTATTTGCACTCGTAATAATTAAAAATTCATACTGAAATTTAATCTACAAGAGTATACCTGAAACGACATCAGGTTCAGCTTTAGCCTCCGTGGCTGTTATATAAAACAACTTTGTCCTTGATTTCTGGGCATCAGATCTTGTGTCAGCTGTGTCCTTGGTTCTGAGCCTTTCTGGACAATTAGACTTTTTATGTCTTGGCTTACCACATGTGCTCTTGTGAATTTTTCCACAAACTCTGCACTGATGTAACACACTTTTTGTAACCCCCCTTCTTGGGAGCGTTATTATACTTGGACTTCTTTACGGATCTTGGATTCATATCCAACACCCTCCTTTCTTCTATTTCTTGTAGTATGCTGTCTTTCAATTCAGCCATCTCTATTTCTGAAATGTTTACATAGGTTGTTAAACATTCCATTTATAACACATGCTTTACTTGTTTTGATTCAATCAAGTTCATAACTTGATTTAATCGTTCTTGTTTTGATTCAATCAAGTTCATAACTTGATTTAATCGTTCTTGTTTTGATTCCATCAAGTTCATAACTTGATTTAATCGTTCTTGTTTTGATTCAATCAAGTTCATAACTTGATTTAATCGTTCTTGTTTTGATTCAATCAAGTTCATAACTTGATTTAATCGTTCTTGTTTTGATTCAATCAAGTTCATAACTTGATTTAATCGTTCTTGTTTCATGCATTTCTTGTATTTGAGTGAGCTTACACACTCTTTTCATGCATATTTGTTCATGATTTATTTCTATATTCTCTAATTTCTACTTAAACGATTAACTCTTACCGGATGCTTGATCGAGCTTGAACCGAACACTTTGTTGACAACCTTAAGCTCTGATTACCAACTTGTAACACCCGTCTAATTATACTTGATTTTAATAATAGATTATACCATTGTACTTAAAAGTTCGCTTAATTAACATAACTTTCATAAAAGAAGTTCATAACTTAATTTAATCCCTAGTTAACCCAAAGACTAGGTTAAAACATTTTAAAAGTCATTTAACAATTGTTTACATCCCAAAAACAAAGTCTATTAAAGGTTTAAAACGTTGCAGAAGCTTGAAAGTAGTGTTCGGTTCTTCAAAATCTAGCTCGATCATCTTCCGGTTAATTACCATCAACACCTAAGATCAAAACACAACACAAGTTAGTTTTGATCAAGTCCAAATGATTGCACACAAGTTCCATGGATCAACAAATAAAAAAAATAAAATTTTTCGGTTTGAGGGCGTCGCGTAGCGCCACTGGGGCTCGCGCTACGCGAGGCCCTTGTTTTCTCAGCCTCCTTTGTTATTTGATGCTGCATATTCCCAGCTCCAAGTTAAATCAAGTTCCAACTTTAAATAGCCATAACTTTTGACTCGTAAGTCCGTTTTAGGTGATTCTTTTTCCTATGCGTCTGTAAATTCATTACCGACATGCCTATTATAAATTTCATGCCGAAAAGTAGGCTTACGGACTGAAGGACTATATGGCCATATGCAATTGTTTGACCCATGTCAACTTAACACAATTTACTACCATTTAACTCATAAACCTATGGCGCTTTATGCCCAACATCCGGGGCTTATTATCACCCGCACTTTTTTACCAAGTTCATGGTTTAATGCCTTTGTGATTATTATCGCCATTGCCGACTACTAGAGCGTTTAAAACTAAAATTTTCACAACTAATAGATCCGTTGGCTCATCTTGTGGAACCATCCACTTATGATGACTACCAATTGGTTCGTTGACTATACTAAATCTATTAATTCACATTCCAACCCTAATCAATCTAAAATTCAATGCAATTTTCGATTCAACAATAAGATTTACAAAACTTAACGACAACTCGCTTAATGTAACTAATCAAGTTACGTACCTTTAAAGCACACCCTTCAACCGTGTATCACCTTCGGCTTGTCCACTTAACGATCTGGATTCTTTACCTAACGAGTTCCATTTACAACCATTTTAGAACCCTTTTTACATTTATTTATCATAATTCATTATGATATCCGAATATGCGTTTTTGTCCGATTATTAACATTTTGATCCTCGCTTAGGCATTTTAACAAACACCTGGCGGGTCGGATTTTTACAAAATCAATAGTAAATTCATGACTTGTTAATTTCATCTAAATCAACTTCAATTTAGCAATTTACACAAAGTTTTAGCATCGATTTTTCAGAAAATTACTTCATGCATTCAAATTTCACTAGAATAAGAATCATACTTCTAGTGTTTATCTAGTTTCTACAAACCAAATAATCACCTACAATGGTGATTAAAATCACCACAAGTATCATACAAGATTTCAACAAGAATTCATCTAGGGTTTTTCTCTAGACATCAATTCGCTTCTAATTTCAGCAATACAACAATCATGCAGGCTAATTTTCAAAACTCATGAGTTCATCTAAATTTTGAAGTGGAACCAAATATCAAAATTTCACATACCTTACGATCCCTTTGTCGAGGTGATTACTAATATGTATTCAGTTTTCGATTTAGACTTGATTGGAGCCTTCAATTGTGAGTTTTTTTTTGTAAGAGTTAGGGTTTGAAGGGGAATCCCCTGGTCGCCCTTTTCCTCTGATCGAACCAGACACACCATTCAGTGTGTGTTTGGTGTGTTATTTACTTATAAAACATCCTAGTTTCATGTTTGACAAGTTTGGTCCCTCTACTACACACGACATATTTAAAAACAAATATTTTAACCATATTTGTTCTATTATGTTGAGACACTTACTAACTAGGTTATTCATTCCTAGTTATTTTATCTTGACTATTACCGCTATTTATTTTAAATAAGATATTTAAAATTTCAGGGTGTTACATTATGATTCCGCCTGTAAGTTTTACCTTACACTTAATATCTGGGGTTCTTACGGGAAGATTTCTAAAAGTTTGCTAAGCGTAAAATCTTATGAGAGACTTAGCAGTACCAGAATCCAAACGTAACTCTTAGCCAAAAAAATCACAATAAGGGTTTATCTGGCGTTATTATTAATGTGAACTGCCTCTAATTATTCATCAGGAGGGTTAAACGCCTCCATTCTCAATCCTTTTTAAACTTAGCTACAAAATCTTTGACAAACTTTTAGGGCAGTCTCGACTTTGACTGGTTATTTCTTAATCTATATAACATGAGTAACTGAGTTAGGTCCATAATGGATTTATAATGAGCAGGTTTTGAAACCCTAGAGTTCCCTTTTATAGCCGATGCTAAATCATCGATATATATATAGTGCATTGTGCTTAAGTTCTAGGTTAACCGAATAAGAGCACTATTTTAACCAATGAACCAAGGTTTGCAACCTACTGCCGATAGTTTATAGCTCTTATGGGGGAGTCGGAAAAATTCTTATTCTATCTTTTCCATTTCGCAAAGCGGTTACCAGGTTTTTCTAATAAGGTCCTTAAAATTTGGACCATCCCATACTGTATAAGGGGATCTTTCTTGTGGACTCCATTAGTGTCCTCACTAATCAAGGGTATTACCACTGAATGATTGTGACGCACACATTACCGTGTGCTTTCCAGCATAACCACTGATATACCTAATGGTTTCTTCTTCTCTCAACAATTCCTTGCAATCAATGGCCCCTTTTAATTATTGAAGTCTCTTGACTTCCAAGAGACGAAGTACTTTTTAAGTACATCCTAAAAAAAATGGGCTCCTTGCCACATATGATTTTATTTGGGTCATTCTTCGCATATGGAGTATGAATAAAGCTCTTCTCATGAGCAGTGATAATTATAGTTTTGGAGATTAACTCCGTTAACAATGAGGTTCACACTTGATGCACTATTAACATTTGTCGCATCTCTAGCATCGCGACTGTTGTTTGTCTCTTCTGAGTTTTCCATATTCAAATCTTTTGGGTATTAGATACCAATTTAACAATTAATTGAGTGCATTTCACAGCTTAGTCATCATCCTGATGACTTATCATACATCAACCATGGTATTATTAAACCATATGAGCATTCCTAAGGAGTGTTATTTGATTGTACATCAATCATATTCAGCCTAAGTCGCAAAAGGATCAATAATGGCCTTTAGGGTTTTGGCCGAGTCCGTTACCCTTTTGACAGGGGATCAACATGTCCCAACTGTCTTCGGTATGTAGATGATTTCAGATAGCTCGAAGGCTTGCCATAGTGACTTCCAAAAATACATAACATTTTGTCCGTCAGGAAGGACATAACTAATCATATGGCACGAACGCCTTGTCACAAAGGATGTTATAAGGTATGGCAACCCACTCCTGTTGCGGAGGATAGTAGTTTATAAGCCGTAATCTATTAGATTAGGGGTTTTAAGATTTGAACCTAGTTTTCACCGTTGAACAGGGAGTTATAGACTACAACTGCCATCGTCCTGAAGGATGATTCATTTCGGCACATAGGTAAATCATAGGACATCATTAGCGGTTGCCTACATATATACATGTATGTATATATATATATGTATATATATATATATAATCATCGTTATTGAGTATATCAGTCATGATCTTATCGATCTTATAAACTATAAGGCTTATGCATTGCCCATTACTTCCGATGATGTACCACAATGGTTATATTTAATAATGTCTCTAATGGACAATATAATATAAAACTCGTAGGCGTTATAGACCCTATCGGTGATTCAGGATAACGCCACGAAGGGTAATACAATAAACACACTTATATATAGGAAGTACCAGCGGCGTATCCACCATGCGTTTATTGTATTACTCTAGTTTCTTTATCTAAATCACCGTCAAGATACATATAATCATAACCATCGAGTTGGAAAGTACTTTTTGAGATCTTACTACGAAGATAGGAAGACTTAAAACTGTACTGCAAATATCCTACAAGATAACATGATCATCGTATTAGACGATTTTTATTTACAATTGCACTGATCATATGGACTGTAACAACTCTCATTAAAAGTACTATTTAATATATTAATTAGTCCAAAAGGAAACCCTAATCGAGAGACCCAAGTGATTCTGAACAAACCCTGAAATTTTCATAATTTTCAGAATCAGGATTAGGGCCCCTAAAACTCAAGGGGGGTAAACCCTAGTTGATAATTATCTTTAAAATTCGTTGTCAAATAACTGAAAAATGAAAGTACTGACTCATCAAGGCTAGTCCCAGTCGTGGCTAGTCTATAGACCTATTTTTCAACCCATACGATGCGTATGGTATGTTTGGCTACGATGCGCAGCCAGTTTAAATACCATACGATGCGCAGGGTATGTATGGCCTACGATGCGCAAGGGTTCCAAAATTTCACCTATAAATAGCAGACATTGGCATTCGTTTTCTGAACACTTTACGACGAAATAATTCTCACAAATACACTGTGTTACGAACTGTTATTCCATAAATCAACCCCCGGGTATCGAAATTCTGCTACAAAACAGGGTATTAGCACAATCGCTGCTACGATTTATTTATCCGACGATCAATATATCCAATGAATGTTTAAGTGCCGCCCACATTAGGGTTATACTTTGTCGTTCGTCGTTAATTCGATGGATGAGTTGAAGTATCGTACTTTGTCGTTCGTCGTTAATTCGATGGATGAGTTGAAGTACCACACTTTGTCATTCATTGTGAGAATTTGATCTCGTGAGTTATCGTAATTGCTGGATTGATTACTAACCCCATTTTGTGTGCATTGTATTTAAATTAGGTTAACAAGACTGATTCATAAACTAGACTCTGTCCATATTAAACCAGCAATGTGAGTCATTCTCTTTTTATCAAATTGCTTTACAAAAACCTATTTATTTAAAAGTTATAATTACAGGGATTAAGTTTATGTAATCACCATATTACAGCCGGTATGTGGGGTTTTGTATACATTACTTGATAATCGTCACCATTGGGGCAGCCAATGGGGGATATGACCATAGTCACAGACACCATTGGACGAATGGCCCAATGGGTCGGGTGGCAAGTACCGTGGGTAGTTGGCTTGATATCAGAAACATTGTAATCGCTCTTAATACTGTAAATTATAACAAATGTGTCATTTTAGTAAATAGAATGATTCACTCAGTATTTCCCGCTGACAAAATTTTTTTCAAACATGTTTCAGGTGATCTGTTGTAATTCAGGAAAAGTGCTGAGGAGCATATCAAGCTTAAGATAGTGGCTCATTATAAAGAAATAAGTTTTGTAACATAAAGATTTTATAGTAAAATCATACTATTGTAAATTATCAGGGTTTTATCCCGAAAGGTGAAATAAAATAAATCAGGAAAATTTTAGCTTTAAACGATCCTATTTCCGCTGTTAAACTCAATTAAATAAATACCGCAGGATTTCTGTCCCACGGCTCCTGAAACGGGTCAAACCGGGTCGGGGGCCGTGACAGAAATAAGGTGGTATCAGAGCCACTGAGTTAAGCTAATTAAGTATTTAAAAATACTTAATTTTTCCTGATTACTATTATGTGATTATGTGTGTTATTAACTGAATATTTGTTAGTTACAGTATGGGTAAGAAAAAGCTGTCAAGTATCTATCTTAAATTAGATAGATCATCCAATGAGAAGGGAAGTTCATCTCGAACCAAATCCTCGAATCAGGCTGAAATTCCTGAAGAAGGAATATTTGTGCGAAAGGCACATTACGAGGAAACACTTTCTCCTGAAAGGAGGGAAATGATTCTTAAGAAAAGTAAAGAGAAAATCCGAGAGAAGAGGATTAAACGAGAAATCCAGGAATTAATTGATAAATCACCTTGGGAAGATAAGCTAGATGAGAAATGGGCAAATTTATATATGCTAGCCACAGTAGCAGAAAATATAAATCTTTAAAGATTAGCACCCTACCCTCACAATCTAGAAACTCTGTGTGATAAATAAAATTTGAAACCTAAGGATGTTTGTCAGTTATCTTTGTAATCAACTAGTACACATTATGTAATAAATTACAAAGTTATTTGTAAATTTTAACTTAGTATTTTATACATTTTGCATATATGCTACATCAGCATGAGTGAGATCTCTGAAGCTTTTCAGAACCTTAATCTTTACCCAGTGAATATTGAAGCTTCCAAAGAATATACTAGCTACTTTCCCGATATAGAACAACCGGTAGAATTCAAGGTTCCACCTGTAAACAAGCAAAAACGAAAGAAAAAGAAGAATTACGTGTGGGGAAGTCGCATACGTAAGAAAAAGCCAGCCACAAAACTTCCCAAAATAAACAATCCTTTGAAAAAGGGAAAAGAAATTATAATCGGAGAGAATTTTAAACAACCGGAAATTGAAACCAGGAAAAGTCCTAGACTACAGGAGATGAAAACTAAAGACAAAGAAGATTCTAGGCAGATGGAAAGGCAGTTTGAGGAATACTCTAAAGACATAGTAATGGAAGTTGGGCAAGGGTCTAGACCAACTCAGAGAGAAATCGGAGAGAGCTCCAATCAAAACCAGGGAAGGACCTTTCAAGAAGAGATAGATTACCTATTGGCAAGCTGTGAAACCATTCAGCCTGTCAATAATAATAATAATAATAATAATAATAATAATAATAATAATAATAATAATATTTATAATTATCCTCTGGAAAACCAAATCCCTATGAATTGGGAACCAGCAATTCCAGATCCCATAGTCCACTCCCAACCCATAGGAATGGACGAATGGTGGACGAACGATTGGCAATTTCAAAATATTGTCAACGATCCATACTCTTTTCTTCCACAATTCGATACAGAGCCATTACCTAATCCACCCATGAGCAATGAAAACATGGCTGAACTTCGCCACTTTGGCGAAGAGTTGTTTGATGCTGGAACTAGAATCAGGGAAATAGGGGGACAGATTGCTTGGAAGTACGATGAGAGGGAAATGCGTTTTTAGAACAGCAAGTGACGAGAGATAGTACGATGGTAGTTGTATAATAGTACTAGTAAGTTAGTCTGTAAATAACCAATAAAACTCTGTAAAATATTGGTGTGTAACGATGCATATTATGATAGATATATAAATGAAATCGAGAAATCGATTGTTTTGACTATATCTGTATTATATAATTTCTGATTGTTTGTATATAATTATTATTTATCAGTTACTAATAAAAAATTTATATATATACATTATCAGATGGCAAACAGTGGTAATGAACCTATAAATGAAGTTAATCAGTCTGAGCAACATCCAGGAGATCAATATATGACTCGGCAAGATATTGAAAACATTGTTGCTCAAGGGATAGCCAATGCTATTCCAGCATTTGTCGCTGCTATAAAGAATCCGATCGAACCGCAACAAATTGTCCCTAGTAAACAAATTACTGAAGATAACTTCAGTAATAGTGTAAATGGAGGCAATAATCATGTTAATCATAATAAGGAACCACATCAAGCTCCATTACCCAAGAAAATGAAAACTGCAACGCCTGGTTGCACTTTCAAAGAATTCCTTGCTTGTAAACCCACTGAATTTGCAGGCAATGAAGGAGCAACTGCATCACTGCGTTGGTTAGAGAAAACCGAAGCAGTTATTGCAATAAGTAAATGTGGTAAAGATGATCAGGTCATGTATTCATCCAATCTGTTCAAAGAAGGAGCACTCGAGTGGTGGAACACTGTGTTACAATCAAAAGGAAGAGTAATAGCTTATGCTATGACTTGGGAAGAATTTAAGGGTTTGGTGGAAAGAAAATTCTGTCCTGAGTATGAAAAAGAACAGATGACGAATAAGTTTCTAAGTCATCGGATGATGGGTGTAGATTGTCGCGGTTATACCTCGACATTCTTTGAATATGCTAGAGTGGTACCAACACTGGCTTCGCCAGAACCGGTACTTATTTCTCGCTATATTTGGGGGCTAATTAGCGAAATCCGCAATATTGTTAAAGCTGCGAGACCTCGCACTATTGATGATGCGGTAGAATTAGCTAACACTCTAACCGATGAATTGATACGCACAAGAGATGAAGATAGGAAGAAGGCACTAGCTCAGAAAATTACCCAAGGATTTCGTGTGGGTAATAATAACAGCTTCAAGAGAAAAGGAACAGGGCAATCTCCAGCTCCGTCATTCTGCAGGAAATGCAAAAAGAAGCATTATGGGAGATGCGATATCACTTGCAATTTTTGCAAAGCTGTAGGACATCGTGAAGAAAACTGCAAAAAGAAAACAGTAATTTGTTTTAATTGTGGAGAAGCGGGGCATTATAAAACAGAATGTCCTAAATTGGTCAAACCAGTAGATAACAAACCCAAGACGACCGAAGGAACCACAAAGAAAAATGTCAGGGCATTTCAGCTGACCACTCAAGAAGCAGAACTCATTCCGGATGTGATAGCGGGTACGTTCTTAGTTCACAACGTATATGCAAAAGTATTATTTGACTCTGGTGCAAACCAAAGTTTTATAAATACTTCATTCTGTCAAGCTCTTAGTTTACCTTTAACCAATATTAGGCAGATTTTTACAGTTGAAACCGCAGACGGAAATTCAGTTAAAATAGATAAAGTTTTGCAAGAAGGAAATATAGAACTTTTAGGACATAAATTCTCTGCAAAACTATTGCCGATGAATTTAGCTGAATTTGATGTTGTATTAGGAATGGATTGGTTAGTATCCAACCATGCTAGAATTCTTTGTGATCAGAATTCCATAGAAATTCAATCACCTACCGGAGAAGTGATTAGGATTACAGGAGATAAACCACGTAAGCCCATGAAGTTCATATCAGTAATGAAAGTTGCTAATTATGAACGAAAACAAGGAATAGTGTATATGATTTCGGTAATCATTAACACTAAGGGAAAGGATCTTAAGGAAATACCCGTAGTATCAGAATATTCCGATATATTTCCAGAAGATTTACCAGGATTACCTCCAGATAGGGAAGTAGAATTTAGGATTCATTTAATTCCAGGAACTACACCGATAGCCAAGGCACCTTATCGGTTAGCACCCACAGAAATGTTAGAACTGAAAAAGCAATTAGATGAATTACTAAGTAAAGGATTCATACAACCTAGCTCATCCCCTTGGGGAGCGCCAGTGTTGTTTGTGAAGAAAAAGGATGGTTCAATGAGAATGTGTATCGATTATAGAGAATTGAATAAGGTTACAATTAAGAATCGATATCCATTACCTAGGATTGATGATCTTTTTGATCAACTTCAGGGGAGCTAGATATTTTTCTAAGATAGATTTACGCTCCGGATATCATCAATTGAAGGTACAAGAAGAAGACATACCTAAAACTGCTTTTAGAACTAGGTATGGTCATTACGAGTTTACAGTCATGCCCTTCGGGTTAACAAATGCACCTGCAGCATTCATGGACATGATGAATAGGATCTGTAAACCGTATTTGGATAAATTTGTAATCGTTTTCATAGACGATATACTTATTTATTCCAAAAGTCAGACAGAGCATTGTGAACATCTTCATGCACTCTTAACTTTGTTAAGAAAAGAAAAGTTGTACGCCAAATTCTCAAAATGCGAATTTTGGCTAAAGGAAGTGCAATTTTTAGGACACATGGTGAATCATGAAGGTATTCATGTAGATCCTGCCAAGATAGAGGCAATTACCAAGTGGAAGGTTCCACAAACAGCAATGGAAATAAGAAGTTTTATAGGTTTAGCTGGGTATTATAGACGGTTTATTAAGGATTTTTCCAAGATAGCCGTACCATTAACTAAGTTAACCTGTAAAACCACTAAGTTTGAATGGGGACCTAAACAAGAAGAAGCTTTTAGAATTTTGAAACAGAAACTAACCCATGCACCAATCTTAGCCTTACCAGAAGGAACTGAAGATTTTGAAGTATACTGTGATGCTTCAAAATTAGGATTTGGATGTGTGCTTATGCAACGTAAGAAGGTAATTGCGTATGCCTCAAGACAATTGAAAAAGCACGAAGAAAACTATACGACTCATGATTTAGAATTAGGAGCCGTAATTTTTGCCCTTAAGATTTGGAGACATTATCTTTACGGAAGTAAATTTACTGTCTACACCGATCACAAAAGTTTAAGATACATATTTGGGCAAAAAGAGTTAAACATGAGGCAAAGGAGATGGATGGAAATATTAAGTGACTACGACTGTGATATTCAATATCATGAAGGAAAGGCAAATGTAGTTGCAGATGCCTTAAGTCGTAAGTATTATGAGAAACAACGACGAGTTCGTGCTCTCAGATTAAATCTACAAATAGATTTAATGGAACAATTAAAGAATGTTCAAACTACAGCAATCAAGGATGATGCTGAAGGAATGAAGGGACGAATCAAGGAATTAGAACAAGGAGCAGATGGAATTTGGAGATTCCACAAAAGTAGAAATTGGGTACCTAAGCAAGGAGACTTAAGGATTAAGATTTTAGAAGAAGCTCATAAATCTAGGTATACTATGCACCCAGGAAACAATAAGATGTACCAAGATTTAAAGAAGAACTTTTGGTGGATAGGAATGAAAAGGGACATAGCCAGCTATGTTTCTAAATGTCTTACTTGTTCACAAGTTAAGGCAGAACATCAAAAACCGTCAGGACTACTACAACAGTTAGAGATGCCAGTGTGGAAATGGGAACTTATAACAATGGATTTTGTTACTAAGTTACCCAAAACCAGAAAAGGTAATAATGCGATTTGGGTAATTGTGGATCGATTAACCAAATCAGCTCACTTTCTACCTATGAAAGAAACCTTTAGCATGGAAAGACTGGCTAAATTGTATGTAGATGAAGTTGTATCCTTACATGGAGTTCCACTCTCCATTGTTTCGGATAGAGATAGTCGGTTTACTTCCCATTTCTGGAAAAGTTTCCAGCAAGCTATGGGAACTCGATTAAATTTGAGCACTGCATATCATCCACAAACAGATGGACAAAGTGAAAGAACAATCCAAACTCTAGAAGACATGCTCCGAGCATGTGTAATAGACTTTGGTGGAAGTTGGGATGATCATTTACCATTAATTGAATTCTCCTATAACAATAGTTATCATTCAAGTATTGAAACTGCTCCATTCGAAGCACTGTATGGAAGAAAGTGCAGAACTCCAGTTTGTTGGGCAGAAATCGGAGAAAGTCAATTATCAGGACCTGAAATAGTGCAAGAAACGACTGATAAGATTACTCAAATCAAGGAAAGATTGAAGACGGCTCGAGATCGCCAGAAAAGTTATGCAGACAATAGAAGCAAGCCGTTAGAATTCCAAATTGGAGACAGAGTACTGTTAAAAGTTTCTCCTTGGAAAGGAGTAGTCAGATTTGGAAAGAAAGGAAAGCTAAGTCCAAGGTACGTAGGACCATTTTCAGTGATCCAACGTATAGGACCAGTAGCTTATCGTTTACAATTACCAGAAGAATTATCTGGAGTACATAATGTATTTCATGTATCCAATCTCAAGAAATGCTTATCAGATGAATCTCTGGTAGTACCTCTTCGAGATATAGAGGTAAACGAAAGGTTGAAATTTGTTGAGAAACCTCTTCAAATTGAGGATCGAAAGATCAAGTTTCTCAAACACAAACGACTAGTTTTAGTCAAAGTAAAGTGGGACTCAAAGAGGGGAGCTGAATACACTTGGGAACTGGAATCAGAAATGAAGAAAAAGTATCCACACTTATTCCAGTAAATCTCGAGGACGAGATTTTTCTTAAGGTGGGTAGAATGTAACAACTCTCATTAAAAGTACTATTTAATATATTAATTAGTCCAAAAGGAAACCCTAATCGAGAGACCCAAGTGATTCTGAACAAACCCTGAAATTTTCATAATTTTCAGAATCAGGATTAGGGCCCCTAAAACTCAAGGGGGGTAAACCCTAGTTGATAATTATCTTTAAAATTCGTTGTCAAATAACTGAAAAATGAAAGTACTGACTCATCAAGGCTAGTCCCAGTCGTGGCTAGTCTATAGACCTATTTTTCAACCCATACGATGCGTATGGTATGTTTGGCTACGATGCGCAGCCAGTTTAAATACCATACGATGCGCAGGGTATGTATGGCCTACGATGCGCAAGGGTTCCAAAATTTCACCTATAAATAGCAGACATTGGCATTCGTTTTCTGAACACTTTACGACGAAATAATTCTCACAAATACACTGTGTTACGAACTGTTATTCCATAAATCAACCCCCGGGTATCGAAATTCTGCTACAAAACAGGGTATTAGCACAATCGCTGCTACGATTTATTTATCCGACGATCAATATATCCAATGAATGTTTAAGTGCCGCCCACATTAGGGTTATACTTTGTCGTTCGTCGTTAATTCGATGGATGAGTTGAAGTATCGTACTTTGTCGTTCGTCGTTAATTCGATGGATGAGTTGAAGTACCACGCTTTGTCATTCATTGTGAGAATTTGATCTCGTGAGTTATCGTAATTGCTGGATTGATTACTAACCCCGTTTTGTGTGCATTGTATTTAAATTAGGTTAACAAGACTGATTCATAAACTAGACTCTGTCCATATTAAACCAGCAATGTGAGTCATTCTCTTTTTATCAAATTGCTTTACAAAAACCTATTTATTTAAAAGTTATAATTACAGGGATTAAGTTTATGTAATCACCATATTACAGCCGGTATGTGGGGTTTTGTATACATTACTTGATAATCGTCACCATTGGGGCAGCCAATGGGGGATATGACCATAGTCACAGACACCATTGGACGAATGGGCCAATGGGTCGGGTGGCAAGTACCGTGGGTAGTTGGCTTGATATCAGAAACATTGTAATCGCTCTTAATACTGTAAATTATAACAAATGTGTCATTTTAGTAAATAGAATGATTCACTCAGTATTTCCCGCTGACAAAATTTTTTTCAAACATGTTTCAGGTGATCTGTTGTAATTCAGGAAAAGTGCTGAGGAGCATATCAAGCTTAAGATAGTGGCTCATTATAAAGAAATAAGTTTTGTAACATAAAGATTTTATAGTAAAATCATACTATTGTAAATTATCAGGGTTTTATCCCGAAAGGTGAAATAAAATAAATCAGGAAAATTTTAGCTTTAAACGATCCTGTTTCCGCTGTTAAACTCAATTAAATAAATACCGCAGGATTTCTGTCCCACGGCTCCTGAAACGGGTCAAACCGGGTCGGGGGCCGTGACATGGACTGTTAGGGTTGGGTATAACCCACCACTTTGAACAGGGGATCCTAAAGACCACCACTAACTTTGTCTTAATTCTAATAGAATAGAGTATAACCCGTAGGAATCTCATCGCTAGGGGATGCTAATTAGCATGATCATCATTTTAGACGATATTAGTCATGTTCGCATTGATCATATAGACTATTATGTTTGGACATAGTCCATCATTTTTAGACAGGGAGTCAAAGACCACCACTATCGTTGTCTTATCGGACAATCAGTTTAGCCTGTTGAGCTCAGTCTTGCATTATTATCCTGACCAATTGGATGAGTGTGAGCTTCAGATGGGTCAGCCATGGTGAAGCTTTGAAGGCTACAGACCATGTAGTAATAATTTGCTTATTTGTCGAACTTGATGATTAAATAGCCATGGTATAAATCAACCATATAGGCGAATAGATAGTATTAAATTTATTTGATTATGTTTTGCCTAGGTTTTTAAATAAACCATCTTTGGCATTTAAACGGAATAAAATCCTTTATGTTTATTAGACAGGGGACCTAAATCACGACTGTCAATGTCGTACCGACATTTTATATAGCACAAGGGCTTGTTCCAGAGGACTTTTGATGGCATAGAGGCCTTGTCACTAGGGAAATTTTAAAACATAATCAATGATTCCTTTGGATCGGAAAAATTTCATAGTTAATTGCCTTGACAAGAAGTTATGAAATAAAACTATCTTTGTCATAATTACATCCTTGCCCGTGGGCATATGTTTTGATGTATACGTCATGTTCGACGTTTATTAGCCATGATTCCTCTTGATCAATTAGGCTAAATAAGGGGTTTGGAAAAATTTCCTAATATAAAGGTGACAAGTGCGATTCTATCGCATCACTGTTGCCAGGAGTGTCATCATATTTATAATGTTACAAGGATTTGAATCCTTTGAATAGGTTCTACCATCTTGGCCTCGTCTGGGATGACATGTCACGGCCCCCGACCCGGTTTGACCCGTTTCAGGAGCCGTGGGACAGAAATCCTGCGGTATTTATTTAATTGAGTTTAACAGCGGAAACAGGATCGTTTAAAGCTAAAATTTTCCCGATTTATTTTATTTCACATTTCGGGATAAAACCCCGATAATTTACAATAGTATGATTTTACTATAAAATCTTTATGTTACAAAACTTATTTCTTTATTTTTATAATGAGCCACTATCTTAAGCTTGATATGCTCCTCAGCACTTTTCCTGAATTACAACAGATCACCTGAAACATGTTTGAAAAAGGTTTTGTCAGCGGGAAATACTGAGTGAATCATTCTATTTACTAAAATGACACATTTGTTATAATTTACAGTATTAAGAGCGATTACAATGTTTCTGATATCAAGCCAACTACCCACGGTACTTGTCACTCGACCCATTGGCCCATTCGTCCAATGGTGTCTGTGACTATGGTCATATCCCCCATTGGCTGCCCCAATGGTGACGATTATCAAGTAATGTATACAAAACCCCACATACCGGCTGTAACTTGGTGATTACAAAGACTTAATCCCCGTAATTATAACTTTGAAAACATTTAAGAATTTATAAAGCAATTTGATAAAAAGAGAATGACTCACATTGCTGGTTTAATATGGACAGAGTCTAGTTTATGAATCAGTCTTGTTAACCTAATTTAAATACAATGCACACAAAACGGGGTTAGTAATCAATCCAGCAATTACGATAATTCACGAGATCAAATTCTCACAATGAATGACAAAGTGCGGTACTTCAACTCATCCATCGAATTAACGACGAACGACAAAGTACGATACTTCAACTCATCCATCGAATTAACGACGAACGACAAAGTATAACCCTAATGTGGGCGGCACTTAAACATTCATTGGATATATTGATCTTCGGATAAATGAATTGTAGCAGAATTTCGATACCCGAGGGTGTAATTTCGGAATAACAGTTCGTAACTTAGTGTATTTGTGAGAATTATTTCGTCGTAAAGTGTTCAGAAAACGAATGCCAATGTCTGCTATTTATAGGTGAATTTTGGGAAGCCCTGCGCATCGTAGCCAAACATACCCTGCGCATCGTATGGTATTTAAACTGGCTGCGCATCGTAGCCAAACATACCATACGCATCGTATGGGTTGAAAAATAGGTCTATAGACTAGCCACGACTGGGACTAGCCTTGATGAGTTGCTACTTTCATTTTTCAGTATTTTGACAACGAATTTTAGTGGATAATTATCCACTAGGGTTTATCCCCCTTAGTTTTAGGGGCCCTAATCCTGATTCTGAAAATTATGAAAATTTCAGGGTTTGTTCAGAATCACTTGGGTCTCTCGATTAGGGTTTCCTTTTGGACTAATTAATATATTAAATAGTACTTTTGATGAGAGTTGTTACATTCTCCCCACCTTAAGAAAAATCTCGTCCTCGAGATTTACTGGAATAAATGAGGATACTTTCGCTTCATTTCTGATTCCAGTTCCCAAGTGTATTCAGCTCCTCTCTTTGAATCCCATCTGACTTTGACTAGAACTAGTCGTTTGTGTTTGAGAAACTTGATCTTTCGATCCTCAATTTGAAGAGGTTTCTCAACAAATTTCAACTTTTCGTTTACTTCTATATCTCGAAGAGGTACTACCAGAGATTCATCTGATAAGCATTTCTTGAGATTGGATACATGAAATACATTATGTACTCCAGATAATTCTTCTGGTAATCGCAAACGATAAGCTACTGGTCCTATACGTTGGATCACTGAAAATGGTCCTACGTACCTTGGACTTAGCTTTCCTTTCTTTCCAAATCTGACTACTCCTTTCCAAGGAGAAACTTTCAACAGTACTTGGTCTCCAACTTGAAATTCTAAAGGCTTACTTCTATTGTCTGCATAACTCTTCTGACGATCTCGAGCCGTCTTCAACCTTTCCTTGATTTGAGTAATCTTATCAGTTGTTTCTTGCACTATTTCAGGTCCTGATAATTGACTTTCTCCGATTTCTGCCCAACAAACTGGAGTTCTGCACTTTCTTCCATACAGTGCTTCGAATGGAGCAGTTTCAATGCTTGAATGATAACTATTGTTATAGGAGAATTCAATTAATGGTAAATGATCATCCCAACTTCCACCAAAGTCTATTACACATGCTCGGAGCATGTCTTCTAGAGTTTGGATCGTTCTTTCACTTTGTCCATCTGTTTGTGGATGATATGCAGTGCTTAGGTTTAATCGAGTTCCCATAGCTTGCTGGAAACTTTTCCAGAAATGGGAAGTAAACCGACTATCTCTATCCGAAACAATGGAGAGTGGAACTCCATGTAAGGATACAACTTCATCTACATACAATTTAGCCAGTCTTTCCATGCTAAAGGTTTCTTTCATAGGTAGAAAGTGAGCTGATTTGGTTAATCGATCCACAATTACCCAAATCGCATCATTACCTTTTCTGGTTTTGGGTAACTTAGTAACAAAATCCATTGTTATAAGTTCCCATTTCCACACTGGCATCTCTAACTGTTGGAGTAGACCTGAAGGTTTCTGATGTTCTGCCTTAACTTGTGAACAAGTAAGACATTTAGAAACATAGCTGGCTATGTCCTTTTTCATTCCTATCCACCAAAAGTTCTTTCTTAAATCTTGGTACATCTTATTGTTTCCTGGGTGCATAGTATACCTAGATTTATGAGCTTCTTCTAAAATCTTAGTCCTTAAGTCTCCCTGCTTAGGTACCCAGATTCTACTTTTGTGGAATCTCCAAATTCCATCTGCTCCTTGTTCTATTTCCTTGATTCGTCCTTTCATTCCTTCAGCATCATCCTTGATTGCTGTAGTTTGAACATTCTTCAATTGTTCCATTAAATCTATTTGTAGATTTAATCTGAGAGCACGAACTCGTCGTTGTTTCTCATAATACTTACGACTTAAGGCATCTGCAACTACATTTGCCTTTCCTTCATGATATTGAATATCACAGTCGTAGTCACTTAATATTTCCATCCATCTCCTTTGCCTCATGTTTAACTCTTTTTGCCCAAATATGTATCTTAAACTTTTGTGATCGGTGTAGACAGTAAATTTACTTCCGTAAAGATAATGTCTCCAAATCTTAAGGGCAAAAATTACGGCTCCTAATTCTAAATCATGAGTCGTATAGTTTTCTTCGTGCTTTTTCAATTGTCTTGAGGCATACGCAATTACCTTCTTACGTTGCATAAGCACACATCCAAATCCTAATTTTGAAGCATCACAGTATACTTCAAAATCTTCAGTTCCTTCTGGTAAGGCTAAGATTGGTGCATGGGTTAATTTCTGTTTCAAAATTCTAAAAGCTTCTTCTTGTTTAGGTCCCCATTCAAACTTAGTGGTTTTACAGGTTAACTTAGTTAATGGTACGGCTATCTTGGAAAAATCCTTAATAAACCGTCTATAATACCCAGCTAAACCTATAAAACTTCTTATTTCCATTGCTGTTTGTGGAACCTTCCATTTGGTAATTGCTTCTATCTTAGCAGGATCTACGTGAATACCTTCATGGTTTACCATGTGTCCTAAAAATTGCACTTCCTTTAGCCAAAATTCACATTTCGAGAATTTGGCGTACAACTTTTCTTTTCTTAACAAAGTTAAGAGTGCATGAAGATGTTCACAATGCTCTGTCTGACTTTTGGAATAAATAAGTATATCGTCTATGAAAACGATTACAAATTTATCCAAATACGGTTTACAGATCCTATTCATCATGTCCATGAATGCTGCAGGTGCATTTGTTAACCCGAAGGGCATGACTGTAAACTCGTAATGACCATACCTAGTTCTAAAAGCAGTTTTAGGTATGTCTTCTTCTTGTACCTTCAATTGATGATATCCGGAGCGTAAATCTATCTTAGAAAAATATCTAGCCCCCCTGAAGTTGATCAAAAAGATCATCAATCCTAGGTAATGGATATCGATTCTTAATTGTAACCTTATTCAATTCTCTATAATCGATACACATTCTCATTGAACCATCCTTTTTCTTCTCAAACAACACTGGCGCTCCCCAAGGGGATGAGCTAGGTTGTATGAATCCTTTACTTAGTAATTCATCTAATTGCTTTTTCAGTTCTAACATTTCTGTGGGTGCTAACCGATAAGGTGCCTTGGCTATCGGTGTAGTTCCTGGAATTAAATGAATTCTAAATTCTACTTCCCTATCTAGAGGTAATCCTGATAAATCTTCTGGAAATATATCGGAATATTCTGATACTACGGGTATTTCCTTAAGATCCTTTCCCTTAGTGTTAATGATTACCGAAATCATATACACTATTCCTTGTTTTCGTTCATAATTAGCAACTTTCATTACTGATATGAACTTCATGGGCTTACGTGGTTTATCTCCTGTAATCCTAATCACTTCTCCGGTAGGTGATTGAATTTCTATGGAATTCTGATCACAAAGGATTCTGGCATGGTTGGCTATTAACCAATCCATTCCTAATACAACATCAAATTCAGCTAAATTCATCGGCAATAGTCTTGCAGAGAATTTATGTCCTAAAAGTTCTATGTTTCCTTCTTGCAAAACTTTATCTATTTTAACTGAATTTCCGTCTGCAGTTTCAACTGTAAAAATCTGCCTAATATTGGTTAAAGGTAAACTAAGAGCTTGACAGAATGAAGTATTTATAAAACTTTGGTTTGCACCAGAGTCAAATAATACTTTTGCATATACGTTGTGAACTAAGAACGTACCCGCTATCACATCCGGAATGAGTTCTGCTTCTTGAGTGGTCAGCTGAAATGCCCTGACATTTTTCTTTGTGGTTCCTTCGGTCGTCTTGGGTTTGTTATCTACTGGTTTGAGCAATTTAGGACATTCTGTTTTATAATGCCCCGCTTCTCCACAATTAAAACAAATTACTGTTTTCTTTTTGCAGTTTTCTTCACGATGTCCTACAGCTTTGCAAAAATTGCAAGTGATATCGCATCTCCCATAATGCTTCTTTTTGCATTTCCTGCAGAATGACGGAGCTGGAGATTGCCCTGTTCCTTTTCTCTTGAAGCTGTTATTATTACCCACACGAAATCCTTGGGTAATTTTCTGAGCTAGTGCCTTCTTCCTATCTTCATCTCTTGTGCGTACCAATTCATCGGTGAGAGTGTTAGCTAATTCTACCGCATCATCAATAGTGCGAGGTCTCGCAGCTTTAACAATATTGCGGATTTCGCTAATTAGCCCCCAAATATAGCGAGAAATAAGTACCGGTTCTGGCGAAGCCAGTGTTGGTACCACTCTAGCATATTCAAAGAATGTCGAGGTATAACCGCGACAATCTACACCCATCATCCGATGACTTAGAAACTTATTCGTCATCTGTTCTTTTTCATACTCAGGACATAATTTTCTTTCCACCAAACCCTTAAATTCTTCCCAAGTCATAGCATAAGCTATTACTCTTCCTTTTGATTGTAACACAGTGTTCCACCACTCGAGTGCTCCTTCTTTGAACAGATTGGATGAATACATGACCTGATCATCTTTACCACATTTACTTATTGCAATAACTGCTTCGGTTTTCTCTAACCAACGCAGTGATGCAGTTGCTCCTTCATTGCCTGCAAATTCAGTGGGTTTACAAGCAAGGAATTCTTTGAAAGTGCAACCAGGCGTTGCAGTTTTCATTTTCTTGGGTAATGGAGCTTGATGTGGTTCCTTATTATGATTAACATGATTATTGCCTCCATTTACACTATTACTGAAGTTATCTTCAGTAATTTGTTTACTAGGGACAATTTGTTGCGGTTCGATCGGATTCTTTATAGCAGCGACAAATGCTGGAATAGCATTGGCTATCCCTTGAGCAACAATGTTTTCAATATCTTGCCGAGTCATATATTGATCTCCTGGATGTTGCTCAGACTGATTAACTTCATTTATAGGTTCATTACCACTGTTTGCCATCTGATAATGTATATATAAATTTTATTAGTATTTGCTAAATAACAATTATATACAAACAATCAGAAATTTTAAAATACAGATATAATCAAAACAATCGATTTCTCGATTTTATTTTATATCTAATATGCATCTTTACTCACAAATATCATACAAAGTTTTATTTGCTATTTACAGACTAACTTTATTATTACTATTATACAACTACCATCATACTATCTCTCGTCACTTGCTGTTCTAAAAACGCATTTCCCTCTCGTCGTACTTCCAAGCAATCTGTCCCCCTATTTCCCTGATTCTAGTTCCAGCATCAAACAACTCTTCGCCAAAATGGCGAAGTTCAGCCATGTTTTCATTGCTCATGGGTGGATTAGGTAATGGTTCTGGATCGAATTGTGGAAGAAAAGAGTATGGATCGTTGACAATATTTTGAAATTGCCAATCGTTCGTCCACCATTCGTCCATTCCTATGGGTTGGGAGTGGACTATGGGATCTGGAATTGCTGGTTCCCAATTCATAGGGATTTGGTTTTCCAGAGGATAATTATAATTATTATTATTATTATTATTGACAGGCTGAATGGTTTCACAGCTTGCCAATAGGTAATCTATCTCTTCTTGAAAGGTCCTTCCCTGGTTTTGATTGGAGCTCTCTCCGATTTCTCTCTGAGTTGGTCTAGACCCTTGCCCAAGTTCCATTACTATGTCTTTAGAGTATTCCTCAAACTGCCTTTCCATCTGCCTAGAATCTTCTTTGGCTTCAATCTCTATCTGTATTCCTATCTCCTTAACCTCTTCCTTGTCTTTAGTTTTCATCTCCTGAAGTCTAGGACTTTTCCTGGTTTCAATTTCCGGTTGTTTAAAATTCTCTCCGATTATAATTTCTTTTCCCTTTTTCAAAGGATTGTTTATTTTGGGAAGTTTTGTGGCTGGCTTTTTCTTACGTATACGACTTCCCCACACGTAATTCTTCTTTTTCTTTCGTTTTTGCTTGTTCACAGGTGGAACCTTGAATTCTACCGGTTGTTCTATATCGGGAAAGTAGCTAGTATATTCTTTGGAAGCTTCAATATTCACTGGGTAAAGATTAAGGTTCTGAAAAGCTTCAGATATCCCATTCATGCTGATGTAGCATATATGCAAAATGCATAAAATACTAAGTTAAAATTTACAAATAACTTTGTAATTTATTACATAATGTGTACTAGTTAATTACAAAGATAACTGACAAACATCCTTAGGTTTCAAATTTTATTTATCACACAGAGTTTCTAGATTGTGAGGGTAGGGTGCTAATCTTTAAAGATTTATATTTTCTGCTACTGTGGCTAGCATATATAAATTTGCCCATTTCTCATCTAGCTTATCTTCCCAAGGTGATTTATCAATTAATTTCTGAGTTTCTCGTTTAATCCTCTTTTCTCGGATTTTCTCTTTACTTTTCTTAAGACTCATCTCCCTCCTTTCAGGAGAAAGTGTTTCCTCGTAATGTGCCTTTCGCACAAATATTCCTTCTTCAGGAATTTCAGCCTGATTCGAGGATTTGGTTCGAGATGAACTTCCCTTCTCATTGGATGATCTATCTAATTTAAGATAGATACTTGACAGCTTTTTCTTACCCATACTGTAACTAACAAATATTCAGTTAATAACACACATAATCACATAATAGTAATCAGGAAAAATTAAGTATTTTTAAATACTTAATTAGCTTAACTCAGTGGCTCTGATACCACCTTATTTCTGTCACGGCCCCCGACCCGGTTTGACCCGTTTCAGGAGCCGTGGGACAGAAATCCTGCGGTATTTATTTAATTGAGTTTAACAGCGGAAACAGGATCGTTTAAAGCTAAAATTTTCCCGATTTATTTTATTTCACATTTCGGGATAAAACCCCGATAATTTACAATAGTATGATTTTACTATAAAATCTTTATGTTACAAAACTTATTTCTTTATTTTTATAATGAGCCACTATCTTAAGCTTGATATGCTCCTCAGCACTTTTCCTGAATTACAACAGATCACCTGAAACATGTTTGAAAAAGGTTTTGTCAGCGGGAAATACTGAGTGAATCATTCTATTTACTAAAATGACACATTTGTTATAATTTACAGTATTAAGAACGATTACAATGTTTCTGATATCAAGCCAACTACCCACGGTACTTGTCACTCGACCCATTGGCCCATTCGTCCAATGGTGTCTGTGACTATGGTCATATCCCCCATTGGCTGCCCCAATGGTGACGATTATCAAGTAATGTATACAAAACCCCACATACCGGCTGTAACTTGGTGATTACAAAGACTTAATCCCCGTAATTATAACTTTGAAAACATTTAAGAATTTATAAAGCAATTTGATAAAAAGAGAATGACTCACATTGCTGGTTTAATATGGACAGAGTCTAGTTTATGAATCAGTCTTGTTAACCTAATTTAAATACAATGCACACAAAACGGGGTTAGTAATCAATCCAGCAATTACGATAATTCACGAGATCAAATTCTCACAATGAATGACAAAGTGCGGTACTTCAACTCATCCATCGAATTAACGACGAACGACAAAGTACGATACTTCAACTCATCCATCGAATTAACGACGAACGACAAAGTATAACCCTAATGTGGGCGGCACTTAAACATTCATTGGATATATTGATCTTCGGATAAATGAATCGTAGCAGCGATTGTGCTAATACCCTGTTTTGTAGCATAATTTCGATACCCGAGGGTGTAATTTCGGAATAACAGTTCGTAACTTAGTGTATTTGTGAGAATTATTTCGTCGTAAAGTGTTCAGAAAACGAATGCCAATGTCTGCTATTTATAGGTGAATTTTGGGAAGCCCTGCGCATCGTATGGTATTTAAACTGGCTGCGCATCGTAGCCAAACATACCATACGCATCGTATGGGTTGAAAATAGGTCTATAGACTAGCCACGACTGGGACTAGCCTTGATGAGTTGCTACTTTCATTTTTCAGTATTTTGACAACGAATTTTAGTGGATAATTATCCACTAGGGTTTATCCCCCTTAGTTTTAGGGGCCCTAATCCTGATTCTGAAAATTATGAAAATTTCAGGGTTTGTTCAGAATCACTTGGGTCTCTCGATTAGGGTTTCCTTTTGGACTAATTAATATATTAAATAGTACTTTTGATGAGAGTTGTTACATGACATATAGGCTAGGTCGTACCTTTAAGATTCTTTTTAATAGTTATACTGGCAGGAAAGGAATGGTATTTATTTTATTCAGGATTTTTATCATAATCCTAATTTATAAGTTAATAATAGCACAAATGGCCTAGTCGCGTAGACAAGTTTAATTTATAAGTCATGATTTCAGAGAATCGAGGCATTAATGTTTTAATAATAGCACAAATGGCCTAGTCACGTAGACAAGTTTTATTTATAAGCTATGATTTCAGAGAATCAAAGCATGAAGGTTTGAACCTAGTTCATTACCTTTATCTGACAGGGAGTCATAGCTACAGCTGTCTTTTGGCTCATGTAGAAATGAGCAAGGCCCGTAGGCATTTTCTTAACGGACAGGGAGTCATCGCTACCACTGTCTTTTGGCTCATGTAGAAATGAGCAAGGCCCGTAGGCAACATATTACCAACGTATGGTCAAAATATGATCATCTTAATTGATGACCTAAACCCATGATTCAGAGATCATAAGATTGGGTTAGGAATCTTTTGAAGGATCCAATAATAAAAATGACGTGTGTGATTTTAATGAATCACGTCTGTCAGGAGCGTTAACATGTTTACAGATGTTAACGGGGATTTGAATCTTTTGAACAGGTCTTACCATCTCGGCCCGGTCTTATAGTGACCCGAAGGCTAGGCTTCACTCTAAGATTCCTTTTTAATAATTAACGCAGAATAATCCTAACTCGGGATGTTAATAAGGATCTGAACCTAAATTGAGGAACTGCCATCTTGGCCGGGTCTTAATAATGACACGAGGCTAGGTCTTGTCCTTTTTAGATTTTGCCATTTTATTATAATGGTAGATCTTATAAAAGAAATGTTATTCTAATTTATTTCATATATTATATTCATATATAATGATATAATTGAAATTTTGATAAAACATCCCAATGGTTTTTTAAAAGAGGTATAGAATTGCCCTAAGCGCGACTTGAATGAAATGATGTTGTCCATGAAGGGACTGAAGGATAAGTATGCCCTTATAAGGACTTACTAAGGAAACGAACTTTAGCAAAAGGAATTTCTTCTTCATTTTAGTTCTGAATGTCTTCTCCTTGGTTGTACATTAATCCTAGTCGCAATACGAAGCTCGGCCTTTCCTAGGCTTCAAATGGGGAGAAATTTCATTACAGCTCCTTGCTTGGCGACATATTAAAATATATAATTGAAAGTAATAATCCTCCGAAGAGACGAGAGTATTCCTATGTTAAGTCTAGACTCAGAAAGTTAAGGAATGTGCTACTGTGTCATTGAGATTAAACACAAAAAGCTAGTGTTTAATTCACTCAATGTTGGCTCTGATACCAACTTGTCACACCCCGAATTTCCACGTGTCACCGGTGGGCCCGGATGGGGAGTATCGTGACGTAGTTGACATCATCATAGTCAAACAACACAATATATAAATGCACAACGGAAGCAAAAGATAAATATATTACAAACCGATATAAAGTAATATCAAGTATTACAAACGGAATGTATAGGATCCACATGCGGATCGAAAATTAAGGAAACATTGTTCAACAGACTTTAAGGCATCCAAGCTTGCGAGACTCTTATTGATGATAAGGAGAGGCCAGCCTATTACGAGTAGTACCTGCACTTAACCTTTTTGGAAAATACGTCAGTTTACACTGGTAAATACAATTTAACTGACTCATTTTAAAAAGGTCTGAAAATTGATTTGAATGCACGTGGCACAAAATATTTTATAACTTGGGATAATTAAGTAATATAATCTTGTAAGGGAATTACATGTTACTTATGCGTTCAGTAGCCCAATCCGTAGACCGGGTTAAAGATTAATAGACACACCACAATATAGAGTTATACACTGACAGGTGTACGCCTACACCCCGTGCTCAGGTCGTGGCCATCTCGTAAGATGATGCCAAGGATATCCGGGACATGGTCATTAACCCCCCAAAAGCTTTAAGCAAACAAAACACATTCAAAACATAGCATATCAATAAATTAACCACTATTGGATCAAGAATTCAATGCCGGACCAAGCGGTATTTTATATACCGTACCACAAGCCCGTATAGGGAAAATAAGTTAAAAGTATTTACCTGAGCTAAATATAAATTCAATCCCAGCCGTATACCACCAAACAAGTACAGATAGCTTTTACTGGGCTCCTAAATCTGGAACGAAGGTTTTTAATAACCTATTAGATTCCCAACGGGTCTTTAATTAAGCCTAAGCTTAGACCGGTTAGTTTTAAAAAGGAAGACACGGTTCAAACGCATGATAAAGAGAAGACCGGTTTAGAATGTGGTTTTGACCCGACAAGCTTGCATGCTTGTTTAATATGGGTAACTTAAACACATTCTGGATTTTGAGACAAAAATGATATGGTTTGACCCGCTTCGGCTAATATAAGCGAACTAGTCACATAAGCCGATCCGAACGCGACAAGTGCGTAACGAGTAACCATAAGAGTCATATGCAAGTTCCCTGAGTTAATATGCCTTAAACATGTTGTGATATCAGTAAGGTATATTCTATTATGCCCAAAACGGATTTAAACACAATTTATGCCTCATAAGGGCATTTTGGTCAATTAAAAGATTATAAAAGAGATTAATTAGTAGTCTGAGTTACAGGTCTGATTTATACAGTAAATACACTTAATTTAATATGTTATAACAGTAGGGTATGACCCATATGTGAAACTTATCATTTAAAACCAAACTATGCATTCTAGGGGTATTTTGGTAATTTCACTTAGGCTTAAAAGGTCAAAACTGGAAACCTGAGTTCAAAAACTTTTACTTACTGTTATTATATAAAAATATTCTAAAAACATCAGTAGGTATCAACCTTATATGTTTAATATGATTATAGTATATATTATGCGTTAAAAACGCTTAAAAAGACGATTTGGGGCCATTTTCGGGTTTTTAAAAGAAAGCTGATATTTTTATAATTCCAGAAGGCTCAAAATATTTTATTTAACAAATGAAATCAGTAGAAAAAGGTTTGGGGTCAAGAGGATTTGTAAAACTCATTTTATCGCTAAAAAGGGCAAAATCGGTATTAACCGAATTAAACTTAGAGACCTATGTTATGCTCATCCAAAAATTAAATAAAAATCTTCAAAAATCCCAAAATATTATATTACATCAGTGGGTAAAAATTTTGATATCAAAAAGTGGGTTTAAATAGGTTATTTGCTAACTACGCCGTTTACTTAACATAATGCTTTCAAATTACGCTAATGAGCATAACTCTTAATCTAGACCTCAAACTGATATCAAATTTTAGGTGCAAGTTTATAAATCAGTAACAAATGTTTCTACTCTTTCACTTTTTCAAAAATCACGTTTTATAGTCAAAAGTGCATAATAGTCAACATTTAAGCATAAATCGGAAACATGCATATGAATCGGATAAGTATTGAACCAAGTTGTAAAATCTCAGAAAGTTATACTTATATGAAACTTGGTCCAAAATAAGCTCTAAGGCAGATCTCAAACATGCATGAACGGATCAGAACTGATAGTCAAAGCAAAAGTCAAATTATGCGACTTTCGGGTCCGATCCGGGTTTAAACTGAAAATTGTCGAGTTGAACATGTTGAGACATGTTCTTACATTAATTACCATGTTATTTTAATGATCAAACAGGTTGCATGTACCCTACATTGCTAATTATGCTTAAACTTGCAAATAATCATTCTGTTGACTTTTTAAAGTATGCTTTGACTCGACAATTAGCATAGTTAGAGTGGGAATCTGAAAGTACCCTTTTAAGGGTTTGTTACCCACATAAATACCTACTTGTAGGTACTTTCAATTCGAGAAATGACTAAGCGGATTTCATTTAATCGCGAAGTCAAACTTAAATTACGATGGTTTGACTAAAAGCTAATTAACTAAGTTAAAATGAAATAGAAAGGGTTAGGAATACTTACAAGGGCCCTAATTATGATTAGAGAGCCTAATGAATCCTTGTTGATGACCAGAGAGCTCCAGAATTTAGAATGCAAGTGAAGTATCAAGTGAACTTACATCCTTTATATAGTTTTCGGGACCTCACGAGATCGCGACAAGTGTCGGGAGTTCATAACCAGATTTGGCCAGGTGTAAAACCATTTATAAAATCTATGGGCTGCCCCTAGAGTCGGTTTTGTGAGTTAGGAACCAGTTTTGAACATGAAAACAGCAAGAAACAGGCTGTTAACAGCTGTTTGCACTTCTGATGGACTCACGCGGCCCGCGTAAGAGTCAAAGAGATCTTACGCGGCCCGCCTAGTACTCAGTTCAGCAACAGCAACTTCAATTAATGGCAGAAATGGTCCCTGTGAGCTTTAAAAGTCATTTTAGGCACGTTTAAGGCCCGTTAACCACATTTTAAGGCTCCACTATGATGTTTAAACATAGGGGACATGATACATGTTCAAAAACATGTCGGATGTCGGTTCGTTTGGCCGTATGGTCACGTTGTGTGTCTAATTACGACGAAACACGAACGGACGCGAAAAACGATCCAAATTACGCGACGAATGGAATTTTATCAAGGCGATCACTAAAATAAAATATTTTAGTGCTTACATAAATTTTTGGGTGTCCGGGGATATACAGAATGCGAGATATGCGGAGAAGTGCAAACTTGTGCACTTTTTGACACTTTTAGTCCCTGCATGACATAAAAGTTTATTTTTGCGCACCAAACACCTCTAGGCTTATATATAAGCTATATAAAGAATAACTAGGGCATGATTAACTCATGGTTATATTCTGGAAGGTTCGAAACCCTACGAATCGTCATACTTTTTCCGTTTGACGCAAATAGTCCTTTAATTGGGCAAAGTAGCGCGAAATGATGTTTAATGATAGCAAAGCCTTCCATGGCCCATATTGATCATTACCAAGCATATACATACATGTTACTACGCTCCCGTTCCCTTAAATGGTCACCGAAGGGCGTAGATTCAAAAGTTGACGCTTTAGGTCCCTCTATTGCGCATACTTGCGCATTTCATCATTTAATAGCATTGAAGCCTCACCTAATCCATATTAGGCATTCTTGAAAGTATTATTAAACATCACGATGCTTCGGGTTTGCTAAAAGGTCATTCAAAGGTATAATTAAACATACTGACACTTTTAGTCCCTCTAACTTGCAAAGTTGCGCGTAACTTTACTTATAGGCATGAAAACCTTAGACGGCCATTATTTGGCATTCCCGAGAGTATAATTAAATATCATGAAGCTCCCGGTTTGTTGAATGGTCACTCAGAGGTAAGAATTAACATGTTGACACTTTTAACCCCTTTATTGCGCAAACTTTCAATTAATTACGCAAACGGCTACACTTATTCATCAAGTGGCACATTTGTGAATATAAACATCATAAGAAACTTATTTTAGGTATACAAACACTTCGAGTCCTTTCATAATCAAGGTTTTCGATTTTTCGAAAAATTAGTCCCTCCATTTCAGTGTTTGACTTCATTAGGGTTTATTACACGTGTCAATACATCATTGGACGTGATTTTACGAGGTGTTACAAGGAACACGGGCCAAACCAACCACCACAGAATGGAATCGTCGAGCGAAAACACTTGAGAACCACCTGGAAGCAGCTTTTCTTGCCACCAGACCTTTCTCCATCAATTAGGAATCTGATGCCATCACTAAACACATACCTTAAATGGTAGCTATTTTTTGAGTGTTTATTTTTTGGTGTCTAATCCGCATATATATCACCATTGTTCTTGATTTTCTTGACTATACATCTCTTAAATGTCAACATATACACGTGTGATTTAGTTTACGAAGATTTTTTAATGCCAAAAACCTAGATCAGAGAGTAAAAAAGGCGTAAGGTACACAATGGTGTAAAACTAAAATAGGATTTACCGGGCTAGGATTCGAGTTACAGGAACAAGGGCCAAACAAACCACCCAAGAATGGAATCGTCGAGGGAAAACACTTGACAACCTCCTGGGAGCAGCTTTTCTTGCCACCAGACCTTTCTCCATCAATTAGGAATCTGATGCCGTTCCTAAACACATACCTTAAATTGTAGCTATTTTTTGAGAGTTTTTGTTTTTTGGTGTCTAATCCGCATATATATCACCACACCTCTTAATTTCTTGACTGTATATCTCTTAAATGTCAACATATACATGTGTGATTTAGTTTACGAAGATTTTTCAATGCTGAGAACCTCGATCAGAGAGTAAAAACGGCATAAGGTTCACAATGGTGTAAAACTAAAATGGGATATACCAGGCTAATATTTGAGTTACAGGGTGGGCCAAACCAACAACCCAAGAATGGAATCGTCGAGCGAAAACACTTGAAAACCTCGTGGAAGCAGCTTTTCTTGCCACCAGACCTTTCTCCATCAATTAGGAATCTGATGCCGTCACTAAACACATGCCTTAAATTGTAGCTATTTTTTGAGTGTTTATTTTTTGGTGTCTAATCCGCATATATGTCACCACTTCTCTTGATTTTCTTGATTGTATATCTCTTAAATGTTAACATATACACCTGTGATTTAGTTTACGAAAATTTTTCAATGCCGAGAATCTCAATCAGAGAGTAAAAAGGCGTAAGGTACTCAATGATGTAAAACTAAAATGGGATATACCGGGCTAGGATTCGAGTTACAGGAACTAGGGCCAAACCAACCACCCAACAATGGAATCGTCAAGCATAAACACGTGACAACCTCATGGAAGCAGCTTTTCTTGCCACCAGACCTTTCTTCATCAATTAGGAATCTGATGTCGTCACTAAACACATCCCTTAAATTGTAGCTATTATTTGAGTGTTTATTTTTTGGTATCTAATCCGCATATATATCACCATTGCTCTTGATTTTCTTGACTGTATATTTCTTTAATGTCAACATATACACGTGTGATTTTGTTTACGAAGATTTTTCAATATCGAGAAACTCGATCAGAGAGTAAAACAGGCTTAAGATTCACAATGGTGTAAAACTAAAATGGGATATACCGGGCTAGGATTCGAGTTACAGGAACAAGGGCCAAACCAACCCCCCAAGAATGGAATCGTCGAGCGAAAACACTAGACAACCTCCTAGAAGCAGCTTTTCTTGCCACCAGACCTTTCTCCATCAATTAGGAATCTATTGCCGTCACTAAACACATACCTTAAATTGTAGAGATTTTTTGAGTGTTTATTTTTTGGTGTCTAATCCTCATATATATCACCATTGCTCTTGATTTTATTGACTCTATACCGCTTAAATGTCAACATATAAACGTGTGATTTAGTTTACCAAGATTTTTCAATGCCTAGAACCTTGATCAGAGAGTAAAAAAAGCGTAAGGTTCACAATGGTGTAAAACTAAAATGGGATATACCGGGCTAGGATTCGAGTTACAGGTACAAGGGCCAAACCACCCACCCAAGAATGGAATCGTAGAGCGAAAACACTTGACAACCTCCTGGAAGCAGCTTTTCTTGCCACCAGATCTTTTCCATCAATTAGGAATTTGATGCCATCACTAAACACTTACCTTAAATTGTAGCTATTTTTTGAGTGCTTATTTTTTGGTGTCTAATCCGCATATATAACACCATTGCTCTTAATTTTCTTGACTGTATATCTCTTAAATGTCAACATAAACATCTGTGATTTAGTTTACAAAGATTTTTCAATGTCGAGAACCTCGATCAGAGAGTAAAAAAGGCGTAAGGTTCACAATGGTGTAAAACTAAAATGGGATATACCGGGTTAGGATTCGAGTTATAGGAACAAGGGCCAAACCAACCACCCAAGAATGGAATCGTCGAGCGAAAACACTTGACAACCTCTTGGAAGCAGCTTTTCTTGCCACCAGACCTTTCTCCATCAATTAGGAATCTGATGCCGTCACTAAACACATACCTTAAATTGTAGCTATTTTTGAGTGTTTATTTTTTGGTGTCTAATCCACATATATATATCACCATTGCTCTTGATTTTCTTGACTGTATATCTCTTAAATGTCAACATATACACGTGTGATTTAGTTTACGAAGATTTTTCAATGCCGATAAACTCGATCAGAGAGTAAAAAAGGTGTAAGGTTCAAAATGGTGCAAAACTAAAATGGGATATACCGGGCTAGGATTCAAGTTACAGAAAATAGGGCCAAAGCAACCACCCAAGAATAGAATCGTCGAGCGAAAACACTTGACAAACTCCTGGAAGTAGCTTTTCTTGCCACCAGACGTTTCTCCATCAATTAGGTATCTGATGTCGTCACTAAACACTTACCTTAAATTGTAGCTATTTTTTGAGTGTTTATTTTTTGGTGTCTAATCTGCATATATATCACCATTGCTCTTGATTTTCTTGACTGTATATCTCTTAAATGTCAACATATACACGTGTGATTTAGTTTACGAAGATTTTTCAATGCCGAGAACCTCGATCAGAGAGTAAAAAGGGCGTAAGGTTCACAATGGTGTAAAACTAAAATGGGATATAACGGACTAGTATTCGAGTTATAGGAACAAGGGCCAAACCAACCACCCAAGAATGGAATCGTCGAGTGAAAACACTTGACAACCTCCTGGAAGCAGCTTTTCTTGCCACCAGACCTTTCTCCATCAATTAGGAATCAGATGCCGCCACTAAACACATACCTTAAATTGTAGCTATTTTTTGTTGTCTAATCCGCATATATATCACCATTGCTCTTGATTTTCTTGACTGTATATATCTTAAATGTCAACATATAACCGTGTGATTTAGTTTGCGAAGATTTTTCAATGCCGAGAACCTCGATCAGAGAGTAAAAAATTTGTAAGGTTCACAATGGTGTAAAACGAAAATGGGATATACCGGGCTAGGATTCTAGTTACAAGAACAAGGGCCAAACCAAGCACCCAGGAATGGAATCGTCGAGCGAAAACACTTGACAACCTCCTGGAAGTAGCTTTTCTTGCCACCAGACCTTTCTCCATCAATTAGGAATCTGATGCTGTCACTAAACACATACCTTAAATTGTAGCTATTTTTTGAGTGTTTATTTTTTGGTGTCAAATCCGCAAGTATATCTCCATTACTCTTGATTTTCTTGACTGTATATCTGTTAAATGTCAACATATACACGTTTGATTTAGTTTATGAAGATTTTTCAATGCCAAGAACCTCGAACAGAGAGTAAAAAAGGCGTATGGTTCACAATGGTGTAAAACTAAAATGGGATATATCGGGCTAGGATTCGAGTTACAGGAACAAGGGCCAAACCAACCCCCCAAGAATGGAATCGTCGAGCGAAAACACTTGACAAACTCCTGGAAGTAGTTTTTTCTTGCCACCAGACCTTTCTCCATCAATTAGGAATCTATTGCCGTCACTAAACACATACCTTAAATTGTAGCTATTTTTGGAGTGTTTATTTTTTGGTGTCTAATCCGCATATATATCACCATTGCTCTTGATTTTCTTGACTTTATATCTCTTAAATGTCAACATATACACGTGTGATTTAGTTTACGAAGATTTTTCAACGCCAAGAACCTCGATCAGAGAGTCAAAAGGGCGTAAGGTTCACAATGGTGTAAAACTAAAATGGGATATAACGGGCTAGTATTCGAGTTAAAGGAACAAGGGCCAAACCAACCACCCAAGAATGGAATCGTCGAGCGAAAACACTTGACAACCTCCTGGAAGCAGCTTTTCTTGCCAACAGACCTTTCTCCATCAATTAGGAATCTGATGCCGTCACTAAACACATACCTTAAATTGTAGCTATTTTTGAGTGTTTATTTTTTGTTGTCTAATCCGCATATATATATCACCATTGCTCTTGATTTTCTTGACTGTATATCTCTTAAATGTCAACATATACACGTGTGATTTAGTTTACGAAGACTTTTCAATGCCGATAAACTCGATCAGAGAGTAAAAATGGTGTAAGGTTCAAAATGGTGCAAAACTAAAATGGGATATACCAGGCTAGGATTCAAGTTACAGAAAAAAGGGCCAAAGCAACCACCCAAGAATAGAATCGTCGAGCGAAAACACTTGACAACCTCCTGGAAGTAGCTTTTCTTGCCAACAGACCTTTCTCCATCAATTAGGAATCTGATGCCGTCACTAAACACATACCTTAAATTGTAGCTATTTTTTGAGTGTTTATTTTTTGGTGTCTAATCCACATATATATCACCATTGCTCTTGATTTTCTTGACTGTATATCTCTTAAATGTCAACATATGTAACACCCCGAAAATATAAAACTTTATATTAGAATTATAAAGCATAAATAAACAAGAACTAGTTAATTAGGAAAAATTTAACCTAGTTGACTACAAGGCTAACAATAACTTGAAATAGGGTTAAAGAACCAAAACTAAGTGTTAAACAAAAGTGGAGGGACCAAAGTTGTAAAAAAATGAATCTTATGTTACTAATAGTAACAAAAGCAAAACCAAACACCCCATTTGGGGGTCCTGGTCGATCAAGAACAAGCAGGGGAAAGCTTCCCCACTTTCAAACCCTAATATCCACAAATCTCTTAAATTGGAGGTGCAAATCCAATCCAAAACGAAATCCGAGCTTAGAATTGTGATCCTCATCGCAAGAGGATTAAGATGTATGTAAAATTTGATGAGAATTCTCTACTTGAAATCCTCATGAATTTAAGAAATCTGAAATTCGTTGATGCATGATAGTAATTTAGTTAGATTAATGATGATATAGTGTCTAGGAGTAAAACCTAGACAACTACATGTGAATTCATGCCCAAATTCAGGAAATTCCATGAACCCATTGAAGCTAGGTTATGGGTTTTATAAGATGATGATGAACACTAGGATTTGAATGATAATTCTAGTATAATTTAATCATAGGAAGTAATTCCTGTAATATTGATGCTAAGATATGTGTAAGGTTTACTAATTAAAGTGAAATTTGAGGATAAATTGCAAGTCATGAACTTGGAAATGATTGTAGAAAAATCTGACCCATTAGGTGTTTGTTGAAATGCCTAAGTGAGGATTTTTATGTTAAAATTGATGGAAACGCAGATTTTGATCATGTCTCATAAATGATGTGAATATGGTTATGAAAAGAATTCTAAACAAGTTAAAAAACTGAATTTTCTAGGCAAAGAGTCCGGATCATCAAGCGGACAAGCCGGAGGGAATTCACGGGGAAAAGGCGCGCTCTAAAGGTACGAAATTTACCCTTTCGCTACATTATGATTAATTGTTAGCCTTATGTTGTCATATTGAATTTTGGTAAACAAGATACACCAATATGTCACGGAAGTGACAAGGTGCCTTAAGCAAGTAAAACGGGTCAAAACATGAGTTAGAAATAGAGCTTGGATGTGTCTAGCAATGGGGATATCCATTCGGCACCCAAACGGGTCAAACAAGTTGAGTTGTAAAAACATGAACCTTTGTAGAAGGATCAAAGTTCGGAATATTTGCTTGTCAAATGATTTCGAAAGGCATGGTTAAATCCTTGGAATTAAGCATGATAGTTATTACATAAGCTCCCTCGGGAGGGGAGCGAAAAGCCATAATTGGTAAACACGAAAATGGGTGAAGTGGCCTAAAACAAGAGTTGTCAATAATGCAAGTGGTGAACTTGTAAACAAACGGGTCAAAATAAAGCAAAACGTAAACCCGGTAGCGGGAGCGTAAAATATATGAATAATGGATCCGGGTAATGGATGATAGCTTAGACATGTTAAGAAACGAACCCCAAGAAATTAAAATGAGTTTGGATAGGCTTGGATGTAAATTTGATGAAAAATACACGTGCAGAGTTGACACGGGCGGGTGACTATTTGACACGGCCGGGTGGCTGTGTTGTGAAAAATATAAGTTAAGCTGACACGGCCGGGTGACTTTTTGACACGGCCGGGTGAAGGGGCTGTAAATAAAATATATAATTTCTTGTATTTAATTATTTTGTTCAAATGCCTTGATTTCTAATCTTTTAAATGAAATTGTATGATAGGTAAAGATGATCTCTAGACCCCGGAGGATGATCAAGCCATGTCAAGAACCGAACACACCGAACAAAGCTTCCGCATTTTGTCTATTTTGTTTTAATGACATGTAAACACTTGAAATTATGTTTTGAAAGTTTATCTAGCATGATGTAGACTTGAATGTTTTGATCAAGTATGATCTTAAAACTATGAAGTTTTTGTTAACACAAAAAAAAATTTGTACTAAATGCATGATAATTGTCATAAATCCTGTTATTTTAAGTAGGGTCTTACAAGTTGGTAATCAGAGCTCAAGGTTGTCAATAAGTGTTTGGTTCAAGCTTGATCAAGCATCCGGTAAGAGTTAATTGTTTAAGTAAATTTTGGGAAAATAGAAATAAATCATGAACAAATATGCATGGAAAAGAGTGTGTAAACACACTCAAACACAAGAAAAGCATGAAACAAGAACGACTGAATCAAGTCATGAACTTGATTAAATCAAAATAAGTAAAACATGTGTTATAAATGGAATGTTTAACAATCTATGTAAACATTTCAGTAACAAAGATGGCGGATGGAGATAATGATGACACGGTGCCAAGAGTCACCGAACAGATGAGGAAAGCGATTGCCGAAGAGGTTGGAAAGGCAATTGAAAACAGCTTGTCGGGCTTTATTGATAAAATTCAAAACACAGTTTTATCAATAGTAGACGAAAGAATCAAGAAACTAGAAGATAACTCAAATCTAGCAAAGGAAAAACCCGAAGGACGAAAGCCTTGTTCGTACAAGGAATTCATGGCATGTAAACCACCTATATACAATGGAGAGGTCGATCCAATAGTGTGCCAACGATGGCTAACTGATATCGAAGGGGTATTCGAGAGAACCCATTGTGATGAAAATGACTACGTAGCCTATGGTACGGGTCAATTAAGAGGCCAAGCGAAAGACTGGTGGGATAACAAGAAGAAAGAGATTGGAAGTGAAGCGGCTAAGGCCATGACATGGGAGGAGTTTAAGACACCGTTTCTTAAACACCATAGTCCCAAAGCGGTCATAAATCGAATCAAGGAAGAGTTCATGCAACTCAGACACAAGGGTGAATCCATAGACAAGATCACGGGGATGTTTATGGACAAGATGAAGTTCTGTGATGATTTGGTGACAAAGGAAGAACAAAAGGTCTACTACTACCATAACATGCTGAGTGCGGAGTATAGAGAGTTCATAACCCCTTCAAAGTACGAGACCCTTACCGAGATCATCAATGCTGCTCGGGAAAGGGAGATCGAACTGAAAAAGAGCATAGAACGGGGTGAACGAAGGGCACAAGATGTAAATCCAAGCCCTACCAAGAAAGCACGAATGAATGAAACAGCAAAGAAGTCGGATACAAAAGGTAGTACACCAAGTTGCAAAATTTGTGGGAAGAGTCATAAGGGCGAATGTCGCTTCAAAGATAAGCCTTGTCCCATATGCAAAAAAAACGGGACATATGGCTATATCGTGCCCGGAGAAAGTGATGGTCTGTTACAACTGTTACCGAACGGGTCACAAAAGATCGGAATGCCCGGAACTGGTTGGAAAGAAGGATGGGCAAGACCCGAAAGGTGAAGCCCCAAAAGCAAAGGCAAGATCTTTTCAACTAACCGCCGCAGAAGAAAAGGTTGAACCTGACGAGGTCTCAGGTATATTTGCTGTAAATTCAATTCCTGCACGCGTGTTATTTGATACGGGTGCGAATAAATCCTTTGTTTCATATGGATTTATTCGACATCCTTCATTTGTTCTAACAAAATTACCTGTGCCCTTAGAAGTAGAGATAGGTAATAACAAGAGCTTTATTGTTTGTGATGTATGTAAAAACTATAAACTGAGCATTGACGATGAAGAATATTTGATAAACCTAATCCCGATGTCAATGGGAGAATTTCAAGTAGTCGTTGGGATGGATTGGCTATCTCAACACCATGCAAAGATCGTGTGTTTTCGTAAAGAGATAAAACTAACATCTCCGAGCGGGAAACACGTCACCATTTATGGCGAAAAAGGAGGCAGCCCCATAGTGTGCTCAATGTTGAAAGCTCACAAGCTTATGAAGCGGGGATGCAAGGCATTCATGATATACGCTAATGAGCCCGAAAAAGAATCACGAAAGATTGGAGATGTACCGGTAGTACGAGATTATGAAGATGTGTTTCCGGAGGATTTACCGGGGATACCGCCTGAACGGGAAATAGAGTTTGGGATCGAATTGATTCCGGGCGCGAAACCCGTAGCAAAAGCCCCGTACCGACTTGCACCGTCGGAATTACAAGAGTTGATGTCTCAAATCCAAGACCTACTTGACAAGGGATTCATAAGGCCGAGTGTGTCTCCTTGGGGCGCACCGGTGTTGTTCGTGAGAAAGAAAGACGGGAGCATGCGCATGTGTATCGATTACCGGGAGTTAAACAAACTCACGGTAAAGAACCGATACCCGCTCCCTAGGATAGATGATTTATTCGACCAACTACAAGGTGCGAACTGGTTTTCAAAAATTGACCTTAGATCAGGATATCACCAACTAAAGGTCAAGGAAGAAGATGTGCCAAAGACAGCTTTCCGCACGAGATACGGACATTACGAATTCCTCGTGATGTCATTTGGGCTAACAAACGCACCCGCGGCTTTCATGGACCTCATGAACCGGGTATGCAAGCCAATGTTAGATAAGTCGGTCATTGTGTTTATCGATGATATCTTAGTGTATTCGAAAAGTGAAGCTGAACACGCACACCACTTACAAGAAGTGTTAGAGACACTTAGACGAGAGAAGTTATATGCAAAATTCTCTAAATGTGCCTTTTGGTTACGAGAGGTGCAATTTCTTGGCCATGTCATAAGTGCTGACGGAGTTTTGGTGGATCCGTCGAAAATAGAGGCTGTGTCAAAATGGAATCCCCCAACGAACCCTTCTGAAATTAGAAGCCTTTTGGGGCTTGCGGGATATTATAGGAGATTCATTCAAGATTTCTCCAAGATTGCGACACCGCTAACAAAGCTAACACGGAAGAAAGAAAAGTTCATTTGGGGTGCCGATCAAGAGAAAGCGTTTCGAACGCTAAAAGAAAAGTTAACGCAAGCTCTGGTATTGACATTGCCGGACGGAGTCGAAGACATGGTGGTTTATTCGGATGCTTCATTATCGGGACTCGGTTGCGTGTTGATGCAACGGGGCAAGGTAATAGCCTATGCATCGAGACAATTGAAGATACACGAGAAGAAATATCCCACGCACGATCTCGAGTTGGCTGCGGTGGTATTTGCATTAAAAATATGGAGGCATTACTTATATGGGGTAAGATGCACAATCTTTACCGACCACAAAAGCTTGAAATATTTCTTCGATCAGAAGGAATTAAACATGAGACAAAGGCGGTGGTTGGAAACGGTCAAGGATTTCGACTGTGAAATACACTACCATCCCGGGAAAGCCAATGTGGTGGCTGATGCGTTGAGCAGAAAAGCAGATTATACCCCAATACGAGTACGATCATTACAGCTTATTGTGACCTCGGGTTTATTAGAACAAATCCGAGGAGCACAGGATGAAGCTGTAAAGACGGAAAATTGGAAAAAGGAAAGGATTATCGGCCAAGTTAAAGACCTCGAGATAGGTAGTCACGGCTTGAAGACTCGTTTCAATAGAATTTGGGTCCCTAACACATGTGGAGTTAAAAAGCTTCTACTTGATGAAGCTCATAAATCTCGTTATTCCATTCATCCGGGAGCAACCAAGATGTATAATGACTTGAAACAAAACTATTGGTGACCCGGAATGAAAAGAGACACCGCGAGATACGTGGAAAAGTGTTTGACATGTCTACAAGTCAAGGCGGAATACCAAAAGCCATACGGTAAACTCCAACCGTTGGAAATCCCTGTTTGGAAATGGGAACAAATCACCATGGATTTGTTGACCAAATTGCCCAAAACTAACTGCGGGTTTGATGCTATATGGGTAGTTGTAGATAGATTGACGAAAAGCGCTCACTTCATTCCAATTCGTGAGACATATACACCTGAGAAGATGTCGGAAGTGTACACCAATGAAATCATAGCACGGCATGGGGTACCGATATCCATTGTGTCAGACAGAGATACTCGGTTTACTTCGAAATTTTGGCGTGAATTCCAAGAACAAATGGGAACTAAATTGTTCCTTAGCACTGCTTACCATCCACAAACGGATGGGCAGAGTGAAAGAACAATACAAACGTTGGGAGATATGATGCGGGCCTGAATTATTGACTTCAGAGGTAGTTGGGATGTCCATCTACCCTTGGTCGAATTTGCATATAAAAATAGCTATCACGCGAGTATTAAGATGGCCCCGTATGAACTGTTATATGGTAGAAAATGTCGAACTCCGGTATGTTGGGGAGAAGTGGGTCCACGAGGGCTAGCACCTACCGATATAATCCGAACTACGAATGAAAAAATCGACATAGTTCGGGCACACTTGAAAGCGGCTCAAGACCGGCAAAAGGCGTATGCGGATAAAAGGAATAGGCCAATTGAATTTCAGGTTGGCGACATGGTTATGCTAAAAGTTTCCCCATGGAAGGGCATTATTAGATTCAGAAAAAGGGGAAAACTAAGCCCAAGATTTATTGGGCCATTTAGAATCACTGAACGGGTTGGTAAAGTAGCCTATCATCTTGAATTACCCGAAGAGTTGGGTGGGATTCATAGCACATTCCACGTGTCACATCTCCGAAAATGTTTGGCCGATGAAATTGCTCATATCCACTACGATGATATCGAGGTGGATAACAGCCTCAACTATGCAGTAAAACCAATTGCGATTTTAGATCGTAAAGAGAAAAGTTTGAGGAACAAGATGATTAATCAAGTCAAGGTCAAATGGGAGCACAGAAAAGGGTCAGACACTACGTGGGAGTCCGAAGAGGAGATGCGACATCTCCACCCTACATTATTTGGTACGTACTTCGGTTTCGGGGACGAAACCCTTTTAAGGGGGGTGGACTTGTAACACCCCGAAAATATAAAACTTTATATTAGAATTATAAAGCATAAATAAACAAGAACTAGTTAATTAGGAAAAATTTAACCTAGTTGACTACAAGGCTAACAATAACTAGAAATAGGGTTAAAGAACCAAAACTAAGTGTTAAACAAAAGTGGAGGGACCAAAGTTGTAAAAAATGAATCTTATGTTACTAATAGTAACAAAAGCAAAACCAAACACCCCATTTGGGGGTCCTGGTCGATCAAGAACAAGCAGGGGAAAGCTTCCCCACTTTCAAACTCTAATATCCACAAATCTCTTAAATTGGAGGTGCAAATCCAATCCAAAACGAAATCCGAGCTTAGAATTGTGATCCTCATCGCAAGAGGATTAAGAGGTATGTAAAATTTGATGAGAATTCTCTATTTGAAATCCTCATGAATTTAAGAAATCTGAAATTCGTTGATGCATGATAGTAATTTAGTTAGATTAATGATGATATAGTGTCTAGGAGTAAAACCTAGACAACTACATGTGAATTCATGCCCAAATTCAGGAAATTCCATGAACCCATTGAAGCTAGGTTATGGGTTTTATAAGATGATGATGAACACTAGGATTTGAATGATAATTCTAGTATAATTTAATCATAGGAAGTAATTCCTGTAATAGTGATGCTAAGATATGTGTAAGGTTTACTAATTAAAGTGAAATTTGAAGATAAATTGCAAGTCATGAACTTGGAAATGATTGTAGAAAAATCTGACCCATTAGGTGTGATTTAGTTTACAAAGATTTTTCAATGCATGATAATTGTCATAAATCCTGTTATTTTAAGTAGGGTCTTAAAACATATACACGTGTGATTTAGTTTACAAAGATTTTTCAATGCCGAGAACCTCGATCAGAGAGTAAAAAGGGCGTATGGTTCACAATGGTGTAAAACTAAAATGAGATATAACGGACTAGTATTCGAGTTAAAGGAACAAGGGCCAAACCAACCACTCAAGAATGTAATCGTCGAGCGAAAACACTTGACAACCTCCTGGAAGTAGCTTTTCTTGCCACCAGGCCTTTCTCCATCAATTAGGAATCAGATGCCGCCACTAAACACATACCTTAAATTGTAGCTATTTTTTGAGTGTTTATTTTTTGTTGTCTATTCCGCATATATATCACCATTGCTCTTGATTTTCTTGACTGTATATCTCTTAAATGTCAACATATAAACGTGTGATTTAGTTTGCGAAGATTTTTCAATGCCGAGAACCTCGATCAGAGAGTAAAAAAGTTGTAAGGTTCACAATGATGTAAAACTAAAATGGGATATATCAGGCTAGGATTCGAGTTACAAGAACAAGGGCCAAACCAACCACCCAGGAATGAAATCGTCGAGCGAAAACACTTGACAACCTCCTGGAAGCAGCTTTTCTTGCCACCAGACCTTTCTCCATCAATTAGGAATCTGATGCTGTCACTAAACACATACCTTAAATTGTAGCTATTTTTTGAGTGTTTATTTTTTGGTGTCAAATCCGCATATATATCTCCATTGCTCTTGATTTTGCTGACTGTATATCTGTTAAATGTCAACATATACACGTTTGATTTAGTTTATGAAGATTTTCAATGCCTAGAACCTCGAACAGAGAGTAAAAAAGGCGTAAGGTTCACAATGGTGTAAAACTAAAATGGGATATACCGGGCTAGGATTCGAGTTACAGGAACAAGGGCCAAACCAACCCCAAGAATGGAATCGTCGAGCGAAAACACTTGACAACCTCCTGGAAGTAGTTTTTCTTGCCACCAGACCTTTCTCCATCAATTAGGAATCTATTGCCGTCACTAAACACATACCTTAAATTGTAGCTATTTTTTGAGTGTTTATTTTTTGGTGTCTAATCCGCATATATATCACCATTGCTCTTGATTTTCTTGACTTTATATCTCTTAAATGTCAACATATACACATATGATTTAGTTTACGAAGATTTTTCAATGCCGAGAACCTCGATCAGAGAGTCAAAAGGGCGTAAGGTTCACAATGGTGTAAAACTAAAATGGGATATAACGGGCTAGTATTCGAGTTAAAGGAACAAGGGCCAAACCAACCACCCAGGAATGGAATCGTCGAGCGAAAACACTTGACAACCACCTGGAAGCAGCTTTTCTTGCCACCAGACCTTTCTCCATCAATTATGAATCAGATGCCGCCACTAAACACATACCTTAAATTGTAGCTATTTTTTGAGTGTTTATTTTTTGGTGTCTAATCCACATATATATCACCATTGCTCTTGATTTTCTGGACTGTATATCTCTTAAATGTCAACATATAAACGTGTGATTTAGTTTGCGAAGATTTTTCAATGCCGAGCACCTCGATCAGAGAGTAAAAAAGTTGTAAGGTTCACAATGGTGTAAAACTAAAACTGGATATACCGGGCTAGGATTCGAGTAACAGGAAAAAGGACCAAACCAACAACCCAGGAATGGAATCGTCGAGCGAACACGCTTGACAACCTCCTGAAAGCAGCTTTTCTTGCCATCAGACCTTTCTCCATCAATTAGGAATTTAATGCCGTCACTAAACACATACCTTAAGTTGTTGCAATTTTTTGAGTGTTTATTTTTTGGTGTCTAATCCGCATATACATCTCCATTGCTCTTGATTTTCTTAACTGTATATCTCTTAAATGTCAACATATACACGTTTGATTTAGTTTATGAAGATTTATCAATGCCGAGAACCTCGAACCGAGAGTAAAAAAGGCGTAAGGTTTACAATGGTGTAAAACCAAAATGGGATATACCGGGCTAGGATTCGAGTTACAGGAACAAGGGCCAAACCAACCCCCCAAGAATGGAATCGTCGAGCGAAAACACTTGACAACCTCGTGGAAGTAGTTTTTCTTGCCACCAGACCTTTCTCCATCAATAGGAATCTGTTCCCGTCACTAAACACATACCTTAAATTATAGTTATTTTTTGAGTGTTTATTTTTTGGTGTCTAATTCGCATATATATCACCCTTGCTCTTTATTTTCTTGACTCTATACCGCTTAAATGTCAACATATACATGTGTGATTTAGTTTACCAAGATTTTTCAATGCCGATAACCTCGATCAGAGAGTGAAAAAGGCGTAAGGTTCACAATGGTGTAAAACTAAATGGGATATATAGGGCTAGGATTCGAGTTACAGGTACAAGGGCCGAACCACCCACCCAAGAATGGAATCTTCGAGCGAAAACACTTGACAACCTCCTGGAAGCAGCTTTTCTTGCCACCAGATCTTACCCCATCAATTAGGAATCTGATGCCGTCACTAAACATTTACCTTAAATTGTAGCTATTTTTTGAGTGTTTATTTTTTGGTGTCTAATCCGCATATATATCACCATTGCTCTTGATTTTCTTGACTGTATATCTCTTAAATGTCTACATAAAGATGTGTGATTTAGTTTACAAAGATTTTTCAATGCCAACAACCTCGATCAGAGAGTAAAATAGGCATAAGGTTCACAATGTTGTAAAACTAAAATGGGATATAACGGGCTAGGATTCGAGTTAAAGGAAAAAGGGCCAAACCAACCACCCAAGAATGAAATCGTCGAGCGAAAACACTTGACAACCTCCTTGAAGTAGATTTTCTTGCCACCAGACCTTTCTCCATCAATTAGGAATCTTATGCCATCGCTAAACACATACCTTAAATTGTAGCTATTTTTTGAGTGTTTATTTTTTGGTGTCTAATCCGAATATATATCACCACTGATCTTGACTTTCTTGACTGTATATCTCTTAAATGTAAACATATACACGTGTGATTTAGTTTACGAATATTTTTCAATGCCGACAACCTCGATCAGAGAGTAAAAAAGGCGTAAGGTTCACAATGGTGTAAAACTAAAATCGGATATACCGGGCTAGAATTCGAGTTACAGGAACAAGGGCCAAACCAACCACCCAAGAATGGAATCGTCGAGCGAAAACACTTGACAACCTTCTGGAAGCAGCTTTTCTTACCACCAGAGCTTTCTCCATCAATTAGGAATCTGATGCCGTCACTAAACACATACCTTAAATTGTAGCTATTTTTTGAGTAATTATTTTTTGGTGTCTAATCCGCATATATATCACCATTCCTCTTGATGTTCTTGACTGTATATCTTTTAAATGTCAACATATACACGTGTGATTTAGTTTACGAAGATTTTTCAATGCCGAGAACCTCGATCGGAGAGTAAAAAAGGCGTAAGGTTCACAATGGTGTAAAATTAAAATGGGATATACCGGGCTGGGATTAGAGTTACAGGAACAAGGGCCAAACCAACCACCCAAGAATGGAATCATCGAGCGAAAACACTTGACAACCTCCTGGAAGCAGCTTTTCTTGCCACCAAACCTTTCTCTATCAATTAGGAATCTGATGACGTCACTAAACACATACCTTAAATTGTAGCTAGTTTTTTAGTGTTTGTTTTTTGGTGTCTAATTCTCATATATATCACCATTGCTTTTGATTTTCTTGACTGTATATCTCTTAAATATCAACATATACACGTGTGATTTAGTTTACGAAGATTTTTCAATGCCGAGAACCTCGATCAGAGATTAAAAAAGGCGTAAGGTTCACAATGGTGTAAAACTAAAATGGGATATACCGGGCTAGGATTCGAGTTACAGGAACAAGGGCCAAACCTACCACCCAAGAATGGAATCATCTAGTGAAAACACTTGACAACCTCCTGGAAGCATTTTTTGTTGCCACCATACCTTTCTCCATCAATTAGGAATTTGATGCCGTCGCTAAACACATACTTAAATTGTAGCTATTTTTTTAGTGTTTATTTTTTGGTGTCTAATCCACATATATATCACCATTGCTCTTAATTTTCTTGACTGTATATCTCTTAAATGTCAACATATAAACGTGTGATTTAGTTTACGAATATTTGTCAATGCCGAGAACCTCGATCAGAGAGTAAAAAAGGCGTAAGGTTCACAATGGTGTAAAACTAAAATGGGATATACCGGGCTAGGATTCGAGTTACAGGAAAAAGGGCCAAACCAACCAGCCAAGAATGGAATCGTCGAGCAAAAACACTTGACAACCTCCTGGAAGCAGCTTTTCTTGCCACCAGACCTTTCTCCATCAATTAGGTATCTGATGTCGTCACTAAACACATACCTTAAATTGTAGCTATTTTTTAGTGTTTATTTTTTGGTGTCTAATCCGTATATGTATCACCATTGCTCTTGATTTTCTTGACTGTATATCTTTTAAATGTCAACATATACACGTGTGATTTAGTTTACGAAGATTTTTCAATGCCGAGAACCTCGATCAGAGTGTAAAAAATGTGTAAGGTTCAATGGGATATACCGAGCTAGGATTCGAGTTACAGGAACAAGTGCCAAACTAACCTCCCAAGAATATAATCGTCGAGCAAAAACACTTGACAACCTCCTGGAAGCAGCTTTTCTTGCCACCAGACCTTTCTCCATTAATTAGGAATCTGATGTCGTCACTAAACACATACCTTAAATTGTAGCTATTTTTGAGTGTTTATTTTTTGGTATCTAATCCGCATATATATCACCAATGCTCTTGATTTTCTTGACTGTATATCTCTTAAATGTCAACATATACACGTGTGATTTAGTTTACAAAGATTTTTCAATGCCGAGAACCTGGATCAGAGAGTAAAAAAGGCGTAAGGTTCACAATGGTGTAAAACTAAAATGGGATATACCGGGCTAGGATTCGAGTTACAGGAATAAGGGCCAAACCAACCACCCAATAGTGGAATCATCGAGCAAAAACACTTGACAACCTCCTGGAAGCAGCTTTTCTTGCCACCAGACCTTTCTCCTTCTCCATCAATTAGGAATCTGATGCTGGCACTAAACACATACCTTAAATTGTAGCTATTTTTTGAGTTTTTATTTTGAAAGCTTATAACATGTGCAGGTGAAAGATGTATTCTTACCATGGTATACGTGTATAGATTTTTGGTTCAAAACGCAAAAAGGCTTGAGGTCGACGGACTGCAGTAGAAAAGGACCATGAGAGTGTAAAACCTGTACCCAAATTTACCAGATATAGTTAAGTTAGTTAATGTAAAAAAGAACAATTGAATCATCATTGAACCGTTTGTTCCTCTTGATAGAGCCACTGTTATTAACTCGGCTAATGTGCTCGACCAGTGGATCAACTCAGCCACTCAGAGTTTGGTTCGTTTTGTTAGACAGGAAATGGATGCTTATCGACTTTATACAGTAAGTGTGTTATGAACGCTTTCCGTTTGTGTAGTCATATACAATAAATACATACATACTTAATAATGCGTATGTACATTTTCAGTTGGAGAAAAGGACTACAGAACCGCACTTTCCATGTATTGACTTAAAGGTCGTACCGGAGAAAAGGACTGCAGAACCGCACTTTCCACTCTATACCATGTATTGATTTCATTTATCGAATCAAACGTAGTCAAGCCTTACAAACTTAGAAGTGCTAAAAATTGGGCCCTTTAAATATATGGGTCTCACGTTCAACTTATTTATTTTACGATTGCGTTCCAACTACAATAAAGATGGTTATTGAAGTAATGAATAACATACCTTAGCTTGCAATCCTGCCAACGCAACTGATTCAATTCCCCCTGAACAAACAATAACAATTCAATTAAACTCAAATTAATGCCTCTTTATCATAACGAATGTAAACTGAAACCCTAACTACTTAATTTGCAAATTCTAATTGCATCAGAACCAATTGGAACGGGCGGATGGATACAGATTATAAACCCGAGTTAATCTTATAATAAAAAATTTTAGCTATAAAAATGAAATTATACCATCACTGAGCTACTTTACTTTGTAATCGATGTATGAACAACGCATGATACTACCATTGGGTAAAGATGTAAAATGTTGATGCCTTGATGCTTTTGATATAGAGATGTTTTGCCAATATTGACCTTGATTATGAGAACTTCGGGCAAAGCACAAGTAGAAGCAATTATTAAAACTAATTGTAGTCTCCACTATAGGAGTGTTAACCCCAACTGATCCAATTGTAGCCTCCAATATAAGAGTGTACAAATGCGATGAGTAGCATGCTTCAACCAATTGGACCGTTTTTATTTAAAAATACATCTTTATTTAAAAAAAAGAGGTAATTACTAAGTAATACAAATGTCACATGCTTTATTCAAGAAAACGAAATAAGTTTACTTAAATCAACCTCAAATCTCTGAAAAAGGATAGATTATCTTAAAACCTTGATTCTCTGGAAGTGATCCGTTGATTGGGAGACCCGAGATTGCTAGGATCACCAACAGCAGATAGGGGGAGGTTCTTGATAGCAGCCTCGACAGAACCCAGAGGCTAAAACAAAAACGACTACATGTAATCAATTAAATAACAACATATAATGAGTTAAATGACAATAGAACTTGTTATTAGAATAAAATACATAAAACTAACATTAAAATAAAGATGGAGCTTACTGAAGTCATGGTTGTAGAGGATCTTCACCTTCATACTCATCGATGGCTTTAATCATCTTCCTGATAAAATTAAAAGTAAAACTTCGTTATGCACCTGCGGTTGATCATGGGAGCCTGCAACACTAAGAATGGGGAAGTATAGATATCTTTAAAGTATTGAGTAATCAATGAAACACCTTAATGTGATGCAATTTAGGAAACATAATAAAATGTCACACTTAGCTGAGTAAAGTTTGGGTTCCCATATCATATAAATTCAGCCCATATGGCCATAGTACTTCTAAAAAACAGAAAATACCGATTATTCCCATGGTTATAAACAAAGAATAACTTGAGATATATCCTTTTAGAAGTTAAGATGTTTATACTTTTCCAACTAAGTTAAACTAATAGCATATTTATCCTTTCAAATATTGTTTCATAGTAAATGCGATATAATCTTTACTAATAATAGTCTGTTTCACTAAATAAACAAAAAACAAAACAACATTATTACTACAAATCATCAAATCGATTAAAAAGTTGATCCATGAAAGAAATCAACAACATGTATACGTATTTCTATGTATGCATATATATACACTATTCAGACTTACCAAAAACAAAAATCTTGAAAACTGGGTACTATTCCAATATCGGCTGCATAAGAACACCATAGTTTTCATCATTACCCCCTTTTTAAATATATTTTCTTTGTATAATATTTTAATTATGTGCAAGAAAAACAAAATTGAAAAAAAAAGATATGATATTTGAAGAAATCTAAGGCGTACTGCAAGTTAGAAAACAGATGCAGCTGGGAAATTGAATAGTAGAGCAGATACGATTCAAAGTGATATGTGAAGCAATTAGGGTTTGTGGTACCACAAAAACGATGCTTGATAAGAAATCAAACACTAACCTTTTGGAATTATGATTTGTGGGTTAGAATCACACCGTTGGGTTAATTTTCTAGAGCCATCGTGCAAGAATGATGGATGAGGATTTTGGAATCTGTTGAGTAACAATATGTTGGAAAATCTTGAACTTGGCATATGAGATTGTGAGGGAAGATGGATATTTTGGTTAGCATTTGTGGGTTAGAATCAATCGCCGTAGTCACCTCTCTCATTCTCGGAGCTCTGATCGCTTCATTTGGGAGGAATGAAGAGTTTGGGTTTGGATTTCAATTTTGAAAGAAGGGACTCTATATTTGAGAGAGAAAATTGAAGCTCTGGTCGCATTAAATGCAAATTACATATCCCTATAAGTTTTAAATTTCAAATCACCCTCCATTTTAATGAAACCTCTGCTGAATGAATGCATTTTAAACTGATGGCAGAGGTTGAATTTTGAATGTGGAGCAGAGTTTTGAAAGTTGTATCTGGGCGGATCTTTGCCCTTTTGAATGAGGGCAGAGCTTTGAAATATGAGGGAGGGTCAGAGCTTTGCCCTTTTGTATATGTGGGCAGACCTTTGAAAAGCTTATTGTTGGCCAGACCTTAAATTTTAAAGGGTTTTATATATTAAGCTTTATGATGTCACTATGGCTCTTTCTATGGCTGCCACCTCAGCTTTGAAATTTGTTGGACAACCTCAATGGCTACCACCTAAGCCTTGCTTATGTCACTCAGATTTCTCCTTTTATAGTAAAGATAGATTATCAAAATTAATCTACAAGTGTATCAAAATTACTGAGCATCAAAATTACTCTAAAAGTGTTTCAAAATTACTCTGCAAGTTTATCAAACAACATACAATTCAAAATTACTCTATAAAATCATTTATAGAGTAATTATGATACTCTACAAAATTTCCATACAAGATCATTTGTAAAGTAATTATGATACTCTATAAAATTACTCTACAAGATCAAAATTACCCTACAATAATATTTTACAAAACTACTCTACAAGATGAAAATTACTCTACAGGATAATTTGAAAAGTAATTTTGATAATTACTCAACGAGTAAATTGTGACATATGTGCCTCTAGGACCATCATACAAAAACAAATCCAATGAAATCTTGTGTTTCAATCTTGGAATTGTACAAATACATGTGACTTTTGCACATATCAATTCTCGTTCGATTTCGAGCTCTAAATCGCTTTCTGGAAAGTAATACGCAACCTAATGCGTAAACGTGATCAGTTTAACACGAAAGACACTCTGAAACATCAACATAAGCTTAACATAGCTTAAATAACCTTTACATAACTTAGAAATAAGTTTTGGAGGGTTTGGTATGGCAAACACAAGTTTATTCGCTCAAAGGGACTATTTGCGGCAAACTACGAAAGTCTGCCGATTCGTATAGCAACGTACACTCTGGAATATGATCATAACTTAAACATACCATAAATATCCTTTACATAGCTTAGAAATAAGCTTTGAGGGGTTCGGTGTGAGAAAATAAACTTATTTGATCAACAGGGACTAAAAGCGTCAAAAAGTGCATAAGTTTGCATTTACGCGTATATCTTACGTTCTGAACATATCCGGACATCTAAAAATTTTTGGTGTTCATTAAAATATTTTTATTTTAGTGATTGGAATGCTAAAATACCATTCGTCGCGTAATTTGGATCGTTTTTCGCGTCCGTTCGTGTTTCATCGTAATTAACCGAATAACGTGATCGTACGGCCAAACGAACCGACATCCGTGATATTTCCAAGCATATTTCAAGTCCCCTGTACTTTAACATCCTTGTAGGAGCCTTGAAATTGGGTTAACGGGGCTTAAACGCGTCAAAAAACAACAGGGACCTGTTCTGCCATTTTTGAAACTTCAGAAGGCGGGGCTTGGCGTATGACGATGCTTGAGGGTGTTTTTCGTCGCGTACGGAGAGGCCCCTATCTGGACAGAAACACTGAATCTGGTTAAAACAGCTTGTTCTCATGGTTTTAATCCCTGATTTAGCATACCATTGGCTTGTTTTTATGCTCCCCTTGTATTCTAATCTATGGGTAACATGTGTATGGTTGAGATCAATCATTGATCCTTAAAAAAACACATGTAATGATCTTGTGAATTCAAGCTTCCTATAAATACCCATCAAGTTTCATTCTTGTTCCTTGCTCAAATTGGTCTAATCTGCTCTAAGTTGAAGCTAAGGCTTCATACCTGAGTGTTTTAGTTCAATTCTTCCTAGCTTGGACCCTTTGTAAGCTTCTTTCATGCTTGTTTATGCTTTTCAAGCATGAAAGTCAAACAGTGTTTGACTTTCTGCTTTGACCATGAATTGGTCAAGTCAAAGTTCAATCGAACTTTGCAACGTGAGCGTAATCACGATGATTATAGTCCCTTGTGACTATGCCTACTGATTACCACGTTAATTAGTCGAAGTGACGAGTCAAAGTTTCGGTCAAAATGCCGATTATGTGCATTTTGCGATGAAGCTATTTTCGGGTATCAAAACACTATGTTTTGATATCAAACTTGTTTTCTAACTTAGTTAAACATGTTTAACTCGTCACTTTTAGTCTAGTGCTTGTATAGGGTTGTAAGATAAGCGGTCTTAACAACCGCTTAGACTTTCGAACCCAACCCGTTTGGTCGATTGTTAGGATCCGACCAAGCATATTTTGTGACCATAGTTGTATAGGGAATAACCTTCCGAGGTTATACCTTATGGTCATTTAGTTTAATTAGTTGTATGATAGGTAGTTTATATGCCTTAGGAAATTGACCAAAATGCCCTTTTCATGCATAATTTGATTTTAAGCATATGTAACCTAACTTTTGTCACTTAAACTAATTATGCAACATATTTAAACATGTTAGGGTATATAATACTTATCATAGAACTAGTTAGGCGTCTCGAACGCGCATTCGCGCGAACGACGCGTTAAAGTACCGTAAGCTACCTTAGCGGGTTGTATCAGGTCATAAGCACTTAGGATAGGTTCCGATCTAGAATGTAGGCTTTATTAAACCATATGACATGAGTTCTAATACTCATTTGGTTTACGAGACCTCATTCTACCCGATCTTTCGAGTTAGGTGTCGATTTATTGACTTAGCAATCCGATTACTAGGTACCACTTGATTTCCTTGGTTTGCCCGAGCTTTGTTAAGTTCATTAGATCGAGGATACTTTGCAATTCAATGTGAGTACATAGTCCCCTCTTTTACCATTTTCAAATATTTTAGGGTGAAATACATGTGCCTACTTGTTATTTTCGTGCTTTTCGTGCTTTCATGACATATACTTGCTATATTCATTAGTACGCATATAGTACATGATTTCATTTATGCTTTTCTATGTATGTTGACTGAGCATGCTAGCACATTGATTTCTTAACATTTAATTTTTTTACATTAACATACACATATGGGGTTGAGTAAATATTCTTTATTCACCATACAAGACATTGGTTGTTATCTGGCATTCGTCTATACAAGGCATAGTTTATACCTAATATTGTGACACTATACATTGTTTGTGCACAACATTTTACATTGGTTTGACAAGACATTTTTGGTGATTTATTTGGTAAGTGATTTAAATAACGAGACGTGTGTAATATAATAAAAGCATGGTGGATACGCCGCTCGTACTTCCTATATATAAGTGCTTTTATGATATTACATATCGCAGCGTTATCTAAACCACTTTGACAGAAACAAAGACATGATACATTTTATACAAAGACACGACATATTGTTTACAAGACACTGATTTACAAATAACATATTTTATACAACTCATTTTTACTTGGTTATTTATTTAACCATGCATCATTCTTTTATATCATCTGATTTTCATATCGAATTTCATAAGATTATATAAAAGAAAACATTTTACAAGGTTCATGACTACCTTTTTGTTAAACACTTCTTTTAACTTACAAGTCATGAATCCTGCTTCAACAAAACCTATGTATCTCACAGGCATTTTTATGATGACGTACCTATTTTCACATGTGTTTCAGGAATTCATGTATGATGATGATCGTGCTACACTTAGGCGGACTTAGGCTTTAGTGACTTAAAATGAAGCAAGACGATTTAATTACTTTATGTATTCAGTTAAATTCCAAGACATTGTAAACAATTATTCTAATAAAACCAAACTTTAAATACCATGTGTTGTGAAACAATGATTCTATTACTCCACTCCCCGACGTTTCCGTCACGGTTTGTTGTATTACCTAGTCAGTGTGTGACAAAAGAGTTGGTATCAGAGCCCATGGTTATAGGGAATTAGGTAATTAGTAATGCTTTAACCTAGTCTATAACCTTCCTAGGACCCTAACGCGAGTTTACTTGCATTTAGATTCTAAAACAATATCGTCACCTATCTTTAGGTGACAACCACAACAAGAACACAAAATACAAATTCGTTTTGAAAATCAATCATATATTCTTAGATGATTTGTTATAAGGTTTTGAACCTTCAATGTTTTCAAAATCTCATCAAAGTTTGGGTCTTTATAATGTGAACACGTGCAATCTGGAAGGGTGGATGCCTGTACCTCGAGCTTTCTGTCTAAGGCTTGAGTGTTCGTACAAATCCACATAATCGAACCAGTCACTCTTACCTGGGAACTCTTGGGGTGAGTGTCCTCTTATAGGCTAAAGCATGTCTTCGCGATACAACAATACAACCCATTTACTTTGATTAGTCACAGCATCGTTTGTTTGTTTTAGGTGACGAACAAATGATCGCCATCCTTATGCCTTATCGATATTCTTTTAAGCATTCATTTTTTTACTATCCAATATCATCTCACTCGTTTCATTTCATGTTTCTTTGCTTCTTTTAGAATGCCTCCTCAACGTGACCAAACTCAGGATGCCGCCATGGCAGCCATAATCACTCAGCAAATCGCTGCTATACTCCCAACCCTGATAGCCCAGATAAACCAAGCAAACAACAACAATAACGACAATACACCCGCTCCGTGCAACTATAAACAGTTCAACTCAGCTAAGCCACTCTCGTTTACTGGGTCTGAAGGGGCCACTAGGCTCCTACAATGGTTTGAGAGTCTTGAAAGCACGTTTCGTCATGTACAATGCCCAAACGAGCGAAAGGTTGAGTTTGCATCAAGTGTATTCCAGAAAAGAGCACTTACATGGTGGAACGGTGTAATAAGGGATAGGGGTGCCGATGTGGCAATGGCACAAACCTGGAAAGAGTTTCGAGCTCTGATGATGAAGGAATTATGTCCTCGTCATGAACTCAGGGCACTGGAGAGAGAATTCGACAATCTTAAACAAGACAGCGGTGAACACCGTGCTTACACTGACCGGTCCGAAGAATTGAGCTTGTTGTGTCCGACTATGGTTACGCCTTTGGATAAGGCAATTGAGAAATACATCGATGGCCTTCCTGACCCAGTTCAGGACATTGTTATTGGAAGTAATCCTACCACAGTTAGACAGGCCATTGAACTATCTGCTACCCTAACTGAATCTCAGATCAGAAAGGGTAAACTTTTCCGAAAAGGCGACAAGAAACAAGCAGCTAATACTACTCAAGAGGAAAACAAGGGGAACAAAACTGAATCTTCTAAGAAGCGTAAGGCTTCACAAAACTATGTGGTTGCTGCTCAACCCAACCAAAATACTCACAACCAACCAGCTCAACCTCCTGCAAGGAAACCTTATGCCGGTACTGTACCAATATGCAACAAATGTAATGCACACCACCTAGCTCACTTACAGTGTCGTCAGTGTGCATCATGTGGGCGACTCGGTCACCTAGCAAATGCTTGTCGAACTAACCCAAACCAAGGTGGTCCAAACCAACCTCAAGCCAACCCTGCTCAAGCTCGCTTTTCACCTGGTTCTTGCTACAACTGTGGTGATCTTACTCACTATCGGAACAATTGCCCAAGACTTGTTAACGCAAATCCAGCGCGTGGACGAGTATTTAACATTAACGAGGCAAATGCAAACGGCAATGCAGCAATGAACAATTAAACTTTTATATTTTCCTTGTTGTTACCTATGACGCTTGAAACTTTCAGTTGGTACATAAATAAGATTTGTTATTTCAATTTTAATTACGAAACTGATACGATTGTGTGTATGTGTGATATACCCTTACGATACCGACACCAAGGAACTAAGTTCCTTGCAAGACAAACTACTCTTGTAGTTCTCTCATTCTTATAATCGCTCGTGATCTCCTCGAAAATCCTAAGTACTTGTTTCCTTCTAAGAAACAAAGTACAAGGTACAAATTACAACTCTGGACGAATACTCAAAGTACCACTTTAAATCCTTGCTTGGATATCTAAGGGTACTTTTCATAAGTCCTTCAATAGTCTTATGTGATATGTCTATGTACATATCATTACATTCTGGTTTTCATAACAACATACATAGTCTAGGTTTTCAAAACATCCTTCATGATTTTAAAAACATTTCATATGATTTAAAAACATTTTAACATAATATATTTACTTAATATACCAAATGTATAATTTCAAAAGCATTATCCATATTTTCAAAAACCATATACATGATTTGAAAACCACTTCACATAGTTTTAAAACATTTTATAAACATATTTACCTAATACACCTACCACATGATTTCAAAAGCATTACGTAAAATTTCAAAAGCATTAAACACATTTCCAAAGAACCCCATGCATAGCTTTCAAGAACGCTTTGCTCGTATGTTGACTTAACATACGTAGTATCTGATCTCCAAATCCTGCTTCTTAGCATATCTAGCATCTTGACTTCATGAACACTTCACTTCGTGTGTTGACTTAGCACCCCTAGTACAAGGTTTCGAAACATCTCTCGCTACACGAGTTCCAAAATTCCTATAAGATCTTCCTATCTTCATAGTTAGATTCTTGAGGATGCTTAAAGTACTAATCAAAGTCCGGGGATTGGATTCCTGGCATACTTTAAATATACGTGTTCAAATCAATAACAAGTTTACAAACAAATTTATAGCAAGTTAATAACAAATTGATGACCAAGTTGACAATTATGTGATTATGTGTTTATGTGTGAATCCAATTACTCGCTATCCAAATCCTCATAGAATCTTCCATATCTTTATATGATGGATTCTTATAAGGATATCCAAAGGTACTATCTTAAATCCTTAATGGGTCTCTACGTAATAGTTAAGACCCTTGGATTGTAAAGTACTATTCCAAAGTTAAAGACATCATTCGTTGATGTAGTTAAAGTGACCCCTTGGGTGGTCTAGTTAAAGAGATTGATTCGTCAATCTAGTTAAAGATATCATGTGTTGATATAGTTAAAGAGACCCCTTGGGTGGTCTAGTTAAAGAGGTTGATTCGTCAATCTAGTTAAAGATATCATATATTGATATAGTTAAAGAGACCCCTTGGTTGGTCTAGTTAAAGAGATTGATTCGTCAATCTAGTTAAAGATATCATGTGTTGATATAGTTAAAGAGACCCCTTGGGTGGTCTAGTTAAAGAGATTAATTCGTCAATCTAGTTAAAGATCTCATGTGTTGATATAGTTAAAGAGACCCATTGGGTGGTCTAGTTAAAGAGATTGATTCGTCGATCTAGTTAAAGATATCATTCGTTGATATAGTTAAAGAGACCCTCTGGTGGTCTAGTTCAAAAGGTCATTCGCCGACCTAGTTAGAGAGATCATGTGTTAATCTACTTAAAGAGGTCGTTCGTTGATCTAGTTAAAAAGATCCTTTGGTGATCTAGTTGAAGAGACTCTTTGGTGGTCTGTTTAAAGAGATTATTCATTGATCTAGTTAAAAAAAAGACTCTATGGTAGTCTAGTCAAGTCATCACAGGAATATTCGATTTATTTTTCCCTACACATTATAAAATGAACTGTGCGGACTGTGCAAGGAATTACGTAATTATGGATGCATACATAATTATAGAATTCAGTGCACAGAAACCACAGCAAGTTTTGTAATGTGTAATTTAGTTTACTAGAAGTTCTAGACCTTGACCAATGTTTTTTTATGTTATACTCTCCGACTTCAATTTCGAGCACACACATGTTTCCTCTAAATTAAATTTCGGGACGAAATTTCCTAAAGTAGGGGAGACTGTGACATCTGTGCCTCTACGACCATCATACTAATACGAATCCAATGAAATCTTGTGTTTCAATCTTGGAATTGTACAAATACATGTGACTTTTGCACATATCAATTCTCGTTCGATTTCGAGCTCTAAATCGCTTTCTGGAAAGTTATACGCAAACTAATGCGTAAACGTAACCAGTTTAACGTGACAGACAATCTGGAACATCAACATAATCTTAACATACCTTAAATAACCTTTACATAACTTAGAAATAAGTTTTGGAGGGTTTGGTATGGTAAAAACAAGTTTATTCGCTCACATGGACTATTTGCGACAAACTGCGAAAGTCTTCCGATTCGTATAGCAACGTACACTCTAGAATATGATCATAAGTTAAAAATACCATAAATATCCTTTACATAGCTTAGAAATAAGCTTTGAGGGGTTCGGTGTGAGAAAATAAACTTATTTGATCAACAGGGACTAAAAGCATCAAAAAGTGCATAAGTTTGCATTTACGCGCATATCTTACGTTCAAAACATATCCGGACATCCAAAAAATTTTTTAATCATTAAAATATTTTATTTTAGTGATTGTAATGCTAAAATACCATTCGTCGCGTAATTTGGATCGTTTTTCGCGTCCGTTCGTGTTTCATCGTAATTTACCGAATAACGTGATCGTATGGCCAAACGAACCAATATCCATGATATTTCCAAGCATATTTCAAGTCCCCTATACTTTAACATCCTTGTAGAGCCTTGAAATTAGGTTAACGGGACTTAAACGCGTCGAAAAACAAGTTTGGAAGCTGCAGGGACCTGTTCTGCCATTTTTGAAACTTCAGAAGGGGGGCTTGGCGTATGGCGACGCCTGAGGGTGTTTGCCATCGCGTATGGCGAGGCCCCTATCGTGACAGAAACATTGAATCTGGTTAAAACAGCTTGTTCTCATGGTTTTAATCCTTGATTTAGCATTCCATTGGCTTGTTTTTGTGCTCCCCTTGTATTCTAATCTATGGGTAACATGTGTATGGTTGAGATCACTCCTTGATCCTTGCAAAAACACATGTAATGATCTTGTGAATTCAAGCTTCCTATAAATACCCATCAAGTTTCATTCTTGTTCCTTGCTCAAATTGATCTAATCTTCTCTAAGTTGAAGCTAAGGCTTCATACCTAAGTGTTTTAGTTCAATTATTCCTAGCTTGGACCCTTTGTAAGCTTCTTTCATGCTTGTTTATGCTTTTCAAGCATGAAAGTCAAACAGTGTTTGACTTTCTGCTTTGACCACGAATTGTTCAAGTCAAAGTTCAATCGAACTTTGCAACGTGAGCGTAATCGCGATGATTATAGTCCCTTGTGACTATACCTACTGATTACCACGTTGATTAGTCGAAGTGACGAGTCAAAGTTTCGGTCAAAATGCCGATTATGCGCATTTTGCGACGAAGCTATTTTCGGGTATCAAAACACTTTGTTTTGATATCAAACTTGTTTTCTAACTTAGTTAAGCATGTTTTAACAAGTTTAACTCGTCACTTTTAGTCTAGTGCTTGTATAGGGTCGTAAGATAAGCGGTCTTAACAACCGCTTAGACTTTCGAACCCGACCCGTTTGGTCGATTGTTAGGATCTGACCAAGCATATTTTGTGACTATAGTTGTATAGGGAATAACCTTCCAAGGTTATACCTTATGGTCACTTAGTTTAATTAGTTGTATGATAGGTAGTTTATATGCCTTAGGAAAATGACCAAAATGCCCTTTTCATGCATAATTTGATTTTAAGCATATGTAACCTAACTTTTGTCACTTAAACTAATTATGCAACATATTTAAACATGTTAGGGCATATAATACTTGTCATAGGGCTAGTTAGGCGTCTCGAACGTGCATTCACGCGAACGACGTGTTAAAGTAGCGTAAGCTACCTTAGCGGGTCGTAACGGGTCATAAGCACTTAGGATAGGTTCCGATCTAGAATGTAGGCTTTATTAAACCATATGACATGAGTTCCAATACTCATTTGGTTTACGAGACCTCATTCTACCCGATCTTCCGAGTTAGGTGTCGATTTATTGACTTAGCAATCCGATTACTAGGTACCACTTGATTTCCTTGGTTTGCCCGAGCTTTGTTAAGTTCATTAGATCGAGGATACTTTGCAATTCAATGTGAGTACATAGTCCCCTCTTTTACCATTTTCAAATATTTTGGTGTGAAACACATGTGCCTACTTGTTATTTTCGTGTTTTTCGTGCTTTCATGACATATACTTGCTATGTTCATTAGTACGCACATAGTACATGATTTCATTTATGCTTTGCTATATATGTTGACTGAGCATGCTAGCACATTGATTTCTTAACATTTAATTTTTTTACATTGACATATACATATGGGGTTGAGTAAATATTCTTTATTCACCGTACAATACATTGGTTGTTATCTAACATTCGTCTATACAAGGCATAGTTTATACCTAATATTGTGACACTATATATTGTTTGTGCACAACATTTGACATTGGTTTGACAAGACATTTTTGGTGATTTATTTGGTAAATGATTTAAATAACGAGGCGTGTGTAATATAATAAAAGCATGGTGGATACGCCACTGGTACTTCCTATATATAAGTGCTTTTATGATATTACATATCACAGCATTATCTAAACCACTTTGACAGAAACAAAGACATGATACATTTTATACAAAGACATGACATATTGTTTACAAGACACTGATTTACAAATAACACATTTTATACAACTCGTTTTTACTTGGTTATTTATTTAACCATGCATCATTCTTTTATATCATCTGATTTTCATATCGAATTTCATAAGATTTTATAAAAGAAAACATTTTACAAGGTTCATGACTACATTTTTGTTAAACACTTCTTTTAACTTACAAGTCATGAATCCTGCTTCAACAAAACCTATGTATCTCACATGCATTTTTATGCTGACGTACCTATTTTCACATGTGTTTCAGGAATTAATGTATGATGATGATCGTGCAACACTTAGGCGGACTTGGGCTTTAGTGACTTAAAATGAAGAGAGACGATTTAATTACTTTATGTATTCAGTTAAATTCCAAGACATTGTAAACAATTATTCTAATAAAACTAAACTTTAAATACCATATGTTGTGAAACAATGATTCTGTTACTCCACTCCCCGACGTTTCCGCCGCGGTTTGTTGTATTACGCGGTCGGGGTGTGACAGAAGAGTTGGTATCAGAGCCCATGGTTATAGGGAATTAGGTAATTAGTAATGCTTTGACCTAGTCTATAACCTTCCTAGGACCCTAACGCGAGTTTACTTGCGTTTAGATTCTAAAACAATACCGTCACCTATCTTTAGGTGATAACCTCAACAAGAACACAAAATACAAATCCGTTTTGAAAATCAATCATCTACTCTTAGATGATTTGTTATAAGGTTTTGAACCTTCAAAGTTTTCAAAATCTCGTCAAAGTTTGGGTCTTTATAATGTGAACACGTGCAATCTTGAAGGGTGGATCCCTGTACCTCGAGCTTTATGTCTAAGGCTAAGTGTTCGTACAAATCCACATAATCGGACCAGTCACTCTTACCTGGGAACTCTTGGGGTGAGTGTCCTCTTATAGGCTAAAGCATGTCTTCGCGATACAATAATACAACCCATTTACTTTGATTAGTCACAACGTCGTTTGTTTGTTTTAGGTGACGAACAAATGATCGCAATCCTTATGCCTTATCGATATTCTTTTAAGCATTCATTTTTTTACTATCCAATATCATCTCACTCGTTTCCTTTCATGTTTCTTTGCTCTTTTAGAATGCCTCCTCGATGTGACCAAATTCAGGATGCCGCCATGGCAGCCATAATCACTCAGCAAATCGCTGCTATACTCCCAAACCTGATAGCCCAGATAAACCAAGCAAACAACAACAATAACGACAATGCACCGGTTCCGTGCAACTATAAACAGTTCAACTCAACTATAATTGTAACTGTATCATTCAAGGTTTTGTAAAGATTTGTAATTGATCTCTATCCTAAAATAGAGATACACTATGTAATTATAAATTGAAAGGAATGAATGGAGAGAGGGCATCGAACCTATTCTATCATGGTATCACTTTGGGCCGCTATCCCACTCCTTCTCTGACCGCTTACACAGACGCTGACTGGGCGGGTTGCCCTGATACGAGACGGTCTACTAGCGGCTATTGTATCTACTATGGTGAAAATCTGATATCCTGGTCCTTCAAGCGTCAAAGTACCATCCCCAGATCCAGTGCAGAAGCCGAATATCGTGCCGTCGCAAATGTCGTTGCTGAAATCTGCTGGCTTCGCAACCTTCTTCTCGAGCTGTATTAGCCGTTATCTCGCGCCACTCTCGTTTATTGTGACAACGTCAGCGCCATTTACTTATCCGGAAATCCAGTTCAACATCAACGCACAAAACATATTGAGTTGGATATCCATTTCGTTTGTGAGCAAGTACAGCGCGGTCAGGTCAGGATTCTTCATGTTCCCTCTCGTTACCAGATTGCAGATATCTTTACTAAGGGGCTTCCTCGCATATTATTCGAAGATTTTAGATCCAGTCTCAGCATTCGGTCTCCTCCCGCTTCGACTGCGGGGGTATAATAGCAAGTATATATTTAGTATAATTGTAACTGTATCATTCAAGGTTTTCTAAAGATTTGTAATTGATCTCTATCTTAAAATAGAGATACACTATGTAATTATAAATTGAAAGATCTCCTAGAAGCTCGTGAAATCAAAAATGGCCTAATCAAACCCCCCATCATCATTAACAATTTTTTTCTTACTACAATTTGAAGTCTTATAGGTTCAACATATGTTTATTTTGTGATATATGCAAGTATATTTAGGTTTTTTATCTACACATCTTAAGCAAATTATCATACAAAATATCAGATTTAACCCACGATTATATATTAACCTGAGTAGCCAGGTACCCTCTAAAGAAAGTTCTTGGGATCCCACTAGGCCAAAACCAACAAAACGTAAGTGTCGGTGAAAGAGTCATTACGTTGATACAAATAAAAATAAAATAAAAATGTAAGCACCAGTATAAAATAAATATTCATGGATTGTGACCCGCGAAGACATAACCAGCTTTTTAGTTATATTTAAAGAGTATAAAAGGTTAAAGAGAGTTTATTTCCTTTAAAACAATCACGTTTTATGGCACCAAGCTCATTCCTACCCCTGAAACTACAAAAAGAAATCATTAAAAGTTGAAGAAAATCAACAAAAAAAGTTACATGATACCGTTATTGTTCGTACGACACCCGTGATCAGGGATGAGCAAATGGTACCGGGTAGTAGTACCGAATTTCCCAAAATAAAAGATTTTCAAAATCAATTCGATACTGACCTTTTGTTGTTTTCTGTACCAGGCTGGTGTCGGTTTTTACCTTCATGTACCGATAACCGTACTGGTATTTTCAATACCAGTACCGGTTAACACAAGCTTATCTAACTTAAAAAGTAAAGAAGATAATAAAAGTATTAAAAAAAACTATATATATTATTATAATCTTATCTACTTTACTACTGTTCAAAAGATCCGTTTATTAATATATAGGTCAATGGTGTGTATATAGTGATTTTAAACAAGGAATTGTTTTATATTATGTGAATAAAATGGGGATTTGAACTTAGGTATGAAATAGAGAGAGTCCGACTAAATAAATAAACATTACGATCATTTAAAAAAAAGTAAATAAATAAATTTGAGCAATTAATGTAATGACCATTAAAAGGACAATCTTAACCAGATAACGGGCACATTCAAAATGCAACCATAATTGCCTATGATAAAATAAATATACAATCAATATACAACAACAAAAATTCCAAACCAAATTTCTCCATAATATCTTTTGAAGCATAGCTAATAAAAATGTAAAATGTCTGAAAAACATGTGACAAAAATGGCGTTCCTTGCTACAATTCCCCATCATCACATATTTGGTAAAAGTGATGTTCGAAATAATGTAAAGTGCCATAACAAATATAACTTAATCTTGTTTAACATCCGATTGGCGATGACACATTAGAATCCAAATATTCATTGTTCATCATCGACGACTCATCATCAACGACATGGTTCAAAACTCTAAAGTCGGGATATGAAGTAATTTAACATGAATTGGAATATTGTCACGGACAAATGATGAAAGAGGTTACGTAACAAAAATTATTGGAAGACCTCTATTCACTAGAAGGTTATGTAACGAGCGGGTAGCTGTTGACCGGTGGATTAGCTAGGTTCAAATATTGCCAATGATCTCTAGATCATGTGGTGAGAGACTTGTATTTCTTTTGTGAGTTGCAGGTTCGACTCCCATTTGGTGCAGAGTGAGGCACTGGTGGGCAATGATAGAAGACCCAGAGAACCTGGGTTCGATTCTTCAGCTAAACGGGTACCGGTAATTCGATCGTCATGCCTACAAGCGAGTAGATTATCAGGTTTTCCCGTAATTGGTGGTGGTCTAGTTGATGCCCTGAGAATGCTCGAGATTAATTATGTTGGCCGTTCAAAAAAAAAGTTAGGTTCAAATATGAAGAGCGGACTTAAAATATTATATTTATGTTGATTAAAAGTTAAAACTCTTCTTGTCATTTTTCAACAAAATAAATCCCTAATATCGTATAGGTCTAGTCATCTTAACTTTATATATTTAGAAATTTAGAATAGGTAGTTTTAACAACCCAGAATAAAAAAAAAAATACAACTTGGAAATTAAATACTCGAAAACTTGTTTTTCCAATATATATATATATATAGAAAAAGTATATCGTACATTACGGCTTAACGTACTTCACGTACAACAACGCGCGTGATTTGTTCTATAACATGCGTGATTAATGTTTTCAATATGCGTGATTATTGTGTTTCAACATACGTGATTTTGGATTTTGAGTTATAACGTGCGTGATTTTAAAATGAACGTGCGTAATTACCTGTCGTATGTGATGTACATTAAGCCGTATTGTACAATAACCTTCCTCTCTTTCTCTCTCTCTCTCTATATATATATATAAAGTATACCGTACATTACGGCTTAACGTACTTTATGTACAACAACGTGCGTGATTTGTTATATAACATGCGTGATTAATGTTTTCAATATGCGTGATTATTGTGTTTCAACATGCGTGATTTTAAAATGAACGTGCGTAATTACCTGTCGTACGTGATGTACGTTAAGCTGTAATGTACGTTAACCTTCCTATATATATATATATATATATATATATATATATATATAGTGTGAGGTTCATTGGGAAACACAAAAAAAGTGGGGAACAGTGGGGAACCGACTCAAACGAATTCCGATTGGACCCAATCCAGCGGCGTTGGAATCGGCTCGTCGAACCCTAACTAGGATCTCTTAACCCTAAACCATAAATCATAACCCCTAAACACAAAATATATTAGGGTTTGGCTTTTAGGGTTTAGCTTTAAGGTTTAGCTTTAGCGCTTAGTATTTAGCCTTAGGGCTTAGGGTTTAGCTTTAGGGTTTAGGGTTTAGCTTTAGAGTTTAGCTTTAGGTTTAGCCTTTAGAGTTTAACTTTTAGGGTTTTTTAGTTTAGATTTTACGGTTTAGTTTAGGTTTTAGCCTTATTTTTTAGCTTTAGGGTTTAGAGTTTAGGAGTTAGGATTTAGGGTTTAGGGTTAAGAGATCCTAGTTAGGCTTCAACGAGCCGGTTCCAACACCGCTGGAATGAGTCCAATCCACTACTAGAAAATACACATTTCTTGACGCACATTGTGCGTCATAAAACGGTAATTATGACACGCAAAAGCGTGTCATTGATTGAGGAGTCATAAAATTAACATGACATGCATTTGTGTGTCATGTTTTTATGACACATTTAATGACAAACATTCATGACACTCATTTTATGACACACATTAATGACACTCATTTAATGACACACGTTCATGACACTCATTTAATGACACACGTTCATGACACTAATTTAATGACACATACGTATGACATTTATTTACGTCTGTCATGCTTTTAATTGTTAATTTTTTTTATAGAATTACTAATTTGCTCTGGATACATGTATAATAACAAAAACAATAAATCTTTTTCATTAAACAAATACACATATATATACCAAAACAATCCATTACATAATCAATTGTCAAGCATACTACAAATATTTTAACGTTAACAAAAAAAAAAGAATTGTTTGTCAATACATCATCAACACCTAAAATACTATTTGTCACTTAAAAATAGATGTACCCGCACAAGTTGACCAATCTTCGCGAATACCATCCATATCTGCAGCCGAGTATTCCTCTACTCCTTTCCCAACCTGAGACAACAATTAAATAAAATAAATCTTAAAAATCAGAATTTAGTCCTAATATATGAATTTAAGCATTTGTTTGGATATATAAGTACATATTTCTCTAATATACAGACTAAAATATTCCTACACTTTATCATTGTCAAGTATTTCAACTCCTTCGTAAGCTATCTCCTTCATAAGCTTCATCACAGAGTAGCCGCATTCAGTACCTCCTGGCTGACGTAGACACTAGACATTTAAAAGTATCTAGAAATGTGAAACCATTGCGATTTAAGTTTAAACTAAAGGGTTTCAATATTTACAATATCATTACAACCACAATTTAAATAATGGATTAAATGCTTACCCTAGCGTTAATCCAGATGAGCTCAACCCTTATGTTGGCACCACTTCGTGAAGCATGCACGGCCATTGCCCTATAAAAAAATCAAAATTATATCAAAGTATATTGTAACTCTGTTATCATCCATTATGATAATTTGTATTACTTACGTATCAATAATTTGACTCAACTGCTCATCGACACTTCTAGGCCGTAATGAATCAAGATAATAGCAAGTAGTTGTTTTCAGGTTTAGTATAACCAACACCCAATGGTTTCTTCAAAATCCAAAATCCAAAATTCAATCAAAATAAATTAAGATAATAGGTCTTTACGAATGATAGTTTCAAAAATGAACGCTATAAAGACCATAAAAAATTTACAAGTCCATCAAGACTACTGGCAGTAGCACACTAAATTTCACATAAGCTGGAAATTAACTTTTGTCATTCAATTATTCTCATGATAAAGTAGGTTGAAGTACTGAAATGAAAAACCAGACCCAAGGAAAAGGGGTTCGTAAAGCAATAAATAAGTATGAGTCACTAACTGACCTCTTTTAACTTTGTTGTAGATCAAAGTCGTTTCGTGTTCATTCTAATAATAAACCACGCACACAACCGCCAACAAGGTAAACATCAAATCCTACAAATTGTATATACATAAAATCTGCAAGCATTAGATAAGCCAACCATTACTAATTCCAGAATCAATTGCAACATAAAAAAAAGCGCAATACGATTTGTCAAAAGCACCCCATAAATATTTAGTCTTGAACTACACAAACACATCATAATAATCCTCAAAAGCTAAAGTAGACTGTACTAACGCATCCAAAATTCAACTACTGAATAAATTTACCTTTTCTTTTAAGACCATTCAGAACTATCCGTGTAGACTTTGCGATCATAGAAGTCGTAATCCCGAACTCCTTCGAGCTAAACTTCTTCCATTCTGATGCCAAATTTCTGCCTTCAATAGCTTCACTTCCAAACAGAAATAACCAGTCAATAGTGTATCTATAGAAGTCAATAGTGTATCTATAGAAATCAGTATATTCTTACCGAATCTTGAGGCCTTGTTTCAGCATTAAAGTGAAGATGTGCCTAAGAAGTTTGAATTTATATAGTTAGCTACACTTGGGATATAGAATACCATAATAATACATAACAAATCAATTTATTTATAGAAATCAATATATTCTTACCAGAAGAAGATGAAGTTCTTGAACAGTTTACTCAGGTAATCCCACCAAAATCACCCAGCGAATAATCATTAAGTGAGACAATGCATCCACAATGGATGAGCTGAAAACATGGAACACCCACTACAAATAAATACCATCTAGTGACATACAAAAAGTGACACAAAAACACAAAAAAGTGTCACTAAAGGCCCCTGTAGGAATGGGCGGCACACAAAACAAGTGTCACTAGAAGCGCTGACGCTAAAGCCTTTTTGGCACTTTTTCAATATGCCGCACAGTTTTTGGACTTTTAGTGGCACTTTTTTTTTGTACATTATAAAAAGACTTTTGTGGCACAATTTTTGTGTTTTTGTATCTATTTTTTTTTCTCACGTTCTGTGTGAAAAATTTACTAATTCTAAAGTTAATAATTAAAAAGTTATATAATAACTAAAACATAATATATTCGTCAAAATGCACTTTACATCAATATCGCAGGTAAGCGAGCAACAAGCTGCGCCGCTACCCCTTTCTGGATAGCAAACCCTAGCCTATTAAAAACAAACCCCTGCCCCCCTGTTGATGAGCCACTGCTGTGGATAACCTGTTGGACCCTAGTCAGCAAACGAATAGCTTCTGGAGCCAGGGATCCAAAGGTGTCGAAGGCGAAGGGGACAAATGCATGTTGGTTATCCGCACATGCTTTAGCGTGTTTGTCCACCTTTTTAGATTCTGCTTTCTCTACCGTTTGTCCTGCTACAAACTCATTTTCCCTTAACCCAGCTAAGGGAGAGACTCCTGTGAGATCTACACAAGCATGTTTCCCTCCCGCCCAGCCAAAGACGAGCAGGTCCGCTGGTCTCAATGTAGATCTCCCTTCCATGGGGTCTGTAAGGAAATTCACAAGGGCCTCCTTCTTGGCAGAAATCCCCGCTCTCCTCAAGATGTCCCCCAAAACATCCCTCACCCAGTCATGCCGGTATTTGAAACCAGGGAGCTCCTTGCAATGAACAGCATGCTCCCCGTATTTATCCATGCAGGCTTTACGGCAGATTGGGCAGGTTTCGTCTTCTGGATACATAGAGATCACCGGCCGGTATTTGAGGATAGCCCTGTACTCAACAGCCGACATGCATTGCCCTCGTCTATTTTCAAAGAATAATATATTTTTTAATTTTTTTCCTCCTCCTTTCTTAAAAAAGCCCTCGTCTTTTTTGCTCCTTGCGCCTAGGCTCCGGCCGAGGCCTATGTGCCTCGCCTGCGCATTGCGTCTTTGACAACATAGAATGAGTTAATATATAGCAACAAAACTCAAATATGGCATAACTAGAACAGTTATTATCCAAAACAGTTATCTGCAGTAGGGCTGTAAATGAGTCGAGCCAAGCCAAAGTGAGCTCAGGCTCGAGCTTGATGTTACACGAGCCACCACTCAATAAAAAAGAAGTTTTGATTTATATAGCAACTTCAAGGTTTTTAGGCACCCAAACATTTATACTTTTAAAGCACCCAGCGCCCAAATACGAAATTTATTTTTAAGTGCCAATTTTGCTTTGCAAATTAAAATCATTAATTTAAACATACATGCAAGTTGCAGCAAAAATATTGTAGACAACTGTGATTTCACATACTTGGAAAAAGCCATTTTTATCAAAACTTTAAATAATAGTGGAATTATCTGAATAGTTATGTTTAGATCAAAACTTCAAAAGCCATTTTATCAAACTTCTAAAGCCATTTTATTGAGACTTATAAATAGTTGACATTGCCAAATTGGTCTAAACATATCTGTAGGCTACAGCAAAAAAAATGAAGAATGTTATATAAATGAACAAACAAAATACTTGATAACTTCGCATATTTGGAAAAGCCTTTCTCTCAGTTAATGCACAAGTCAATGGATAAAAAGGTTCAAGAATCAAGTAAGTTAGCTATTCTAGGTAGAAGGGTAAATATTGGTCAAGTTTAATGTCAATTTGATTAGTCAAGGTGAATCAAAAGTGAAAATGAATCGACTATGTAGCACGTGAACGGGTACAGAACTGGGTTACGGGGACGATACAGGTACGGGGAACGTCAAAACTGAAAAATCCAAGATACGGGTACGGCAAAGGTACGGCAAAAAAAATATAAAAAAATAAAAATATGCACACTTTTTTTCTCATTTAACATGTGCGATATGATCAGACTAGAGACTTGTTCTCAATTAAGAATATGCACACTTGCTCTTTTCTTATACTCATCCACTTAAATGTTTTGTAATATGTGGCTCAGATATTATTAGACCAAGGTAACACAAATCTAATCTACCTAGCAGAGTTAATTTATTGTTGTGAAATGTATTAACCCAAATGCATAAAAAGGAAAATCTTATTTTTAACAATGAGCATGGATATCATGTCGCACTACCATTTACATCATGCACAAGGTCTAATCTATAGCTTATAAATAATTTATACCAGAGTACCAGACATCAAAATAACCAATCTTTGAATCTTACAAAATGACTTTTCTTATTTTTATCTTCAATCGGCTGTAATACTAACCTAATTCAGAAATGAATAGTTAATTTCACACTATATAATGGATGATCTTGGCACAGAAAAATCAAAGCACAAATCGCGTCAAGGAAATGTCGAAAAATTAAACAGATTGTTATGAGATAAGAGGCTCAAAATTGAACATATCGTACCTAATATAAAAGCTGAAATCATGGGAAAAACTGCAGCAACACCGACACACAACCTGTTGAAGATGATTTTTAAGGAGAAACACCAAAAGACGAACTAGGGTTAGGGTTATAATATAAGAAACCAAAAATTGAACATATCGTACCTCAAAGTATGGTGGATCCGTGGAAAAAAACTGCAGAAACACAGCCACACAACCTGTTTTGATGATGATTTTCATAGAATGATGAAAGCGAATGAGAGAGACGAGAGTGAGGGAAACTTGAGAGAGACGAGAGTAGGGAAACTTTAATTTTTTTAGGGCAGCTTAGGATAGAAAGTTGGAGGGAAATAATAGAAATTTTAATTTAACTTTTAGGAAAAAAAATTAGAGCTAAAAATGGTGAACATTTCTGGTAATCTAGAGTTTGTGGATAAAAAAGATTTCTCAAGCTCAATTAAATATTAATAAACTTAATTGGACTTGTAAGAATGACATGTCGTCTCTATTATATGCGAATAATATTTTTTTGTATTTTAAATATTTGTTAATCAAAACTAAAAAACAAAACAAAATTATCTTTCCTTATAGAGACGACATATCGTCTCTATAGGGTGATCTACAGAGAGGACATGTATTGTTCCTATAGGTGTCTTCCCTATAGGATTTTTTTCTTGTAGTGTTCGTCAGCCAACAACTTATATGCGAGGGGATTCGTCGTCATAATTTTGCTGGTGGTGGTAAAGTGGTAGACAGCTTAGGGTTAGAAAAGAGGGAAGTTTAGGAAGGGAAGGAGGGAAAATGAAAATGAATTAGGTTAGGAGGGAAAACGAAAATGAATGTATGATTTTTGGGCTGTCCACACTAAAATCGCCCCAAATCTAATGGGTCTCTGAAAACATGCATATTTTAGGCGTCGGACAATTGTTTTTGGCGGGTTATGATCTAGAAAAATTGTCAAACATTATTTTGGGCGGCTTAATGGTATAGACCACCCAAATTTATTTTATTAGCCGCCCAGAATTTTTAATTTTTGTAGTAGTGATAGGATACCTTCCAAAACCAACACCAAACAGCAAGGTCATCCCAAAACCACTATGACGAGCCTAACTGTAACGAACTTGAACCTAAAAACAAGCTAGTTAAGTAAACTAGCATGACCTCAACCCAGCTGCTCATGAGCCTAAACGAGACATTGTTAATATAATTTTTAATTAATATATTAGATATATGTCACTTTTCATAAGTCCGTACAATTTTTTCTCTTTAACAATTTTCAAGTTTTTCCCACTTTATTTGCTATTGGAAATTAACCATGATGTCTATATAATGTTTTTTTTACGACGCTAAAAAGACGACACACAAAAACAATTTCATAAATTTATTAAATTTTGTACAACCATGACATTTTTTTCTTGACACGCATTTAAATGTCATAAAATAAAATAAGCGTGTGTCATTAATCGCGTGTCAAGATAGATCTTGTTTTTTTTTACGCTAAAAGGATGACACCCAAAAAAGTATGTCATAAATATATTGAATTTTGTAAAACCATGACATTTTTTTTCTTGACAGGCACTTTCGAATGTCATAAAATGAGCGTGTGTCATTATTTGCGTGTCAAGATAAGTCTTTTTTTTTATATGACGCTAAAAACATGACACACAAAAAAGAATGTCATAGATTTATTAAATTTTGTAAACCATGACATTTTTTTCTTGACATACGCTTTTGAATGTCATAAAATATGTGTGTGTCATTGTTCGCGTGTCAAGAGTAGTGTATTTTCTTCTAGTGATCGGAGTTCGTTTGAGTCGGTTCCCCGCTGTTCCACACTTTTTTAGTGTTCCCCAATGAACCTTCCCCTATATATATAAGATCAAATAAAAAGTTTATTTTGCCTAAATAGGATGAAAAGGAATCTTAACCATTCATTTTTCAAATCAATGGTTAAGATGAAAGTGTAGGAGAAAGGAGGAGTGTAAGGGTATCTTGGGAAATTTCTTATTTATGGACTTTCTCTCTCCACATGCAAAGCACATGCATATTCCACCCCCATTTTTTAAACGTTCATAACTTTTTTATACGACATTATTTTTTTATAAAAATTTCACCGTAAAATCGAGCGTTTTTTTATCTTTAATTTGAGTACCATATTGCTATACAAAATATGAAGACTAAAAAAACCCAATAAAATGTGTTGTATTTCTATGTGTTATATAACATTTTTTGTGCTGGATTTTTGTACTATATTTTTGTGCTAAATTTTTTGTGCTGAATTTTTTTGTCTTAAAATCTATTTTTTCTCAATTTTTTGTGCTGGATTTTTTTGTACTACATTTTTTTGCTGAAAATTTTCGTGCTATATTTTTTTGTACTAGATTGTTTTGTGCTATATTTTTTCGTACTAGATTTTTTTGTGCTATATTTTTTCGTACTACATTTTTTGTGCTATATTTTTTGTACTATTTTTTAATGACTTCCAGTAATTTTAATATCTCTACCTTTTTTATTTACAATTTAGGGTGACTTTTATTAAAATGTAAACATATTATTAAATCCAATAATCAAATTGTTTCAATTGTTTTGCTTCTGATTCCGAATGAATCAAATTGGTATATTTTAGTGGTTAATGTTAAAACCCGTTTCTGTGATTTAGTTTTGTTAAAACTTGAATTCTAGGTCTAATGTTACCCGACTTGAAAGTTCTAACATAAATTTGGTCATGAATAACCACCGAAAAATGTGAACGTATAAGAAAATAATGATGGTATATTAACGATCTCTTTAGCAATACTTTTTTGAAAACGAGAGTACTGAGTTACTTTCGTTAAAAAAAGTCTTTTGTTTTTCTTAACAAACGAACTGCTTATTAAAAATAATATGATAAAGTCATAAATTACAATGAACAAATATTTCAATTTTCCAACCTACTACACACATAACATTAATAAAAATATTCTAATCATAAATCATTACAAAACAAGGTATATGTCAAGTAATGTTTGAGACTTTAGGCATTTATAATATTACAGAGAAGAAAAAAGCCTCTTTGGTGCTGATGGAGGATTCTAGAGGAAAGCGATAAACGACTAAACGAGTTTTGGTTCCAGGTAATGGGCATCTTTTGTAGTCGCCAATGGTTTTAGTTTTTTTTTTTTTTTTGGGCTTTTATTTCGTAATTTCCTTGTTGACGGACTAATAATCATTTAAAATATATGTCACTCTATTTTTGGATATAATATTATAAATTGCCAATATTTTATGTACGCTTTAAGAAAATAAAAGGTTAAATAGAGCTTGATTCTCCTATGGTATTATAGTCTAGTATAATGTTTACGGATCATTAGGTACTCGATATGATTCACACAAGAGTGTTTTTCCTAGATTTATTAGGTTTCCTATTAAATTGGTGTATAGGTATTAATAGCTACTAGAGATGGATATAATCGGATAGTTCCACTAGTGGCATAATGATAATCTAGTGGTTCGTCAGTGATCCAAATTTTCCGTTAAAACAAAGTAGAGCTTGATTCCTTTTAAAACACTACTTTTATAGATACATATAAAAAAATGTATAGTGTGGTATTTATTTTAAATTGAATTAATTGCCAAAATCGTCCCTGAGTTTGGGTAGGTTTGCCATTTTCGTCCAAAATAACACTTTTGTACCAAATTGCCCTCAACGTGTAACTTTTTGCCATTTTCATCCAAACCACTAACTTAGTTTATTTTTTCTATTAAGTTGATGATATTTTGATGAAACTGGCAAATATAAAACCACAGGGACGATTTTCACAATTTACTCAAACTCTTTTAAATTTCTTTTATTTAATTAATTTTGTTACATATATAATAAAAAAGAATATACATGCAATTTTTATATGAAAAAAATAAAAGCTTTGTCACATAATTTTTAGGGTTATTGGATTTTATCACCTTTAACTAACGGTCATTGGCCGCTGTCACCGTCAACTATCACTTTGACGCCCGCCACCTCCAACTTAACACTTAGTGTGTTCTGTCACCAGATCACTAACTTTTGATCCTATTACTATACTTTTGGGGGTGTCTTAAGATCCCTAAAACCTTCCCAAGATCCCTATGACACCCCAAAAAGTATAGTAACAGGATCAAAAGTTGGTGATCAGTTAACGATGTGGTGACAGAACACACTAAGTACTAAGTTGGAGGTGATGGGCGTCAAAGTAATAGTTGGTGGTGACAGCGGCCAATAGCTAATAGTTGGGAGTGATAAAATCTTATAATCCTAATTTTTTTAAATTTTCATCCAACCACTAAGTTAATTTTTCTATTAAGGCGAAGGATGTTTATAAACTAAGCCAGAAATTAATTTCTAATTTTTTTATATAGACCAGTTTTATAAAAATAAAATTTACTTAAACCTCTAAATTTTATAAAACTAAAATGCTGGCGACCTTATTGAAAAAAGTCAAATAAAAAAATCTTATCATATGTACCAAGTTTGTAATTCATTTTCTACTCTTTTACATTCGCTCCTAAGGAAAAATAGAAGCCAGTCCCCCCCCCCCCATCAAACAACGTATCGTTACGAAACCTTAAAATTACCCATCAAATTGTAATTATAATGCTATGAACCAAAAGTTTCTTTACTCGAGCCACTCAGAATAAGTATTAGTTAGTTACCCTCATAATCTTAATTAAATAAAAATTTTATTTCTACCAACATATTTCCTAGGTGCTCAACACATTTAAAAAATATGTAACGTTTTACAATTTTTTCTATCTCTACAACTGATAAATATACTAAAAGTTGTAATCGATTGTTATGTGTTGCACACCGATGACGTTTTCTCTTTATAAAACTGATTTATATAAAGAAGATGTAAATTAATTTCTGTCTTAATTTATAAAATTTAAAACATGTTTCACCTTAATAGAAAAATAAATTGAGTTAGTGATTTCGATGAAAATTTATAAAAATTATGTGACAAAACTATTATTTTTTTTTCTCTAAAACCTCCATGTATATTCTTTTTTATTATATATGTAACAAAAATAATTAAATAAAAGAAATTAAAAAGCGATTGAGTAAATTGCCAAAATCATCCCTGTGGTTTTATATTTGCCAGTTTCATCCAAATATCCTCAACTTAACAGAAAAAATAAACTAAGTTAGTGGTTTGGATGAAAATGGCAAAAAGTTACAAAACGTTGAGGGCAATTTGGTACAAAAGTGTCATTTTGGACAAAAATGACAAACGTTCCCAAACCTCATGGACGATTTTAACAGACCGTGTTATATTATGTGAATAAAATGGGGGATTTGAATGTTATTTGAATAGCTTAGGTATACACAGAATGGCTACGCTTTTAGTTAGAGTAAACTGTCATTTTGGTCCCTATGGTTTGGTCACTTTTGCCACTTTAGTCCAAAACTCAAACTTTTTGCATCTGGGTCCCTATGGTTTCAGTTTTATTGCCATTTTGGTCCAAAAATGAAATCATGTCATATTTGTCTTATAAAATCCTACTATTTTGTCATTTTCCACAGGGAAAAATGATCATTTCTTTTTATAAATAAATACCATATTTTATAAGACAAATATGACCTGATTTGCCTCTGAAGAAAATGACAAAATTGCAGGATTTTATAAGACAAATATGATCTGATTTCATTTTTGGACCAAAATGGCAATAAAACTGAAACCACAGCGACCCAGATGCAAAAAGTTTGAGTTTTGGAATAAAGTGGCAAAAGTGACCAAACCACAAAGACCAAAATGACAGTTTACTCCTTTTAGTTAATATGACTTGTGACTATTTACCCCATATTACATTCATTCATTGTGTGACTGGTAGACATGATTAGAGAAGGAAAGTGTGGAAACTAAGGGGTAGAGGTGGCCATCACTTGTACAAATTCTATCATTCACAACATCCAATCAAGTTCCGTCATGTCATCAACCATTATTCCATCACTCACAACTTTTTTTAGTGGAAATGTCAATCACTCATCACCACACCCAACAATTCCCCCCCCCCCCCCAACCAACAATTTCCCTCACAACACTCAAATCATCACGCGTCAAAAAAAGCACACGTTATAAAAATGGTAGCGTGAAAAATGGAGGTGGCGGTGGTGTTTTGTGATTTTTCACGCGTTGAAAAGTTCCATCACGGGCAAATATCACACTGCTTCGGGTGGCCTAAGAAGGGAGGTGATCAATGGAGACGGCAGGTGATGAAGATTTTTGGTTGAGCTAGCCTAAGACCACCCGTAGTGGGGCAGTTTCAGTTTCTGGCATTTTTTGCCTTTAAAAACGCCCCACCACGCCCCCAAACCACCCCATGGGCGTTTTTGTCAAGAAATTTTGTTTTGGCATTGTTTTTTCGACGCCATGTTTATTTTTTGTTGCCCAATGACTATACATCCCTTTTGTGTTTGGCCATAACAACTTTTGATGGGGTTTTTTTATTTAAATTTTATTACACCCCTTTTAACATAATGCCCACATTCCCACTACACCCATTTTAGAAAAAAAAAAAAAACCGCCCCATGATGCTCCATTGCTGACTGGACTGCCACATGGCGCAAAACGCCCAAGGGTGGGGTGTCTTCCACTACGCATGGTCTAAGTAGCACTGGTTAAAGTTGACTGTTCTTTTTTTCTTTTTATGGTCTAATTAACACACCCTCTAATCTTACTCTTAAATCTAGACAATTGTCCAATACAAGACTTGAACTCTCAACCTTATGGAAATGGAAATAATTTCATTATACCTTGATAACGTTAGGCTACAAGCCCTTTGGTAGTTAACGGTTAGTGAACGGCCTTCAGGAGAGAGTAAGGAGCATCAACTATAGGGCCCTAAATAGCTTGTGTTCAAGGATTGAACTGGCAGAAACTCAAACACAATAATTCGGACTCAAAAACCGTGTTAGAAACAAGAGCTCAAATACAACTAGCGTATATATGAACCACCATTTAACTTGAGCTTTACTTTCCATATCATACTCTAAAATTATAAATTCACAATCCATACTGTATAACAACAAAAATCGAAAACAAGATTCATGGATAGTTAGTTTTGAAGCATAGCATAGAAATCATAATGTAAAACGTCTTAAAAAATATCCACAAAACATCAAAAAGGTGGTCCTTGCAACGATTGTCCGTCCATCACAAGATTCATAAAAGTGATGTTCGAAATAATGTAGTGTCACCACAAATATTATGTAAAAACATTTTCAGCCCAATGGTGATGACACGTTAAAATCCAAATATTCCTCGTTCATCATCGACGACTCATCATCACCGACATGGTTCGAAACACCCAAATTTTATAACTCTAAAGTCGGAACATGAAGTATTTTAACATGAACCGGAAATCATGCAAGAGCTTATTTAACGAAAATTATTTGGAGACCTAGAAGGTCATGTAACGAATATCATTTTTCCTATTTATATTATATATAACTTGTTATAGGATTCAACTCGTAGGCAAGACAAATATAAAATCGAATATCAAATCTGAACTCCGTCGAGTCTCATATAAAAACGAATATTAGATCCTAACTCCGTCCAGTCACATATAGGACCAGTGATAGATATTGTCTTAGCTGAGAAACATATTGATTATGAAATTATACATGTAACAAAGGCCACGGTGACAGAAGAAATATACAAGCATAGAATGAAATTATTCGTAAAGGTATATAATAGATGTGTGTTAATAATTGATTTAGAGAGTCATATTGCAACGAGTTGTAAAGTACAAAGGAAAATAACATCTAGCTAGTATTGTCTTCATTGGATGTCTTTTAATAATCTTGTTGTCTTTCAATTTTCAACCAATGTTATCTTTTTTTAGTAGATTCGGATTATAAAATGTAGAAATTAACTTGTAGTTGCTGGAATATCATTATCTCCGGTCAGCTAAAAAATGTTAATAATTGCACCTTGCCATTTTATAATTTCTTCCTAGGCTACACGATAAATATCATGACCTCAGCTTCAACAGATACGAAAAAACATATCAATTATCACTATTAGATATAATGTAAATGGATTAGGATCCAATGACCTCAGCTTCACAGGAACACCAACTTTCATCGGTGATGTGTCCGTTCTGTGACGAATATGAGGAAACGGTGGATCATTTGTTTACAGCGTGTTCGGTGGCTATGCGGGTGTGGGCGGCGATCAGTGCTTGGTGCAACATTCCATCGATATTTGCTTTCGAATTCAAAGACTTAATGGATATTCATAATTCTATCCGGGGGGGGGGGGGGGGGGAATATGAAGAGGATGATCCGAGGGTTGGTTATTAGTTCATGCTGGTCGATGAAACAATGGTTAACCAGGTGGGTTAACTCACTGGTCTCGTCAAGAGGGTTAATCCCTTCTTTCCGAGGATCGCCGGCTGGATCGTCTGGTGGTGGTTGGTTTCCTGCACAAGGAAACAAGCCGTGACTCGTAACAAGGAGGATGGGGTGGGGGGTGCTCCTTGTTACCACTCTCCGGCGTGAGAATCAGTAATTTGCTTGGGAAGCAAAGTGTGATAGTAGTAGTAGTGAGAGAGTTGATAAGAGATACCTCAAACCTGGTTTGGGGTGGGTATTTATAGCCGAGGAGTGGAGGAGGGTAGTTGAGTAGCTAGTCTGACATCGCACAGGTATGTCAGACCTGTCAGTCGCTGTGAGGATGCCACGTCCTGCTGTGGTGTCAGACTGTTGTACATACGTGGGCCAATAGGCGACTGTTCTCAGTGCCACTTGCACTGAGTGTCGGACCTACTTGCCTTGTAGGCAGGATGCGGTGCCAGGCCGCATTGCTGCTTGCGGTAACTGATGTTGTTCCCGCGTTGGTTGTTCCATCCATGATTTACGCAGGATGCGGTGTTATGCCGCATTACCTGCTGAGTGACTGTTACTGTTGCCCAGATCCCTTGTCGTGACGAAAATGTTCATAGGATGTGGTGCGGGGCCGCATCGCTATGCATAACATTAGTTTCCGTCCTTAAGGTAAGTATTCTCATCACTGGACAGATTGGACCGCTGTGTTCGCGTGTGCCCACGCGGACACAGGTGAGTTTATTGCTATTGGAGGTTTTTGATGAGGGTAATGGTCCTTCGCGGTCATGCTGACGCGAGATCTGGGACCATACCCCTTCAAGTCCCCCCAGTCTAGTGTTCCTTCCGTATGCAAGTTGCATGTAGGAGGGATACTGGACTATGTTGTCTAGAAGGTTAAATATGGGCCATGCAGATGGCTCCTTCTTTTAGTAAGTAGTAGGCCTTTCGAGTGGATTGTTCCTTCCTTCAGGAAGGGTGTCTGGTGAGGAAGTTCCGTCTGATGCGGAATTCTCAGCCAAGGACTTGACTCTTAGTCTACCTTTTCTTGATGTCATCAGCCACCTGTTGGTGTTTCGAACCAACCGTTGAGCCGGTGACTGAAGGTGTTAGCAGGGTTCGAACCAACCTCTGAGATCGTGACTGAAGATGTACGTCTTCGTTAGTCTAGTTGTAACCTCTGCGTTTAGCTAGTGCAAAGTTGCAAGTGTTTTGCTCAAGCTCTATGTTTAGCAACTGGACATGCAATGATGATCCCTGTTTTGTGGGGCATTCGTGTTCACCAGTTAACCTTTTCCTCTGTGGTTTATCTCTCAAGTAACCGCACGTTCTCTGAGGCTTAGCTTTCTAGTAACCGCACGTCCTCTGAGGCTTGGCTCTCTAGTAACCGCACGTCCTTTGCGGTTACCTCGTTGCGGAACCTTGTTGGCCATGTTTGTTTGAGGAACGTGGGGTAGTTGCGCCATTGTTGGCCGTGTTTGGCCGAACAATGTGAATCTGACCTATGGGTAGATAAACATGGTTATGGGCAGGGTTGTGCCCACCATTGTTTATTCTATGCGGTCCATAGGTGGGTAACTAGTCATAAGCAGACTTGTTACCACTGTTCTGGACCTACGTTCCTTCATGCTTTTGTGGGAGGTGGATTCCCTTTAAGTAGTGTCGCCGGAGGAGATCACCTTAGATGCTTGGGGAGTTGGTTGAAACTGTTCCGCATCCGTTTTCTAGCCACTTTCCTTCATGCTTAGTTGGAAAGCGGTTTTCCTTGAAGTAGCTTTGCTCAACCGCATGGTGGTTTAGTCGTGGCTCTTCCGTAGCTACCGTTACCATCCATGGGCGGTTGTGGTTTGTAGCAAAGAACTTGCTTCTAGAAGTCTTGTGGCCTGGACGTAGCTCTTGAAGGTTCAGGAGACAGGGTTGCTGGAAATGAGGGTTTTGAAGCTTGAAGAAGCTTATATTGAGCGCGGTTTGCCGCATCCTGAGAACCGGTTTACGCAGTTCAAAGGACCATGCTGGTTCTAAGTATCTGATACACCTGTCTGGGTTGGTGTGTGTCGTCTCCGCATATTCCGCGTGTGCTCGTGGGTATGTGCGGTTATTGCTTATACCCCCTTATATAATTTAAAGGTATATATTTTGTCTTTTTTGAGGGGCATGTAAAAAACGACATGCGGTATGGGTTATGGTGCGGTAAACCAGAGAAACCGCATGCCGCTTGAGTGTGGATAAGTTTGTCGCTTTTGTATTGTCCACGTGGCTGAGAGCACGTGTGGGTTGTTGAAAGTCAGTAGAATTCTGACATGTGATGTTCTGAAAGGACTGGTGCATTGACTGAGGTCATAACTGCACTGTAGCAAGGAGTGTAAAGGTCAATTCTGTCAGGCGCGTGAGCGGCCACGCGCGCGTGATAACCGTCAACTGAAAAGTTGGTGAACACGTGGCGAGACGTGAGTGGAGCTTTTTGAACTTTGTAAGTCGGTTACTCCATCGCATTAATTGCGATGAGTATATAAGGGGAAACCGTTTGGTTTCTCCTCACCTTGTTTCAAAATTCAAAAATTTTCTCCGGTGAAAAGAGAATATTTCTTCATCTTCTCCGATCAATCCGCCTGTATTTCCGGTCATCTTCTTAGTTTACCTTGTAATACTCTACCTCTCTCTTCCTTATCTGATGGCTGAACCATCCAACCCACACAATGTGGAGGGTGAAAACCCTGAAACTTCTTCTCCGGTGGCCGGAGAAGAAGAAGATGATGGTGGTAGCGCCCCTGGTGGTGGCTTGCCACCTTTGAAGTGGTTGAAAGCATCGTTTGAGCAACTGATGATCAGAATACAAATGCCCCCCGAGTTTGGGGCTGTCTATCCTCAAGATGGTGCTACCGGTGCTTGTGCTCCAGCCGGTTACGTAACAATGTGGGCCGATTCTTTCATCGACGGTAACCTTCGTTTACCTTTGACCGTTTTTGTTGCTGGGTGTTTGGAGCATTACAGGGTGCATATTTCCCAGATGAGCCCTTTTGGGTTTATCCGGATTGGGCACTTTGAATCGACTTTTCGTGCCCTTGGTTTGCCAGTCACCGTTGAGAATTTCCGGGGGTTTTACCAGTTGATGGTGAACACCGGTTTCTTCTCTTTCCGAGAACGGTACGGAAGCGTCAAGTTGATGACCCCTCCCAAGGGTATTACGAAGTGGAAAAGCAAATTCTTCTACGTTAAAGCTGTTGCGGTTGTTGTCAACATGGCCCTGCGGAATGTTAATGAGCCTATCCCTTCGGAGGATATTGCCATTCCAACTGCGAAGAATGCGGAGTGGTTCCTGAGGTTGAGGACAATTGAGCATAGGCAGTTGACGAACAATGAATTGTGGGTGCTGCGGATGTTGTTGACTAGGCCGGATAAACATGCAAGGCCTGTTGTGCGGGAGAAAACTGGTGGTAAGTGTAGTTACTCTTGTGTGTTTTCATTGCTCCGTTGCTTATTATTGATTTGAACTCGTATATCAGAAGAAGTTGTTGAGCTGTCGAAGATGTTTGATCCAACCTTTACTGGCAAGGTTGATGTTGTCAAGACCGCTGAAGGTGCGGGTTTTAATTTGACCATGAAGGCACCCCTGCCGCAGGGCAAAGGTATAATTCGTAGCTTTCTTTTCATTCCTTGTACTTTTTATGTTGCTGATAGTCTACCTGTAGGTACTCTTGGGGCCCTTGGAAAGTTTGAGTCAAAGGGTGCTCCGAAAAAGCATGCGGAGAAGAAACAAGGTGATAAACCCGTGCGGGGTCGTGGCAAGGGTAAACCTGAGGTTCCTGTTGTTCCGCCTTTGGTTCCGCGTGCAGCAGGTATCTCTCGTTCTCATTTCCGCAGATATACCGATTACGTGGTAGTATCTGACACCCTCGAGGGCTTGGGTGTTTCAGGTGCTGGTGCGGCCATTGGTGGGACCACTGCGGGTTCGGAGCCTGGTGATGAGAAGAAGAGGAAAGCAGGGAAAGCTCTTGATGTTGGTGAGGGAAAGAAGCCGAAGATTCAAACCAGACGCAAGGCGTTTGTTGGACCAAGGAAGCCTGCGGTTGTTCCTGGTAAGTGATGCATTACTTGGTCAAATATGTTGTATTTGTACTTTGTAGTGTAACGTTATGCTTTGATTGCAGAACCCCAAGATGAAGGGTTTTTCGTTTTTGATGCTCCTCCTCCTCCTCCTCCTCGTCATGACACAGTTGCGGATATGGGGGTTGGTAAGGCTGCTATGCCTGAGTCCGCTGTGAGGGAGGATACTGGGAAGAGGCCTGCGGCCCGGATCCATGATACGGTGGATTCGCATAACAATGTCATTACCCCGGAGGATGCTGATGACCTGAACCTGAAATTTGGTTATACTGAAAGGCCAAAGTCTCCTGCTGCTGAGAAGGTTTCTGGTTCTGGTCCCGGAGGTGCGGGTTTTGTAGAGACTCCTATTCAGCCAGAGGAGTCTGAATTGGAGTATTATTATCGCTCACACACAGAAGATCGGGCCATGGCTTACCACCGCCCTCCCTGGTTTGTGATGCAAGGGGATGACGTTTCTGCTGATCCCTCCGCGAGTAGGGAGGTCTTGGGTGGTCTGGGCACTCCATTTGAAGTCAATCGGGCCCGTGCCTTACCAACTGAAGCCCAGATTAACCAACTCTCTTCCATGCTTGTTGGGAGTTCTATAATGGCCAACACCATTATGGAAAACTATAAGGTGTTGAGTCGCAGGGAGGAGGAGAATGTACGCTTGCTTGCGGAGGCTGAGGAGTTGGTAAAGGCTGCACGTGAGGGTGCCGAGCAGCTTGAAAGGGATAGGGCTGCGTTCGAAAAGCGTAAGCAGACTGAAGAGTGGGCAGCAACTGCTGAGCTTAAACAGGTTCGTACCCTTGCCAAACTGCTTTCCTCTGAGCGTCAGAGTTGGAAAGAGTCTATTTCTAATGAGCGCGAGGCACTTTCACGTGAGCGCAAGGCTTGGAAAGTTTCTTGGGCCAAACAGAATGAAACTCTTTTTCGTGTTCGCCAGGAGCTTGTTAATGCTAAGGCAGCAAATGCTGCGCTGGTTAAAGAGAAAACTGCAGCGGTTGCGGCTGCCCAAGAGGCTAAGGCAGCAGAAGCTATCCTCGCGAAAGCTCTGGAAGAGGCCAAGGAGGTTGGGGCCCGCACCGCAAGGGCTCTTGAAGAAGCGAAGGAGGCGGGGGCCCGTACTGCAAAGGCTCTTGAAGGAGCAAATGTTGACCGCACCAAGTTGAGCAAAACTATCTTGGACCTCCAGGTATAATTGTGTTGCTTTTGAATTTGTCTCTCACAAGTATGTTGATTGTTTTTGTATACTTGTTTTTGTTTTGTTAACAGGCTGAAGTGCGGGCCCGGGGGGCCGCTATTGACGAGGTCTCTGCCCGTGCTGCTGAAACTGAAGTGCGGGCAAGAGAGGCTGAGGAGGCTAGAGATAGCCTTGCTTCGTCACTTGAGCTGCTCAAGGCTGACCGTGAATGGATGCGTATGTACGGGATCGGGCATGTAAGTATCCGTTGCCTTTGTTATTTTTGTTGTAGCTTTTGCCTTTACTAACCGTACCCTTTTTGTTTTGTAGATTGTTACAGCCATTATTGATGCACCTGAGAATGTCGCGGGTGTTAATGAGATTAAGGAGTGTGCCCGGGATGCTGGTTTTAAGGCTGGCTATAATTGCGCTATTGGTCATCTGAATGTTGTAGCGCAGGGCGGGTATACTGATGAGCGATCCGGGTTCCACGGTGTGGATACTGAAGCGCTTCTTGATGCTGCGGTTACAGCGTATAACGAGACAACCCTTACCGGTTTGGAGGAGCTTGAAAAATGTCTAGAAGCGGAAGATTATGTGGACCGCTTGCGGGTGTTATACGCTGATGAAGAAGATGAGGAGAAACCATTTGTTGAGGTCAAGGATGGTGTGGGCCCCAGTGGCACAAAGGAAGATTAGGTTGGCCTGCGTGCCTTTTTTGTTTCCTCTTGTAAATGTCAGAACTTTATGTAAATTCCTTATGCACCGCGTGGGTGTAGAAATTTTTTGAATATAAAGTTTCAAACCTTCTGTTCAATCTGTACAAGTTATTTATTACTTGCATGTTTGAATGTGTATGTGTTTAATGTTACTGTGAGTAACACTAACCCTGTAATTGCCTTTTGCATATCTAGATGATATGCAAGTGTGAAGAACTGTGTCCGGCCGGACAAACAGTGTTGCCATTGCTGGCCTATTACAATAGTTGCGTGTAATTATCACTCTGTATGGGTATTACGAATGAGGATTTTGTTAATCTGTTTTTGTGAATACCGCAGAGTGAAACACGCATTTGTAATAGAAAATAAATAAACAATATTGCATTGAATCGTCTATTTATTTATTTGCAAATGGCCTGCGGCCCGATAGGTTACATGGTGTGTAAAAAACATGGCTTACATATAACAGCGTCGAAGCTGTTGTGCATTCCAAGTGCGTGCGATAGTTTCGCCTTCTTATGTTTGAAGTTTATACGCGCCTTTGCCCAGGACCTCTTGGATGAGGTAGGGTCCTTCCCACTTGGGGGCAAGTTTCCCTGGGCGTTCCGCATTTGAAGCTTCGTTGTTACGAAGGACGTAGTCTCCGGGGTTGAAGGTACAAATGCGGACGCGCGCATTGTAGTACTTTTCGAGTTTGGTTTTATACTTGGCCTCATTGATGGCGGCGTTTTCGCGCCTTTCTTCCAAGAGGTCCAAGTCTATCCGGCGTTCTTCATTGTTTTCTATCTTGTTGATAGCCAACATTCTTGGTGAAGGGAGGCCTATCTCTGCGGGGATCACCGCTTCAGTGCCATAGACCAGGCTAAAGGGTGTCTCACCGTTACTTGTCTTTGGGCTTGTCCGGAGGGCCCATAAGATGCTTGGGAGTTCATCAACCCAGCCGCGTCTGGCTGTCCCCAATCGTGCTTTGATGCCTTCGACTAAGCTTTTATTGATACTCTCAACTTGGCCATTCCCTTGCGGGTGTGCTACTGAGGAGAATATGTGTTCAATGTTTAGCTCCTTTAGCCATTTTTGGAAATCATCGGCCGCGAAGTTGGTACCGTTGTCGGTAACAATGCACAGTGGTAGACCGAAACGGCAGATGATATGTTCCCACACGAATTTCCTTGTTATCATAGCGGTGGTTGATGCAAGTGGCTTTGCTTCTACCCATTTTGTAAAGTAATCAACAGCCACTATGATAAATTTTACTGCACCTGGTGCGTCCGGAAATGGTCCCACCACATCAATTGCCCATTTTTGGAATGGCCATGAGGTGGTGACGGGGATCAAGTTGTTCTTGGGGCGCAAGGTGTTGGGAGCATGCCGCTGACAATTGAAACACTTGCGCAAGACTTTGACTGCGTCCAGGTGCATGCCAGGCCAGTAGTACCCGGCGTTCATGATTTTGGCCACCACCATGCGTGGGCCAGCGTGTATGCCACATATTCCTTCGTGTATTTCTCTGATAAGGTACGTGGCGTCTTGGGGGTCGACGCATCGTAGTAGTGGCCCTAGGTATGATTTACGGTATAAGATACCGTCTCCCATTTGGTAATGACACGCTTTGTATTGCAGCTTACGTGCCTCTGCCTTGTTTTCGGGAGTAACAGCTGATTGTAGGTATGCAATGATGGGTGTCATCCAGGATGTTGTACCGTACTGGATGACATTGATCTGGCGCAAGGGTACTGATGGATTTTGTAAAACTTCGATGCGTACCTCTTTTGCCAGGTGTTGAAAGTTGGTGGATGCGAGTTTTGATAGTGCATCTGCGGGTTTGTTATCACTCCTGTTGATATGCTGGATATTGAAGGAGGTAAACTTTGCTTTCAGTTGCAAGGCTTGTTCGAGGTAGAGGATCATGATATCCCCTCTTGCTGCGTAGTCGCCGCGTACCTGTCCCGCAACCAATAGTGAGTCGACGTATGCTTCCAAATGTTTGACGTCGAGTTTGACTGCCAGACGCAGCCCTGCTAGTAAAGCCTCATACTCTGCCTCGTTATTTGTGCTTTGAAAATCGAGGCGGATTGCATAGGTAAGTTCTTGGCCGTCGGGGCTGACGAGTCGCAGACCTGCGCCTGCACCATCTTCGTTGGACGCACCATCTGTATATAGTGCCCAGGTTTCCGCAGATGATGGTGGTAAGGTAGGGTTTTGTTCTTCTTCGCATTCTTGAATGCGGTTTTCTGGTACTTCAGCTACAAAATCAGCCAAGACCTGGCCTTTGATTGCGGGGCGTGGCTTATAGTTCAGTGAGAGTGCGCCCAGTTCAATTGCCCATTTTGCTAACCTCCCAGAGATGTCGGGTTTGGAGAGGATCGGGCCGATCCTGTAGTTGGTTAACACTGTGATGACGTGGTTTGCAAAGTAACGTCGTAAGCGCCTTGACGCGTGTACAAGTGCCAATACCAACTTCTCCATGATGGAGTACCTCGTCTCTGGGTCGTTGAGCATTTTGCTGATGTAGTAGATAGGTGTTTGGACCCCCGCCCGCTCCACTATGAGTACCGCGCCTACCGCGTTGTCTGCGACGGATAAGTACAAGATTAATGGCTCCTCCTTTCGTGGCGCGGTTAGAGTTGGGAGTTGAATCAAACACTCTTTCATTTCCCGGAAAGCCTTTTCGGCCTCTGCGGTCCATTGGAATTGCTCCTTTTTTAAGCAGCTCCGCAGGGTCGTGATGAAAGGATAAGACTTAGCTGCATTGTTTGCTAAGAATCTATTAAGTGCGGCTAACCTGCCGGCTAGTCGTTGCATTTCCTTCATCGTGGAAGGCGATGGCATGCGTTCGATCGCCTGAACTTTCTCCGGGTTCACCTTGAATCCATCTTTGGTTACGATGAATCCGAGGAACTTCCCTTCTTCCATTCCAAACGAGCATTTCCCTGGGTTGAGCTTCATGTTGACGTTTCGCAGAGTTTGGAATGTTCTTTCAATATCGTTGAGCATGGTGTCTTCGTCCATGCTCATGACGACCAGGTCGTCCATGTAGATCTCGACACTTTTGCTGATTTGGCCGCGGAACGTGTCGTTCATCAATTTTTGATAGGTTGCGCCTGCGTTGCGCAACCCGAACGGCATTTTTGTATAGCAGTAGTTCCCGGTAGGAGTGCGGAATGCCGTTTTATCTTCATCGTCGATTGCCATCTGTACCTGGTGGTAGCCTTTGTAACAATCGAGAAAGCACTTCCATCGAAATGGTGCGAGGTTATCGACCTTTTCGTCGATCTCCGGAAGCGCGTAACAATCCTTGGGGCAGGCCTTGTTGAGGTCTTTGTAATCGACACACATGCGCCAGCCCCCGCTTGGTTTTTCTACCATGACTGGGTTGGACAACCAAGTCTGGTATTTGACTTCTCGCAGGATACCTGCGGAGAGTAGCTCTTGTACCTGCTCTTCCATCGCCGCGTTTTTTGCTGATCCAAGGTGGCATTGGCCTTGGATTACTGGCTTGATACCTGGCACGGTATTCAAGAAATGTTGCGCGATTTCGCGTGGCACCCCTGTCATGTCTGTGGGTGTCCATGCAAAAGTATCTTGGTTCCTGAAGAGGAGTTGCTTCAGGCGCGCTTTGATGGTAGGTGACAAGGCATGGCCCAACGTGATCGTTTGCTCTGGGTGTCTTGCATTAAGCACCCATTTTTCCGGTTGCGTGTTGGGGTTGGGCCTTGCAACCTTGGTTGGACGCAGGTCGTCCGTAGACATCACTTCTCGCCGGGCGTATATTATCGCGACCCGTGTCTCGGTAGGAAAACCGATGGCAGAGTGAGGGACGGACGTAATCATGTTGAAGTCGCCCTGAGACTCTCTACCTAGAAGTACGTCATACTTGGAGGTGTGCGGTAAAACCATGAAGTTCACCTCCTCCGTTCTTGTGTGCCTCCCGTTGGTGAGGCGCACAGGAAAAGTAATATGACCCAGGGGGAATACGGTTTCCCCTGCGAACCCGGCCAACGGGTAATCCGCTGGCTGCAGTCGATCTTTGTCTTCTTGATCGAACTGGTTGAAACATTGCTCGTATATGATATCGGATGTACTGCCCGGGTCGATGAACAATCGCTCGGTGCAGTAATGAGCCAGGTGGCCTGTGATAACCACGGCGCGCTTATCGCGCGGTCCGCCTCGGACTTTTGGAAAGACGACTTGCTCGTCTTTCCAGTCACATTCTGGTCTTCTCGCCGCCTTGCGCGGCCTTCCTCTTCCTCCATTGATCATGTGGGTAGAGGCCACGTACATGGCCCTCTTACCCGTGGAGGTGCCCTCGTTGTGGGGAGTGATGCGCTTGGTTGCTTTTTGTGCGCCTGTCAACAGGTGTTGCAGTTTCCCCTCTTTTAGGGCTCGCTCAATCTCCAGTCGGAGACTGATGCAGTTGTTCGTGGTGTGGCCCGAGTCCTTGTGATACTCGCAGTAGAGTGCGAGATCTTGATTCTTTTTGGACTTCATCGGTTGGGCCGGCCTCAGGAATTGCGCATCCGTGAGGAGAACGTCGCTTGGCGACTGGGTGATCTCGGTCCAGCTGCGGTCCCGAGACTCTTTCTTTGACGCCCGGTTTTCTCGTTGGGCGTTGATTGTAGCCCTTGCGTCGGGTTGGTTGTTCCGGGGGACATATGGCCTGGGATCGCTGCCGCGATTCCATGTGTCCCTGATGCGCTTATTGCTGCGGTTGGCCTCTTGGCGGGAAGACTGGCCTTCCGCTAGGGGTTGTGCCTTTGACATGTGCGGTCTGAGAGACCGCTGAGTTTGGGCATATGTTTTGACCTTAGCCATGACATCTTCCCACTTCTTAGGCAAGCCGTTGCCGCCGGAAATATTCATAACCATTTGTTCGTCTTTGACTGCAACAATGAAATTGTTACGTGCCATCTGGTCGGCAACATCGCCTATCTCTAGGATCTCTTTATTGTAACGGACAACGAATGCATCAAGCGATTCGTTGTCTCTGCGCCAGATGTTCATGACGTCCATTGAATCCCGTTCATGGCGTCGTTGCTGGCTAAAGTGTGCGAGGAACTTTTGTTGCAAGTCCTCGAATGAGGTCAGTGACCCTGGTGGCAGAGAATCGAACCATGCCTTGGCCAGACCTGTTAGGGTCTGCGGGAAAAAATGGCACCAGGTAGGTTCGTCCCACTTACCGTTGCACCCGGCGCCGACGAAGATGTTGTTGTGATCATCTGGGTCGGTCGAGCCGTTGTATTTCCCAATGTTCAATGGGAACTTTGTGGTGGTGACATCGGCGTTGGCGATCTCTGGGACAAACTTAGAATTTTCGGCCGCAGATTTCGGCCTATAAGGTTTGCCCTGGTCGCGCTTTGCAGCGCGGAGGTATGTGTTGCGGGGTTGAGTGGGAGGAACATAGTTGCGTCCTCCCGGTCTGCTGTTAGCGGAATGGGACTCCCCGCGGTATGTACTGTCATCTGGATTGGTATGACCATACCCTTCACGGTGGGACCGTGGTCCTAAACGACTGTGAATGTTTGTGTCGCGGCGAGTTGTGGATTGCCGCCTTCTTTCTTCGTGGGGGCCTAAACGGCTATGTACGGAGTCCCTGCGGCGGGACCCGTACGAGGAATCGTCCTCATTGAGTGTGTGGACCTCACAATAGGAGGAGCCGCGGTCCTCCTGTCTGCTTCTGGAGGCTGGATGTGTGGGGGCCCTGTCGTCGTATCGTAAAATGCGACCGGCAGGTGTACGCGGTATCGGGGTAGGGCCGATACCTCCTTGTTCGTCTGCGCAAGCTCTGTTGTACGTTGCGGCCAGAAGGGCCGCTTGTTGGTCATACCAGGTATGAGGGTTCATGCCTGGAGGTATGACAGCAGCGTATTGTGACAGATCGTGTCCAAACGTAAGGGATGCGCCCCCTTGCGTTGATGTGCCAATGTGTTGGGCATTTGGGGCTAGGGGAATGGTTCCCGCAGGCCCTTGGTTTGCGGGGTTTAGGTTATCCCCTGTAGTGTTGTTTTGACGATCAGACATCTTTGGAAAGAAAAGGATGATTGGAAAAAAGTGCTAAGAGTAGCGGTGGGCGCCAATGATGAAACAATGGTTAACCAGGTGGGTTAACTCACTGGTCTCGTCAAGAGGGTTAATCCCTTCTTTCCGAGGATCGCCGGCTGGATCGTCTGGTGGTGGTTGGTTTCCTGCACAAGGAAACAAGCCGTGACTCGTAACAAGGAGGATGGGGTGGGGGGTGCTCCTTGTTACCACTCTCCGGCGTGAGAATCAGTAATTTGCTTGGGAAGCAAAGTGTGATAGTAGTAGTAGTGAGAGAGTTGATAAGAGATACCTCAAACCTGGTTTGGGGTGGGTATTTATAGCCGAGGAGTGGAGGAGGGTAGTTGAGTAGCTAGTCTGACATCGCACAGGTATGTCAGACCTGTCAGTCGCTGTGAGGATGCCACGTCCTGCTGTGGTGTCAGACTGTTGTACATACGTGGGCCAATAGGCGACTGTTCTCAGTGCCACTTGCACTGAGTGTCGGACCTACTTGCCTTGTAGGCAGGATGCGGTGCCAGGCCGCATCGCTGCTTGCGGTAACTGATGTTGTTCCCGCGTTGGTTGTTCCATCCATGATTTACGCAGGATGCGGTGTTATGCCGCATTACCTGCTGAGTGACTGTTACTGTTGCCCAAATCCCTTGTCGTGACGAAAATGTTCATAGGATGCGGTGCGGGGCCGCGTCGCTATGCATAACATTAGTTTCCGTCCTTAAGGTAAGTCTTCTCATCACTGGACAGATTGGACCGCTGTGTTCGCGTGTGCCCACGCGGACACAGGTGAGTTTATTACTATTGGAGGTTTTTGATGAGGGTAATGGTCCTTCGCGGTCATGCTGACGCGAGATCTGGGACCATACCCCTTCACTTGTGTATTTGGAAAAGCAGGAACGAGTTGGTTTTTAATCAGATAAGAATAAGCCCACAAGATATTTGGATTGAGATTAAATCGAGAAGTTTTGGGTGGTATAAGTATAGATCGGAATGTAAATATATTAGTTGGAAGGAGTGGTGTAAGTACGCTATGTACATATTGTAATTTGGCCCTTTGCCCGTTTGGGTCGGGGGTGTTCTTCTGTTTTGGCCTTTTGCCCGTTTAGGTCGGAGGTTTATTTTAATGAAGTTATATTTTCAAAAAAAAACTTAATTTCATGCCGTTAAAAAAAATCTACTTAATTTCACATTTGATCATATTTTAAAATTATTAAATATATCAAACATTTTTATTGGTTTAATAAAAAGTTATATAAATAATACACTAACAACTTTGTCATATAGCCACCTGTCGAATACCCAACCTCCGGCTGACGTTAGCTGGATCTTCGGTGATGTCAAGGGCTTTTATCCTTGCTTGCTACAAAAGAACAAACCGTTAGCCTCGCCACGGGGGACCCCGGGAGGGGGATCCGTGACCAAGCTCCGGCGTGAGAGTAAGTAAACTTGCCGGAAATGAGAGAAGCTTCTTCTGATGAGTATGATCACCGGAAGGTTTCCTCTTTGGTGTGAATCATATTAATGTGTGTATGTAATAAATGTAAGGGAATGCTGGTCGGAAGTTAATGTGGGGAGAGTAAATGAGTATGTAGTAAATGAGAGAAAGCCGGAGATGATACCTGCCTTTGTTCTTCTTGCTTATTCTTATATAACAGCTTGATCTTATCATACTAGATATTTCTCTCATATGATCCAACGGCTCCTAGAGGTTATCGGGGGGTGCAGACACGTGTCTGACCCCCAGCGGTGAGATGTCTTCCTCAATTAATGTTTCTGCCGGAGAAGTACAGTGTTTTCAGGCGAGATCCTTTTCCTATCGTTCATTAAATGAGACCTGTACTTCCACTTAGTTGTTTTCCCGCTCACAACAAAAGAGAAGGAAACTTAGTGGGCAAGGTGACCTCTTCTGATGGGCTTTTTTGTATTAATTGGGCTTCTCATAGATAGTCCAAAGCGGGTAAAGTGGGCCCACCCACTGGCCCGTCGTCAAGTCATCTTTAGTCCCTGGTTCTGAGACCCGAGGCTCATGATCCAGGGCTGAGCCATAACTGTCCAAAGAGTGGTTTTTTCTAGTGGGTCCCTCTGGGATCGGTTGTAATAAACCATCTCCACTAATGATTACATCGCCGGTTTTATTATAGCGGGAGCTAGTCCCTAGGCAACACGTGTTCCTTATTTTGAATTTTGAAGAGACAACTGACGCGACGGTTACCTGCATGTCAGTCGCATCTCTTTAAATACCCTATTCCCCTTTTCCGATTTCTCACTCAAACGTCTTTGAATCCCTTTTCCTTTCTCTGTGATACTTCTTCTTCTCCGATCATGAGTCGTGGTGGACGCTCATCCATAAGATCTGTATTGACAGCAAAGGACTTGAAATCCTTTGTTGAAACATATAACATCCCTGAGCGGTTTTCCCCTTCATTGTCGGGACCTGACAAGTCAGCAGAATGCACGCCGGAAAGAATCCCAATTTATACCCTGGCCTTTTCTTCCTGTGGGGTACGGTACCCTCTTTCCCCTTTCAAGGTCTCTTTACTTCGTTACTTTGGTGTCCATTTCTCCCAGATTCACCCTTTAGGGTTTATGCGAGTGGTCCACTTTGAATTGGCTTGTGCAGCAGTCTCAGGGGAGCCTTCTGTCCCTTTGTTCTGTATGTTCTACAGACTAATTTCGGACGGAGATTGGTTTACCTTTGCAAAACGGCCGAACGGTGTCTCGAGACCTTGCTACAGTTTTATGCCTACCTCCACTTATCCAAAAGATTGGAAAAGCAGATTTATCTTTGTTTCTGCCACCATGTTGCCGGATTCCCCATTGCCGAAGGATCTTGATGCCGCCATTGAAGATGTTGTTCCTACTCTTTCCGCAGCTGAGACCCTTTAGTGGAAACGGATGTGTGATAATCCAACGAGGGCTTTCACTTTTTCAGAAGGAACGCTGGCTATGGGGGGGCTGAGTCCTTCTTATCCTGTCCGTCCGAGGGCTTTTTTCGGCAAGAAAGGTACCTCTTTGTTCTTGGTTTGCCTCTTACATTCATTCTTCCTTTATATCTTTAGAAATTCCGTAGTCATCTTTTGTGCCTTCTTTTTGTGCAGAGATAACTTTGTGGAGACTTCTTCAGGGTGATTCCAAGGATGTAAAGTATGTGGTTGATAATGAGGTTGATCCCAGGCTGAATGTGGGAGTGCAAGTTACCGGGGGATCCGTCCAGGCGGGAGGTTCTGCCACCCTAGGTGGTGATGAGGAGAACCTTTCCGGGGAGGAGGAAAGTTCTCCTGATTTTCCTCCTGTTCATCCTTCTGGTCAAAGTGACAACGAAGATGTGGAGATAAAGTTGGTTCGTAAGAGGAGGTCTGCTAGCCCCCAACCGGGTCCTGTACCTCGTAGCATCCGCCAGAGGCTTCGTAGTGCTAGTGGCCAGAAGCTTCCCCCTCCCTCTAGAGCCTTTTCTGATCTTCCTCCTGCTGGGGTCAAGGGTTCCTTGTCTAAGCATTTGAAGTCCTCCAGCTTAGTGAGTGCTCCTTTGTTGGTAAGCTTTCTTTTTTCCTGTTTTTTCTTTGTCTTTCTGTGTAGTTCCTGATTGCTTCTCTTCAAATTTCTTAGGGGAGTTCCTTGGAGCCTATAGAAATACCTACTGGTCCTTCTCCTTCCCGCATCCGGGACAAGGCTTCTGAGGTGGGAGTGGTTCGTTTTTCCTCAACTTTCGACCATTCTCCCCCACATGCTACTGGGACTAGCAAGCCTACTGCCCTTGAAGGCCCTGGTCATCGATCCCCTCTTGCCCCTTTGTTTGCCGATGCCCTCCCCTTTACTTATGTCCCTAAGTGGAAGGTAACTAACTCTTCCGTTATAGGGACTCCTGAAGCTGCCAGGGACTTTCTGAACCATGCTGTCCCCCCCTCACATAAATTTGTAAACTCCGCCCTGAGGGATGATCTTTTTGACGATCAATACAGTATGTCCTTGTGTGAGAGCTTTTTCAGGGGTGCTGGGATGTTGCAAAGGGTTGATGATCTGAGGAAGGCGAACGAAGGACTTAAGGTTGAGCTTAAGGCTTCCCAGTCGGCTGTTGCTGGGCTTAGGAGCCGGGTGGTTGATGCTGAGAGGAGGTTACAGGAGGAGAAGGTGCGTAGTCTTCTCCCCCCCCCCCCTTTTTTTATACATACTTACTGATTCTTTGTTTAGGGAGCTGGGGCTATGCTTGAGAGGAAGGAGCGAGCTTGGGAGCGGGAGATGGCATCGTTGGTTGAGGAGAAGGAGGAGCTTGCTGCTGAGCTGAGGCATTTGAAGGAGGTTGGCTCCGTTTCCCAGGAGCAGCTCAACGCCATTTACGCGGACTATGGAGCAACTTCCGATGATAATCAACGATTGGCGGGGGAGAAGCATTGGCTAATTACTGAAGGTTTTGGGGCCTTCCTTGCTGCTGTTGCTCAGTCGGAGGATTTTAAGAGCGGCTTGGAGGAGGTGTACAGGGCCTACAGGGATGTTGGGTACCAGTCGGGATTAAAGGATGGCTATAAATATTCCGCTCAGGGCTTGGATAGGAAGGAGACTCCTCTGTATGACTCCAAGGTTAAGAAGAAGCTGTCCAAGCTGAATGAGGAGTTTGGGCATAAGACCCCAGCTATCCTTGCCAAAATCCTGGAGCATCCCTTGATCTCTATTGATGAATTGAAGACCCTGTTCTCTTCTGCCGGTCCTTCGTCTCCGCCATCTCTTTCCGGGGGTGATCCCCAATGAATTCCGAACATTTGATACACTTCGATATGGTTGTAATAACTTTAACTTACTCTAGGATACTTGTCTGTTTTGTTTGACTATCGCGGGTGGTCTTTTGTGTTGGGGACCACTTCGACTTTTAGCCGTATGGCTCATAGTTATGTATGGCCTTTTTGCTTTGTAGCCTGTTTTTTGTTTGTTTTGCTTTTGCAGGAGTTCTTTCCGGGGGCCAGTTTGGTGATTTCCTGGGGGTTTTTAGGCTATTTTAGCGAGGAGCTACGTTTTTGTTTTGCCTTGCTGTGTTTGCAAATTTGTATATTGCTAATTCTTGCCTAAGTTGTTAGGGCTTTTCTTTGTATGTGTATTTTGTAGTAAATAAAGCAGATTTCCTTTCGTAGTTTTGTATATGCGGGTGTGTTTGCATTATTCGTTTTTTTTTTGTTTTTGTTGTTTGCTTCGTTAAACTGTGATTGTCTGTTCGAGGCCAATCGGTGGACAAGTTTATAACGTGGTGCTATGTTTTTAACTTGTTTTGTCCGTTTTAGGTTAGCTAGACCTTTACTAGCCCCACGGCCGGGCTTTTGGGCATGCTTTGAATGCCTTATACACGTGTGTTTGTTTGTTCTAGTTTTAGATTTAATGGTGTCCTTAGGCACGTCTGCCCAGGTGTAACTGTCCATTGTTTTCTCAAAATGGGAGGTTTTCGTCCGTCTTTCATTTAATCTTTGGGGGCTTACACTTCCCATCATAGATTGTTTACAAAAGGTTTATCCTCTTGAGGGAACAGTCCCCCGTACATGTAGTTGTCTATTACAAAAGTGGCTCTTGGCCGTTTTTCTTGGGGGTGCACCCCTTACATGTAATATTTCCTGAGCTGCATGAGGTTCCAGGTCCTGGGAACCTCCTTGCCTTCTAGTGTTTCCAACTTGCAAGTCCCTTTTCCATTCGCCCACGTGACTCTGTAAGGTCCTTCCCAGTTGGGTCCTAACTTCCCGGTATTTTCTTGCAGACTAGCCTTGTTGGCCCTGAGAACTAGGTCCCCTGGGACGATGTTGAGCTTCTTCATCCTGGCGTTGTAATAGCTTCCCAGGAGCATTTTGTATTGGGCCTCCTTAACTGCTGCTATTTCCCTTCTTTCCTCCAACAAATTTAGGTTCATCCTGAGGTCCTGCTCATTCTCTTCATCCCGGAGCTTCATCCGAGCAGTTGGGGATCCAATCTCAGCAGGGATGACAGCCTCCGTTCCATAAGTAAGGCTGAACGGGGTCTCCCCGTTGCAACTTTTGGGAGTGGTCCTGTATGCCCACAACACAAATGGAAGCTCTTCCAGCCAGCCTTTCTGTTTTCTCCCCAGCCTACCCTTCATTCCTTTGATGACGCTTTGGTTGGCTCTCTCCACCAACCCGTTACTGTGGGCGTAGGTAACGGAAGTAAACACTTGCTGGATCCCCATCTGTTCGCACCATGGTTTGAAGGGCCTTCCAGCAAATTGGACCCCGTTGTCACTTACTAACTCCCTCGGAACCCCATATCTGCATATGATGTTATCCAGTACGAACCTTCTCATCTGGTCCCCAGTAATTTTTGCCAAGGGCTTCGCTTCAATCCACTTAGTGAAGTAATCAATGGCTACCACCACGTATTTGACCCCTCCCGGACCTTCCGGGAAAGGTCCGATTATGTCGATGGCCCATTTCTGGAACGGCCACGACGTCGAAACTGGCACCATGGGGTGTTTGTGTTGGTGGGTCATTGGTGCATGCACTTGGCAGTTGTCACACATCTTGATTTCTTCAGATGCCATTTCGTACATCCGCGGCCAGTAAAACCCTGCATTCATTGCCCTTCTTACTATTGTTCTTGGTCCCGAGTGCATTCCGCAAATCCCTTCATGCATCTCCCTAATTACATATTCGGCTTCTTCCATGTCAACACACTTCAGGGACGGACCCAGATATGACCTCCGGTATAGCTCTCCTTCGACTAGTTCATACTGCAGGGCCTTGACCCTTATCTTCCGGGCCGCCCATTCCCCCTCAGGTAGAGTTCCGTCTTGGAGAAATCTGACTATCGGGGTCATCCATGTTTCCTGGGGGCTTTCAACGGTGGCCACTTCCGCGGTGTTGAGGGAGGAGGATGTCAGGACCTCTACTTTGACTTCTTTCACTAGATGATCGAATGCTACCGAGGCTAACTTGCTAAGCGCATCAGACTTCCTGTTCCTTCCCCGGGGGATGTATTCCAGCTTGAAAGTTTTGAACGCCTTAGCTGTCTCCTTAACCTTCTCCACGTATTGAGCCATGGTGTTATCCTTAGCCTCATATTTTCCATGGTATTGTTTTACTACTAACTGTGAGTCAGTGCTGGCTTCTACGTGCTTCGCCTTCATTTTTTGTGCCAGTCTCATCCCTGCTAGGAGGGCCTCATACTCTGCGGTATTGTTTGTGTTCTCAAAATCCAGCCTTACGGCATATGTCAGCTCAACCCCCACGGGACTTATCAATGTGATTCCAGCTCCATTTCCTTCTTCACTGGATGCTCCATCAGTGAGCAACTTCCACACCGCCTTATCCTCCTTCTCTCTTTCTTCTTTCTCTAAGGCCTCCCATTTTAACAGCTCCTTTTCTTCGTCCTTCGGGACTTCTGCTAAGAAGTCTGCTAGTATTTGTCCCTTCATGGCTGTCCTGGGCTTAAACTCCAGGGAGTGTTCCCCTAGCTCCACAGCCCATTTGGCTAACCGTCCGGACAGTTCCGGCCTCCTGAGTACCTTCTGGAGGGGTTGA